>CM076571.1:973218378-973873378 GCA_034641835.2 Pinus albicaulis | reverse complement strand
TCTCATTGCAAAGTTTATATTTTTCACAACATTAATTTTGGATAATTTATGTTTCTGCTAAGCTCTTACTCCTGTACATTTCAGGTTAAATCTGATTCTATTAACTTCAAAGAAATGAATAAGGGAGGAAAACTTAAGAAAAAGGCTCTTTTGCAACAACATTCTGGCCCATTTGTTGAAGATATTGATGAAAGTAATCCAGGAGCGGGATTATTATCTAACACAGTTTGTACTAGAGACACTGGGCTTTCCTCCTCGGAATAAATTTATCAGTATGTTGAAGAAGAGAACCCCATCATTACCTAGAAAATGGTTACTGTTGATGATAGTTTCCCAGTTTCGGAAGCTAATTCTAATGATGCCACTAATTATTTATTGCGTAGGATTACAGCCAGGCTGTGACTACTTCCTTATACAGATATGGTTTGCTGGGTTGTAGAGAATTTGGACATTTGCTACAAGAAAATTCATACCAGTAAGGGCACACTCATTGGGTCTTTCTCAAGCGAATATTTGTAGAGCATGTACCACCTACCTAATCCACAATATAAATACAATAAGGAATATGTTGAAAATTTTATAAAGGACAATGGGCACCCATCAGAGCAAATCATATCCTGGATAAAGGGCCTAAATAAAAATAAATCAGAGGAAAGTGGTAAGTACTCAGTTGATTCTCTCACCAGTCCATTTTCCCAAGTCACTGTTATGCTGTGTAGATTGCATGCGCAACCTAATGTGTCAAATTCACTGATGATTGGGTAACTCTTATTGATGGGGCCTCAATGGGATATATATTCAATTAGGCTACTATGTTGTCTGATAATTTGGCTTCTCATATTTTAGCTTTTAGAAAAGGTCACAGTATCTTTGAGAATAAAATTCCCCTTTTCTATATGTCCACCTACATCATGGATGCTTTATGTTTTTCAATGGATTTTCCTTCCATGGGATGGAATGGATTCTCTAAGATCCAAATCCCATACATATTTATCACGATGCATTATGGGAATCAAAATATTAGGAGCACTATTATTAAATCCCTCACAGAGTCATGCTGCCAATTTATAAATCTATTTTTGGGTCAAATCCACCTTGAATGTCTCAGGAGGCCAAAGATGACCTTTAGAAGGTTGGGAATTGGTTTAGAGAGGAGTTATTTAGTTATTTTAGGGTTTATTGCAGTCTTTCTCATCCTCATGTCTTACCCTTCATCATTCTAGACAAAGTTTTATGTAGAGAAATAGCCTACCAAACAGTGGGTTATGGAATTTATAAGACATTGAAGCATTTAAATCAAAGGATGTGGCCCTCTTTTCTAGATAAATTTGGTATATTTTCCTTGGAAAATTATAAGCATCCAGAGAATGAAATTCTAGCCATTAAGGCCCTCAAGCTACCTACTGTGCCTAACAGGCAATATGTTCATGTTCCTGTAGTAAAGAATTTCATTGCTTCTCAAAATATTAGGAAATTTATTCATGAACCAAATAAATTGGATGATGTGTTTGAACAATATTTTACATATTCTACAGTTCTATGGAAGGTAGGAGAATAGTTAAATCTAGAGGAAAAAAATCAATTTTCCTAGTACCTAAATTCTTGGATAGCTAAAATTCCCTTACATTTGTTATAACTCTCCTCTTAAAAATTGCCTATTGTAGAAATTTGAATAATAGCTGAATTATTCACTAAGATTATCCTGATTACACACTATTTAAGCGTCATGCATAATACATAACCTCTTGTACAATTGATCATCAGTTTGCGGAAATAGAAGCAGTCGCATGCACACATTAAAACATAATCAAGCACACATATAACACAGTATGTAATGGGGAAATCTTACAGCTGAAAACCCCCAACTATCTGTATATTATAATGATAGAGAACATGTAACAATACATAGCACAAAGCTCCTCACAGCTCTCAGCACTATCTCACATGCTACACACAAACTAGCTTAGATATGAACAAGTCACAAGTTCAAATCTCTTCCACCTGTCTGCCTGCCTCTACTGCGAAATCCAAGATGAATAATGATGAGATCCAAGTTCAAACCCCTTGGCTTATCTTGCGCAATCCTCATTGGCAATCTCCATCGATGTGTGTGCAAATCTCATGCCTGAGTATAGTCATAGCCGATATTGAGCTCACCCTTTCACCCTCTGCTGCTTGGTCTCCCGCGGAAGTGACCATACCTTGTAGTTAGCGATGTATTATTTAGTTGATTTATGAGTTAATAATTAGTGAATTAATTATTAATTAATTCACACCACTCATCACTAGTGTATTTATCGGTTGAATGCATCTGACTAGTTCATGGATAAACCGAACACAACTCCACCAACTGTCTCATCAACTCCACCAAACTCTGCCACATGAGTTCTAACTGAAGTCAACCATGCAATAGCTCAACTAACCCCTAGGAAAAGCGTATTTCCCTATGTTAGCTGCATGTGCCAAATCCAAGCATCAAACTGAAGTGCTCCAAGAGGATAAGATAATGTTTATAGTCCAAATATTATTAAGGGCTAATAATCTTTGACTGATCTATTTTTAGAATGGCAGTCTAAAAATAGACTTCGCCCAATGTCTAAAAATAAAGGTCCATCTATTTTTACCAACTTGACCAATCATCCATAAATATCATCTCGCAACTTATAGAATATGATCCATATGTCTAAAAATAGACTTTGCGACAAAAAAATCACTTGTGTCGCTCCCACCTAGTTTAGGTGATCACTTTCCAACTAGGATCAGGAAAGATGTTTCAGGATGCCTCCTTCACTGTTTCTTGTTGCAATATTCAACACTCCCTCTCAACAAGAAAGGACTGTCTTTGCATGCGACATGCAACTCCATGCATTCGCCCTGCAACCTTCACAAGCGCCATGCAACTCCATGCATCTGCTCTGCAACTCTTCTGAAACTGAATAGGCTCCAAAAAACTCAATCAGTCTGATGAATATATCATCAAAATCTTCGAATTCTGCTGGAACCAACTGCACATGTCATCAGGAACCACTGCGCTGTTGAACTCTTGCACCCATGCACTCTTGCACTTGTTGTCAACTTTGATCCGCGCTCCAGTATCCGACACTATCACTTTGATCTGCCTGCATCAATTCAACTGATCATGCTACTGCTGCACTGTGGGCACCTCGTAGCTAGGTTCAATTTATGAGATCCACACCATCTCATGAATCCTTCCCGGAAATCTCCTCTTGGGATTAATCATGCATGTCGCCCCACCTCTCACCTGGTGGTATAGCTGCATGCACTCCCTCTGCCCATCTAGCACGAAATTTCTCTGCATGAGTGGTTTCTTCCACTCCATGATCCTCATCTTGTGGCTGCTCCACATCCCGAGGTTCACTATTACCTGCATGAAAAACTTGCTCCCTCTCAAGCATCAATTGCATGTCTTTCTTGCACTTCCCAATAGTAGGAAGCTCCGTAGACATCCCATCTACTTCAAGTCTGTAGAGATTCTTTGCTTGAATCCAAACCTTCTTGACTTGTCTTGTTACCTTGTGCAGAAGGAAAAATTTTCCTTCACTGAAGACAACTTCATACCCTTTATCCTCTAACATTGCGACTGAGATCAAATTCTTCTTTAAACTTGGAACATGCACTACATCTTGTAAAAGAATGAGTTTAGCTGACTCCCTCTGAAAGGTGTAGAAATTTGCTGAATAATGATTAATTATCCACCGAGACTATCCTGATCACATACAATTCGAATTTATATGCAACACATAATCTCTTCCACTCAGATCATCAAACATGCGGAAATAAAATCAAGCGATAACACATCAAATCATCATACACATTAACACAGTATGTATGGGGAAAGCTTATAGCTGAAAACCCCGCAGCTATTGTGTATATTATAATGGAGAAATCAAGTAACAAACTCGGTACAATACTCCTCACAAGTACTCAGTACTTTCTCATACAGTTACTCACAATCTAGCTCAGTTTTGAACAGGTTACTGGTTCAAAACTCACCGCCAATTGCCTTGCCTCTATTACGTGTTTCAATGCTATGGGATGGCCTCTTTATATAGATAAACCACCAGCCTGAACTGCGCAATCCTCATGGGCTTACTCCACCTATCTGTGTGTTGCAAATAGCAACAGTATAGTCACAACTGATAGCTAACTCCACTCTTTCATCTACCTCTTTCACTGGTCTCCACTGAACTGATCATGCACTGTAGTGAACTGATGTGTTCTTGAGTTGAATAATGAGTTACTAATTAATGAATTAAATAATATTTAATTCACTCCACTCATAACTAATTGATTGGCTAGTTAAACTAATCTCAACTAGTTCAACTAAAATAAACAGAACACAACTCCACTATCTGTCTCATTAACTCCACCAAACTTCTGCCACTGAAGTCCTAACTAAAGTCAACCATGCATGATGCCATCAAACCCTTGGGAATCACGTAATTCCTGTGTTAGATGCATGAGCCACTTCTGTAGCTCGAACTGAAGTGCTCCAAGAGAGTAAACTGCTGTTTAGAGTCCAAATATTATTAAGGGTAAATAATATTTGACTTCCCTATTTTTAGGAGAGGCAGTCTAAAAATAGACTTCGACCTAAAAAATAGAGTCTCATCTATTTTTACCAACATGACCAATGCTCCAAGAATCTCAAACTGGAATCCCCAAACCATGCTCCATATGTCTAAAAATAGACATAGTCTAAAAATAGACTTTGCGCCAGAATTTGCCTGCGGGCCCACTTAGTGAAGGCGACTTCATTTCACTAAGCTCCATCATCTTGCTGCATTCTCAACACTCCCTCTCGGCAAGATATGGATTATCTGCAACCCCTATCCTGCCTCTGTGGAATTCGAACTTGCTCCTGGTGAGCGCCTTCGTCAGGATGTCGGCATCCTGATCCTCCGTGGGAACATATGAAAGCATCATGATTATCCGCTGAACACAATCTCTGATATGATGATACCAATCTGTGAAGCCATGCTGCCTCAACTGATCCTCCTGTCTGTACCATGAACCATATCCCGATGTGCCTCTGATATAGCGCAATACATGCTTGCCTGCCTTCCAAAAGAGCTTGGTAGGCTTAACCATAACTTGCGAAAGCTGGTTAACTGCATAGCATATATCGGGTCGTGTATTGACCAGATACATAAGCGACCCCACCAACTGTCGATAGACAGTGGCATCCACTACCTCCGCTGAAGTAGCATCCTCCTTCCTCAAACCACCAGGAAGAGGAGTGTCAACAGGCTTGCAGCCTTGCATGTTGAACCTCTCCAGAATCTCCCGAGCATACTTGCCCTGAGAAACAAACAGTCCTCCGTTGCGCTGCCAAATCTCCAATCCCGGGAAATAATGAAGGATGCCCAAGTCCTTCATCTCAAACTCTCGTGCAAGATCCTCCTTGCATGAAAGTATCAACTGCTCATCGCCAGTCAAAATCAGATCATCTACATACGGTACGATGATCAACAGCTTCCCCTCCACCACAATCTGGTACAGGTTTGGATCCGCCTCACTCTTGGAGAATCCAAGCCCGGTGAAGTAGCTGTCTATCCGAGTGTACCAAGCACGAGGTGCTTGCTTCAGCCCATACGGTGCTCTCTTGAGTCGGCACACATGCGACTCACTGCTGAAGATCTCAAAACCTTCAGGCTGCTCTATGTACACCTCTTCCTCAATAACTCCATTGAGGAACGCAGTCTTCACATCCATCTGATGAATGTGCCACCCCATCTGCGCTGAGAGAGCAAGGATCGTCCGTATGGAAGAGTACCTTGCGACAAGTGCAAAAGTCTCCTCATAGTCAATCCCCTCGATCTGTGAGAAGCCACGGGCGACAAATCTCGCCTTGTACTTCTCCACACTCCCGTCAGCCGCCTGCTTCACTTTGTAGATCCATCGCGAACCCACCACTGATTTCCCCTCCGGTCTTGGGACAATCTCCCATGCACTGTTCTTGACGATCGAATCATATTCTTCGATCATGGCATCAACCCATGCGGGTTCCTCCACAGCTTCCTCAAAAGAGGATGGCTCCGTCACGACACATTGACTCACAAGAGCCATGTATCCGGTGTACCGATCCGGTGACTGCCTCTGTCTGCGCTGTGTTGTATGTGGTCCTACAACCTTCTCTGCATCTCGAGCCAGTCGCTCAGCTTCTGTAGTGCGCATGCGCCCTCTGATGGTTGGCGCTGCATGGGTGGTTTCTTCCACCTCCCGAACTTCCTCTTGTGGCTGATCCACATCCGGAAGCTCCTCCTTAGGAACTAACAGCTCCTCATCTGCATGCAAGTGTAGCTCCCTCTCAAGCGAACACTGCATGGCTTTCTCCTCCTGAAATTTTATATCCCGTCGCACAACAATCTTTCGACTGTCTGACAAATACACCCGGTAGTTGTGACGTGTATCAGTGTACCCCACAAATATTCCAACCTCAACGGTTGGATCCAGCTTCCTTCTCGCATCCTTCGTCACATGCATGTAGACAGGAGAACCAAAAATCCGCAAATGGGAAATATCAGGCCTCTTGCCAGAATAAGCCTCCTCTGGTGTACTCGTGCCAAGAACCTTGTGAGGACAACGGTTCTGCACATACACTGCTGTATTGCATGCCTCAGCCCACAAGTGAAGGGGTAGGCCCTGATCATGCAACATCGCCCGTGTAGCACCCACGATTGTTCTGTTCTTCCGCTCAGCCACCCCGTTCTGCTGTGGGTTATGGGGTGCGATGAGCTCTCTCCGAATCCCTTCTGCGCTGTAGAACTCCTTGAATTCAGCCGAGATGAATTCACCACTGTTATCACTCCTTAGAGCAATCACCTTCTTCCCCGACTCCTTCTCGACCAGTTCTTTAAACTCACAGAACTTCTCGAATGTATCGCTCTTCTTTTACATGAAGAAGATCCAACACTTTCGAGAGAAATCATCAACAAAGATCACATAATACTTGTGCTTTGCTGTCGAAGCAACTGAGAAAGGACCACACACGTCTGTGTGAACTCTCTCAAGGATCGTCGTGACGACTATCCTTCTCGTGAAAGGTGGCTTTCACATACTTCTAAAAATTGCCTTGCCGCGATGCATTTGCGCAGGGACGCATCAGAGCCCGATTAATCTGTGCCCGAGTGCTGAAAGCTCCATGGTGAAGGTGGCCCAATCTCTGGTGCCACCGGTTCGCCCTCATCATCTTTGGCTCACCACTTTCTAGCTTTTGCATGCCATAGAGGCCCCGCATCCATCTACAACTCATAAAGGTTCTTGGTTCGAACCCCTATCTTTCGGGTCTCTCCAGTAGTCTTACTGTGCAAGAAGGCTTTTCCTTCGCTGAAGACCACATCATACCCCTTATCCTCCAACATCGCCACAACGATCAAGTTCTTCTTCAATCTGAGAATTTTATGCCTTGACATCCCTACGATACGAAAGGGTTTACCGGACTCCCTGCGAAGGATGGTACGTACCGGTCATGCTTTGTATCTGCATCATCGCCCATCTCGATGTGCACACCCAAATCTTTGTCCTCCAGATCTGAGAACAAATCCCGATCTCCCGTCATATGAAATGACGCACCGCTGTCCAAGAACCAAACCGATCCCATCACACTTGAAACCAAGCATGCGATCGGTGAAAATTCAAGCTCGAACTGTGAAGCCAAAGCTTCTCCATCTGCAGATCTTCCCGCTTGCTTGTTCTTCTTCTTCTTTGGACAATTGGTAGCATAATGTCCGTGATCATGGCATTGAAAACACTTCACTTTCGCCATATCCTGCTTCTTGCCCTTTGCACTAGAATGAGAGGTTTTCTTACCCTTCCCTTTCTTTGCTTTGGCCACCAAAGCGCAGTTTTCTTCATCAGCTCCCTTTGATGAAGATCCATCTCGAGTAGTCCTCCTTATCTCCTCCTGCATGAGATCCGCCCAAAGGCGCTCCCATCCCGGCAGCTTCTCCCGGCCATTGACACTATCTTGATATGAGTGCCAAGCCTTCGGAAGACCAAGGAGAGCCAGGTCGACCATGTCCTCGTCTTCGACAGTCACCCCCACACTTCCCGGCTCATCTCTGCATTGAGTGAACTTCGTGAGGTATTTGGCGATACTGTCGCCCTTCTCCATCTTGATGTTCCTGAGCTTATCTTTGAGCGCCAGCTTCCTTTGGTCGCTCTTACTCTGGAATAGATCCGTCAAAGCTTTTCACATTAAATATGGAGTAGCCTTTCCATGCAGGCTGGATACAATATGATCCTTGACGCCCTCCAACAGGATCCTTCGACACTTCGCCATCTTCTTTTGCCATGCATCGACTTCAGCTGCATTAGTGGGCTTTTGGACATCCGTATCTACGAACTCCTTTAGACCATTATCTTCTAATACTGCTTCCATGTGATCCTTCCATGCAACATAATTCGAACTGCCTTCAAGAGCATATTCGAGTCGCAAGCCGTGTAAAGACATTTTCAACACCAGCACCAAGAAAACAAAACTGATGCAAAATTTTGAATTCCACCTCAAAGCTCAACCGCTCTAGATCTGTGAGAACAAATTATTTCTAGCACAAAGATTGATTGCAAGGGGAATTTACCAGACCTTTCACTTTCTGAAGAAAGATGAATCCGGAGGCTACCTGGCCCGCATGCAGACTCTGTCTACCGAAATAAGTTTGTAATCACTGTGATGATCAATCTCTGCTTCAATAGCTCCGATACCATGTAGAAATTTGATGAATAATGATTAATTATCCACCGAGACTATCCTGATCACATATCAATTCGAATTCATATGCAACACATAATCTCTTCCACTCAGATCATCACACATGTAGAAATAAAACAAGTGATAGCACATCAAATCATCATACACATTAACACGGTATGTATGGGGAAAGCTTATAGCTGAAAACCCCGCAGCTATTGTGTATATTATAATGGAGAAATCATGTAACAAACTCAGTACAATACTCCTCACAAGTACTCAGTACTTTCTCATAAAGTTACACACAAACTAGCTCAGTTTTGAACAGGTTACTGGTTCAAAACTCACCGCCAATTGCCTTGCCTCTATTACGCAATCCAGGCCTGTCTATATAGAGATCCAAGGTTCGAATCTCCTTGGCTTGACAGCGCAATCATCATGGGAAATTCCTCCAAGTGTGGTGCAAATCTCATGCACAACTGATGTCGCCACTGATAGCTAACTCCACCCTTTCATCTACCTCTTTCACTGGTCTCCACTGAACTGATCATGCATTGTAGTGAACTGATGTGTTCTTGAGTTGAATAACGAGTTACTAATTAATGAATTAAATAATATTTAATTCACTCCACTCATAACTAATTGATTAGCTAGTTAAACTAATCTCAATCAGTTCAACTAAAATAAACAGAACACAACTCCACTATTTGTCTCATTAACTCCTCCAAACTTCTTCCACTGAAGTCTAACTGAAGTCAACCATGCATGATACCATCAAACCCTTGGGAACCACATGATTCCTCTGTCAGATGCATGAGCCACTTCTGTAGCTCGAACTGAAGTGCTCCAAGAGAGTAAACTGTTGTTTATAGTCTAAATATTATTAAGGGTAAATAATATTTGACTTCCTTGTTTTAAGGAGAGGCAGTCTAAAAATAGACTTCGACCTCTTTGACCTCAAAAATAGAGTCTCATCTATTTTTACCAACATGACACATACTTCAAGAATCTCAAACTGGAATCCCAGAACCATGCTCCATATGTCTAAAAATAGACATAGTCTAAAAATAGATTTTGCGCCAGAATTTGCCTGCGGGCCCACTTAGTGAAGGCGACTTCTTTTCACTAAGCTCCATCATCTTCCTGCATTTTCAACAAAAGGTTATGGTACCAATTCCGATCGCATTGTATCGTCCATTGTTGCCCAACTCAACATGCAACTGGAGATCTTTCTCCACCAAGTCGCTGAAAAGATTCACATCTCCCGTCATGTGAAAGGAAGCGCCACTATCAAAATACCACCCCGATCCCAATGCACTAGACACCATGCATGCGATCAATGAGAAGTCCAGCTCAAATTGTGAGGCAAGAGCCTCACCAGCTACAGCTCCAACAACCTGCTTGTTCTTCTTCTTCTGTGGACAATTCGTGGCGTAATGCCTATGCTCGTGACAGTGAAAACACTTCACTTTGGACATGTCACGCTCTTTACCATCCGCACCGGATTGAGAAGCATTCTTCTTTCTCTTCCCCTTCTTTTCTTTGGTAGCCAAAGCGCAATCCTCTTCATCAGATGCCTTTGATGAAGATCCATCCCTAGTACTCCGCTTTATCTCCTCTTGCACAAGATCCGACCAAATTTGCTCCCATCCTGGCAGTTTCTCCCAACCATTGACAGAGTCCTCGTAGCTATGCCAACTCTTCGGAAGCCCAAGGAGAGCCAAGCTCACCAAGTCTTCTTCATCCACACTAACTCCTACACTCCCAAGCTCATCCCTGCAGTGGACAAACTTTGTCAAGTATACCGGAATAGTGTCGTTCTTCTCCATCTTTATTTTCCTGAGTTTATCCTTGAGCGCCAACTTCCTCTGGTCGCTCTTGCTTTGGAATAAATATGTCAAGGCTTTCCACATCAAGTATGGAGAAGCTTTTCCATGCAGGCTGGATATAATGTGATCCTTCACGCCCTCCAACACAATCCTTCGACACTTTGCTGTCTTCTTTTTCCAAGCCTCAACTTGAGCAACATCAATAGGCTTTGGGACTTCAACATCTATGAACTCCTTCAACCCGTTGTCATCTAACACCGCCTCCATCCTATCTCTCCATGCAATATAATTCGAGCTGCCTTCAAGAGCATACTCCAATCGCAATCCTTGATAAGACATTTTGACTTCGACACCAAGAAAACACTGCTGTAAATTCGAATTCCACCAGCTCAAAACTCAACCGCTTCTGATCTGTGAGAACAAAGTATTTCTAGCACATAGATCAAATGTAGGGGAATTTACTGGATATATCACCTTTCAAAGAAAGGATGGATCCAGAGGCTACCTGGCCCGCTTACAGACTCTGTCTACCGAAATAAATTGTAATCACTGTAATAGATCCGATGATCAATTTCGCTCTGATACCATTTAGAAATTTGAATAATAGCTGAATTATTCACCAAGATTATCCTGATTACACACTATTTAAGCTTCATGCATAATACATAAACTCTTGTACAATTGATCATCAATTTGCGGAAATAGAAGCAGTTGCATGCGCAAATTAAAACATAATCAAGCACACATATAACACAGTATGTAATGGGGAAAGCTTACAGAAACCCCCAACTATCTGTATATTATAATGATAGAGAACATGTAACAATACATAGCACAATACTCCTCACAAGTACTCAGTACTATCTCCAAAAAGTTACACACAAACTAACTGAGATTTGAACAAGTCATGGGTTCAAATCTCCTCCACAAGTCTGTCTGCCTCTATTGCGCAATCCAAGTTGATTAATGATGAGATCCAAGTTCGAATCCCACTAGCTCCAACTGCGCAATCCTCATTGGCAATCTCCATCAATGTGTGTGTGCAAATCTCATGCACAGCTATAGTCACAACTGATAGTAGACTCACCCTTTCACCCACCTCTTCCACTGGTCTCCACTGAACTGTCCATGCATTGCAGTTAACTGATGTATTCTTTAGTTGATTTATGAGTTAATAATTAGTGAATTAATTAATAATTAATTCACACCACTCATCACTAGTGTATTTATCAGTTAGACTAAATACAACTAGTTCAACTAAGTTAAACCCAACACAACTCCACCAACTGTCTCATCAACTCCACCAAACTCTGCCACATGAGTTCTAACTGAAGTCAACCATGCAATAGCTCAACTAACCCCTAGGAAAAGCGTATTTCCTTCTGTCAGCTGCATGTGCCACATCCAAGCATCAAACTGAAGTGCTATAAGAGGATAAGATAATGTTTATAGTCCAAATATTATTAAGGGCTAATAATATTTGACTGATCTATTTTTAGACTGGCAATCTAAAAATAGACTTCGCCCAATGTCTAAAAATAGAGGTCCATCTATTTTTACCAACTGGACCAATCATCCATAAATAGCATCCCGCAACTTATAAATATGCTCCATATGTCTAAAAATAGACATAGTCTAAAAATAGACTTTGCAACAAAAAAATCACTTGTGTGGCCCCCACCTAGTTTAGGTGATCACTTTCCAACTAGGATCAGGAAAGATGTTTCAGGATGCCTCCTTCATTGTTTCTTGTTGCAATCTTCAACACCTATATCTACAACTCAGCCAAATACTTCTATACAAAACGATGTTCTTCCTAAGACCAATCCAAAATTTGTTCTTATTTATTGTCCTCCTCAGACTAATGACTTTAATTTTAATCCTTAATTAAATGCTGCATGGAATGAGTTTGATATGACTATAAACCCCAGGAATGTGACCCACCCACAATCCAATTTCTATAGTTTCTACTTCTTCAAAGCAAATAGAAATTCAGGGAAATACTGGGAATGTTGAACATAAGAACAAGTCTGATAAAGATACTATAATATATTCTATTCAAGCTAAGAAAGATATTAAAGTTATTCCTACTTTTCCCACTTCCGAAGTAATTCTAAATGTGGAAGAAATTCCTCCCCTAGATATTTTTTATAGTCCTCAACATAAATTTGTGATTAAAAGAGGAAGGAAAAAGAGAAAATTGGAAAAATCTTAGTCATTGATTTCTGATAAGGGTTATTCCTTCGAAGCCTTATGGAAAGGATTTACTGCAACTCCAATAGATGAGTTGGGGAAATTGACTCAGTTCACCGATGATTATGCATCAACGACCATTGATAAGGCCATAGAATTTCAAGAACTTCTGAAGAAGAAAGAAGAAAGGATCATTAGAATCATGAAGCTGAAAAAATAAATATCAATGAGCAATGGTAGTCACAATTAACAGAGTTACAATAAAATTTTGATTCCCTAAGGGTGCAATATGATAAATATTTGCAGATAAAAAATGATGAGATCCAGGAAATGTAGAAGAAGATTGAAAAATTGCATATCAATCCTGAATTGACAAAGTTAAAAAAGGAAGCCAAAGAACTAAATGTTCTTCTTGGTCATCAACAAAGGTTCTTCTGTAATAAATTGGTGATAATTCAAGATTAATGTATATGTACAAATTTCCTTGTGGATCAATTGTCTAATATGTAAAATTAATTTGAATAAATGAATGAAAATCTCACAAACTTCCTCAATTGGCTGGAAATTAAAGAGGGTATATTTGCTAATCTACCAAAGATTGATGAGGCCTAGAAAATAATTATTTTCAAAGAATGGGAGATCTGAATGAAGCAGGCTGAAGCAACCATAAATGAGGCATGAAATATTGCTAGCTCTATTGTTGCATCGGTCAATGATAATTTGTTGCAGTCTAATCTCATTTCGTTTTTCCCTAAGGTACTTTTCCAGATGCCAAAGTATTGTAAAAAACATGGCATGAACATTGCGAGAAGATCTCCAAAATGATCGATCACTTGACCAAGGTTAGTCTTGAGCATCACTGATAGTTTCTAGTAAAGCCTCGGAACCAATGGTTGGTCCTACAATGCCTTTCGAATGTCACCATACATATGTTTCTATCCTTGAAAAATGATATTTCTACAGGTAAAATGAGGATCAAGCCCAAATATACACTACAACTCAAAAGTTGGATAGATATCTACAAATTGCAATAATTAACTATTAGACAATCTTTTTCCTAAGCTTGGAAAGTTGTTGCAACCATTTCCCGATTTTCCATTTATTGTTGTTTTTTTTGAAGAGTTGATAGATGAATATATTTTTATCCTTTATTGTAGAACTATAAATTCCCTCTCCAATATTGACGAGGGGTTTTGAATTTTTGTCAGAATAGTCTTAAGTTGCACTACTGTAATTTAGTTTTTCTTAATATTAAGTTGAACTTCTTGCTTTTCCACGATGAGAAAATCTATGGTGTATTGGGTACTAGTATCCTATTTCTATATATTTGATTTGAGTGGAATGGTTTAATGATATTGTTTGTCTTATATGTGTATTGATCAATCTTTCACTATCACTATTGATGTGCTTGGTTGTAGTTTAAGTTATATTGTGAACAACAAGATCTCAGTATATGTGATGTTTAAAAAAATTAATTTAATTAACTATTTAATTAAATTGATTTTCTTTAATTGAGTTCATATCATAATTGCATGATGATCTATATTGTTATGTTAATTGTGACATCTTTATAAACACATATATTATTAGCTTACCCAGGTGTAATATTAGTTTATGTTAGTTCTTATTTAAGTTCTTATTACATATTAGAATATAAAACCAAATCCATCATAACCCATATAGTTTTATGTAAAGGGAAATTGGTCCCAAAATTGTAGTCAGAGCCATCATTACAAACAGAAAGGGGTATGATTTACGATCCCAACCGGGTGGTTTCCCCAATGTTGATGAAGTCATTTAGGACTATAAAACTTTTTGGCGCTAGAAGGAGGGATAATTGACTATGAATGGAAACAAAGTCTCATCCTAAAACCAGAGGTCATTCAAAGAGTCACTCGCCCTCAAAGTCTCCTCAAAATTACAAATCTCATTACAAATATCTTGATTCTAGATTTGAAGTTGTTGAACCTTCCACTAAATATCCTAGCTCAATTTTGAAATCAATCAGTGAAACTTCTAATCCTCTTCCAGATAAGCCTACTGAAGCTCCCAAACTGCAAACTTTAATTCAGAAATTGGAAGGAATTTTAATTTCTAGAGAACAATTTTCCCAGATAGGCCTTTTTGAGGATAATGTCACTTCATCATTAAAGTCTTCTAGATTTTTGACCAGATTTTAGAGTGATAAGCTTGGAGTTAAGCCTTTTGAATTTCCATTACGAACCCATAAGAAAAAAGAATCATATTTTTGGATCTGAGTCTTCAGCTAGTTGTATCATTTCATCTTCTCCACCTCATACTCCCTCTATTCAACCCATTTCTTCTCAACGTACTTTAGCTTCTTCCTATCACCCTTTATCATCTACTTTCACCCACATTTTTCCTCCACAATCGACCAATGTTATTTTTGTCAGTAGTACTGCAGGGGCAACCTCTTCAAGTATTAATACTTCCACATCCCCTTCATCAAGTACAACTACTTTGGGGCCTAACATTAATCCGAGAATGGAAAATCAACCAAAAAAACCATAGAATAACCCAGGAGTAGTTGCAGTGATACCTCCGCTGCACCATTTTCCTAAGCATCCAGAGAGGTGGTTGCCAAAATATAACCTTGATGATGGTTTACCAATAGGGGAACATCTTCATAATTTCATGTTGGCAATCAATATTAATGGAGTTTCAAAATAGGATGTAGTTTGTAGACTATCCCCTTATATATTTGAAGGATCTGTAGGGTCTTGGTATTTCTCCTTACCAGCTGGATCAATTATAGATTAGGATACATTTGAAGAGCAGTTTCTAAAAAAAATTGGGGATGAAAGAACAATTTCTACTTTTATTAATGACTAATCAAATCTTAAAACTACCCCAAATGAGAAAATGAAATATTTTAATTCAAGATTCAATAAGTTGTAATAATGTTGTTTATGGATCCATCACATTAATTAGATCTTTTCCTTCATCGACATTTCGAACCAGCTACCGAGGTTCATTATCAAGATAAAAATGAATGAGAGAAGCTGATATCAGGTATGGTAAATAAATAGTTAAAGGTTTGGTAAATTTATTTATGAGCCGACAGAAATTAGATTTTAAAATTAATGATTTATTTTTAAGAATTATTTTTTTATAATTAAGTATTAATTTTAATTTACACCTCCTGTTGATCATATCAGCCCCCCCCATTAAAGTTCTTGGCCATTAGTCCCGCTTGAACCTTTCGAACTCCCTGCCGTGACCTAAGGAACTCGTTTTCCGCCTATCCTCACCGTTATGTGCCTCCAAATTACCCTATACAGGTCTGAAAGCTCGCGCCCAAGAGTATTCAAGGTTTAGCCCTTCTGGCCCTAGCCCCTCTGATTTTCTATTCCACATGACCCAGCCCCGAGACCTTGTGCCAGACCAAAAGGTGCTTATCGTATAAGGCTATCAGGCATGCTTTGAACCGTCTGATTGAACACAAATCAATGGACCAGAATTTCCTTTGCTTTGGTGGTCCCCACACCCTCGCCCACTCAGAAACCAGAGTTGTTTTCATCGCACCACATTTCAAAGGCAAGCAGTTTTCTCCAAATTAGAGCGATTCCATTGGGTGCTCGCCACGCGTCCCAGTGCACGACTTCAATACCACCCTCCATCGCGCATTATCTTTTGATCAAAGTCTTGCAGCGATATTAACGCTGGCCGTCCAATCCAAAGAGCTCCATCCAACGGTGGTCGCTTGATGTAATTGCACGGGTGTTAATGTAGGTATACAGTGTCCCGGGTCCACCATTCCGTCGCTGTACAATGCATTCCTAACCGTTGATATCGCTCTGAAATCGTGTGGTCCACATCATATGTGTGATTGACTAATTGACCGAGTTTCCCACCACGTATTATCCCACGTGTCAATCTCATTCTCCCTTCACCATCTGTATATTCCATTCATATTTGTATATCGCATTCATGTGTCTTGTTTTAGTGTTTTTACAAAGAGAACCTCTGCCTAGTCCGTATACCACTGCTCCACTGCATCTTTTGCCACTACCCTGCATGCTTCCACCAGTCCACGATGTCACGCCATTTCACAGTCGCCTCCATTGCATCACTCCCATCCCATGCCTTTGTTTTCCTAACAAGTTTGTGTATTTTGCAGGGTGAAAAGGGGGTAAACCGACATTAATCTCCACCTCCGTAACAGAAATCGAAGACACATCAAAGGGTCATCTTGCAGAGGCAGAATTTATGAAGAAAAGTCCTGGGTAGCTGCTGAGACATGACCTTCATTAAATAAAGCAAAATGGAAATCTGTCAAACTCCTCAAAATAATTCGAAAGGCAGATTTCTACAGATTGAGACATTAATGTTGCAGCAAAGGGTATCAGTTGGAAATCAAGGAATTCGGTGTCCAGCACTGAAGATTTTTAATAGAAATCCAGCATTCATAAGGCAAAGAGTATAAGTGCATAAAAATCATATCCTCCAGGTTTTACTTCAATAGATTTTTCTCGCAGGAAGGTACAGAACGTCACATATTTTATTCTTCATACCTCACCCCTGGAGAAATCTGAACCTGCAGCATTCTATAGCCGTCAAGCAGTATGGGCGTGAATTTTTCCGCCATTTATGTTTTAATGAGATAATTAAATGTTCTCACCTACTTCTTTCATAGGGTCTTTTCTTCTTCCTCTATAAAAACAGAGAAGAAAGACATTGTAAAGGTTCCAGATTTTTATCAGAGAATTGTGCAGTGAAAGGAAATTTTTGTAACCATTTTGTAAAAGCTCTTGTATGAAGGCTCAGAGCCCGTAGGGTCTCAGTGAGGAGGATTTCTATCTGTATTAGAGGATTTTGGTCTTTGGTATCCCACAGTATGTAACTTCCTTTATGTGTTTAATACAACATTTCATTTCATTCATCTTCTTGTATCATGTACTGGAATGCGAGTGGCTCATTGATCTTAGGTAAGGATTTATCCTAGTTGATACCCATACTTGGATCAGTCAAGCACTTTAAATATGGCTCAGGCATGATATACTGTTTCATGTTCATTTCATCCATCTTTCTGCTATATTATTTGCTTTGGGAGGGTGCTTTTAAAACGCCATTGTCATGTATGGATTCTTAGAATGATAAGCCCATATATGGTTCTGTTGTGTATCTGGGTATCAAAACGAAGTTAACTAATATCTTCTTACATTTCTTTCCCTGCATACATCTTCTGATATTTGATTTCTGTGGCATATTATTTGAATCAGCCCTCTTTACAGTAAATTGTCTCTTAACTATCTGATGCTTTTATGTTGGGGCTTTGCATTATGTCTCTGCAACATTACTTTCCCTGTGGCAGTTTCTGTAAGTTCTGGTCCCATTCAAATTAATTTCCTCATTTACAAGAGATAGCAGGAGAGCTTTTGGATTGACACCCAAGTTATATTATACGCTCCTTGCTATGATAAGATGTCCTAGGCACTGGTCTATGGCAACTCTAGGCTGTCTCTAGGAGCGACAATATCTGTCCACAACATCTTTCTGGCGCCGTTGCCGGGGAACGAAGTTAAGAAAATCATTATCCTTGGGCCTCGACAAATCATATTCACTCTCTAATTAGGTGAGCATAGAGAGTTGAAGAGTTCTATATCTCTCACCTTGGCGACTCCACTGTTGTTTATGTGATAAATCTATTTTTAGTCCTGGCTCCTCGAAAGCCACACCTGAGGTCAGAAAAGTCATACCCAAAAGCACCTTCAGTATCTGACCCAGGAAAGACCAAATGACTCCACTGGTAGAAGACTCTGAACTGGTTGAGAAGATGCAGTGATCACCTTTGCAGAAACATGGATCCAAACATGGATAGGGATACAAAGCTAAATGCTTTGAATGATCAAATATATGAATTAAAGAGAATGTTTAATAAAGTGCTGAAGAGGTATATGGCTAATATGAATACAAATGATGATTATTTAGGACATCCCATGCCTCTTCCAGAACAAGGACAAACTCAGGACCTAGATAACAAGCAAGACATGTATGATGTTTTGAAACCTATGGAGGATGAAGAGGAAAGCGATCAAGAATTTCCTGAATTCGTACCTATGTCTTGTATTATGCTGGTCAGAGAATTTCACAGCCTAATAGCAAAGGTAAATAGGGAATGTTGCTTGGAGGAAACGAGAGACCACATAGAAGATGTAAAATATGATGTGGAGGAAGAAATCACTCATGGGCCTTGCAGTCTAGCCGAGTATCATCAGGTTCACAAGGACTGGCCTGAATCAGAGAGAAATCAAGAAACATCAGAAGATCCCCAAGACTCCCCTGCAAGCACAACTGAGGATATTCTGGAGGAGGTACAAGAAGATAGCCTGCCTCCAAATCAACTAGTACGAGAAAAAGAAAGCTGCTGCTCTTCTGCACAAAGGAACACAAAACAATTATCTCCTTTGATGGGAGAAGAGGCTGACCAGATATTAAATCAGCAACCTGCCTTAGAAATTTTCTATGGAACACCCACTCTTGCCCATTCGTCTTATGAGTTTGATTGTACAGATCCAAAAGACTCCTCTATGGATCAGGACGAAGAAGGACCTGCTGAGAATATGACAGGTTTGATTAGTGACATTGCTTACGATTATGACTTTCCTAGTTATGATTTATTTGATGATGATTGTTTCCAGAGAGAAGCTGAGTCTACAGAACCATCATCAGTAGACTCATGGGAGGAAAGCCAGGGCCACAATCTCAGAATAGTAATGAAACCAGTCAGCCTATATATGATACAGATGGGGAGAGCTATGATAGTATAATAGCAGATGAAGATTCCTTGAATCCTAATTCTGCTATACCACAGATCATCAGCGAGACTGGAAACCAACAGCTTTCCTTTACAGAAGATGAGGAGATAAGCAAAGAGGAAATTCCTGAGCAGATTGAAATTAAGGGGCCTTCTCCTGAAAATGAAGAAGAGATGAAACATACCCCTGCTCAAGAATACATAGATCTTTTCATGGAGCTCAGCTCATCAGAGCAGAATATATCAGAGCTCCAAGAGGACAACACTGTCATATATGATGAGTCATCCAGTTCGGAAAATGAAGAAAATGAAGGAGATTCTCTTCCTCAAGAGAGTCTTGTTCTTGATCCAGTGGAAGAATAAGAAATCCTGGATGAAGCCTGCCTGCCAGATATTCATAACCATGTTTCATTTCATGATCCTTACGATCATTTCCTGAACACATTTGAAAAAGGATCTAGGGTCTTTTTGAGCAGCATGTTGCAAACAGAAAGGAAGTTTTTCAAAGCTGCCATCATGGAACAAAAAGAAGAGATACCACTGCCTTTAGAAATACAAGAAGAAGGTGATCAGGCTTTCAAGAGCCATATTGAAGATGCGGTGGAAAATGCAGAAATCAAAGCTGCCCAGGATGAAGACAGCCTACCAATCACGGAAGGCCTAAAAGAAGAGTTGGTACATCATGTGTTCATTGATCCCGTGGCAGAATATATGGGGGCCTTGATTTGCTCAAATTCTCCAGCATTGATCTTTCGCCAGGGCCAGATTCATCAGGAGAGGCCACCACTAATGGTGACCACAGTTTTTAAGAACCACATGCAGAGCACCCTATGGTTACCTCTGATAGGCAGTCAATGCTCATATCCTTTTTTGCTACTGCTTAACTGGCTGCATTGACATTATTGTATCACCTAGAAGTGCAAGAGGTTTCCAAGTAAAGTAGGGTAGGTAGGAAAAGTGAAATAAAGCTCAGCCTATGAGCACGTAGTTAGTTGTTTTAATTTCTGCAAAGTCCAGCGAGCCAGACAATCTAATCCTGGCTTGGCTATTTCTAGTTTCCATTTTTCATCTTTGCTTAAATAAGGTGGGTGCTGTAATGAATTATCGAGTGAAGAGTGAAAAGTGCTGAGGAATAGAGTCTACATAGAGGATGATCAGGAGGTCTACGAGGTTCTCGACACGTCTAGGTATGAACGTGCCGTCCCCAGATGGAGCCGATGTTGATCATATCAGCCCCCCCCCCATTAAAGTTCTTGGCCATTAGTCTCGCTTGAACCTTTCGAACTCCCTGCCGTGACCTAAGGAACTCGTTTTCTGCCTATCGTCACCGTTATGTGCCTCCAAATTACCCTATACAGGTCTGAAAGCTTGTGCCCAAGAGTATTCAAGGTTTAGCCCTTCTAGCCCTAGCCCCTCTAATTTTCTATTCCACATGACCTAGCCCCGAGACCTTGTGCCAGACCAAAAGGTGCTTATCGTATAAGGCTATCAGGCATGCTTTGAACCGTCCGATTGAACACAAATCAATGGCCCAGAATCTCCTTTGCTTTGGTGGTCCCCGCACTCGCGCCCACTCAGAAACCAGAGTTGTTTTCATCGCACCACCTTTCAAAGGCAAGCAGTTTTCTCCAAATCGGAGCGATTCCATTGGGCGCTCGCCACGCGTCCCAGTGCACGACTTCAATACCACCCTCCATCATGCATTATCTTTCGATCAAAGTCGTGCAGTGATATTAACGCGGGTCGTCTGATCCAAAGAGCTCCATCCAACGACGGTTGCTTGATGTAATTGCACGGATGTTAATGTAGGTCTACAGTGTCCCGGGTCCACCATTCCATTGCTGTACAATGCATTCATAACCGTTGATATCACTCTGAAATCGTGTGGTCCAGATCATATGCGTGATTGACTAATTGACTGAGTCTCCCACCACGTATTGTCCCATGTGTCAATCTCATTCTCCCTTCACCATCTGTATATTCCATTCATATTTGTATATCGCATTCATGTGTCTTGTTTTAGTGTTTTTATGAAGAGAACCTCTGCCTAGTCCGTATACCACTGCTCCACTGCATCTTTCGCCACTACCCTGCGTGCTTCCACCAGTCCATGATGTCACGCCACTTCACAGTCACCTCCATTGCATCACTCCCCTCCCATGCCTTTGTTTTCCTAACAAGTTTGTGTATTTTGCAGGGTGAAAAGGGGGTAAACCGCCATTAATCTCCACCTCCGTTACAGAAATCGAAGAGACATCAAAGGGTCAGCTTGCAGAGGCGGAATTTATGAAGAAAAGTTTTGGGTAGCTGCTGAGACATGACCTTCATTAAATAAAGCAAAATGGAAATCTGTCAAACTCCTCAAAATAATTTAAAAGGAAGATTTCTACAGATAGAGACATTAATGTCGCAGCAAAGGGTATTAGTTGGAAATCAAGGAATTCGGTGTCCAACGCTGAAGATTTTTAATAGCAATCTAGCATTCAGAAGGCAAAGAGTACAAGTGCATAAAAATCATATCCTCCAGGTTTTACTTCAATAGATTTTTCTCTCAGGAAGGTACAGAACGTCACATATTTTATTCTTCATACCTCACCCCTGGAGAAATCTGCACCTGCAGCATTCTATAGCCGTCAGGCAGTATGGGCGCGAATGTTTCCACCATTTATGTTTTAATGAGATAATTAAATGTTCTCACCTACTTCTTTCATAGGTTCTTTTCTTCTTCCTCTATAAAAACAGAGAAGAAAGACATTGTAAAGGTTCCAGATTTTTATCAGAGAATTGTGCAGTGAAAGGTATTTTTTGTAACCATTTTTTAAAATCTCTTGTATGAAGGCTCAGAGCCTGTAGGGTCTCAGTGAGGAGGAGTTCTATCTGTATTAGAGGATTCTGGTCTTTTGTATCCCACAATATGTAACTTCCTTTATGTGTTTAATACAACATTTCATTTCATTCATCTTCTTGTATCATGTACTGGAATGCGAGTGGCTAATTGATCTTAGGTAAGGATTTATCCTAGTTGATACCCATACTTGGATCAGTTAAGCGCTTTAAATATGGCTCAGGCATGATATACTGTTTCATGTTCATTTCATCCATCTTTCTGCTATATTAGCTGCTTTGGGAGGGTGCTTTTAAAATGCCATTGTCATATATGGATTCTTAGAATGATAAGCCCATATATGGTTCTGTTGTGTATCTGGGTATCAGACCGAAGTTAACTAATATCTTCTTACATTTCTTTCCCTGCATACATCTTCTGATATTTGATTTCTGTGGCATATTATTTGAATCGGCCCTCTTTACAGTAAATTGTCTCTTAATTGTCTGATGCTTTTGTGTTGGGGCTTTGCATTGTGTCTCTACAACATTAATTTCCCTGTGGCAGTTTCTGTAAGTTCTGGTCCCATTCAAATTAATTTCCTCATTTACAGGAGATTGCAGGAGAGATTTTGGATTGACACCCAAGTTATATTATACGCTCCTTTCTATGATAAGATGTCTTGGGCACTGGTCTATGGCAACTCTAGGCTGTCTCTAGGAGCGACAATATCTATCCACAACACCTCCATCTCTTTCAGTTGAGAATTTAACTGAAGAATGAGGTTCATCATCTCATATTTTTGGCTTTCATCCTATAGTACTTCTTTGGCCTGTGGATGTTCAGTAGGAGGCAATTTGAGTTGTTTCTTTAATGCAACAATGTCTACATTAGGTTGGTGTCTGTGAATTATCAAAATTATAGCTTTCAACAAATTGTTGCTTGTGCAAAAAAATTGTGTTTGGTTCCTTTGCAAGTGGGTGTTTGTAGGGGCACGATGAGGGACCTTAGGGTTTCAGGTTCTGGCTCTGAATCGTACCTCTCTATCGCACTGCAGCTTGAGGTGACCAGTGTACGTTTGTGCTAGGGCTGGGGCAATAGCTGGCCTGACACTTGTAGACCCCGAGGAGGACATTTTGCAGCCTGATCGCACCTATTATTGGTTTTAAAAATGGGGCTTACATTTAGACCCCGTTTAAACTTTTCAGTCAATTTCCGATGGGGTTCCGGATCTAGGGTTTGTGCAGTGGTGCATAGTTTTCTCTGTTTCGTTGTCGGGATAAGAGGCGGTGGTTATCATAGCTATGGGTTTTGACCGTGAGGTTGTGGACGTGGAGCCGGCGCTAGAAGAACTTTTAACCTGCTGGGGTTTTGAAGTTTCAGAGAAGAACTTGGAGCTTTTTTTATTTTTTTTTCTTTCTGAAAAGTCCAGAGATTCCCTAAGCCCTTGGTGGGGTTCCTGGAGGTGGAAGCTTTGAACACGAAGTAGCGTTTCTAGGAGATGCGTTTCAGAGTTCGTGGAGTGATTTCCAGAAGAGTGGGTTTTCTTTGGGACAGGCTCGAGCACAAAACCTTAATTCCAGAGGAAAGGAGGGCCAGGGTGTAAAGGAACCTCTACTTTATTCTCTGCCTCGGCATCCAGGTAACCCGGAAAACCCTCTCTTTATTGGTGGTCTCGAAGATGTAGTGGCTAGTTCTGGGTTTCATAATCGAGCAGGTCTTAAAGCCCTAGGGGAAGGTAATCATTTTGGTCGGGCTTCTCTGGGAAAAGAGGTTCAGGGTGAGACCTTGAGGTTCAAGAACCCTGTTTTGAGTCAAGGTTATCTTTATTCTTGCTTGCCGTTGCTGACTGCTCCTCCTGAGCTGGGGTTTTTCCAAGGGTTAGAAGAGCTCTTGTCTAGGAATCTTTAGGTAGATGTTTTGGTTTGTAGTAAATCAAGGGTGTCTTCTAATGAAGTGGTTGATGGGGAGCTGAGAGGTTTTGAAGAGGGACTGTTAGACTTGGGCTCTAGTCAAGTAGCCATGCCTGTAACAACAGAGGAGGACTTGTCTGGGAAGGAGGGTTTTAAGGACCCTGTTGGACGGTGACCGAAGTTGCCAGAAGCTGAAAGGACTGATGCTCCTATCACACAGAATCCCGGTGAGGGTGAAGTAAAGAAGGAAGCAGGGGGTAGAAAAATGAAGAAAAGAAAACCCATTAGGAAGAAAGAAGAACGTCCCCGCTGTGCTCTTGGTGTGGACATTTGCATAGACGAGGCAATGGAAGCCTCTGAAACAATGCTGGTAGGAAGAGTCCGTGGGAGAAAATTCTCAGCGGACTACATTTCAAAATGGGTTCAATCTGAATGGACTGAAGCCCCTGGGCAGCCGATTGAGATGATAGTCCTGGATAAAGGTTGGTTTATCATCAGGTTCAGCCAGAAGGAACAGGTTGACTGGGTCCTAGGGAGGAACTGGAGTTTTGGAAAGAGACCGGTTCTGTTCCGGAAATGGACCTATTTGTTTGATGCTCAGAAAGAGAATATGGTCGAATGTCCTGTGTGGGTTAAGCTGCCGAGTCTCCCCATCCCTTTCTGGATGGATTGGGCCTTCACCTCAATCAGTAACACATTGGGAAAATTTATTGATGTTGATAAGTCCTACATTCTGTCTAGAGATTGGAGTGTGGCTCGCATCTTGGTTAGCCTCAACCCGGGAGAAGGTTTAGCAGATGCTATGACCTTGACCTATAGGGACTTGGAGTTTTTGCAGACTCTAGACTATGAAAATATTCCTTTCAGATGCCATAGATGCCACAAACATGGTCATCTTTCAAGGGAATGCCCACTGGGCTACCATCGTCGCCGAAGGCAAGTGAGGTTCTCTGTCTCTCAGGAGGAAACTCGTTCAGGGGATACGGGAAAGGTCAAGGGGCCAGAGCAGTTGAATGTGGAGTTGGGGGCTGCCTCGAAGGAGGTGGTGGCAGCGGTGTAGGAGCAGGTGATGAATGTTTCTTTGGAGGAAAAATCCCCTCAGGCGGCCTCCCTGGTACCCTCTTCAATGTCAGAGCTGGTCGGGGCATCTCAGGTGGGTATGCCTCTCCCATATCCTCCCTCTTTTTTCACTTCATTTTGTTTCTCTCAGTCTGTCTCTGTAGAGCATGGTCCCTCCAGGCAGATCTCCCTTGATCTTTTTGATTTAAAAATTTTTCATGCTTCGGTTGATAACATCATTTTGTCAGTTCCTCCATCTTCCAACTCCTGTGGCTCCCCTGTGAAGGTTGTATCTCTCCCTACCCCTTCCCAGGTTGTGGTTTTGGATGACCCCCCCACAATATTAGACCCGTGGCTATTAGATTGGGAAAAGGGGCAGCTGTTGGGGGCCTAGAGAAGGATTTGGTTTCAGTTGGGCCAAGGAAGTTAAGAGGTAGAAAATATAATCTGTCAAAGGCCCAACTCAAAGCGGTATTAGACATTGCTGACGGGAAGCAGCGGTCTCTTTCTGGGGTGCTTAGAGTAGAGCGGCCACCCCCTCAAGGTCTACTATGATTTTATTGTCCTATAATTTTAGGGCTATTGCTAGCCAAGCCAAAAAGCTAGCTCTAAGGGATCTGGTCTGGTCCCTTAAACCAGATGTTATCATGCTTCAAGAAACTTTGGGGGCTGGAGAGGTAGTGGTAGAAAGTCTATCAAAATTGTTCCCGGATTGGAAGTTTCATGCTTTTGATGCGAATGGTCGCTCTGCGGGGGGTGGCTACAGACTATGACACAAGAAAGCTCAGAGAGGTTTCCTCTTGGGGATCGGAAAGCGCCTTGGAAGTGGAACTATACTCAAATGAAATATGCCTTCCTCTACTACTGATGAATGTTTATGGGCCGTGTGTGGAGCGTGAGAAATTCTGGAACCTTTTCTTTTCGAAAACTTTCCTCTCCCACCCTCATCTTATTATTGGAGGAGATCTTAACTTCTCATTGGGAGAGGTAGAATCTTGGGGCACCTCAGCTAGAGTAGATCCCCTCTCCGATTATTTTATGAAAAAATTGGTTGCTTCTCATTTGGTGGATGCCCCTCTGCTCAAAGTCAGGCCTACCTGGAGAAACAAAAGAGTAGGTGAAGAATGGGTGGGGAAAAAACTTGACCGTTTTTTGATGAATGAAGCCCTGGTGTACAAATTTTCAACCTTCAGACATTGGGTGGGCGAGGGGGGATTGTTGGACCACTTCCCTGTTCTATTGGAAGTGACTAGAGACTTCAAGAAATCGGGAACCCCCTTCAAGTTCAATTCCTCTTGGCTCAAAGATGACTCTTTTAACACCCTTTTTCATAACACTTGGAGGAAGGACTTTCTTAGGGAAAGTGAAGACAGAAGCAGACATTTCATGGAAAATCTAAAGAGGATGAAGTTAGCAACAAAAGAGTGGGCTCTTTAAAACAAAAAGAAGGAGGAGGAGGCTCTCAAATCTATTAATGCTGAACTGGAACTCCTTGAAAATCCAGAAGGGAACGGTTATGCATCTTTGGAATCTAGGGACAGAATCAAAGAACTGGAATCTAATAGGAGAAGGATCCTTTAGGTTATAGAGGAAAGTTGGCAAATTAAGAGTCGTGCTATCTGGTTACAGGCAGGGGACGAAAACACCAAATTCTTTCAGAAATACACAAAAGGAAGGAGAATTTCAAATACTATTTGGGAATTACAGAAAGAGAATGGGGAGATGGCCCGATCCTTTGAAGAGCTAGCCTCCTTAGGGGTTAATCACTTTAAAAATATCTTTAAAGCACCTGAGGAAACTTCCATTGCTGAGGTAATTAGAGTGGCCCAATTCTTCCCCAGGTATGTTGAGGAGGAAGGGAATGCTTCCTTTATGGAACCTGTTACCAAAGAGGAGGTTGAAGACATCCTCAAATCAATGCAGAAGGACAAAAGCCTAGGGCTAGATGGCTGGACGGTGGAATTCTTCCAACATTTCTTTGAAACCCTGGGAGAAGAACTGGTAGGTGTGGTAGATGAATCCAGAAGCACTGGAACCATTTTTTAACCTTTTAATGCCACTTTCTTAGCCCTTATTCCTAAGACTGATCATCCGGGTTCCTTTGATATCTTTAGGCCTATTTCCTTATGTACCTGTGTCTATAAAATAATATTTCGTCTAAAACCCTTTCTGTCCAAGAATATTTCGGTTGAACAATTTGGCTTCTTGGATGGCTGTCAAATTCACGAGGTTGTGGGAGTAGCTCAAGAAACTCTACACAGTATTAAGCTAAGAGGGAAGAAAGGTGTAATTGTAAAAATTCATCTGTCAAAGGCTTATGATAGACTCATTTTTATGTACCTTAGACTCCAGTTAACCCACCTTGGCTTTAATTATGAGTTTGTGAGATGGGTTATGGGCTGTATCTCTTTGTCCTCTATTTCAATTCTGGTTAATGGGGCAGCTTCTTTGTTTTTCAATCCGGAGAGAGGGCTCCGTCAAGGCTGTCCTCTTTCTCCTCTTCTCTTTTTTTTGGCAGCTGAGGGCATCAACCTAATGATTCATGAGGCAAAGAGACAAGGACAACTAAGAGGTATTGAAGTGGCGGTAAACCTTTGGGTCACCCATCTGCTCTTTGTGGATGACATTCTGTTGTTTAGCAATGGTAGCATCGAGGACTACAGGGCCCTCAAAAAGATCCTGGATATCTTTCTAAAATCCACGGGCCTATGTATTAATGCTCAGAAATCAACCCTAACAGTTGTGGGTCTTTCAAGTGAGGACTTGGAAAAGGTGAAAGATATTTTGCAGTTTGAGGTCAGATCTCTTCAGGACAAATTCAAATATCTAGGTTTCTTTTTAAAACTAGATAAGTATCGTAATCAGGACTGGAAATGGCTGCTTGCAAAAATTGAACTTAAATTGAAACATTGGAGTTATAAATGGCTGTCTAGAGGAGGAAGGTTAGTCCTTATAAAGTCTGTCGTGATGGTAGTTCTTGTGTACTGGGCCAGTCTTACATGGGTACCTAAAGGTATCTTGGCATCCATTGAAAATCTATATAGCAAATTTCTGTGGGCAGGATATAGAAATGAACATGTAATCCCCTAGATAGCATGGGACAAAATTGATAGACCTAAAGAATGGGGAGGATGGGGTATCAAAAAATTTTCCCCTTCTCTCAATCTCTGGTTGTAAAGCTTGCTTGGAGGATCATTTCTGGAGAGAAACTTTGGTCTTCAGTGATCAAAAGGAAATACATAGATCCAGTCCCTCTTCTTGATTGGATAAGATTGCCTCAGAAATATGCCAAAAATGCTTCTGTGGTCTAGAAGGCAGTGGTAGCCTCAATTAGAAATTTTGAACGGGGACTGGCATGTAATGTGGGGGATGGAACTAGTGTCAGGTTGGGGAGAGATCCTTGGGTAGGATGCTCTCCCAAGGGATCTGGTTCTTTTCTTAAATAACAGAGGCCTTTTTAGTCTAAACCAAGTGGTAGATCATAGAAGTACTTCTCTCTGGAGACAAGGATGGATGACTGGATGGGACCTACATCTGGAAGATCAGTGGCTGGAAGTTTGGGAAAACTATAGGATGGATCTTCATAACTCCTCCATTTGAATTACGGAATCTAGAGATGAGCTCAGATGGGTCCACACTCAAAATGGGGCTATTCTCCCAAGATGGGCTACAAGTGGTTAATGACCCAGAATGGGTGGGAGGACCCTCTTTGGTGGGCTAAGTCTCTCTGGAAATTAAAAAGCCCTCTGAAAGCCATACTCGTTTTCTGGTACATTCTTCAAAAGAAAATCCCAACCTGGGATTTCTTGCAAAGGAGAGGGAAGATTGGGCCTAGTTGGTGTTATCTCTGCAAATCCAGTGAATAATCGGTAAAGCATCTTTTCCTCTCTTGTCCTTTCAACATAAGTTTGTGGATTGAATCTAAAAGGATCCTCAAACTCCCCTACAAGTGGGAAGGTCTAGAGGTGTAGGAAGCTTGGAATAGGTGGTGGCAGGAAGCCCCCAATGATAGAGTAAGGTGCGTCCCTCTGCTGATAGCCTGTTGGACTTGGATTGCTAGGAATCAGGCGATCTTTAAGGATTCGGTTTTCCCTATAGTTAGATTGGCAGCTGAAGGGGCTACAATCTATGACATCATACCCATACCTGCTGACACCCCTATAAACTGACCTGTTCAGTAGGAAGTAATCAGAGAAGGAGTGCCGTGGGCCTACTTTGACGGAGCCTCAGACATAAACCAGAATTGTGGTGCAAGCCTGGTTGTACATCTTTCCCCCGGTTTTGTCCTTAAAGCTGCAGTGGGTCTTGGTCATGGTTCTAATAATTTTGCAGAATTGAAAGCACTTCATCTTCTTCTCTGTTGGCTAATTCTCAGGAATGTGAGATCGGTCCAGGATTTTGGGGATTCTATGAACGTTGTCAAGTGGTTTAATGGGACTCAAAACTGCAGGAACTATCTTTTGCTTCCTTTGCTTAATGAAATATTTCGTTTAAAATGCCAGTTCACTGAGATATCTGTTTGCCACATTTACAGGGAACGAAACTTCATTGCAGACCGTCTGTCTAAAGAAGGTGCTAAGCAAGATCTGGGGAATTGGCTAGTGACTGAAGATAAAAATGGGCTTGTTCATCCTATTGAACAACCTGTTTTTTCTTAAACCTTCTTAAAATTTTGGCCAATTTCTCGGTGGACTTTTTTGTATATCTGTTGCAAGTGTTTTTTATTTTCAAAACTGGTCTAAGTAACTTTAAAAAAAAATACTTCAGTGGATTTCAGAGCTGTTTTCCTTTATGGAGGCTCTGGATCTTCGTTCTAAAATATGACTCTTAAACGATTATTAGGAACCAGGCTAGTGTTTACTGCCGGTTTCTTGACAGAACTGCTAGCTCTATTGCTATTTTTGGTACAAATTTATGTATCTGGTACACTTCTTTTTCAGATGTCTTCCTTAAAGGATCCCGGGAGGTGTGTCAGATCAGAACCGTCATTCGGCTTTTGGTTGGTTATTTTGCTAGATTGGGCTATTTTTTGAAAAATAGCTGAGACTGCTTTTCTCTCTGCGTGAAGAAGAAAAGGAGTTCTTCAGAAATGCTATGCATATGCTATGTAACTCTCTATAATTAATAGATGGTTTGATTTTTTCTGTGGAATTTTTTTTAATTTACAAATCTTCTTCTATAATGATGTTGTTTTTATTATGTCTTTATTAAATTGAAACTTTATTTATTATATAATAATGAAAATGATGTGAAAACTGAGATAATTTTTTTAAAAGAGGAAAGTTAATTTATGTTATGATGGTGTTTTAAATTATTAAAACTTTATTTACTTATGTTACTTAATAATGAAGCACATGTGAAAAATGAGTTAAAGATAAAGGAAAGGGAAGATGATAATGAGGATTATGTTATATTAATTTGTTTTATAAGAATGAATTTTATGTGAAATATTTAATAATGTTTTTTGTTTTGCTTTGTTTTTTTTTTTAATATTATGAAGTTGTTATTAATAGTAAATATAATAGGTTGAAATTTTATTAATTTAAAATAATGAGAATGGATAAAATTTTTAATTTAATTTTTAGTAAAATGTAAGTAATTATTTAAAGAAAGGTAGGATGATGATTTTAGGGGTAGAGGTTAAGTGGAGGGGTTCAGATTTAGGGGAAGGTTAAGTAAAGGGTTATGAATAAGGAATTTTAGATTTAGAATGAAAAAAGGTTAATTATTAAAATTAGGATCTTAATAGAGAAATTTTATTGTTTAGAGAGGGGGGTTAATTTATAAATTTTAATGTTTAGAGGGAATTATTTTAGAAATTAATGTGGGAATCCAATTCTCACTAATGTTCCATCCTTTGCCACAGTTTAGGTTACTAGGATGTTTATTGATTTCCAAAGCCTCCCTAAATTTTCTATGAAAGTAGTGGTCTATTTTGGCAAGGATGCGATAGTTTTCAATACAGATGTGATGTTTAGATTTGTTTGAATGTTCAGCTAAGGCAGAGGTTTTTGAGTTATTGAAAAAAATCCCAACTACTTTTAGGCCTGGTGTTGATGTTCAAATTGAATGGTATATTAATGCCATCCCTTCAAATATTGCAATGTTTGTTGACAAAGCTCAAAAAATTGTACTTGTTGATAATATGAAGGAAGATTTGGTTGTCGAGAAAAGGATACTAGCCCTTGAAAATAAATTTTCCGCAGAGGAAAGAAAACAGGAAAAGAAGCTAACTTTCAAAGAATAACCCAAGGAGAAAGCTTCCAAAGATCCTTATAATTTGGAAGGATTGCAAAAGGTACTTAAAACTCTGTCTAATGAGATGGTAGAGCTTAAGAAGCAGGTTGTTGAATCTTCAAGGAGATATTATATACCATTTAAGAAGAATCAACTTTCCCAACCTCAACCACTTTCTCAAATTTCAAGTGCAGATTCTGATGATGAAGATGAAGAAGAAGAAGCAGTTGCATCTGCAGAAAAAACAAAAGAAGAAGAGATAGTAGAAGCTCATGGCTTGTGGGATTTTATCCTCACTAATTCGAAGAATGAAGAAGAGGAAGAAGCTCTCCTAGTTAGTACACAAAATAAAGGAGTTGTAGATACCACTCCATCAAGCAAAATGTAGAAGAGCCCTAATAACTCGGAAAAGGAGAAAGGTACATCTAAAAAACCTTCTAGTCAATCCACTGATCCTATTTTGAGTACTTCTAAATCTCATTCTCTTTATCCCTCTTCATCGAAAATTTTAAGTGTATGATGCCATTGAATACAACATAGTCGAGGATATGAAAAAGACCAAAGCCAATATTTCCTTATATGAGGTTAGTAAATTAAAACAACAACAAAAGTTGCTACTTAATGAGCTAAATGCGGTGTTTGCATCTCCATTTCCTTCAATTGTTGTTACTTCAAAAGTCTCAAAAGGAAAGATTAAGCCACCTAATGTCCCCTTAGATAAATTTGATCCTTTTGATGCAATCCTCATTGGAGATAGGTATAATTCCCACACTCCTTCGTTTCTTTTGAATTTTGAATTTTTTTAACAAAAATGTCCATATTTGTTTAGTAAATTCATGTGCTTCTACTATTATCATGCCTTATTTGCTATGTATTAAATTAAATGTAACACCTCAAAAATATGCTATGAAAATTGTTCAGCTGGACGTAACAAAAGTCAAAGTTTTGGGAGAAATGAATGATGTATTGATTAGACTATCTTCAAATTCAAAAGTATTTAAAATCATTAATATATTGATAACTGACATCCTTGAATTTTATGGCTTAATATTAAGGAGGGATTGGTTCGAAAGTTACATGGTTATTTCATAATATATTGGTCGCAAATGTGGCTCCTTTACAATGGAAAACCAAATCAGATTAGAGTTGATAGGGAGAAACATATTAAGTACTATGTGATCGATCTAGATGAAGAGAATGAACTTGTAGATTTTACGAATAATATTTTGGGAAATTGTTCTTTAGAATATTTCTTTGGTAGTTTTCCTGCCCAATGTTCTCATTTTCATGCTGATTTTATTTCATCACAAATAGAAAAATATTCACAAACAGATTCATCAAGGTGTATCAATATTGTAGAATATCCTGTAAATAAGCCTAATGATTTATTTTGGACACTTTTTTTTGACGGATCGAAGTCTAATGAAAGTGAAGGAGTTGGCTGTATTCTAGTTAACCCAAATGGAAAAAAAACCATGCTTTCCTGCAGGTTAGAGTTTAATTGCACTAATAATGTAGCTGAATATGACACGCTTGTCAAATGTTTACAAAAATATATTAGTATGGACATGAAATACCTTAAAATTTTTTGTGATTTCAAAATCGTTATTAAACAGGTAATTAATAACATTCACTATGTTTCTAATCACCTTAAACAATATCAATCCTTAATTCAAGATTTGACTACACATTTCATGGCATTTAATATAACTCCACTGTCTTAGAATTCAAAATGCTAGTGCAGACCTCTTGGCTAGCATTGCTTCAAAACCTATTCCTCCCGAGGACTTCAGTCAGGATAGATTTTCAATAGAATTAATTTTCTGCCCTTCTATCCATGATAACATCACGAATTAGCAAGTGTTTAACGATGATAATGAGATCCTAAGTTTTCTGAGTTCTGAAGCTTCTTATACAGACCATATCATTGATGAAGATGAACATGATAGGAACCTTAATAAGTCTTCCGATGAAAAATCATTACCAAAACCTGTAGAGAAGTTAGAGGATTTATATGAATTGAAGGATAGATTCAAGAAACCTACCAATTTTAAACTCCATAGTAGCACGTTAAGGTTTGAACTTGTTAATTTAGGGTCTGAAGAGAAACCTAAAAACATTAATTTAGGACTTGGACTCTCTCCTAACGAAAGGATTGCCTTCATACATTTTTAAGGAGATACAAAGACATTTTTTCCTGGAGTTATGATGACTTGAAGATATATGACACTCTATCATCCAGAATACCATACCCGTGCTTCCCGAGGACTGAATTTTTATTGATTTTAGAGATTTGATTAGAGCATCTGAAAATGACAGCTTTCTTTTTCCTTCAATGGAAAATATTACAGTCTATAGTAGGTTCTGAGCTTATGTCATTTTTAGATGGTTTTTCATGTTAAAACCATATCCTTGCTCACCCTGCAGATATATTAAATACGACATTCAGAACCAAACGGGGAACCTACGCTTATCAAAAAATGCCTTTTGGTTTAATTAATGTTGGAGCTATGTTCCAAATAGCTACACACATCACTTTAAAAGGTATGATTAATAAATCATTTGTTGTTTATCTAGATGATATAGCAATCTATTCAAAGAAAAGGAATAATCATCTTAATGACTTAAAGAATATCTTTGAAAGGTGCATGGAATTTGGAATATATTTAAATCCTAAAAAATATTTCTTTGCTCTAAGTGAAGGAAAGATTCTAGGTTTTATTGTTTCAAATTTTGATCAGCGGTTGTCATTAATGTCAACCCAAGCAGCACCAGGGGCTAACCCAATATTGCATGGGAATTTTGACCTACCAAATTAATATGTTCTGGGTCATAATGCTTTTGATGGTTTCTACTTGTCGAGATGTTTCCGTTGATATATGGCACGCCATGTAATTCTTCACGGATTGAGAGATATTCATGTTTGAAGTTTGTACCCCCAGTTAGTGGGTTGAAACCCCATGGGGTTGGGGCATGGGTCATTGAAAATTCATAATTAATATTTTTTAAGCTCCCAAAATCCATCCCATGTTCACTTGTTGAAGCCCCTCTCAACTTAAGCATTCATATAAATTGTGATCTTCATTTCCTCCTTAGGCAAAGGATTCGGCCCTCTGAAACAGGTCATCGTGGAATTTTCGCTCTAATTTTTTTTTCTACGAAGGTTTAGAAGCTGAATTTTTTATGAGGCAAAGCTGAAATCTTGAGGAAGCTATAGTAAAAATTTTAGATCAAGGTGCGCAATATTTTTGGAGATATGATCTGTGGAAGTAAGGGTTTTTGCAGGCTCCTGAAATTCATCTCAAAGAAGTGACCTTGGTAAATTCGTCGTAACTCTCTCTCTGAGTATGAGATTGGAATTCCATAAAAAGTGGCAGATAGTGCACAGTCTGTGATTTTTTCTCTATCAATTTCAGAGACAAATGAAGAAATAGTGACACGTGGCACGCCGTACAAGTGCGCTCTGCTGAAAAAGTCCTTAATTAGGGCATTGTGAGAGATTGGGTATAAATCTCTCTTGAAGAATACAAATTGGGTTAGACCTGTGGCATTGGAAAGAAGACTCAGAGGAATACTACAGGACCAAAAATAAGATATTGAGGATCTGAAATAACATAGATACACCAAATTCAATATCGAGCTCCTAGAAGGCAAGAAAAAGCTAGATCATGTGTTATCAAGGGTTGCAAAGGACCAGAATTTCTATGGAAGAAAAGCAAAGCAAGGTGCAACAGAGGGTATAATGACAAGAGCATCAACCAAGGTGCATAACAGCAGCAAGAAGTTCATCATATGAAGTCTTCAAGTGGGCAGCACTGCATACAATCATTGAAAAGGTATCATTGTACTTAGTCATTGTAAATACATTATTGTACAAATTGTACTAGTATCTATCTGCCAAGGGTTGAAGAGGAAGTGTTGGGAGGTCTAGGATCACCAGTAGGTGGTTGTGTTAAAGTTGGGGTTATGGTCTAGTATATCTTCTTCTTCTACATCATTCTATATCATTGTAAAGTGGACCATTTTCCCTGGTACGGGAGTCCATTCTTCTTTTATTCTTCTATAGAGTGGTAGGGTGGTGGTAGGGTGAGTTGTAGCTCATTCGGTGTTGGGGCATCCATTCAGTTTCCTACTGAATAATCTTGGGCGTTGGAGCATCCATCCAGTGGGAGCTGGAGAAGAATGCTTTTCTAGATTCTAGGAAGTTGGAGCTTTATTTTCAATTGGAGTTGAATATTAAAGAATTATTAGAAAAGAATTAGGTGGTTTTTGTCCCGGAGTGGGTTTCCACCTTAAAATTGTGTGCATTTGTGTTCCTCTTGTTTTCTGCTATCATTGTACAAACACTGATAATAATTGAAGATTAAATAATGCTCTAATTGAAAGAAATACTGATTCACCCCTCCCTCTCAGTATTTCCAACAATTGGTATCAGAGCTTGGTTCCTTCAATAGCAGTTTAACAGCTAGAAGGAGGTCATGGAGCATACCAAGAATGGTGTACCTCTAGTCAATGAAAATAATTATGCACTTTGGAAAGGAATAATGGAGGTCTATCTCTTGGCGCAAGGTTACAAAGTATGTGACACTGTTCAAAATGGATTTACATCAACCGCGGATGAACAAGGTAAGAAGAATTTGGTAAATGATGCAAAAGCAAAGAATATTATTATCAGTGGACTTATTGAATCTGCTTATCATAAGTTTTTGGGTTGTAAAACCGCCAAAAATTTATGGGAAAAGCTTGAGAATATATATGCAGGTGACTCAAATGTCAAAGAAGCAAAGCTTGAAATCTATAGAGCAAAATTTGAGCAACTTAGAATGAAAGAAGATTGCAACATTGTTGCATAATTTCAATACATTGATGAAATAACCAATACTATGGAAGGATTGGGAGAGCCAGTTGACGAAAAGACTATTATACGAAAGATTCTTAGAACGTTACTAGGGAGATTCAACCCAAAGGTATCGGTCTTAGAATACAGTTCAAATCTGGACAAACTCAGCAAAGGGGAATTACATGGAGTTCTCATAGCATATGAAATGAGACTTGATGAAGAAGAGGGTACTTCGCATCTAGAAACTGCGTTCGTTGCATCTAAGAAAACCAATAAGGATAAACAACCTTCAATTGAAAAGACATGCACATGCAAGTGTGAAGAAAAGGGAGATGATGAAGAAGGTCTTTCAGATGAAGAATATGCTTACTTCACGAGAAAACTACAAATTGGTAAGGGACAATTCAAAGGTAAACTTCCAATGATATGTTTCAGCTGTAATGAGGTTGGGAATTTTGCAGCAAAATGTCCAAACAAAAGTAATGGCAACTCAAAAATAAAGAAAGGCTTTACGAAATTCAACAAGCAAGGATCCAAAAGGAACTCTCTCTCTAAAGAAGATAGCTCATCATCCGATGAAAACAATGATAGTGAAGAAGAAGCCAATGAGAGAGTATTGTTTATGGCCAAGCACAATAAACCAAAGCACAATAAGCAAGAGGTATCAAACAATGAAGAAGAAGGATAGACCATAGAAAATTTTTATGAGGAAGCAATCAAGCTTATAAAAGATCTCAAGGCAGAGAAGATCCATTCCAAAACTCTTGAAGAACAAGTTCAAGGTCTCAAAATTGAAGTTGAAGAACACAAATGCATTGAAGAGTCACTTCAAAAGAAGTTGGAAGAAATCAACCAAGAAAGGGAAGAATTAGAAGCCGAAGTAGTCTCGTTGCGTGAGGAAGTGAAGAAAGGAAAAACTATCCAAAACTATGCCAACAACTCAAGGGCATTGGAAGAACTCATCAACAATCAACGATCTTACAATGATAAAACTGGCATCGGTTACAAAGAAGAAGAAGCAGGACCTTCTACAACAAAATAAAATGAACGTATGAGATATGACATGCATGTAGACTTCATTGGACAAGATTCACAAGAACAACCTTGGAAGACAATTCCTCGACGAAAATTTCCATCCAGGTACCAACATATTTTTTATGGCTACTGTTATTCATGTGGAAAATTTGGTCATAAAGATGTAGAATGTCGCACGTACCCTAGAAACGAATACAATCCCAAGAGATCTGTCAAATATGAACCTCCCATGGCTCAACGAAACATCAATAGATTTGAACATTTAAGAAATAATATTGAATGTTACAAATGTCAAAACTTTGGACACATAGCCAAAGACTGCAGACTTGAAAATCCTCCAGAAGAATCTTCGAAGCCACAGAATGAATGAACATGGAAGAAGAAGAAGAATGATAATTGTGCTCTCGCTCTCAAGGCTCAAAAGAACAAAGATGTGTAGTATGTTGATAGCGGTTGGTCAACGCATATGAATGGATATAGAAATAAATTTGTATCTCTAAAAGAGAGGAAGGATGGAACCGTGTCCTTTGGAAATGATGGATCTTCAAATATTATAGGATCAGGTATTGTCACTCTCGGAAGCAAAGATGTTCTAGCCAAGAATGTTCTATTGGTTGAAAACATGAACCACAATCTGCTTAGTGTTGGAAAAATGTGTGATAAAGTACACACAATACTATTCAACTCCACGAAATGTGAAATCAGGAAAGTTGTGTATGGTGAAATTGTGGCTACAGCGAGTCGAGCTCCAAATGACATATATGTTATGGATGAAGCAACTAAAGCACGTCTAATAGCTAAAGAGTATGATACGATAATTGGTAGAAATGATGATCGACTAAGTAAGAATTTTGCTACAAAGGTGTAAAGTGATTTCGAGATGTCTTTACTTGGTGAGTTGACATACTTCTTAGGGCTTCTAAATATTTCAGCAAGAGAAAGGAATATTTATATGTCAAACTAAGTACATCAAGGAAATGCTCAGGAAATTTAAAATGGAAGATTGTAAACCCATCCTTACGCCAATGGTAACAGGTTACAAATTGAGCATATACGACTCATCTAAGGATGTGGATCAAAGGTTGTACAGATCTATGATTAATTGTCTTCTATATGTAACAGCCTCCCAACTAGATGTTATGCAAGAAGTTGGACAAGTAGCAAGATTCCAAGTAGCACCAAAAGAATCACATATTAAATATTCACCAACATTGGAATATCTTCGCCAAAATCTTGGGATTCTCCCAAGTTCTCATTAGATTTTCCGTTTTTCAGAATATAAAGGGGGAGTGGAAGTGTGTAAAGGTCCGCAGGATGGTTGTGTTTCAGGGGGAGTTACCCTTTGCCATTGATGTCAAAGGGGGAGAGAATGTTGTAGGAAGAGGTGTCATGATCACAGGGGGAGTACTTGTGTTTCCATCAATGCCAAAGGGGGAGATTGTTGATCAGCGGTTGTCATTGATGTTAACCCAAGCAGCACCAAGGGCTAACCCAATATTGCATGGGATTTTTGACCTACCAAATTAATATATTCTGGGTCATAATTCTTTTGATGGTTTCTACTTGTCGAGATGTTTCCGTTGATATATGGCACGCCATGTAATTCTTTACGGTTTGAGAGATATTCATGTTTGAAGTTTGTACCCCCAGTTAGTGGGCTAAAACCCCATGGGGTTGGGGCATGGATCATTGAAAAGTCATAATTAATATTTTTTAAGCTCCTAAAATCCCTCCCACGTTCACTTGTTGAAGCCCTTTCAACTTAAGCATTCATATAAATTGTGATCTTCATTTCCTCCTTAGGCAAAGGATTCAGCCATCTAAAACAGGTCATCGTGGAATTTTCGCTCTACATTTTTTTCTACAAAGGTTCAGAAGCTGAAATTTTTATGAGGTGAAGCTGAAATCCTGAGGAAGCTGTAGTAAAAATTGCAGATCAAGGTGCACAATATTTTTGGAGATATGATCTGTGGAAGTCAGGGTTTTTGTATGCTCCTGAAATTCATCTCAAAGAAGTGACCTTGGTAAATTCGTCATAACTCTCTCTGAGTATTGGATTGGAATTCCGTAAAAAGTGGCAGATAGTGCATAGTCTGTAATTTTTTCTATATCAATTTTAGAGACAAATGAAGAAACAATGACACGTGGCATTTCGTACAAGTGTGCTCTATTGAAACAGTCCTTAATTAGGGCATTGTGAGAGATTGGGTATAACTCGCTCTTGAAGAATCCAAATTGGGTCAGACCTATGGCATTGGAAAGAAGACTCAGAGGACTACTATAGGACTGAAAATCAGATATTGAGGATATGAAATAACATAGATACACCAGATTCAATATCGAGCTCCTAGAAGGCAAGAAAAAGCTAGATCATGTGTTGTCAAGGGTTGCAAAGGACCAGAATTTCTACGGAAGAAAAGCAAAGCAAGGTGCAATAGAGGGTAGCATGAAAAGAGAATCAACCAAGGTGCATAACAGCAGCAAGAAGTTCATCATATGAAGTCTTCAAGTGGGCATCACTACATACAATCATTGTAAAGGTATCATTGTACTTAGTCATTGTAAATACATTATTGTACAAATTGTACTAGTATCTATCTGCCAAGGGTTGAAGAGGCAGTGTTGGGAGGTCTAGGATCATCATTATGTGGTTGTGTCAAAGTTGGGGTTATGGTCTAGTATATCTTCTTCTTCTACATCATTCTATATCATTGTAAAGTGGACCATTTTCCCTGGTACGAGAGTCCATTGTTCTTTTATTCTTCTATAGGGTGGTAGGGTGGTGTTAGGGTGAGTTGTAACTCATTGGGTGCTGGGGCATCCGTTCAGTTGGCTACTGAATAATCTTGGGCGTTGGAGCTTCCATCCAGTGGGAGCTGGAGAAGAATGTTTTTCTAGACTCTAGGAAGTTGGAGCTTTATTTTCAATTGGAGTTGAATATTAAAGAATTATTAGAAAAGCATTAGGTGGTTTTTGTCCCGGAGTGGGTTTCCACCTTAAAACTGTGTGCATTTGTGTTCCTCTTGTTTGCTGCTATCATTGTACAAACACTAATAATAATTGAAGATTAAATAATGCTCTAATTGAAATAAATACTGATTCACCCCTTGTCCCCCTCCTCTCAGTATTTCCAACATCAAAAGATGGAATAAGTATAGACCCGGAAAGAGTTAATTCCATCTCATAAATCCCCTTACCTCATAATAAGAAGTCGATGCAATATTTCCTTGGAAAATCAATTTCGTTAAAAGTTTTGTTCCTGATTTTTCACAGACTTTCATGCCTCTAAAGAATATTATTAAAAATAAGACAATCTATAAATGGGTACAACGTGAAAGAATGTCTTTTGAACCGATTAAGAAATCCATTATTGATGCTCCTTCATTGTCATCTTCTAATTGTTCTAGGGATTTTTTCCTATACAATTTTTCCTTCGATCATTCTTACGCAACAGTTTTAACTCAACAAAATCAAGAACGAGTTGCAACTCCAATTTCTTTTTATAGTTCTGCTTTACAAGGAGTAGAATTAAATTATTCAAATTTTGAAAAACAGGCTTTCGTGGTGTTTAAATCAATTAAGCATTTTAGACATTTTCTCTTAAAATCACACACAAAAGTAATTATATCGTTTCTAGCAGTTAGACAATTACTTATTAAAAAATAATTAGGAGAAAAGAGAGTTAACTGGGTCACAACTTCATAGGAATATGACCTTGAAATCAAACCAGCTAAGATTGTTAGAGGATAATGTTTTTGCAGGTTTCTAGCTGGTGCATCTGAGAATGCATTAGAATTTAATTCAGGTAAAAAAATTCAAGTCTCATAGGTATGTCATGTTGATACTAAATCTCAATATGTTGATTTGATTTTCTATTTAAAAAATGGCTATGCACCAGTCGAAATTGATTTCAAAAATAAAAGAGCATTCAGATTGAAATCGAACCAATATCAACATGTTAATGATGTTTTGTTCAGAAAAAATTATGATTATGTCTTGCTTAGATGTTTAGAGAAGCCTAAAGTTGAAAATGTCTTGCATGAATTACATGATGGTCCAGTTGGTGGAAATTATAGTGGAGATACTACATCCCATAAATTCCTCCATATTGGATACTATTGGCTGAATTTGTTCAAAGATACACATGCTTATGTGAGAAATTGAAAAATCTGCTAGAGCGCTTCAGGAAGAGAAAATAAAGCAATCTTACCTTTACAACCTGCCAATAATGAACAACTCTTCGAATAATGGGGGTTAGATGTCATATGTGAGATTGTTCCACATTATTATAAGAAACATAAGTATATTCTCATTGCTATTGATTATTTTACAAAATGGGTAGAGAGAGTGCCTTTAAAGGTAGTCAATTCTAAAGTTATTATTGATTTCACAGATCAACACATAATTACTAGGTTTGTCCATCCTAATGTTCTGATGTTTGATAATGCTTCATACATTTTTAGCAATGTGATTACTGAATTTGCACTAAAAAGGGGTTTCAAAGTTAAATATTCTGCAAATTATTATCCCTAAGGGAATGGATTAACATAATATACAAACAAAAAACTTTTGAGAATTATAAAGAGACCTATTGATGAAAATCAAAATATTTGGCATAAATCTTTAAATTTTTCTCTATGGGAAGATGGAATTACCCATAAAGCTGCCCTAGGGACTTCACCTTATTATCTAGTTTATGGAAAAGAAGTTGTGTTGCCTCCTAATGTAGCTTTACCTTCATTAGCCCTAGTGAAATCAATTGAAGAACATCCCTTCTCTGCCATCCAATCAATATTATCTCAAATTTTGAAATTAAAAGAAGGGAGAGATAAGGCAAAGCAGATTCATGCAAAACACCAAAACATTATTAAGTCATGGTTTGATTCAAGTTCAGTTGGGAACAAAATTTTCGAAGTTGGAGATTTGGTTCTAAGATGGGATAAATCCCACGAGGAAAAAGGTAAACATACAGAGTTCCAGAAAATCTAACTTGGACCATTTCAGATTGTTGAAAAACTTGGCCCATCTAATTTTTTTATTCAAGACTTACAGGGTAGGAAAGAATCCCTCCCACTAAATGGGCTAATCTTAAAATAATATGTTTCGTGAGAACTCATGCTTTGTTGTGAATATGTAAATAATCATATGTAACTACCAATGCGTCGTTGGGTTAGTTTTGTTGAATGTTACTCTCTTGAATTTGTACTTGGGATATTATATTTATTCATATATAAAATTGAGAGAATGATTAATATGTTGATATTCACACTTTCATAAATATTGTAATCTCTGATTTTGTTTCCATTATTTTAGAATAATTATTGAAATAGATAAAGACTATGAAAATGTTTGGCATCTTATGAATCTCATTATCATCCAAAACTCTTAAGGAGAAGACTTACCTCCCCATCCACTAATCAAATAATTTTAGAGCGTAATTCAAAAATATTAAACTTGAAAGATGAGGGGTCTCACTAAGAGTCAACTTACCATTATCACAGGGAACTAATGGTATTGACGTTATCAAATCTGGTCACAAATCCAGGATAATGGATTATAGCCAAAAGTTGTAAGACAAGAGGTCTCATCATGAATCGACTTGTTCAATATCATTAATACTTGTGAATGGAATTGTCAACATTTGATTACCAAGTCAAGACAATGGCTTTCAAGGAAAAGTAAAATTTAAATAAGTCTGAACTAAAAGCCTCTAAAGTATTTTCTAATGGATGGAACAATGTTATCTCTTGGTTAAATGGTAACCCTGTCGAGGCTATGGAAGCTTGCTAGCAACAGTGGCACTACCTGTGACAAAAGAGTCTATATTAATGAAAAACATTCAATAGTTCTTTATTACATGGTATGAAGTTTGCAAGTAATGAATTTTATTTTATTCAGAGAATTTTTTATCAGAAATATGAAGTTCGACATTCTAGTCTTTTCAAAATTTATTCCTTTATTTCTTAAAATTTCATTTATTTAAACAAAGATAACTATTTCTCCTAGTGCATCGCCAAGTGTTGTAGCAAAACAACAAACCCCATTTTTTACTTAGCTCCTAATAAATAATGGGGACCCTTCTTTTTAGTTTACTTAATTTTTCAAATAAAAATACTTTTCTTTTATTCGATAAAAGACAATAGGCAAATTAGTTATAAGCACTTTTAAGCAAAAAAATTATGAAACTTAGAGTTTTTCCCTTTTTCGAAATGAATATCATTGGAGGAGAATTGAAAAAACGTTACGAAATGGCAGAGATCCGATGGGACCACTCCCTGAAGTTCCATTTATATTTAAAGTGATTTTATTAATACATTCATTATCGAATCCTTTTAATTTCGTAAGTTCTATTGATAAAACTTACAAAAAGTATTCTCCCCGAAGCTCGACCTCCTGATGAGTTTCCTTAATGTTTGAAAAAAGCTTTGCATTTCAGAGCTTTTAATATCGTAATTCAGATTTCATTGTGATCCCGAAATTACAACCCCTGAAAACTTTTATGATTAAAATATTCAATTTTGGAATTACGCATTTCGAAACCGCATTTTGATTACACTTCCGGAAAAAACACACCTCCAAAAAATCCCTCATGCTTCAGTGATGCTCTTATTAGGACTTATTATTATCAGAACTTCTTTTAATCAAAACCATTTTAAGTAACGTTACGAGAAGTTATACTTCTGAAATCATAAACCTGATGCTATTTTTATAATTTTAATATTATATTTCAGGTAATGCCATTTCAGGATTTCACATTTCGGAAAAGTTACTTTATAACTCTTACGAAAACAATCCTCTCGACAAAAAATTCATATTCCATATATAATACTCATCCGAACATTTATTTCTATTTCTCTTTATAACCCTTTTGTATTTCGGGAGATTCTTATTTCGGAGAAATGAAATATCGTAACTCTATTTTAATAACTCTCTGATATTTCAATTCTGATAATATGACATGGCATCCTCCACGTGGTTTCCCATAATTACATTTAATATATTTGAAAGGTGATTTGAATGTGCTTTTATTTTGACAATTCACTTCAAAAAGGGGATTTCTCATTGCAAGGTTTATGTTTTTCACAACGCTAATTTTGGAAAATTTCTATTTCTGCTAAACTCTTACTCCTATTGATTTTAGGTATACTTTGATTCTTGGAACTTCGAATAAATGAAGAAGGGAGGAAAACTTAAGAAAAAGGGTCTGCCGTAGCAATCTTATGCCCCATTTGTTGAAGATATTGATGAAAATAATCCGGGAGTGGGATTTTTCTCCGACACAGTTTGTACCAGAGACATTGGGATTTCCTCCTAAGAAGAAATTTATTAGTATTTTGAAGAAGAGAACCCCAGGGATACCCAGAAAATGGTTACTTTTCATAATAGTGTCCCGGTTTTGAAAGCTGCTTCTAATGATGCTGCTAATTATTTATTGCATAGGATTGCAGCCAAGCTGTGAATACTTCCTTATACAGATATGATTCATTGGGTTGTAGGGAATTTGGATATTTATGAAAGTCAAATTCATACCAGTAAGGGCACACTCATTGGGTATTTCTCAAGCGAGGATTTGCAGAGCATGTACCACCTACCCAATCCACAATATAAATACAATAAGGAATATGATGAAGATTTTTATAAAGGAGCATGGACTCCTGTCGGATCAAATCAAATTTTGGAGAATGGACCTGAATAAAAATAAAGTGGAGGAAAGTGGTAAGTACTCAATTGATTATCTTGTTGGTCCATTTTCCTAGGTCATCGCTATGATGTGTAGATTGCATGCACAACCTAATGTGTAAAATTTTTCCGATGACTGGGTACCTCTTATTGATGGTGCCTCATAGGGATATATATTCGATTGGGCTACTATATTTTCTGATAATTTGGATTCTTATATTTTATATTTTAGAAAAGGTCTTTGTATATTTGAGAATAAAATTCCTCCTTTATATATGTTTGCCTACATCATGGATGCTTTATGTTTTTCAATGGATTTTCCTTCCATGGGTTGGAAATGGACTCTCCAAGATCCAAAGCCCATACATATTTATTGTAGAAATTTGAATAATAGCTGAATTATTCACCGAGATTATCCTGATTATACACTATTTAAGCTTCATGCATAATACATAACCTCTTCTACAATTGATCATCAATATGCGGAAATAGAAAGAAGTCTTATGCGCTCATTAAAACATAATCAAGCACACATATCAACACAATATGTAATGGGGAAAGAAATAGCTGAAAACCCCCAACTATATGTATATTATAATGATAGAGAACATGTAACAATACATAGCACAATACTCCTCACAAGTACTCAGTACTATCTCCAAAAAGTTACACACAAACTAACTGAGATTTGAACAAGTCATGGGTTCAAATCTTCTCCACAAGTCTGCCTGCCTCTACTGCGCAATCCAAGTTGATTAATGATGAGATCCAAGTTCGAATCCCACTAGCTCCAACTGCACAATCCTCATTGGAAATCTCCATCAATGTGTGTGCAAATCTCATGCACAGCCAATAGTCACAACTGATAGTAGACTCACCCTTTCACCCACCTCTAACACTGGTCTCCACTGAACTGTCCATGCATTGCAGTTAACTGATGTGTTCTTTAGTTGATTTACGAGTTAATAATTAGTGAATTAATTAATAATTAATTCACACCACTCATCACTAGTGTATTTATCAGTTAGACTAAATACAACTAGTTCAACTAAGCTAAACCGAACACAACTCCACCAACTGTCTCATCAACTCCACCAAACTCTGCCACATGAGTTCTAACTGAAGTCAACCATGCAATAGCTCAACTAACCCTTAGGAAAAGCGTATTTCCTTCTGTCAGCTGCATGTGCTACATCCAAGCATCAAACTGAAGTGCTCCAAGAGGATAATATAATGTTTATAGTCTAAATATTATTAAGGGTTAATAATATTTTACTGTTCTATTTTTAGCCTGGCAGTCTAAAAATAGATTCCGCCCAATGTCTAAAAATAGAGGTCCATCTATTTTTACCAACTCGACCAATCATCCATAAATAGCATCCTGCAACTCATAGACCATGATCCATATGTCTAAAAATAGACATAGTCTAAAAAATAGACTTTGCGCCAAAAATAGCCTGCGGGCCCACTTAGTGAAGGCGACTTCATTTCACTAAGCTCCATCATCTTGTTGCATTTTCAACACCCCCTCTCAACAAGATATGGATTATCTGCAACCCCTATCCTGCCTCTGTGGTATTCGAATTTGCTCCTGGTGAGCGCCTTCGTCAAGATATCAGCATCCTGATCCTCCGTGGGAATGTATGAAAGTAACATGATTCTCCGCTACACACAATCTCTGATATGATGGTACCCGATGTCGATGTGTTTGGATCTATCATGAAATACTGGATTAGCCGAGAGTTTAATGCAACTCTGGTTATCACAATAAATCACAGTAGGCTCCAAGTGTGACCCAAACAACCCGACCAGGATCTTCCTCATCCATATAGCCTCGCATGCAGCCAAGCTTGCTGCCATGTACTCGGCCTCTGCTGAACTGAGTGCCACGGATCTCTGCTTCCTGCTGTACCAGGAAACTGCTGTCGACCCAATGCTGAAAAATCCTCCAGATGTGCTCTTCCGGTCCGTTGGGCTCCCTGCCCAATCTGCATCAGTGAAGCCAGAAAGCTTCGCTCCATCCTCCTGTCTGTACCATAGACCATATCCCGATGTGCCTCTAATATAGCGCAATACATGCTTTCCTGCCTTCCAAAAGAGCTTGGTAGGCTTAAACATAGCTTGCGAAAGCTGGTTAACAGCATAGCATATATCGGGTCGTGTATTGACCAGATACATAAGCGACCCCACCAACTATCGATAAACAGTGGCATCCACTACCTCCGCTGAAGTAGCATCCTCCTTCCTCCAACCTCTAGGAAGAGGAGTATCAACAGGCTTGCAGCCATGCATGTTGAACTTCTCCAGTATCTCTCGGGCATACTTACCCTGAGAAACAAACAGTCCATCACTGCGCTGCCAAATTTCCAATCCCAGGAAATAATGAAGGAGGCCCAAGTCCTTCATCTCAAACTATCTAGCAAGATCCTCCTTGCATGAAAGTATCAACAACTCATCACCCATCAAAATCAGATCATCTACATATAGTACAATGATCTGCAACTTCCCCTCCACCACAATTTGGTACAGGTTAGGATCCGCCTCACTCTTGGAGAATCCATGTCCGGTGAAATAACTGTCTATCCGTGTGTACCAAGCACGAGGTGCTTACTTCAACCCGTACAGTGCTCTCTTGAGTCTGCACACATGCGACTCACTGCTGAAGATCTCGAAACCTTCGGGCTGCTCTATGTACACCTCCTCCTCAATGACTCCGTTGAGGAACGCAGTCTTCACATCCATCTCATGGATGTGCCACCCCATCTGCGCTGAGAGAGCTAGGATCGTCCGTATGGAAGAGTACCTTGCGACAGGTGCAAAGGTCTCCTCATAATCGATCCCCTCGATCTATGAGAAGCCATGGGCAACAAATCTTGCCTTGTACTTCTCCACACTCCCGTCAGCCGCCTGCTTCACTTTGTAGATCCATCACGAACCCACCACTGATTTCCCTTCCGGTCGCGGGACAATCTCCCATGCACTGTTTCTGACAATCGAATCATACTCTTCCACCATGGCATCTACCCATGCGGGGTCCTCCACAGCTTCCTCGAAAGAGGATGGCTCTGTCATGATACATTTGCTCACAAGAGCCATGTATCCAGTGTACTGGTCCGGTGACTGTCTCTGTCTGCGCTGTGCTGTAGGAGGTCCTACAACCTTCTCTGCATCTTGAGCTACGTCTTCAACTTCGTATCGCACTGCGCCTCCGATGGTCTTCCCCGCATCACGAGTGGTTCCTTCACTCCATATCCTGAACTTCCTCGTGGCTGATCCACATCCGGAAGCTCATCTAAGGGAACCAATAGCCCTCATTCCCTACGGCGTGCCCTTCGCCGAACACTTCATGGCTTTCTCCTCCTGAAATTTTATATCCCGTCGCATAATAGTCTTGCGACTGTCTGGCAAGTACACACGATAGTTGTGGGGTGTATCAGTGTAACCCACAAATATCCCAACCTCTACGGTCGGATCCAGCTTCTTCCTGGCATCCTTCGTCACATGCAAGTAGATAGGTGAACCAAAAATCCTCAAATGGGAAATGTCCGGTCTCTTACCAGAAAACGCCTCCTCCGGTGTACTCATGACAAGTATCTTGTGAGGACAACGGTTCTGCACATATATTGCAGTATTGCATACCTCCACCCACAAGTGAAGGGGTAGGCCTTGATCATGCAACATCACCCGTGCAACACCCATGATCATTCTGTTCTTCCGCTCAGCAACCCTGTTCTGCTATGGGTTATGAGGTGCAATGAGCTCTCTCCGAATTCCTTCTGCGCTGCAAAATTCCTTGAATTCAGAAGAGATGAATTCACCACCATTGTCGCTCCTAAGAGCCTTCACATGCTTCCCCAATTCCTTCTCAACCAGCGCCTTGAACTCACAGAACTTTGAGTATCTCGCTTTTCTTCTGCCGTATGAAGAAGATCCGCGCACTTCCGAGAAAAATCATCAACAAAGATCACATAGTACTTGTGCTTTGTTGTCGAAGCTACTGAGAAAGTTCCACACACGTATGTGTGAATTCTCTCAAGGATCGTCGTGGCGCGACTATCCTTCTCGTGAAAGGTGGATTTCACAAATTTTCCCAAGGTACACCCCTTGCATTGATCTGACTGTGCAAGAGTGCCCTTAGGAAGCCCAATAGAAATCTGCTGCAGTATCTTCAAAGCTTCATGGTGAAGGTGGCCCAATCTTCGGTGCCACAGCTCGCCATCATCCCGGCTCACCACTCCTTCTGCCTTGCATGCCATTGCTGCACATCCATCTACTTGAAACTGATAAAGGTTCTTGATTTGAACCCCTATCTTCTGGGTTTCTCCAATTGTCTTACTGCGCAGGAAAGATTTTCCCTTGCTGAAGACAACATCATACCCCTTGTCTTCTAACATCGCCACAGAGATCATATTCTTCTTCAATCCTGGAACATGCATCACTTCCTTCAATACGAAGGGTTTACCAGACTCCTTCTCAAATGAAATGGTACCGATACCGGTCGCACTATATCTACCATCATCGCCCATCTCGATGTGCACTCCAAGATCTTTCTCATCCAGATCTGAAAACAAATCCCGATCTCCAGTCATGTGAAAAGACGCACCACTATACAAGAACCATACTAATCCCATCACACTTGAGAGCAAGCATGTGATCAACGAAAAATCCAGCTCAAACTGGGAGGCTAAGGCCTCTCCCGCTGCAGATCTAGCAGCTTTCTTATTTTTCTTCTTCTGCGGACAATTTGTGGCATAATGTCCGTGTTGGTGACAGTGAAAGCACTTCACCTTAGACATGTCTTGCTTCTTGCCTTTCGCACCAAAATGAGAAGCTTTCTTGCTCTTCCCCTTCTTTTCTTTGGCAGCCAAAGCGCAATTTTCTTCATCACATACCTTTGATGAAGATCCGTCCTTGGTAGTCCGCCTTATCTCCTCTTGCATGAGATCCGACCAAAGTCGCTACCATCCCGACAATTTCTCCCGACCATTGACAGAGTCCTGATAGGAATGCCAACTCTTCGGAAGACCAAGGAGAGCCAGGTCCACCAAGTCCTCCTCATCGACAATCACCCCCACACTTCCCAGCTCATCCCTGCATTGGGTGAACTTCGTGAGGTACTTGGCGATACTGTCACCTTTCTCCATCTTAATGTTTCTGAGTTTATCCTTGAGCGCCAACTTCCTCTGGTCACTCTTGCTTTGGAATAGATCTGTCAACGCTTTCCACATCAAGTATGGAGAATCCTTTCCATGAAGGATGGATACAATGTGATCCTTCACGCCCTCCAACAGAATCCTTGGACATTTCACCATCTTCTTTTGCCCAGCTTCAACTTGAGCAGCATCAGTAGGCTTTGGGATCTCAACATCTATGAACTCCTTCAGCCCGTTATCATCTAATACTGCCTCCATCTGGTCCTTCCATGCAACATAATTCGAACTACCCTCAAGGGCGTATTCCAGTTGCAATCCGTTGAAAGACATTTCAACTCTGGCACCAAGAAAACTATTGCAAATTCGAATTCCAAATTCTGCTGCAAATTCAAATTCCACCAGCTCAAAACTCAGCTGCTTCTGGATCTGTGAGAACAAATTATTTCTAGCACAGAGATCGACTATAGGGGCATTTACTGGATATATCACCTTTCAAAGAAAGGATGGATCCAGAGGCTACTTGGCCCATTACAAACTCTGTCTACCGAAATAATTGTAATCACTGTAATAGATCCGATGATCAATATCGCTCTGATACCATGTAGAAATTTGAATAATAGCTTAATTATTCACTGAGATTATCCTGATTATACACTATTTAAGCTTCATGCATAATACATAACCTCTTCTACAATTGATCATCAATATGCGGAAATAGAAAGCAGTCGCATGCGCTCATTAAAACATAATCAAGCACACATATCAACACAATATGTAATGGGGAAAGAAATAGCTGAAAACCCCCAACTATCTGTACAGTATAATGATAGAGAACATGTAACAATACATAGCACAATACTCCTCACAAGTACTCAGTACTATCTCCAAAAAGTTACACACAAACTAACTGAGATTTGAACAAGTCATGGGTTCAAATCTCCTCCACAAGTCTGCTTGCCTCTACTGCGCAATCCAAGTTGATTAATGATGAGATCCAAGTTCGAATCCCACTAGCTTCAACTGCGCAATACTCATTGGCAATCTCCATCAATGTTTGTGCAAATCTCATGCACAGCCAATAGTCACAACTGATAGTAGACTCACCCTTTCACCCACCTCTAACACTGGTCTCCACTGAACTGTCCATGCATTGCAGTTAACTGATGTGTTCTTTAGCTGATTTATGAGTTAATAATTAGTGAATTAATTAATAATTAATTCACACCACTCATCACTAGTGTATTTTTCAGTTAGACTAAATACAACTAGTTCAACTAAATTAAACAGAACACAACTCCACCAACTGTCTCATCAACTCCACCAAACTCTGCCACATGAGTTCTAACTGAAGTCAACCATGCAATAGCTCAACTAACCCTTAGGAAAAACGTATTTCCTTCTGTCAGCTTCATGTGCCACATCCAAGCATCAAACTGAAGTTCTCCAAGAGGATAAGATAATGTTTATAGTCTAAATATTATTAAGGGTTAATAATATTTGACTGTTCTATTTTTAGCCTGGGAGTCTAAAAATAGAAACTGCCCAATGTCTAAAAATAGAGGTCCATCTATTTTTACCAACTTGACCAATCATCCATAAATATCATCCTGAAACTCATAGACCATTATCCATATGTCTAAAAATAGACATTGTCTAAAAATAGACTTTGCGCCAAAAATAGCCTGCGGGCCCACTTAGTGAAGGCGACTTCATTTCACTAAGCTCCATCATCTTTTTGCATTTTCAACATTTATCACGATGTCCCATGGGAATCAAAATATCAAGAGCACTTTTATCATATCTGTCACAAAGTCATGCTGCTAATTTATAAAACTATTTTTGGGTCAAAGCCACCTTGGATGTCTCAGGAGGCCGAAGATGACCTTCAGAAGGTTGGGAATTGGTTTGGAGAGGAGTTATTTACTTATGTTATGATTTATGGAAATCTTGCTCATCCTTATGTCTTACCCTTGTTCATTCCAGACAAACTTTAAGCAGAGAAATAACCTACCAAACAATGGGTTATGGAATTTCTAAGACATTGAAGGAGTCAAATAAAAGGATGTGGCCATCTTTTCTGGATAAATTTGGTATATTTTCCTTAGAAAATTATAAGCATGCAAAGAAGGAAATTATAGCCATTTAGACCCTCAAGCTACCTATTGCTCCTAATAGGCAATATGAGCTTTTTTTGTAGTAACAAATTTCATTGCTTCTCAAAATATCAAGTAATTTATTCATGAACCAGGTAAATTGGATGATGTGTTTGAACAATCCTCTACATATTCTACAATTCTATAGAAGGTAGAAGAAGAATTAAATATGGAGGAAAAAATTTTTTTTTTTCCAAGTACTGAAATTCTCGAATAGCTAAACTTCCCTTTCATTTGTTACAACTTTCCTCAAAACAGTCACTTATATCTACAAATCAACGTGATACTTCTACAGAAAAGGATGTTCTTCCTAATATCAATCCAAAATTTGTTCTTATTTCTCCTCCTCCTCAGACCAATGACTTTATTTTTAATCATGAACTAAATGATGCATGGAATGAGTTTGATATGACTATAAATCCTAGGATTACGACCCACAATCCAGTTTCTACAGTTTCTACTTCTTCAAAGCAAACATATATTCAGGGGAATACTAGGAATGTTGAAAAAAAGACCAAGTCTGAGAAAGCTAATGTAATATCTTCTAATCAAGCTAATAAATATATTGAATTTATTCCCGCTTTTCCCACTTCCGAAGTAATTCTAAATGTGGAAAAAATTCCTCCTCTAGATATTTTTTATAGTCCTCAACATAAAGTTGTGTTTAAAAGAGGAAGGAAAAAGATAAAATTGGAACAGTCTGAGTCATTGATTTATGATAAGGCTTCTTCCTTCGAAGTCTTATGGAAAGGATCTACTGCAACTCCAACAGATGAGTTGGGGAAATTGATTCAGTTCACCAGTGCTTACGCATCAACGACCGTTGATAAGGCCACAGAAGTTCAAGAAATTATAAATAAGAAATAAGAAAGGATCATTTGACTAGAGCATACTCATGAAGCTAAGAAACTAAAGTTCAATGAGCAATGAAAATCACAATTGACAGAGTTACAACAAAAGTTTAATTCCATAAGGTTTCAATATGATTAAGATTTGCAAATTAAAAATGACGAGATCCAGGAAATGCAGAAGAAATTGAACAATTGAATATAAATCCTAAATTAAGAGAGTTTAAAAACGAATCCAAAGAATTAAATTTTCTTCTTGGGCATCAAAAAAGCGTCTTATGCAATAAATTGGTGATAATTCAAGATTAGTGTAAAGCTGCAGATTTCCTTGTGGATCAATTGTATGATATGTCAAATTACTTTCAAGAAATGAATGAAAATCTCACAAACTTTCTCAATTGGCAAGAAATTAAAGAGGGTAGATCTGTTAATCTACCAAATATTGACGAGGTCCAAAAAATCATTATTTTTAAAGAATGGGAGATTCAAATGAAGCAGGCTGAAGCAACCATAAATGAGGCCCAAGATCTTGCTAGTTCTATTGTTGAATCGGTCAATGATAAATTGTTGCAGTCTAATCTCATTCTGAGTTGCCCCAAAGGTACTTTTCCAGATGCCAGAATATTGTCAAAGATGTGGTAGGAATGTTGTGAGAATATTGTCGAAATTATTAATCATTTCACCAATGTTAGTCTTGAGCATCATTGGCAGTTTCTAGTGAAGCCTCACAACCAATGGTTGGTCCTCCGATGCCTTTTGAATGTCACCATACATATGTTTCCATCCTTGAAAAATGTTATTTTTACTAGTCAAATGAGGATCAAGCCCAAATATCCTCCAGAGCTCAACGGTTTGATAGATACCTACAAATTGCAACAACTAACTATTGGAAAATCTTCTTGCTAAGCTTGGAAAGTTGTTGCAATCATTTACCGATTTGCCTTTTATTGTTGTTTTTTTTTGAAGAGTTGTTTGATGAATCTATATTTATCCTTTATTATAGAACTATAAATTCCCTCTAAAGGGGTTCTGAATTTTTGTAAGAATAGACTTAAGTTGCACTGTTATAATTAATATTTTCTTAATTTTAAGTTGAACCACTTTCTTTTCCGTGATGAGCAGATTTACTGTGTATCAGGCACTACTATCCTATTTCTATATATTTTCTTTGAGTGGAATGGTCTAATGTTATTATTCAAATTATATGTGTATTGATCAATCTTTCACTATCACTATTGATGTGCTTGGTAGTAGTTTAAGTTATATTGTGAACAACGAGATCTTAGCATATGTGATGTTTTAAAAAATTAATTAATTTAACTATTTAATTAAATTATTATTTTTTAATTGAGTTCATATCATAATTGCATGATGATCTATATTGTTATGTTAATTGTGACATCTTTATAAAAAAAATATGCTATCATCTTACCCGAGTGTAATAGTAGTTTTTACTTTAGTTCTTAGTACATATTAGAATACATAACCACATCCATCACATCCCATATAGTTTTTTGTAAAGGGAAACTCGTCCCAAAATTCCAATAGAGGCCATCATTCCAAATGGAAAAAGATCTGATTTAGGATCCCGACCGGGTGGTTTCCCCAATTTTGATGAAGTAATTTAGGACCATCAACACATCCTTATAGGAGGAATGAGAAGAAGTATCTGTCGGATGAGTTCAAGAAATCCAAGCCTCCTACCTTTGATGGAGGTTTGAAGAAACCAAAAGATGCAGAAGCATGGATGCTTGGGATGAAGATTTTCTTTGAGTTTCATGCCTATACAGAGAACATGAAGGTGAAGATAGATATTTTTAGTCTCAAGGGAAAGAAATACCTCTGGCGGGAATATGTGAAGCGTGTCAGAGGCATCAAGAAAGAGGAGTTAAGTTGGCATGAGCTAAAACAAGATTTTCTGAAATAAGTACTTATCAGAGAGGTACTATGATGGTAAAGCTAAGGAGTTCTACATATTGAAGATGGGCTTTATGACAAACGATGAGTACACGAATAATTTTATGGATTTGGTGAGGTATGTGCCATATCTTAAGGATAAGAAAACGAAGGAATAAAGATTTGTTAGCAGATTTCCATTATCATTTAAGGATCAAATTGAATATGATGAGCCTTAGACATTGGAGGAAGTGATTAGGATGTTGAAACATTGTTATGAGCAGTTTAAGTGTAAGTTGAAGCCTAAGTAGGGTTGGAAAGGTAATGACAAGACTAAGGGTAAATGGGATAAGAAGAGAGGACGACATCAGGATATAGGTAACAAGGAGAATGCAACATTGTACAAGAAATTAAATGCAATTGATAGAGGACAAAGATTTCAGTATGAGGAGTAGAACGAGGGTGATGGAAGGAAGACTTTGCAGTGTTGGACTTGTGGTGGAGAGCATCATAGGAGAGATTTTCCACAACATCAGGGTGGAAGACCTCAAATATACAGTGCTCAGGAGGCACAAACAGTTGGGTATGTTGGACAAAATATTCCACAAATTTATATAGCATTGGATAATAGGCAGGCTGATCATCAAACATCTATTATCGAGATGGAAGGTAAGCTTTTTGATCAAGTTGTTTCCATTTTGATTAACCCTAGATCTAACTATAGTTATATCAATCCTGACATGATGGATAAGTGTTTCTTGAATAAATAAGTGCATGCAGAGTCTTGCTTGGTGCAGTTGGCTACAGGTACTGAGAAAAGAGTTCATCATTGGGTAAGATCTTGTGCATTTGAATTGAATGGTATGTCTACATTAGTGTTATACCATTTTTTTTGGTCATCTAACCTATTATTATTATATGAACCCAAGTACACCATGTAAGACCAATTTTACCCTAAGTAAAATTGATTTCACCATATAAAATAACTTATTTGGTCATATTTAACCCAAAACAAGGAAATTAATTAAATAAATCCTTATTTATTTACTTATTTCCTAAGAACAAGTTATTTAAATCATTATTTAAATAATATTCTTAGTTAAATCTGACTAAATCATCCATAAATAATTAAATAAACCATTATTTATTTAATTATATTCCCGTCATTCCCCTAAAATGATAAATAAATCATTTATTTATTTATTATTTATAAATAAAGGAATTGACCCAAGTCAAGAATCCTTTTCCTTCCAACAAATATAATAAAATAATCCTAAAAGGTGCTTCTAGAATTCGATTAATAATATTTTATTCTAGCACCGAGTTCTAGACCGCCCCAATATTTTGTTATAAATAGGGGGGTTTTCCCCATTCATTAGCCACCTTCATTGCATTAGATCACTCTGGATCTACTCTTGGTCACCATTTTCCATTTTTGTTTTATGAACTCCCATTGAGTTCCATGTTTGTTTTTCTACACCATTAAGAGAGAGGAATTCTGGATCTGAAACACTGAGGACTTCCAAGAACCCATCCCACTGAGGAGAACTGGAAAACACCTTTCTTGTTTTCCTCTCAGGTGCCCCATTCTTTAATATAATACAAATCATTCTTTTAAACACTTTGTTCTTGTCTTGTCTATTGGATGCATGGAGCTATATTATACTTTATCTGCTTAATGTCTTTTTGTGTCTAGATCTGAATTTGTGTAGCAGACTTAAATATATTTTGCAGCCATAATTGATGTTAGGGCTATTTGTTATGTGTAGCTAAAGTGATATTTTACGACAAAAGATTCATACTAACAATTGGCGACTCCACACGGGTTTTCTTTTGCGACCACTGTCATTTTATATATTCCTGCATATCCAGTTGTTTCAGACCCTAGGGTTTCTCTTCCATTTTCTGTTTTTCCTATTTGTATGGTGTTTTTCACCCCCAACACCCTCAAACAGTCAACTTTTTAACTTCTGTGTGTTTCTATCCTTATTGCGCAGGTGACAGACATCAGCCGCAGCTGAGACGACAAATTTTTCTGAAATCTGCCGCCAAGAGAGCCAGATCTGTAGGTTGCACTTATCGGCCCAAAAAGTGCGACCTGAGCTTGAGGACGCACTTTTCTGCCCCAAACTTGCGACCTGGACTGAAATCAGGTCAGAACCTGCGACCTACCCTTTTTCTGCAAATTGTCTAGCACTTTTTCTGGGTTTGTCTGAAGCTTCTGTCAGGGTTCTCCAGCCTCTGTCTCTGCCCGTTTAGACCTGTTTCTGATCTTCTTTACTAAACTAAGAGGGAATCTTGCCCCTTAGGGCTCTAGTACCCTCCACTTTTTGTGGGTGAGTCTTTGCTGGTTCAGCAGTCTGAATTTTAAGAGTTTCAACCTTATTTTTCTCAGATCTGATATCTCCATTTCAGATCCTTTTAGATCAGCTCTTCTCCCTCTCAAATCACCTCATATAATTTTTTTTGGGTTCATTTCTAAGGCCATTTCCTTGTCTCTTCTCATTTTAGCTGATGTCCTCCTTTTTAGCAGCAACCTTGCCTCTGCCTCTTTGCTGTTCTCTGCACCACTTTTCAGCAGATTTCTCCTTTAGATCCCAGTTCCTCCAGACATTTGATCTATTGGCCTCTTTTTAGCGTGCCTTGCTTAGTTTTTTCCCTCTTATAGACTAGTTTTGAGAGACCCGTCTTCTAGGGTTAGATTGATGCATTGGTAGCTGTTCATTTTTTGTTCTTTTAGTCTTATTTACTACAGATTTATTTTCAGTTACACAACACAGTTTTTCTTTTACTCTCAAAATGTCTGGGTTTAAACAATTAAAATTAACGCATGCCACACACTGACCCTAAGTGAAGAAGCGCTTGGTTAACACCACCTGGCAAAGACTTTAAAATCAATTGTCACTGCACCTTTCTGCCCTTGACCTCACTTGATTTTGTCTCTTCCTGCCCTTGTCGGTTTTTCTTCTTCCCCTCATCATTGCGCCCCTACGGCACCTTTCTCAGAGACTTCTTGGCCTTCACCCTCAGTTTCTGCTTGGTCAAATTCCTCCTTCCCGTCGTCATTGAGTAAGTCCTCCCCCGAGTCCACACTCCGACTCTTCCTTTGATTGTTCGGGTTCTCCCCCTACTCCTGGTTCTCCCCCTGTCAATTTTACCATGTCTACTTCAGGGCCTACTACCAGCAACAACCCCAGTACTACTGCTGGGTCTGTTTCCATTGGAACCACCTCGGGACCTGCCTCTACTGCCCCATTGCTCCCTTATATGGCCGGCCTTAGTCTCCCCAACTTCAATCAGCTATTCAATGAATCTATTCACTACGATGTTAGTTGGCCTGCTATGCCAACCAAGCTCGCCTCCAACATTCCCAAGTTTGAAGGCCTTGCTAGTGAAGATCCCTCTAACCATATCCGATCTTTCCACATGTGGTGTTCCTCAAATTCCATCACCGATGACTCCATTCATCTTCGTTTGTTCCAATGCACGCTTACCGACGAAGCTTCCAAATGGTATGTTGATCAAGCCACCTCTTCCCATACTACCTTTGCAACCATTGCCCAAGCCTTTTTATCCTATTTCTAGCTCCCCCTCCAATACGACACTGGCACTGAACTCGTAACTTCTTTCCACCAATCCTCTTCGATCCGCCTTTCTGCTCATGTCCAGGAATGGCGGCGAAGACGGAGCTTGTGTCGCGCTCCCCCCTTTGAAGATCGGGTTTATATGGACTGGTTCCTTCACTCTCTCTTACCTGCCATTGGCAAGGATGTCGCATCCCATTTTCCCCAAACCTAAGAAGATGCCCTCCAAATAGCTTTGAAATATGACCTTATTTACGCCCATTCTAGCTATGTTTATACCGTCCTTCCTGACCTTCCCAAGCCCGGTAGCCCTCACGCCTCGGGGGCATCTCACTCTGGCGACGGTATCATTGGAGCCCTGCCACATACCTCTGCCCAACCTCTTCTGGGCCATGGTTTTCCTCCAGGGGCCAGCCCCTCCAGCACTTTTTCCCCTCCTGGTAGCATGTATTCAGGATACGGCATGCCTCTTCCTTTTGCCCACCCTCCTGCTTACCTTACTGCTGCCCCCCCTACCCCTTATCCATATCCGCAACCTGGTGTCCCAGCTCCTCCAGCATTTGGACCTCCCACTCCCTTGCATTTTCCACCCCCTCAAACGCCCTTACCACCCCCTTCAGGGTAGGTATTTACACAGCAGGGGGCACCTAATTTTCCTCCTTCTCAAAGAAGGAGAAGAGGAAATCAATCTGCCCTTGGTAATCATGGACCCAGTCCTTCTAGTATTGATCCTCACACTGCTAACCAGCCACAGGGTTCTCAGCCCAAGCCGAACATGCCACTTCGCACCAATAAGCCCTGTTCGTGTTGTGGAGTTTATGGTCATTACACTCACGATTGTCCCTTATTACCACAAATGCGGAAAATGTGGGATTCTCAGGCCACCATACAGGGAAAACACTCCTCCCCTACTGTCCCCCCCGCCCCAACGACTTCTCAACCCGCTGTGTTTACCGATCCTTTCCCTCAACAAGGATTCGTGGCCACTCAACCACCTCATGCCTCGGTAAACACCCAACCTTCCCCTTCTGGTTCCTCTGATTACCAGATTCTTATGATGGCTTCTGACCCATCTCTCACTGTTGACCTCAACCTTGAAATTCGGTCCCGTCAGTATTCCACACCTCCTGTTCCATCTGTCTCCGAGTCTCCATCGTCCGGTCCTACAGAGCCTCTATCAACACCCAATGGTCCCCTACAACTCCCTCCATCCAAAGCCGAGGTTTATCCCAAGACTCTTAAAGGACCATTACACCGAAATGCTACCTTTGGTCGGGCCGCCCATTCATATAGCATAGTAGATGATTTGGCCCAATCTCCCACTGCCATTTCAACACTGGAACTTCTCCAGTTGTGTCCTTATCAAAAGAGGGCTCTCCTATCTGCCATGGGCGCTGGAGATCCTGCCGATGACCAATTGATTGTTTTCGATGCCCGTCAGTCATACCATCCCTCTCTCCCTCCTTCGGTTGCTTTCCAAATCCCAGTCAAAATCCGAAACGCCAATGTTGCTCGGTGTATTATTGATGAGGGGGCATCTACCTGTGTCATATCCGCTTTGGTTTGGAACCACCTCGGATCCCCTGATCTGGCCCCTTCCACCATCACCCTTCGTGCATGGGATGGCCATGCCTCCCAGCCCCTTGGCCTCTTCCGTAACTGTCCTATCACCCTTGCCGGCAAGACCGTTTGTGTCGACGTTGAAGTTATCGATGCCCCTCTTGACTACAACATATTTTTGGGGCGTAGTTACACCTATGCCATGTCTTCCATCCCATCCGTAGTCCACCGCAAGATGTTGTTCCCTCATGTTGGCAAGATTGTCACCATTGACCAGTTGACTTACCATGAACCAAAATCTCAGACCTCCCCTGAGTCCACCATCTCTACTGTCACCAACAAGTAAACTGTTGATTCTTTGACCAGTGTTTCCCCTGGCATCTACAAAGACTCCTCCTTGCTTGGCACCTTTTTCGACTCCCCTCCCGTCTCTGATCCTAACTTGGCGATCGTTTGCATGATGTAATCATCTTGGGCTAACCTTACAGAGCCCACTTTGGCTAGTTAGCAACCTCAACCTCAACCAACTCCTAGCCCTTCGCCCCCGTTAGTCACCCTTCTTCCTTCCGAATATTCTTCTAGCACCACTCCTCATGGGTCGATTTCACCTGAAATCAACCCCCTTGGCACCATTCGTCTTGGAAATTTCCATACTGGTCAGATCCCTTTCCTTGCTCCCCCTCCCGGAGCTTATTCGGTCCCTAGCTTGGCCACCCTATCCCTCCCCAAATTGACCTTGGGTCTACCCGTCTGGAATCTTGACCCTCCAGCCACCACTCCGCTAGGTCAACCTAAACCATATATTACCTTGAGCCCGGTTCAACCAATCCCCAAGACTTCTCTTGCTACACTGGTACCTCAGTCACCCCAACAAGCACCGCTTCCTATTGCAACCACTTCAAGTGAAAATGGCAAAGCTCGCAGGGGGGCATCAAAGGAAAAACCTACCCCGCCCAACCCTGCCCCTCCTCGACCTCCCAAGCATCCCATCTAGTGTGCTCTGTGTGATGTTGTTGGTCACACCACTCATACCTGTTCTGAATTACCACCTCTCAAGACCATGATTAATGAAACATTTCCAGAATTCGACATCCCAGAGGTCCATATCACCATACCGGCTTCTATCCCAAAACTTAAGAACTTGCGCACCAATCACCCTTGTTCTTTGTGCAATTTCCATTGCCACTATACCCACCTTTGCCCCCGCCTTGACGAGTATCATGCTTCTTTAGCCACATACCTTCAATTCAAAACCGCCCTCGCTTGTAATCCTTCTTCCCTCACTCTGGACCCCCTGTCTACCATGATTACCATTTCTCCCCCTGATACTGAAATGACCGACACTTCAGCTACCATTTCCTACCTTTCCTCATCACTGCGATTCTCGGATACCAACCCCTTAGTACCTTCCCCCGACGCTTCGCCTCATCATTCAACTGCTCACTTTGTCACCTCACATGACATCGTACCTGTGAGCCCTTCCCATCACAATCAAGAGTCTCATCCCTCTACCTCCTCAGGTCAACCTCTTCCATCCTCTCTTCCCATCTTCCAGTTCGATGAAGACATCATGGAAGCCATGAACAACCCTGATTTTCCATGGGATGAAATGCACCATCATGCATATTTCCTCCCACATCAATCCCATGACCAATATGCCCTCAAATCCAAAGGCTTCATTCCTGATAAAGTTGATTGGTTCAAAAACCCCATCCTAGCACCTGACACTTTTGAAGAAGGCAATATGGCTAATATCTCTCCCACCATCAAAATCGACATTTCTGTCAAACCAGGTATTGAAGAACATATCACCATGGGCTCCCAATGCACTCAGGAAGAAATTGAAGCCTACACGAAAATTTTCAAAGAATTCCATGATGTTTTCGCCTGGTCATACTCAGAAATGCTCGGACTTGATCCTGCCATTGTCGAACATCACATCGACACATGGCATGATGCTGTTCCAATTCGTCAAAAGTTGAGACCCATCCATCCTTCTAGACGTGAAGCCATCAAAATTGAAATCAAAAAGCTCTGGCAGGCTGGTTTCATTTACCCCATTGAATATACCACTTGGGTGTCCAACCTAGTTCTCGTCCTTAAAAAACAAGGCAACATTCGTGTTTGCACTGACTTTCGCGATCTGAACAAATCTTGTCCAAAAGACAACTTCCCCACACCATTTATTGACCAAATCATCGATGAGTGTGTGGGGCACAAGATTCTCTCCTTTATGGATGGCTTCTCTGGATACAACCAAATTGTTATCCATCGTGTTGATCAACTTAAAATCACGTTCATTAGTCCGTGGGGCACTTTCACATACCGAGGCATGCCATTTGGCCTTAAAAACGCCGACGCCACCTTTGAACGAGCCATGTCGTATTGCTTCCATGAATTAGCCCATATTATTCTTGCCTATTTAGATGACTTTACGTCATGTTATAAACATCGGGCCCAACACCTTCACGACCTGCGTACGATTTTTCTTCGATGCCACAAGTATAACATTCGCCTTAATCCTTTAAAATGTGTCTTCTGTGTTCCCGCCGGTTGTCTCCTCTGCTTCATCGTGTCTAAAGACGAGATAAATCTTGACCCTTTGAAGGTTCAAGAAATTCTTGAACTTCCTCTGCCCTGCACCTTATGCCAACTACAAAGTCTCCAAGGAAAAGCTAATTTTCTTCGCCGATTCGTTCCTGACTATGCCACTACCGCACACAACTTCCTTAGACTTCTTCGATCTCACACCCCTTTTCTCTGGGATACGTATGCTCAAGAGTCTTTTGATGCCCTCAAGCATGCTCTCACATCCGCTCCCTTGACTAACAATTAGCCCATCTAAATGTTCTTCCAATGGGATCATACAATATGATGTTGGGTATGGATTGGTTGTACATACACATGACTAAAGTATATTGTTATGACAAGGCTATTGAGTGCTTGGATGACGATTGAGAGAGGAGAATCTTGAAGGGTAATAAGAAGCCTACGTCAGTGAGAATGGTTACAACTTGAAAGAAAAGCGCAGTAGTAGGAAAGGATATGTATTGTTTGCACTTCATATTTCTAGTGACAAAGGAAAGGATGTTGAGGATGTTGAAGTCTTGAAGAGGTATCATATTTTGTAGTAGTTTCAAGATGTGTTTCTTACAGAGATTTTGGAGTTACCGCCTTATAGGGAAGTGGAATTTTCTATTGAGTTGATGTTAGGAGTAACACCAACATTGAAAGCGCTGTACATAATGAGTACTCCGAAATTAGTGGAATTGAAGTTACAACTTAAGGAAATGCTTGATAAGGGATACATTAGGCCAAGTGTGTTACCTTGGAGTGTACCTGTATTGTTTGTGAAGAAGAAGGATGGTACTCTCAGGTTATAGATTGATTACATGTAGTTGAATAATGTGACACTCAAGAATAGGTATCTTTTTTTGCGGATTGATGACTTGTTTGATAAGTTATAGGGAGCAACGATGTTCTCAATTTTTTTTTTTGAGATCGTGATATCATCAGGTACACATTAAATAAGAGGAAATCTACAAGACCACATTGTGGACCAGGTATGGGAATTATGAGTTTGTTGTGGTTCCTTTTGGTCTTACTAATGCTCCATCCACTTTCATGTGTTTGATGAATAATGTGTTGCATCCTTATCTCAACAATTTTGTGATAGTACTCATTGATGACATATTGATATTCTAAGAATGAGGAAGAGCATGCAGAGCACATAGAAACAATGTTGATATTGTTGAGAGAGCATTAGTTATATGCCAAGCTTAGTAAGTGAAGTTTCTTTCAGACATAAGTTCATTACGTGGGACATGTTGTTACCAAGGAAGGTATAGCAATGGACCCATGAAAGATCAGAGCTATCATGGAATGGGAAACTCCCTGGAATGTGGATGAGGTCAGATAATTCATGGGATTAGTAGGTTACTATAGAGGTTCATCAAGAAATTATCAGAGATTTCCTATATTATTAAATCATTGTAGAGAAAAGGAAATAAATTTGAATGGAAATAGGAATGTGCAACTAGTTTTGAGCAGTTGAAGAAATTACTTACAAATACTCTGGTCTTGAAGATTACGGATCCAAATAAAGAGTTTGTGATATGTATAGATTCTTGCAAGAGGGGACTTGGCTAAGTTATAATGTATGGAGGATAGGTAGTATTCTATGAGTCAAGGAAGTTGAATGAGCACAAGCATAACTATGTGACACATGATCTTGAGTTGGTAACTATCATTCATGCATTGAAGATGTGGAGACATTACCTTCTCGGTAGATGGTTTATTCTGATGAGTGATCATAGTGGGCTGAGATACTTATGTGGTTAACCTAATCTAAATGATAGGAAAGATAGATGGTTGGATGCTCTCAGTGAGTTTGACTTTGAGATGAGTTAAATTAAGGGCAAGGAAAATGGGGTTAATGATGCTCTTAGTAGAAGAGTGCAGGTAAATCACATTGCAACTATGAGTTCATATGGGATAGATTTACAGGAGAAAATCTTGCATGCAGGACAACATGATAACAAGTATAAACAGTTGAGGCAGCAGTTATAGCAGCAGGGTGCAGGTGATAGGGATGAGGAGTATCATCTTACCACATATGGCTTGGTCATATTTAGGAACAAGATTTATGTACCAGATGATAGTGAGCTCAAGAAGCTTATCTTGAGGGAGTTGCATGTCAAGCTGTATTCAGGTCACCTTGGATATCAGAAGACAATGACAATATTTAATAAGTTTTATCATTGTTTGAACTTGAAGAAAGAGGTGGCAGATTTTTTTGTGAGATGTTTGGATTGTCAGCAAGTAAAAGCATAGTGTAAGCATCCAGGCTATTTATTACAGTCGATTTGATTCCAAAGTGGAAATGGGAGGTCATTTCCATGGATTTAATTACACGTTTGTCAAGGACATCGAAGCAACATGATTATATCATGGTTGTGGTTGACAAGTTAATTAAGGTAGCACACTTCATTGTTGTTAAGTCTACGAATTCAGCTAGTGAGGTAACTCATATTTTCATCAGGGAGATAGTAAGACTGCATGGTTTTCCTAACAAAATTATGTCTGACAGAGATGCCAAGTTCACTTCCAGGTTTTGGAAGGAGTTATTTGCATGTTTGGGGATAGAGTTTGATTTTAGTACATTTTATTATCCATAGACAGATGGACAGAAAGATAGGGTTAACATGATTCTTGAGGACATGTTGAGGATGTATGTCATGTATCGGCAGCGGAAGTGGGAAGAGCATATTCCACTAGTTGAGTTTTCATATAACAGTGGGTACTAGGAGTCCTTGAAGTTAAGTCTGTTTGAGGCACTTTATGGGTGGTGTTGTAATACCCCTATCACCTGGAGTGATCTAGTGAATAGGGTGTTGATTGGACTGGATATGTTGGCAGATATGGAATAGGAAATATAGGTTATTAAGAAGAATCTAAAGGAAACACAGGACAAGAAGAAGAGTTACGTAGATCAACACATGGCATTTAAGGAGTTTCAAGTTAGGTAGCATGTGTACTTGCACATCAAGCCCAAGGGGAGCTCCTTCAGGATTGGATCATGTTCCAAGCTAGCACCTTGGTATTGCAAGCCTTTCAAGATCCTTGAGAGGATTGGACCAGAGGCCTACAAAATTGCATTACCTCCAATAGTTAAATTCCATGATGTTTTACATGTTTCATTTCTTAAGAAGTATGTACAAGATGTTGATCATGTGATTGCTTGATTTGTATTGGAGGTGGAAGCAAAAGGAGAATTTAAGCCATAACCACAAATCATGTTGCAGTGGAAACGACTCATGCTTCGGAAAAGAGCAATCACATAGGTTAAAGTGCAGTGGAACCACTTTGGACCCAATGAATCTACATGGGAGATGCTTGATCAGATATGGGCTATATATCCTTCTTTATTTGTTGGTTCAAGTAAATGATTTTTTGGTACATGTATATGTATATATACGTGGATGTTGTGTTAAATACTGTAATGAGTTATGTTATAGATCTCCAATAAGTAGTATGATTGTCATGTTTTTTATGTTGGTCATGATTTGCAATAGTTTCTCATTGTAAATATTGCATCGAGCTATGTTATAAAGCTCTATGGGAAGTATGTTTTGTTTTTAGTGGTTTGTTGGTTGTAGGTGTCATTGAATACTAAGGACAGTGTTCCCCCAAGGGGAATGGTTTGTAACAACCCCTGGTTGATTTTATATGTGAATAAAATAAGACCAAGGTCATGGGACACGTAAATTGCTCAATTGAGAAAGAGAAAAATAGATTATATAAGGCTAGTATCATTAACTCTCTTCGCTTTTATAATTGGATGTCGAATCTGGTTCTAGTTAGAAAAAAGACAGGTGAAATTCGTTTATGCATTGATTTCTGGAATTTGAACAAAGTGTCCTTGAAGGACAATTATCCTCTCCTGAAGATGGACCACATCTTACAGGGGGTAGTTGGTGCTTCTAGAATGTCATTGCTTGATGGGTAATCAAGGTATAATCAAATTTTAATGCATCTAGATGACTGTGAGAAGACAAATTTTACGACACCGTGGGGTATTTTTATGTATGCCAAGATGCCTTTTGGGCTGAAAAATGCAGAAGCCACATTTTAACGAGCGATGAATATCACTTTTGCTAATGAAAAAGATGTATTTTTGGTTAATTACCTTGGTGATTTAATAGTTTTATATAAAAAAAATGAATATCACTTGCATAATTTGAGGATTGTTTTCTAGAGGTGCAGGCAATTCGGTATTTCGTTGAATCCAGAAAAAAGTTTGTTTGACATGGAACAGGGAAAATTACTTGGGAATATCATATCAAAAGATGGAATTCACATAGACCCCTCAAGGATTGAGACAATCCAGCAGTTGGATTTCCCACTGCTGGATTTCCTGAGAAACAAGAAGGAAATTTAGTCCTTTAACGATAAGATTAATTTTTTGAGAAGGTTCATTCCGAACCTTGCTGAACATTTGATGGAAATGAATAACATGATGAAGAAGGACAATGAGGTAAAGTGGTATGAGGATGAAAATAAATATTTCAATTCATTCAAGTTATCTTTGTCCTGTGCTACAATCTTGATCAACCCTGATTATACTATGGATTTAAGTATTTTTTCATTTGCTTCTGAGCACACATTGGTTGCTATCCTGATGCAGAATAAGGACCTAAAAACATAACAACCAATTACATTTTTCAGTAGAACCATAAGGGATGCAAAACTAAGGTATAACGTTATTTAGAAACAGGCCCTGGCACTTGTGAAGGATTTCCGGGTGTGCATTCTTCATTCGCATATTGTTGCCTATGTTCTAAATGCTGCAGTCAAGGATGTTTTGATGTAGACTGATCCTGAAGGTAGGCGCAGAAAATGGATTGCTGCAATGTTGGAGTATGAATTTGAAATCAAACCAACAAAGCTGATCAAGGGACAAGGTTTGGAAAAGCTTATGGCATAATCCAATTTTCATGTTTTAGACATCAATCTTATTGTTGCAGTTTCCAATGAAGAAGTGGCTTATTCAACACCTCAAGTATCACAGATTTTCACTTCATCTCCTTGGTATTCAAATATTTTTTATGTACTTAAACATTTGAATCCTCCTTCAGATTTTTCAAAGATGAAGAGTAGTTCATTGATGTTGAAAGCTCTGAAATATTGTATCCTAGATAATGTATTATTTTGGAAAGATCCGGGTGGAGTTTTGTTGAATTTTCCAGTTGAAAGCGATGCAAAGGAGGTAATGAATGATTTACACAAGGGATATTTTTGCGGTCATCTTTTATGGAAGAACACAACAACAAAAAATCTTGAGGGATGGATTTTATTGGCCAAGTTTATTTTCAGATATTTACAAAATGGTCATGAGTTTCCATGAGTGTTATATTTTTCAAGGAAAGAGGAAGTTGTTACCGCTACCCTTGCAACCCATTTTAATCCAAGCACCCTTTCAGCAGTGGGGTCTTGATTTTATCAGTGAGATTCACCCTTCATCTTCAACTCAACAAAAGTGGATCTTAACAACAAAGAATCATTTCACAAAATGGATCGAGGCCATCCCCAACAGGTAGGCTACATATGCAGTAATAATTCGATTTATTGAGTCTAATATTTTGTCTAGATTTGGTTGTCCTCATAAAATAATCACGAATAATGAATATGATTTTAATTCCAAGCGATGATTGATTTCTATGACAAATATCACATAAGGCTCAGTCATTCGATATCATATTACCCGCAAGGTAATAGGCTGGCTGAATCATCCAATAAATCATTGATAAACATCATTAAGAAGTTGCTGGAAGTGAACAAGAAAAATTGCCACAAAAATTTGATCAATACTCTATGGGCGAATAGAGTGAGGACGAATAAATCCATACAATATGTTTACCTCTTTCTCAGTTGATGGCCAAAAACATGCTAAAAAATGGGTTTCTGCCACTGTTTTGACCCCCTCACCGTGCTTTTGGGAGAAGTCTTGGGAAAACTCATTTGTCTTGGCCTTGGAGAGGTCATTTTGTATGCTTGAAGGTTATAAAGACAAATATACATCCAAATATTTCCAAATATACCTTTAGATTAGAAAATGGATCAAGAAAAGTCACTCAAAAGTTCCCTCAAACAATTTGCTGCACTTTTGTAAATTTCTTGTGTTTTTGTTGGAATTTGCTGCGCTTCTGTCAGTAAGCCAGAATTTCGAATTTCTTTGGTCAAATTCAACATTTTTTGATGTAATTACTCTTATTAGGAATTTTATGATGTAATCAAGTGTAATTGAGCTTGTAAATGTAAATTTGATGTAATTATGATGGTCATTAATGTTAGAAAGGTCACTCAAATCTAAATGGAGAGTTTGTTCTAACATCCCTAGTCTTAGGCTCGATTAGAGAAAATAATGTCAACTATTCCTATCATGAGGGATTCGACCCTTGAGAGATAGGAACAATGTGAGACAATTAGCTGAGTACAAGAGGGCTCTTGTGAGAAGAGTTGTATGTAATTGTTTTATGTATCCATGCTAAATATACAATAGAAGATAGTGGGGTTTTGAGCAGCAAGCTTTCCCCAGGAAATTATCTGTGTTGTGGCTTGATTGATTCTTCTTTGCTTCATGTGATTGGTGATTGTGTTTTTAATTTCGCAATTGATTTGTAGAAGCGATTCAGTATTTAACTTTAGTAAATTTTTAGATAAGATTGAATCCATGATATACATGTTTTTTTTAATAATTTATACATGGCATTAGAGCACAAGAAATCATAATAGGGAAGGAGGAGCTGAGTTTGTGACTGGATAGAATTTGAATTTGTAGAAAGAATTTCTTGGTGCTACAACTGATTCTTGGAGTATGCACTTGAGGGCAACTCAAAATATATTGCTTGGAAGGACAAGATGGAGGTAGTACTCAAAGATAATGGCTTGAAGGAATTCATTGACAATGATGTTCCAAAACCCGCTGTGACAGATGTTGCAAATATTGATGCATGGAAAAAGAAAGTGGCAAATGCAAGGAGGATCCTATTGGAGGGACTACGAGACCACATTGTCTCAAGCCTCCATGGGAAATCCACACCATATGCAATGTGGAAGGCTTTTAAGGATCTATTTCAGAGAAGAAACGACCATAGGAAATTGGCATTGAAAGAAAAAATCAAGAATATCAAGATGGAGAAAGGCGATTCCATGCCAAAATATGTAAAAAAATTTGTCCAATGTCGAAATGAACTGGGGAGCGTTGGCATAAATTTCCCTGATGATGATCTGGTGAGTTTATCTCTCCTAGGACTTCCCAAGAGTTGGCACAGTTATAAAGACTCTGTCAATGGAAGGGAAAAGCTGCTAGATTGGGAATGACTGTGGTCGGATTTGGTGTAGAATGAGTTCAGACGGAACACCAGAGATGGATCTTCATCTAATAGTGAAGATGAAGAAGATTGTGCTTTAGCTTCCAAGGTGAAGAAGGGGAAGGGGAAGAAATTCCATTGCAATTCCGAGTCCAAAGATGGTAAGAAGCGGGATTTGTCCAGGGTGAAGTGTTTTCAATGTCACGAGCATGGGCATTATGCTACTAACTGTCCAAAAAAGAAGAAGAACAAGAAGGGTGGAGGATCTGTAGCTGGTGAGGCTTTGGCCTCACAATTTCAGCTTGAATTTTCATTGATCACATGCATGGTGTCAAGTGCATTGGAATCTGTGTGGTATTTTGATAGTGGTGCTTCCTTTCACATGACGAGAGACAAGGAACTTTTCAGTAGCTTGGAGAAGGATCTCTAGACACATATTGAAATGGGTGATGACGGGAAGTACAATGCTACCAGGATTGGTACCATTACCTTCTAGAGACAATAAGGTAAACTCTTTCAATTAAAAGATGTAATGCCTGTACCAGGTTTGAAGAAAAATTTAGTCTCAGTTGCAATGTTGGAGGATAGAGGCTATGATTTTGTTTTTAGTGAAGGAAAAGATTTCATGTGACAAAAAACAATAGGACAAGCCAAGAAGATAGGGATTCAAATTAAGAATCTCTACAAGTTAGATGTAGATGGCTACACAACATTGATGGGTAAGGCAGAAAAAATGGTGAGCCAGTATGAGGGCGAATTATGGCACAGGGGATTGGGCCATCTTCACCATGGAGCCTTGAAAGTCATGCAACAAATTTATACTGGTCTTCCCAAGGGTACACTTGTGTAGTTAGACACGTGCAAGGGATGTACTATGGGAAAATATGTAAAGACCACCTTTCATGAGAAGGAGAACTGATCTTAGGGAATCCTTGAGAGGGTTCACACAGATGTGTGTGGACCATTCTCTATTGCTTTGACAAAAAAACATAATTACTATGTGATATTTGTTGATGACTTTTATTGTAAGTGCTGGATCTATTTCATGCAGAAGAAAGATCAGAAATTCTCAAAGTTTCTTGAGTTTAAGGCACTGGTGGAGAAAGACACGGGGAAGCAAGTGAAGGCTCTTAGGAGCGATAATGGTGGATAGTACATCTCTAAGGAATTCAAGAACTTTTGTAGAAAATAAGGAATTCGAAGAGAACTAATAACGAATCATAACCCACAGTAGAATGGGATTGCTGAAAGAAAGATCAGAACGATTGTGGGTGTAGCAAGAGCGATGTTGCATGATCAAGGCCTACCGATGCATTTGTGGGCGGAAGCATGAAACACTACATTATTTGTGCATAATGGTTTTCCTCATAGGATACTTGGCATGAGTACACTAGAAGAGGCTTTCACTAGTAAGAAACTTGATGTTTCACATTTTAAAATTTTTGGCTCATATGTGTTTCGGGGAAAATCACCCTAGAGGTTTGTTGGGTCTAAACCTCCACAGAGCAGGGCATGCTATTCAGAAGGACTCACACACAACCATACTTGAATGCAAAAAACTAGTTAACAACGATAGCAGAACTCACCCGTAGTCCTACGTTCGATGTAGATCCCGCGGGGTCCAAACCCCCAGCAACCCTTCTTCCTCCTTCAACCTGGAAAACAAGAAAGAACGTGCACGGAAACCTAGTTGTACAACATATATTTTTCCTAAACATTAGTGCAATCCATGTGAAATATTATATAAACCATAATAAATGCTTAAATGATAATCTTTTCACACATATAAATAAACATTAACACACGAGTTCAGGAACAAGATGGTTCTTCATTATCACGAACAACATGTACAGTAGTAAAAGTGGAGAGATCACCTGAATCCTTCCACGATATTTGAGTAGACCATCGTCCGGATCCGTCCTACCCTTGCCTCGCTAAGATACTTTCAAGACTTGTGCACTCGAGATGGCATATAAATGGATGAACATCTCCAGGAAACAAGGGTTTCCTGTATAAATCTGGGAAAGTGCAGGAGGCACGAGGAATCAGACTTGAATTGGGATTCCAACAGATTATAATTTCTATAAAATTTCTCTCTCTTTTAGGCCATGCACATGAGGGGCTTTTATACTCCCTCAAAGTAGTTTCAATCAGTTGCAAACAGTTGGCCACATGCTGGGGTGGTTGAACTACTGGAGTAACCATCAACCCAACCCGAAAATAGGGAATTTTAATATATTTTTAATGATTTTAATGGCATACATGGAAAAGTACATATGGACTCGCATATACACGCGGAAAATTCTGGGCATAACCACGTATGGGAATTTTAACACTGTTTTTTAGTGAATTTTGTTCAAGTCTGTAGGAATGGGTGCCCAAAGCCATAAAGACAATCATGAATCACATGAGGTTGAAAAATGATGCTATAACAGATGTCACCTAATATATGAGGTCAGAAGGGGTACATGATGGCCGAAATTTATTATGCACATAGAAAGAACTTCGCAAGGACAAGAGAGGACTTCGCCAGATTTCAGCCTGCCAAAAACCAATGAAAGAAAACAGAGAGTCAACTCATGCTGAGGTGGGCATACCCATGCTCAGTCAAAAAATACATCATGTGGAAAGTACATAATAGATCCAAAATGTATACAAGTATAGCTGAACTGAAAGTACACAATGAATCATCTGAGCATGGCCCGGAAATATAAATCTGAATCAATGTCCAAGTATCACATATAGAAAGTTGATCAATGATGCTGAAACTGGATATCTGATCATATAAGTAACTGAATCTCTAAGTACCAAATCATAAGAGGTGGAATAAATGGTACAATCATGCAACTCGGGAGCCAACATATAGGATGCTGCTGTGCTGAACTGCAACATATAAGGGTGAACGGTATCACTGGCAGAAACTGAATGGACTATCAAAAGTGAACCGAAAGATGCTGATGCAACCTGAGGTCTTCACTGATCTCGACGGCACAATTCTACACAATGGGAATAAATGAGCTGAAGTCGACCATGTGAGAAATCGTTGGATTACCGGTCAACGATGAATACCGTTAACCAACACGAGACAACCCACCAATAATGAAAATGAGTGTCAAGGTGCCCCAGTACAATCTAACAAGTGTGAATGAATGAGTTGAAGTCGAACACATGAAAGAATCTACCAATCAGGAGGCAATGATGAATCCCCACTATCGATAGCGAAGAGTCTGCCACTGATGACTGCAAACCTTAAGGTACTGAAAAAAAGATTTTAGACCTTATTCCCAGAGAAATGAGTTGGAGTCGATGGGAAAAGATCTACTGGAAGGAAGGCATTAAGGCATCCCACATTAGTCCAGCACGAGTGTAACCCGTAGGCCAATATTTGGAAGGAATCGGACGAAGTAGAGTGACGGAACCAAACCGAAGTACGTTTCCGACATGCACAAGATGAAGCTAGCACACGGAAGAAACCCTCTGAACCAACCAATAATGAAAGCTGACACAGAGGCGAGAAATCCACCGATAGGGTCAAATGGAAATTAAGGTACTGCACGAATCCCAAGTGTGATAATGTATGCTGACGTCGAACACAAGGGAAACCACTCAGTCAAAGACCCATAATGATGATCAAATGCTGAGCATAAGGTCACCTATCAATGATGGAAATAGGGCCAGGGTGCGGCTCTAGGTTTGCTCTCAGAGCAATGTGTCATAGTCGATAAGAGACAAACCCGCCGGCAAGAAGTCAATGGGGACCTTCTCAAACCAGCACGAGCAGAAGACCAAAACATCTGATGTGATAGAACAAGATACTGACAAGACCGGGAAGGCCGACTGAATAATGAGTCAAGAGACACCGCAGAATGGCCGACTCTGGTTAGACTTCCCTTGAACAAAAGCATGACTCGTGATGACCATGGCAGTAAAAAGTGACACTGTATAAGTTTGTTATGCAGGAGGAAAAACAAACTCTCCATATGATTGGAAGAGATAACCAACCGGGGGAGGACTGACCAGTGAAACAAGGCAAAGGCTGAACCTAGGTCAAAAACTAAAACCATCCCAAATGGAGGAAAGATATAAGTGTATATGATTTGTTCAAGGGCGACAAACTGACACTATACTGCCATCAAATTACGAAGTTATATCCCGTTCCCGCTCTTTTTGTTATATTTGATTTTTTTGTCTTTTTCATATAATAAGCCTGAAAAAGAATAAAAGAATGCTATGGTACAATGGATAGAACGAGTATCAAGAAACAGATGCACTAGTTCCTGGGATTGGAATGATCCTATGCTCAATGCAAGGTGGCGGAAACTGGTAAGCGATACTCAGAGGAATGTTCCATCCATGGGTAAAAGGGTGTCAAGTTGCGATAGCTAAGTGCATGAAATGGTTAACTTGTACAGATAGACAAGGTCAAAAGTTGGCTTAAACATTGAGTCCAAATGAAGCCGGCTAAAGGCCAGGATAAACAAGTAGCCAATATGCAATGCAATAATACAACTCAACAACACCAGGGAGCCTCTAGGGTAATAGCCAGAAAAATGATAGTGAGGAAGAAGAAGAATGAAGCTTCAACACATAAGTCATGGCAGGACTAAAGAGGACTCCTGAGCCTACATAAAACGCAACATGGGCAACAAGTGATAGCGAGGAACTAACTAGGAAGCCCATGTAAAGGAAGGCTCTACCACCAAGTCATGATTAATCGGCGAGTGAAATGGGTGCATTACTCATGAACTGATGGGATCGACCCTATGGCAAGTGATCTGAATGGAGGCTAGTATGAAAAATGCAATGGAAAGTGAATTTCCTAACCTATATGCCAGTGAAGATCATATACCTGCCATGACGGGTCAGCAGTCATGGATCAAAAACCGGGAAAAATCTCAAATTCGTCAAAATGTACCTGAAAAAATACCAAACTGGGTACTTCCAAGCATCCGGGTTATGCAGCTTAAGATAGATTGAAAAAATAAGCATAACAAATTTTTGCAAAAATTTTCAACTTTTTGGGCATAAATAGACAAATTACCTCATATTTGGTTCATTATTACATTGTTGATTTGGAAAAAATTGCTCTGGAGAAAAAAAACTTATTTCATCAAAACAGGAGCAACCGACCATCAAATTCCACCGAATTTCTCAGGTTAGCTCTTAATTCATCCTTGCTATTCATTTTTTCCGTTCATAAGTTAAAAATTAGAAATTTTCACCCTTAAATTTCTTGCTAAAAATCACGGGTTTGCGCATACGTGGGTTTGTAATGACCAAGTCGCGTATACACGCGACTGTGCACAAATGAAGTCGCGTATGCGCAACCCAAAAATCAAGAATGCGTAGCTAATGAATGGATTATTGAAATTTGACAGGATGACCATATCATGGAGAGAGCGCGAATATAGTGCAATAGAAAATGAAGTCATGCAGAATCACGCATCACTAAATATTCTTCGGAATAGTGGATTACTCAAGTTTTTCAAAATGCCAAATATGAAGAGCAATGTCCGGTTGCTTGAAATGCTTGTGAACTATTGGGAACCGGAAGAGGACTGATTTATGATAGATCAGATGCCTATACGCATTGAAGTGGAAGACATATATTTTATCATTGGACTCTCCTGGAGGGGGGAGCTAGTAGACTTGCACGGTAAGCCTTTGGGAGGGCTAACCGTGGAAGATTACGTCCACATGTACTGCGTAGAGGGTTCCAAGAAAGTTGGAACTCAAATTGCAATCAAAGATTTAAGGGATTTGCACATGAAAATCCTCCTTTTCACCATTGGCAGGGTGGCAGGATCTGATTCCCTACACCAGGCATCCAGGACGCAAATGAGCATAGCAGTGGAATGCTTAACTCATGTATATGATTGGTGCACAGCCCTACTGATGAACATGAAGTAGCAATTGACCTCTATCTGCCAAGTAAAGATAAAACATTTTGGATATGGTACAATTTTGATGACATTCTTCTTTGAAAAGATTCCAGTACTAAGACCCAGAGTCATCTCTACCATCAGCAGCCCGAGAGACCCAAGAATTGCCCGCTGGGCAGACATGATGAAGAGATTGGGGGGAAGTGAAGTTCCCCGGACCACGTGGGATGATGAGTTCTTCCAATGGTGGAGAGAACAAATCATCGTGGTGGACGACTATCCCTATGCCGGGATGGACTTTCGTGGCGATCCAGATCTTGTCCTTCCACCATGCGTAGCATGGGGTACAGTCGGTAAGTTTACAATTTTTTGACTTACATAATTTTTTTGAATTTTTTCAATATGTATGAAAAAATGTGAAAAACAAACATGTTTTTGATTGGATTCAAATGACTTACAATTTTAAAATGATCATGAAATAGATATTGGACCAGTTCGACCTGACGGATACCCACGACATAAGCGTCGCAGAGGCGAAGCGGATACAGTAGATCCAGATAGAACCCTCCAGGCTGTACAGAGGAACTTAGAGGGATTAACCTGCCAAGTACCTAGGGCTGCAGTGGAAGATCTGCCTGAAGCCATCCAGAGACAGGTGGTAGGAGTACCATGTGACTGGGTACGGTTATTCCGCCGTGTTGCCACTGCGATCGTGTTCTATAGGAACACAACTTCTGGTCAGGGACCTCAGTATTAGATAGATATGATGTATCAGATGACTGTATATTTTTTGAGACTGAACATGATCGAGCATAAGCCCAAGTTTTTGTATGACCTATGGATCCAAATTTTTGTATAGTTTTGAACACTCTGATGATATATATACAGTGATGTTTGATGTGATGTAACAAATGTATGAAAATGTATGATGTTTTTGATGATTAGATTTTATTGTATGGAATGATTAATATGCCAATCAATTGCTTGATTAGCTAATGAGTCTGCCAACCAATTATCAGCTCGAGGAATATGAGTGAAAATTAAAAATTGAAATGATCTTTGTAACAAACGTACCCTCAAGAACAACCGGAGTAAAAATGGATCTCGTACCCGATAAGTATTGTTCAACTGTGACACCACCAGCTGAGAGTCCAAGAAAACTACCAATGAATCAACACCCAAAGATATTGCCTCCGAGAGTAGATAAACAACTGCAGTGTATTCTGCTATATTATTGGAAGCAGGACCAATGCAGACCCCTCTTGATACTAACAGCTGACCGGATGGATAATGAAGCGCCCAAGCCATGGAAGCTAAGTTCCGGGTGTGTCTACTAGCACCATCGGCGAAACCAAAATGACTCATGACATCTGACACAACCTGCCAAAGCAGATCAAAAACATCACCAACCCATCAAAGATTGAAAAACAACCAGATATGTACAAAGAAAAACTACTATATACAAAAGCAACATGCCAGGCCGAAGCCTAGGCATAATAATTCTTCAAATAGAGCCCGTTTCTGGGCTCCGGCAACTCGTTCCCTTCAAAATCAACCAAGGTATATGCTCCTTTCTTAAGGACTTTTTTAATGATAAAGGGGCCATACCACATAGACTTAAATTTTCCTACCCCCAGGGCATCTTTTTCTTAGGCATAGACCAAAACAAGGTCACCTTCCGAAAAAACCCTAGGTTTGACCGCCTTATCGTACTGAGCTTTAACTCGGTTTTTATGCACTTCATTCATCGTGGTGGCATCTCGACGCTACTCATCGAGATGTTCCAGATGAAGGAGCCGTTCTTCAAGACTAGAAGTGCCAGGAAGAAGTTCAACAACTAATTTAAGAGAATAAATCTCACATTCAATGGCAAATACGGATTCCAACCTGTGCATTAGCTGAAACAGAGTAAAGCCAGTTGCAGTTTTCACTGATGTCCTGTATGCCCAAAGTGCAGGATATAGCATAATATGCTAGTTGGATTGAGCTTTATCAATTGTCCTTTGAAGAATTGTCTTCAAGGATTTATTCACGACTTCCACTTGCCCATTGGCTTGAGGATAATACAGAGATGAATGCTCCTGCTGGAAACCTAATTTTAGAGCCAACTCAGCCATCATGCTATTCTGAAAATGACTGCCATGATCAGTGACAATCTCTCTAGGAATACCAAAACGAGCAATAACCTAGTTGAAAAGAAAAAGAGCTGCAGTCTCACCATCATTCCCAAAAGTAGGCATAGCCTCGACCCACTTTGTAAAGTAGTCTACTGCTACAATAATGTACTTGTGACCTTTAGCCAAAGGCGGGTTACAAGTAGTATAATCAATACCCCACTTTGTAAAGGGACCGACAGTAATGAATGGAAAAAGAGGAGCTGGATGAGCGCGCATTTTTCGAGTATAAACTTGACACGGATGACACTTTTTGACCGACTCCATACAATCCTTGAAAATCGAAGGCCAAAAGTACCTAGCACACAAGATCTTTTGGGCTGTAGCAAGCCCAGATAAATTACCACCACAAGCTCCACTGTGGGAATCATTCAGCATAGCCTCAATTTCTTCGAGAGTTAAGCAGCGTCTCAGGATTGAATCAACCCCTCGACAGTATAAAGCATCACCAATGATCAAGTAATTCTTAGCCAAGTGACGCAACTTACGACGCTCATCTTTCGAAAAAGTAGAGGGAAACTTCGCAGTCTGAAGATACACAATTATATCTCCATACCAAGGATCCTGTGGAGAGATAAGAAACAAATGTTCATCTGGGAAGGATTCATCATAAATCATTTCTTCCCCACAGGGCAACTCGGAGATCAATTCCGCGAAAACTAATGATTTCTTGGACTTGGCAGACATAAACTCAAGATCAAATTCCTGCAAAATCACAATCCATCTATTGTATTTGCCCCCAATCACTCGCCTACTGAGGACAAACTGAAATGGATTGGCTGCTGCCAAAACATAAGTTTTTCGTAGAATAATGTAATGCCGGAGTCGCTGCACAGCATGAACAGCTGCCAAAGCTAACTTTTCTATCGGAGTGTACTGGAGTTCAGGTCCTACCAAGCCTCGACTAAGATAGTAAATAACATGCTCTGCAAGAGCATCATCCTCCTGAACCAGTACCATACCAATAGTAGATTCTGCTGCTGCCAAATACAAAAGGAAATCCCTGCTATAATTTGGTGGACTCAATAAAGGAGCAGAGGTCAATTCTTTTTTCAAAGCATCGAATGAGCGCTGAGCGAAGTTATCCCAAAGAAATGGAACTCCCTTATTCAACAGTCTCATAAATCCCTTGGTAAATTCAGCATAATTTACGATAAATCTCCGAAGAAAATTAGACTTTCCTTGCAGACTTTGAAGTTGACGAACAGAGGACGGGGGAGGCAACCGCAGTATTGCCTCAACCTTGAGGGGATCTACCCTAATCCCTTCCCTAGACACAATGAATCCCAATAACCGACTGGATGTAACCATGAAAACGCACTTGTTTGGATTCAACCTAATCTTATAGAAATGACATCATTCAAATATTTGACGGAGGTGAGCAGGATGATCCATCCTCTTTCGAGAATGAGCAGCTAAATCATCCAAATACGCTTCGATAATCTTTTTGATGTCATGAAAGGCATATTACATGGCCCGCTGAAACATAGCCCCAGCATTTTTAAGACCAAAAGGAATCTTCTTGTATGAAAAAGTACCCCAGGGACAAATAAATGAAGTCTTATGCTGATCTTCAGGACAGATAGTAATCTGATTATATCCGGAGAAACCATCCATGAAGGAGAAAATCTCATTACTGGCACACTCGTCAATGATCTGATCAATAAATGGTGTGGGTAATTATCTTTAGGACATGCTTTATTGAGGTCTCTGAAATCAATGCACACTCGAATTGTTCCTTGTTTTTTATCTACGGGAACAGGGTTTGAAACCCATTCAGTCAAAGGAACAGGGAAAATGAATCCAGCCTTAAGCAGCTTCTCCACCTCAGCTTTGATAGCTGCTGCCTTCCTAGGATTGACCGGATGAAGTTTTTGCCTCACAGGCTTAGCGTTTTCATAAGTCTTGATCTCATGCTAGACAATAGATGGATCTATACCAGGCATTTCCTCATAAGACCAAGCGAATACATCCCTATACTCTTTAAAGAGCACGGTGTAAATCTGAATCTCTTCACGGGAACATTCAGCTCTGATGAAGACATTCTCAATAATATTGGGATCCCTGGAAATGTTCACCAGGATAGTAGGAGAAATCACAGCCATGTTTCCTTCAGCATAAACCTGTGTTGGTGCTAAAGGGTTCAGGACTGGGCGAACAGGACCAGGAGACGGAGGACTTGGAAAAATCGTTTCAACTTCGCTCAAATCAGGTAAAAAGTAAGAACGATGATGTAAATCATCCCACGGTCTATCTATACCAGTCATAGCTTCCAGTATGGCCTCTTCAGATGGAGGAGTGGTATCAAGGCAATCCTAGGCAGAAGAAGAACTAAGTGCCCAAGCCAGAGCCACATCTCCATCCAACTCTTCCGATGAGAGAGGAGCTGAGATGGATTCTGCAGAGTCAACAATAGACTGATAAGCAATCTCAATTGCAGACATTGGAAATGCCATTCCACCCACTTGACCTTCCGCTAATGTGGCTGTAGGGGAAGGTAAGGTCCAAGGGTCCAAAAAATAATGAGTTCTGAAGAACTCTCTTCGAAGAGGAGCCTTGGAGGATGAAATTGCATTAATATGAACCGTAGGAGGAGGAATATCAAAAGTACCCATCAAGGAGGAATACATTCCAACTCCTAAATTCTTAACAGGCGCCTTGGTATTATCCAAATTTGCAACAGATGAGTCAGTGGACGCATTCAGGTCTACAGGAGGACAGTCCAGTTGGTCCACTGTAACAATCCTCCCTTCGTGAGGGAAAACAATAATCCGAAATAATGAGGATGCAATGGCATCCATCTCATAAATCCAGTTTCTCCCCAACAGAAGGTTGTAGTCCAAGCTTGCATCAACTACCTCAACCTCTATATTCATAGTTTTTCCCCCAACACAGATAGGCAAAGCTGGGACAATACCATGCGGTCTGTGAGAATGACCATCAAACACAGTCAGAAGAGTGGTAGATGGAACAGCTTTGGGAGATCCAATCGTCTTCCAACATGTGAGAGACATCACACATGTGGAAGCACCCTCATCAACAACCGTCCAAAAGATATTGCACTTCCGGTACGATGATTTAATATGAAAAGCCATATGATGGGGGAGTCTCTTCTTAAAATTAGTCATATCAAATGTAATCAGAAGAGAATTTTTCGGATCAATAGCCCCAATGGCAGTGAGCAAGGCACTGCGCTGAGCCGGACAAGACTGGAGCACCTCTAAAGCTGACATAGAACAAGGACTCTGCGCCAGATCTTCCACAATAGAGTAATTCTGGGCAGCCCTAGCATTTGGATTAATTGTCGAACGCTTAGTGGATGCTTTGGGCATCCGAGGCATAGGCTCAACAGTAGGCCTTGTAATGTGAAGTGGCTCAGTAGCATTAGGAGCATCCTTAGCTTTCGAAGACTCTTCTCCGCCATAATCACGAGATCTCGTAGCGACATCCACGTGAGCACTCATCATGAATATGTTCGATGGAATTTCCCCTTCCTGGGTGCCCCCAGAGGAAGCCCCAGGATTTTGATTCACGCCAACAACTAGTTGTTGCCCTTGGGGAAAAGGGTTTGTTAACACAGCCTAGGAACTAGAAGAACCCTGTTGAGCTAACAAGCGCTGCGCATCTTGAATTTTAGGGCAAAGGTGCGTAAGATGGTCTCCAGCACACAGCTTGCATGGAAACTTCACTTTCTTTTTATCCTTTTGACCCTCACCAACATGCTCGTTGGTTTTATTCACATTACCCTTCCCATTCTTGCCCTTTTTCTTATTATTTCGTCCCTTCTTCTTCCCTTCGGATTGTTGATTTCCTTTGGGATCAGAAGCTTGGACAACATTTATGGACAAAGAGGGGGAAGGCGATGACTCAGCAGGCACAGCCTGACCAGAAGGAGCAGATTGCAAAGACAACTGCTGCAATTGAGTAAGCAGGCTCGCTGCACCACTATTGATCGATCCAATCAGTCCGTCACCATGAGGACCAGGCTTAGTTTTGGATAAATCTAATTTGGAGCGAGGAGCATTGGGAAAATACTTATGAAGGACCCCAGACTGAGAATATATCAGTTCCAACTGCTGGGCCCTAAAAATATCTTGCTCCTCGAAAAATACCCCGGAGAGGGATACATCTTTCGAAATATCTGACTGCAGAGATTTCAAAAACCATTCCAAAAGGAATTCTCCTGGAATATGAGCTTTAATGAGCCTCTTCCTTCTCCTCCATTAAACTGAATATGGTCAGAAATGTGGGTTGCGTCGTCCTGTTTAAAATTAGCTAGGAGTTCAGTCCCGGCATCATAACGGACTGGCAACTGGAAATGGTTTAGAAATGTAACAGCCAGTTCTCCAAATGTAGAAAAACTGCCCCCAGTTAGCTCAATATACCATTTGGCAGCGTTTCCAGTTAGGGTGCGTTGAAACAATCTCAACCTAATCGAATCATCGATCAGGGAGTTCGAAGAACACCATAAATGGAAGGTGGTGATGTGGTCAGCCAGATCTTCTCCATTCTTGCCTTCAAACTTTGGAATGTCTAAAGGAAGTTTGGTGGGAACCGGAGGCCACCCCGGACTGTACCGGATCGGATCATTCGTCAATTTCGACAGATCTGGCAAGTTTAACGTTGCCAGAAAAGGTAAACGAGGCAGAGCCTGAGGATTCCATCCTTGATAGGATGAATTCCCAAAATTCTGAAAAGAATACCCTGGATTTGATGAGGCACCAGTTTTCCAAAAAGAACTCGTAGAAAAAGGAGAAGAACCTCCTCCCAACGCAGAGTTACCAAAGCCCAGACCAGTTCCCCCTACTGAAGTATTAAATGAAGAGGAAAGCCCCTGATAGGGGTTCCAAGCATTAGAAAGAGGAGAAAAATTCTGATAAGCACTCGACGAAGGGAAAGAAGCATTCCCTTGGTGACCAGTGTAAAACTGATTCCCTGCCCCCACTGTAGTGAATACAGGGTTCCAACCTGTAAAAGTGGTCGAATTATGACCTCCAGACCAAGGGTTGAAACTATGAGTCTGAGAAGTAAACAGAAAGGACCCTAAAGAAGGATTGGAACTAGGAATGTGCCCAGTTCCAAAGGGGAACCCTTGAAAAGAAGATGATCCACTAGCCATGGAAGACATGGGTGTAGATCCAGCTGCAACAGTGGAAAAGGAAAAAGAAGGAATCCCACTAGTGGGCATTCCAAAACAGAAGGGACTAGATTGGGAAGCATGCGCTTGGGTGAAACCAGAGCCAAACATAGCAGTACTAGAAGAAATCGAAGATATAGCAATAGTGCCCCCTCCTTCAACAGAAGCAGGAGTCTGAATGCCTGCAGCACTCACAGCAGAAGCCGCGTTCCCAATCGTGGCCATCGAAAGGTATGTATAATACGAAGGATCTTCCGGTCTCTCTGACTCAGGTCCGATGTATTCAACAACGAACGGATAATCGGGAGGAAGAGGAGATGGAAGTGACACAAAAGGTTCAGGTATTTCCTCTATTTGAACTTCTTCTTCTTGCGGAAATAAAACTCGCGAGGTGAGCGGAGCGCTCCTCTCAGAACCAACACCAGAATCAACTACGAAACCTTCATACCCCTATGGAGGATCTCTCTCCACTGCGTCAGACATCACAGGGTGATACTCACCTGCTAAACTACTCCTACGCCTTCTTGAAGAAGGCTCTGAAATCTCGGGAGATAACCCCGGATTCTCCTCGATCGACAAGGCGCTTGATCAGCCACTTTAACAAATTTTAATTAGACTCAAAAAATATAAAGCTAGGCAAGCTAGGAGCAAAGAGCACTCACTACAAGAAAAATCCCTGAGATACTGTTGAGGACGTAAATCCCCTCTGCAGACAGAGGCGATCCCTACTAGCCCAGTAGGGGTCTAGCAACAATCAGAAATGTTACGACGCAAGTCCCTAGTTACGAATGAAAAGACTAGAGATAGAAGCCTACCTGGATTCCAATGCTATGATCTGAAGAAGAGAGCGTTCCCGTTCCTCAGCCTCAGCAGATCACGATCCTCCAACAATCTCTGTGGGTGGACACCTGCACATGCAAGAAACAAACAGATACAAGCATAAAATCTAGCATACGTAACTCAATATCAGTCAGAAAGGATACTACTCATATTAACATCATTGAAAACAGAGTGGAACCATAATCGTAATCATTCATTAAATAACGATCGAAAGAGATTACAACCAAAGTTATGACGTCGTGGTCTCCTTCAGATGGGTCTCCAATCGTTCACGTCTCGCAAAGCTCGCCAGGGAAAGGGAAAACCTCTCCCGAGTCTCTCGACAATAGTCTCCTTACTTGAGTCGGCCTTAAGGGAGGAAAGAGGGCTCTTACAGCACAAAGGCTCTTGGGAATTTGGAGATTCAAAGCTTAGGCACTTCAAGACTAGCTTGCCATGGAATTGAGCAGGCTTTGATAGATGGGGAAGGAGGGAGTTGGGATCCCTATTATTGTGGGATTGGCCCTATCAACAAGGAAGGTTCCATGGGAGGTGGCAAAACCACTTCCCTTCCATAGAACTTCCGCAGCCAAACCTCCCAACTCAAGATAGGAAATGGTTTCTGAGTTTGTTGGAACTCAACTTCCGCCATCTTTATTTAAAAAAACACTCCTTAAATGGGGTGGCGCGACTACTGCTCTGGGACAGAGCGCCAGTTGGCGCGACCTCTTTGCAAGATTTTCCCCATTGGCGCGAGTGCTGAACTATCTGCCCGCGCCAATGCAAAAAGGGATGTTTTTCATGATTTTTTCAAGGAGATGTCTTTAGGGAAAATGAAGCTCATGCTTAGAGGAATGCATTGATGATGTTTTCAAGGCATGACAATGTTCACAGGTCACAAAATGGGTCCTCCATTGTGCGGGACGGGGAATGGTAGGGACGGTGACAAATTACTGTGTAACAGATGCCCCTAAAGTATGAGGCCCGAGAGAGAGAGGGGTGAAATGCTTTACGAGAACATGTTCAACTGAAGGCCCGCCGTCGGAAAACCTGCGCAGAAAAATACAACTGATATCTCAAGTACATGATGTATATGTGGTATGGGCGCAGCCATCCGAAACAGAGTACACTATAATCCGGATCTAGGGTATGGGCGCAGCCATCCAGCGAGGATCAAATAAATAGACTCAGGTATGGTCGCAGCCATCCAATCAATGAGTCATATACATAATGATAATAATCCACAATCGCAGCCTGGATTACAACATACACAATCCAGGGTCTTGCGCTCCATCTCGACCCAAACAAAGTACAAGTTCGAGCATGTGAATATGTGAGCTGAAGTCGAACATGCAGGAACATCGTCTGATTACCAGCCAATGATGAAAGTTGTTAACAGACGCGAGAGGAACCACCAATGATGACAATGGCTCTCAAGGTAATACAGGTACAATCTACGGCGTGTGAATCAATGGGTTGGCGTCGAACACCCACAGAATCACTCGATCGGAGGCCAATGATGAAAACCTCGCGTTGAATGTGACGAACCTGCCATTGAGGCATGCAGGCTCCAAGGTACCATAAAGGAGTCTCTAGATCAGCTTCCTGGATAATGATCTGATGTCGACAGGAAGTGACCTTGATCGAAGGTGGGCCATAATGATTCCCACATCATCGACACGAGACAGAGGAACATGATGTTTTGTTGTGAATCAGGATCGTATGAGAATCAGAGGAAGGTTGATACTAGCAGAGGCCAACTTCTCTTGAACATATAAACGACACAACAGTGGATTTGGCAGTATTTGACATCAACAGATCAGAGGTCATGGTGACAAGGCAATGAGAAGAGGAGAGGTCAAAAGGGATTATCCAAACCCACGGAGGCAAAGTGAAGAAACGAGATGAGATGTCCCCAACCCGACACGAATGCAGACAAGTGCCATGTTCAAGAGCGACATACTGCCGACGACAACGACGATGGTTCCATTTTTTCCCCCACCATTTCTGGCGAGTACCCCAATTATTTTTAATAACAAGCTTGAAGGGGATAGCATATGCTTGCAATATAAGTTCACCCTTCGGGCGAATCCATCCTAGTGCATTTAACGAGTCCTAGAAAGGAGGAACTCGGAGAACGTCATTTCGACTAGATCCGATGTCATCAGGGTTTAACGAGTCTGACAAAGGAAGAACTCGGCGTCTTTTCATGTTTAGAGAGTTTGAAAAGACAGCGGAAAAGAAAACTCCACAGGTCCCTTTTCGTAAATAGTTCCCCACATCCGAAAAGGTAGAAAACAATATCCGGGAAAACCTCCTAGTCGCGATAGGCTAGGGTATTCCTTTTTCGTAATCAATCCATCCCAGCCCGAAAAAGGGGTAAACGTATACTGGGTAGATGTCGATTCGTGTCCACTTTAACGAGATCGAAACGACAAGGGCCTCGGCAATCTTTTCATGTTTAGAGAGTCAGAAAAGAGCTGAAAGATGACTCCAAAGTGACTTTTTCGTGTATTTACCGAGTCCAAAAAAGTATAAAATACAACTCGTTTCCATCGTTAAAGTCGCAAAAACCTGCTACTGCACATACCAAGCAAGCGTAAAATCCATTTTCGACATAACATATAAAAATATTCGATAAAAATGACTTTTTACAACTCATTTCATGTCAAAAAGTTATAAATATGTCAAATTAGTAAAAATAAAATTACATTTACTATTTACCTTGGTAAAAAGCAACAGTGGTCCATTTGGAGCAGAAAATTCTGACGGTGATTGCGACAAATCCAGTTGGCCATTCAGCTTCTCGTCTGTCACAGGTAAGAGGCGCTCCCTTGCTCTTCATTTTCATCCAAATTTTAATAGTTTTACCCTGTAAATTAGTTTTCCAGAGCCATTTTTTGAAAATTTAGGGTCGGGCTCATTGGCGCGGGTATCGGGCACGGATCCGCGCCAATGAGCTCTTTTATACAAAGGGCCCGCACCACGTGGCGCGACTATTCAGGAAACAGCCGCGCCAGCGGCCGAACCTAAAAATACGCCTAAAATTTCGACATTTAGACCAAATTGTATGGGATTTGAGACTCATCAGAGACCTAACTAAGGGTTTATGACCATATGAATGCAGGTAATCAATCAAAATGGCAATTGAATGGAAAGAACGAGAACATGGAGAAGAGGATGAACAAGCCATGCAAAGTCAAGCTTGCATGAATGCGCTTAGAAACTGTGGACTGAAAAATTTCTTCCTCACACCATGTTTACGAGCTCAGCCCGAGCTCCTCCAGTATTTAATCAGTATCTGGGATGAACGTGACCAGGTGTTCAGGTTACGAGACCAGGTATTAGAGCTGGAGGTTTCCGATGTTTATTTTATCACTGGATTGTCCCGCAGAGGTCCGATCCCGGTGTTGACTGGAAGCAAACCATCTGGGGAAAAGATGGAAGAAGTGATGGCACGAGTGTGCCAAGGAGCTCAAACGGGATCAGGTAGCAAGAAAGTGGATATCCACACTATCCCTGATCTGGCATTGAGAGTGGTTCTCCATACCATCACGCGGGCTGCTGGGTCGCAGGCACCGCACGAGGCCACAAAGGCCCAACTCCTGCTAGCTTCAGAATGCATGAGTCCCCTGCTGTTTAACTGGGCAACAGCAGTAACAATAAATATGAAAAGGCAGCTCATGAAATGAAAACAGGGTAAACTAAAACAGTTCGGTTATGGTTCCATCTTGGTATCGTTCATTCTGGAATGTTTACCAATCTTCCAGGGCCAAGGCGCTGCAGTAGCAGACCCGATACCACGAGAGCCAAGAATGGCTCACTGGGCAGCATTGATGCCCAGATCTGGAGGCGGCCAACAGATGTCCTGGAGGCCGGAGTTCTTTAGGTGGTTACGGCACCAGCTGATTGTCGTGGAAGACTGGCCCTATGCAGGAATTGACTTTACCGGGGACCCAGATCTCCCACTACCAGAAGGAGATGACTGGGATGAGGAGTTGGGTAAGACCTCATGTTTTTTGATTTTATGTTTATATGTTTTTTTGTTAATACAGATTCGTCTTAACACATTTTACATATGCATGCAGATGTGAGACCTGAGAGACCAGTTGGGATGTCTCCTATCTCACGGAGGACACAACTCGCCCCTGATCCTCAGGGAGAGGGCACCGGAGGAGAGGAGCTGATCCAGAATCTCGAGGGCATTGCCCACGGGATCCCAGACTATGCTCGGCTGGCAGACGTACCGATGGCATACCAGCGCCACACGGTGGGAGTTTCGAGTCGGATCCACCGAATCCTGAGATGCTTAGTGCGTGCAGTCACGTGCTATCATGAGCACCATGCGGATTAGCTCTTAGGATTTATATCACACCTATTTTTTGAGAGACGTATCGTCTCCGGATGTATTTAGGACGACTATGTATATTTTTGACTTTTATGTGACACACTCTATGTAAACATTTCGATATCTATATATATACATATCTATTTCTGGATGGATCTTTCTTTACATGTGATGATGATTTATAAATTGTGCAAATGTCTGTCTAATACCAAATTTGCTACCGCATCTGTTAGTGTATTCAAATGTCTGGGTATATGATGATATGTAATGTAGTCAAAATTCCTTTCCAGTAATCGAATACGTAGATACAGACGTAAGATGGACGGGTTCCTTACCGAATAGTGCCCGTTCAGTTGTAATACCACAAGTTGCGAATCTAGATACACGAGCAATTCACGGATACCAAGGTTTACTGCCTTGGTTAATAATTCTAACATAGCACTATATTTCGCGATATTGTTCGTGGTACATCCTAGACACACTCCTTGTAGATCGATCAACTCACCAGCAGGATCATAGATTACCTAGGCTGCTGAAGACAGATTCCTGGTACTGCGGGAGGCACCATCCGCGAAACCGACAAATGGATGAAAAGACATCTGCACAACCAGGAAGACCCGATCAACAGAAAGATGTTTACAAAGCACACCACACAATACATGCACACAAATGAAAATGACACACCTATGTACACACACCACACCAAGAAATCACTTCAGGCATAGTAATTTTTAAGGTACATCCCATTTATGGGCTGCGCCAGCGGAACTCCTTCATAATCTATAAGCTCGTAGGCCCCATTTTTCAAAACGCGCTTTACTATATAGGGCCCGTGCCACATAGGCTGAAGCTTACCAGCTCCAAGCTTATCATGCGCTTGATCGTACAGGAGGACGAGGTCTCCTTCGATAAAAGAACGGGGAGAAACATATTGATCAAAATGAGTTTTGACCCTCTTCTTTTGTGCTTCGATAATCAAAGCAGCCAGATGACAGGTTTCATCTAACCGTTCCAGGTACAGAAGACATTCTTCCTCGGCAGAAGTACTAGGTAGAAGCTCCACAGCTAATTTCAATGAAGGAATTTCACATTCAACCGGCAGAGTGGCTTCCAGACCATACACCAATTGAAATGGTGTGAATCCAGTTGCACTCTTAGCAGATGTTCGGTATGCCCAGAGAGCTGAGAACAGTTGGAGATGCCAATTGGATTTATGAATACCAACTGTTCGCTGAAGCATAGTGACCAAAACCTTGTTCACTGCTTCAACCTGACCATTCGCTTGAGGGTAGTATGGTGTTGAGCTGTCGTGACGCAAGCCCAACGTTGAAGTCAGCTCCGCCATCATGTAGTTCCGGAAATGAGTACCGTGATCAGTGACGATGGCTTGAGGAACCCCGAACCATGCGATAACGTGGTTGAATATAAATTGAGCAGCCGTTTTCCCGTCAGCAGCTAGTGTAGGCATCGCCTCAGCCCACTTAGTAAAGTAGTCGACGACGACAATAATATATGCATGCCCCCCGGCTGAGTGAGGGTTACACGTCATAAAATCCATGCCCCATTTCGCAAAAGGGCCGACGGTAATAACGGGATGCAGTGGCAACGGTGGCTCGTGCATCTTGCGTTGAAAAATCTGGCTTGGATGACATTTACAGAATGCAGTGATACAGTCCTTGAATATGGAAGGCCAGAAATAACATGCTCGCAGAATCTTCTGGGTAGTAGCATACCCGGACATATATCCGCCACAGGCGCCACTGTGGCAGTCATTTAAGACCTTCTCAGCCTCTTCCAAGGTTAGGCATCGTCGGAGCACCGAATCTACTCCAACGCGATATAAGGTATCTCCTACTATACGGTAGGGTTGGGACTGGTGCCGAATCCGACGGTGGGCAGCTTTATCCAACTCAGATCGAAATGTTGAGGTCTGAAGATACACTATGATGTCACCGTACCAAGGATCACGAGTACTGATGAGGAAAAGAATTTCGTCCGATATATGGTCTTCAGAGTGTGAGGGAACAGAGTCTGTAGGGAGAGAGCATATCAAATCCGGAAGAACAGTGATTTAGTTGACTTAGCAGTGGTAAAATCCAAGTCAAACTCTTGCAGGATCACAATCCATTTGGAGTACTTGCCCCCTATTAATTGTCTAGAAAGAATATATGTCATAGGGTTGCAGTATGAAACCACTGTTATCGTGCGCAAAAGGATGTAATGGCGAAAGCATTGTACAGCGTGTACTGCTGCTAAAGCCAATTTCTTGACATGTGCATAACGCGTTTCCGGGTCGAGAAGGTTCCGAGACAGGTAATAAACGACATGTTCATCACCGTGCTCGTCATCCTGCACCAAGACCATGGCTATGGTGCTAAATGCGGCGGCTAGATATAAAGTGAAGTCGCGGTGGTAGTCCGGAGGACGAAGCAACAGAGCATTGACTAGCAACGTCTTCAGCTTCTCAAAGGGATCTTGAGCAATTTCGTCCCAGTGAAAGGGAACGTTCTGCTTTAACAAACAAGTGAATCCTTTGGCCACCTCGGCATAATTTGGGATAAAGCGCCGAAGAAAATTCGCTTTCCCTTGCAGACTCTGTAACTGATACAGGGAGGAGGGTGATGGGAGATTTACGATGGCCTCGACCTTTAGAGGGTCAAGGCAAATTCCATCTTTTGAGACGATGAATCCTAAAAGACGGCCAGAATCAACGCAGAAGACGCATTTGTGAGGATTGAGCCTGATATTGTAGCGTCTGCAATGAAGAAAGATCTGGCGGAGATGCTCAGGATGGTCCTCTCACTTACCCGAGTGGGCTGGCAAGTCGTCCAGATAAGGCTGAACGATATGACGAATGTCGTGAAAAGCGTAGGACATCGCACGCTGAAACGTGGCTCCAACGTTCTTTAAGCCGAACGGGAGTTTTTTGTACGCGAAAGTGCCCCACGGACAGATGAATGTGGTCTTATGTTGATCCTCAGGTGCGATATTGATTTGGTTATATCCTGAGAAACCATCCATTAAGGAATAGATCTCACTCCCAGCACATTCGTCGATGATCTGGTCGATAAACGGAGTGGGATAATTATCCTTTGGACAGGCGCGATTGATGTCGCGATAATCCACACAGACTCGATTTGTACCCTGCTTTTTATCGACAGGGACAATGTTGGACACCCATTCTGTAAGGGGGATGGGATAAATAAAACCCGCGGTCAGAAGTTTTTCAACTTCTGCCTTGATAGCGGCGGCTTTCCGAGGATGCATGGGACGTAAGCGTTGGCGCACGGGTTTCACACCTGGATAGGTTGGAATCTCGTGCACTACAATACTAGGGTCAATCCCTGACATTTCCTCGTAAGACCATGCGAAAAAATCTCTGAATTCTTTGAAAAGCTCAGTATAGACTTGAATCTCATCAGGAGAACAAGTCACACCCACATGAATATTCTCAACAATCCCTGGTTTAACGGAGATGTTGATTGGAACAGTTTGAGTAATGTTACTCAGATTACCCTCTGAAAAAACCTCATGCGTCAAGATCGGTGTTTGAAGAGGAGGGGAAGGAACCTGAGTAGCATAACGCTCCAGACAGTCAATCATTGCCCCCAAGCTAGGCATAAACGAGGAGCGATGATGTCCATCGCCCCAAGGTAGCTCCTCAAGAGACATATTTTCAATGATAGCCTCATCGGAAAGAAAAGTCTCTCTGAGAGGATCAGGTGAATCAGCCTGACCAAGCCAGGGGGATTGGGAGTAGACATCGAGAGCCATGCTCAAAGGAGCATGCTGAGGAGGTGGAGGATCCGATGCCGCAACAATCTCACAGTAGCTGATCTCTACTGGCGTTAAAGGCATGGATTCTCCAAACTCATATACCTGCTCAGGTGTAGGAATAAGCCAGGGGTCATCAGACCTGGACAACATGTTGACTTGAGCGGTATGCGGTGGCGGTGCAGGAAATATACCCATGAGGACTGGGTCTTTGAAGAGACCAAGTCCTACACTGTCTGGGGGATTCGGAATTTGATCCACGTATGGCACGTTGTTCTCAGAGTTAGAGGTGAAAAATGACAACTGATCCACTGTGACAATCTTGCCCTCGTGAGGGAACTTAATGAATCGAAAGACGGTGGACGGCACGCAGAGCATGGCATGGGTCCAGCTGTGGCCAAGAAGTATATTGTAGTTGAGTTTAGCGTCAACCACTTCCACTTCTACGTTGACAATTTTTCCCTGTAATGTGATCACTAGACTCTCGAGAACGCCCAGGGGTTTAGATTCCCGACCATCAAATGCCTCAAGGGCATTGGGAGATGACGACAAGGCTGGAGAGCCGATGGCCTTCCAGCAAGCGGAGGACATAACACAGGTAGATGCACCCTCATCTACGATGGCCCTATGAATGTTCAGACCGTTAATCCCGACTTGAATGACCAAAGCGATTTGATGTGGAAGCCGGGGAGTAAAATTCTCCAGATCGAAGGTGAGAAGGCTCGAGTCGGCGGGATCGATACCACCGATTGCAGACAGTAAAGCCTTCCGTTGTGAAGGACAACTTTGAAGAACCTCAAGTGCAGACATAGCACATGGCGCCTGTGCCAGATCCTCAAAAATACTGTAATGTTGAGCGGCACGAGCGTTTGGATTATAAGAAGATCTTCGAAGGACACCTTTGGGAGGTGGCTTCACAACGGGTTCAAGAGAAGGCTTCTCGATTTCCAATGGACCGGAGACAGGTGGGGGAGGCGGCCCATCCGCAACTGCCTTCCCGGGTGCCTGCCGTGGTTTGTTGTAATCCTTCGACCGCGTAGCGACAGAGATAGGTGCAACACTCTTCACCATGAAAACCTGAGACCCAAACGGTGCAGATGGTGACGGCTGTTCGACCATCTGGGTCTGCTGAGATGGAAATGGCTCTTTCAAAACAGCCGGAGTCCCTTTAGGGCCTTTAAGAAGTTGACTAACCTCGGATCGTCGTGGAAAATCCTTAGTATAATGGTCCTCTTCACAGATGAGGCAAGGGTACTTCGGTTTACGCTGGGAGCCATCCTCAGTACGAGACTTAGATTCTGGTTTCGGGGCATCAGATTTTGATTTGCCTTTTCCCTTCTTCTTCCCCTTGGAGGATTTGTCCGCAGGATTCGCTTGAACGACATTCACCTCCGCAGTTTTACCAGAATCAGATGGGGCGGGATTGGCAGAGGTATTGTTGGAAGAATTAGCCTTCTGCTTCCCATTCGAAGACTTTTTCGAATTTTGAGAGACAGAACCAATGACACCATCCACCACAGGGGTGGACAGGGCCTTAGTGGTTCCAGGCCATGGAGCATCAGTCAAGATGTCATAAAGCGTGCCAGACTATGAATAGACAAGATCCAGGTACTGGGCACGCATGATGGCTTGCTCCTCAGTCACGCACGCTCCCATCACGATATCCTAAGCGATTTTATTCACAAAGGAGGTGGTGAACCAATGAGTCAATATCTAATCAGGTATGTGAAACTTGATCAGTCGACGACGGCGCCGCCACTCATGGATGTGATCTGAGATGTGAGTGGCTTTATCCTGCTTCAGGGAAGTCAGGAGGTGCGTCCCGGCTTCATACCGAACCGGTAACTGGAAATGCATGAGGAAAGCCATGGCTAAAGAGTTGAAATCTTGAAAAATGCCACGGGATAGCTCTATGTACCACTTAGCAGCAGCTCCAGTTAAGGTACGCTGGAAGAGGCGCAGGCGAATCGAATCGTCGACCCAAGAGTTAGACGAACACCAAAGGTGATACGTCATCACATGCGCCTGGGGGTCCTCCCCAGCTTTCCCCTCAAACTTGGGACAGTCACCTGGTATCTTGGTGGGAACCGGAGGCCAATACGGATGATGTAAAATCGGATCATTGGTAACCTTTGAAACGTCCGGCAGTTCCAAGGTAGCCAGGAACGGCAATGGAGGGTTAACTGCCATGCCAGGCCCAGGATGAGGTCCGGTACCCATACTCCACGATGGTTGCGAATATCCTTGCCCCCACGGGTTCTGTCCCGCAGGATTCTGACCGTAGGGGGCATAGGTCGTATAACCAGACTGATTTGGATGCTGGTAACCATAGTGTGGGGCTTGATAACCAGGGTACAGACCCTGATTATGCGTTGGCCCTGTATAAGCAAAATTTGGATTTGGCTGCTGAGTGTAGGTAGAACCGGGTGGAGGAGGATAGTACTGAGAGCCTCTAGGGTGGTTATAGTTCGGTTGAGACTGACCATGAGGATAATAACCACCGTGAGGTTGAGTAGGCTGCTGAAAAGTGGAACCCTGCGGAGCCTGATACGTAGGGCGCAGCTGTTGATTTGGCTGCGGCATTGAATGAACCGGCTGCTGTGTAGGGTTGATGGAATGAGCGGGCTGCCCTGAATGAACAGGTTGACCCGACTGAGAGGGTTGACCTGAGTGAACAGGTTGACCCGGGTGCAAGGGTTGACCTGAATGACCAGGCTGACCCGAATAGACAGGCGGCGCCGGTTGCGCAGGTTGACCTGGTTGTAAGTGAGCCCCAGGTTGTACCGAATGGACCGGTTGGCCTGGAGGCGGAACACCGGGTTGTACCGAATGAGCCGGTTGGCCTGGTGGTGGAACAGGACCAGGTATTTGCTGGAAACTGGTTTGACCTGAAGCAGAACCATAGGATGGTCCTGGCTGATATGCAACGTTAGAAACAACAGGATACTGCGGTTGCATCGGTAAAGAAGGCTGGATTTGCCCCCCAGGACCATAGATCGGTCCTGGTTGGTACCCCGACTGAGGTTGGATAGGTTGACTGGAAGGGATGTAATACTGTCCTTACAGACCGTACGACGACCCTTGCTGGCCCGCAGGGTAGCCCTGAATGGGTTGCCCCTGTGGATCATAGAGGTAGCTAGGTGGGCCCGCAGGTTGGCCTTGGAAAGGTTGCCCCTGCGGGTTATAAGCCTGGTTGTACGGTAAACCTTGAGCATAAAGATGAGCCTCAGGAGCGGGTAGATGCAAAATCTCCCTGTGCTCGTCATACTGACCTGGGAAAGCATACACGGGAGTACCATCCTGTTCATAGTGCGAAAATTAAGGTCGGTAGGGTTCCTGGGCAGACGGTCCAGCCTCGGCGTTCGGCTGTTGCAAAGACAACCGATACTCCTCCGGAGAGATGTTCTCCGGTATAGCAGTAGCTAGATAAACATCTTCAGGAGTTGGCCCAGCCCTGGTAGCAGATGCTGAGACAACAGGAGAAGAGGCGGCCACACAGACAATGGGCCAGACGGGAACAGATGTGACAGGCGTCTGAGGAGACACCCCGGGTGTAGTAGCAGCTGGCCTCGAAGCAAGAGATGAAATTCCCATAGAGGCTGCAGCTGAAATGATCTGACCCAGATATCTGTATCCCTGTGGTAAAGAAGGACTGGCTATTGACATGTTAGCCAGCTCAGAGTTGTCTCCCTCAAACAATCTACGCGGGAAGAGCTGATATTCTTCACCGGACGTCGGGATTTCCTCACCAGAATCACTCATGGTTGATCCTGTTGTTAAATCATGCAAAATATGGCGAGGACTAGGAGGAAATACAACATCAAAAAAAGGCGAACCCAAGGTAAGAGAAAGGAAATCAGCTCCTAATCTCAATTCAGACACAGGGTTCAAAAAGGGCCAATTGAACTCAACTGGTCCTCCAAAGGGTTGCTCAGCGAGAACCGGTCCCTCGTCAGGAAACTTGAAAACAACAGGCTGCTGTGGTTCGACAGAGGATTGGGAAGCCTCTGAGGAATCGTCCGTGTAAGGACTACCAGTCGACGAAACCGAAGGTTCCACCACTGTGGCAAAAGACCGGAGAAAAAGAAGCAAACACACACACGGGCTGAAAACAAGTTAAGGGCACACGATCAAACGGTCAACAAGAAATATCTAAGCGGGCGTGTAATCATGGGTGATTAATTTTACCACATTGAAAAGTAAGAAACTCTATCGTTTCATATTTTAAGAGTCAAGAAACAATAGAAAGATGACTCTATCTCTTTCAGAGTTGACACAAGCGTGAAAGGACAAGCGCTTGACGGTCTTTTCAAGTTTAGGGAGTCAGAAAAGACCAAATGACTGCTCAGGAAAACTAGGCACAAAGGGTGTACCAAATATCCGTGAACTGCAATATACACCTTGGTTTCAATAATGAAACAGAAATCGACCAAGGACTTTCCGTACGTGTAGGTAGTCTCCCCGAATGCCGTGTTCGGTGTATCACGGGTATAGGGCGGCAGACTCGGCTTCCTATGGATAAAGGATTGAAAACCTAGAGGGGTCTCCCTTTATATACGCGACGGTACGGGGAGCACAAGTCCGTACTAGCGTTGTCTAAAGCCGAAAGGCGAACGACAGCTGCTAGGTTTAAAGACGCCGGAACACGTCTCTAGCCTAGACCTCTAAAAATGTTTCGTTAAGTTTCAATGCTGCCTTAGGTTAATTGAATAGATTTTAAAGTTGATCTTCGATTAAGTTTCAATTTTCAGGCCCTATCGTATGTAGTGTCTTAAAAGACTCCTAAATGCAAAGCTACATGCCACAGTCCAACATTCCGTTCGATGAAAACTAATTAGAGAAGAGTTGAGAGCTTTTACACAAACGAAATGAATGGAACACAACAATGAGATCTCTAATGCAACTAATGAAATTGAAAACTTTTCATTCAGATCACTAATCACTAGCAAAATCGAAAAGATCACAATTTGCACTAATTCAACCAAAAGCACAAGAGATTTTTTTTTTTCAATTTTCAATGTTTGATAGCTAATATGCACTAAACAAGCTTGAAAACAAACAGAACAATTTGAGAAATGATATTCGATAGAGCAAATCAAACAAATTTCACTCAACAATGCAAGCAATCAAATCCCAAATCGACCAAAGTCTCTCAAAACCAAGAAAAGACTCAAAAGGCTCCAATGGGCTGTGTGATCTAGGCCCAATGCAAGACCAAACGAAATTCGAATGAAGGAATGAAAAATCACCCAAAAATTGAAACAAAACAATGAACAACTACTAAGAGGACGTGGAGAATCAATCAGAAAGTCGACCGGACAAACAAAACACCAAAACTCCCAAGGAGGGCTCGATACACTAGGCCACTAGATGCCCTAGGGCTCAAAACGTGAAATCGAGAGATAAAAGAAAACAACCAAAGGATAGAGGTGAATTCCTAGTCAAACAGGACTCCAACACACTCAGGTAGTCGAAAAATCAAGAAGAAAAACACTGACCAAAATCAGAGAGCTCAAAAATGAAGAAACTCAAAAACCTTACAGGAGTGGCGCGACTGTAAGGATGAAACTGGCGCCAGAAAGAAATTGGCGCGGGCTAAACAAAAGCAACATGCGCCAATTGGTGCGACTGTCGATCTAAAAAGCGCGCCAGTCGAGTTTCTCTTCCAAAAAAAGAAAAAGAACTACTCCAGAAGCAGATCAATGCATACTAAGCAAACCAAGAAGTAAACAACAGCAAAAGAACCCAACCCAGAAGGCTCATCAAGCAAGGAAAAACATAAAATAATCAAAATGAGACAATGAAATCTAGACGATCCCCAGCGGAGTCGCCAAATTGTTGAGGAGGTAAATCCCCTCTGTGGACAGAGGCGATCCCTACTAGCCCAGCAGGGGTCTAGCAAAAATCAGAAATGTTACGACGCAAGTCCCTAGTTACGAATGAAAAGACTAGAGATAGAAGCCTACCTGGATTCCAATGCTATGATTTGAAGAAGAGAGTGTTCCCGTTCCTCAGCCTCGGCAGATCACGATCCTCCAAAAATCTCTGTGGTTAGACACCTGCACATGCAAGAAACAAACATATACAAGCATAAAATCCAGCATACGTAACTCAATATCAGTCAGAAAGGATACTACTCATATTAACATCATTGAAAACAGAGTGGAACCATAATCGTAATCATTCATTAAATAACGATCGAAATAGATTACAACCAAAGTTCTGACGTCGTGGTCTCCTTCGGATGGGTCTCCAGTCATTCACGTCTCGCAAAGCTCGCCAGGGAAAGGGCAAACCTCTCCTGAGTCTCTCGACAATAGTCTCCTTACTTGAGTCGGCCTTAAGGGAGGAAAGAGGGCTCTTACAGCATAAAGGCTCTTGGGAATTTGGAGATTCAAAGCTTAGGCACTCAAGACTAGCTTGCCATGGAATTGAGCAGGCTTTTATAGATGGGGAAGGAGGGAGTTGGGATCCCTATTATTGTGGGATTGGCCCTATCAACAAGGAAGGTTCCATGGGAGGTGGCAAAACCACTTCCCTTCCATAGAACTTCCACAACCAAACCTCCCAACTCAAGATAGGAAATGGTTTCTGAGTTTGTTGAAACTCAACTTCCACCATCTTTATTTAAAAAACATTCCTCAAATTGGGTGGCGCGATTATTGCTCTGGGACAGAGCGCCAGTTGGCGCGACCTCTTTGCAGGATTTTCCCCATTGGCGCAAGTGATGAACTGTCTGCCCGCGCCAATGCAAAAATGGATTTTTTTCATGATTTTTGCAAGGATATGTCTTTAGGGCAAATGAAACTCATGCTTAGAGGAATGCATTGATGATGTTTTCAAGGCATGACAATGTTCACAGGTCACAAAATGGGTCCTCCATTGTGCGGGACGGGGAATGGTGGGGACGGTGACAAATTACTGTGTAACAGATACAATCAAGCAAACAGCCTTCAGGTATTTCCGCTCCGGGTGATTAGGACCGGACACCAAAATACAAGAAAGCGAAATATAGGACCTCCCGAAAGTAGTCTGGGATAATTACAGCCCAGGCCTACTAGCGAAGGTAACAGAAACAGTTACGTCGACCTCCTAACGACAACCTTTGCCGGCAAAAGTACCCAAGCTTCGTAAGGGCACCCCCTAGAAATACTGCTGAAAGTGATACGACGTTTGCCTCAGGTACCACGGGTATTCCCCCCTGCAGTCACCTATGTGGAACCTAGGAGTGGCAACTATGGGCACCAGTCCATGTCAGAAGCCGGGCGGAATGGTCTTGAGGTCAGATCCAACAAATCAGAGAGGGGGTATCTCTCTTCTCAGCCTTCACTTCCCCTCGCGCTTGACTCTCTAGAGGAGAGCTTTCCCGGTCCACCTAACGGAGTTGGATTTCGCTCAATTAATCAACTTCTATGTTTTGTTTGAGCGGCCTTGGAGAGTTAACTCTCCACTCACCTAATCCAAGGCCCTACAACCTAGCTATTTGGTGTATGACACTTAAAAAACTTGCTAGTTGCTTTTAAATTATATCGCTTATTTTAATTGGCCGTTATGTTAAGTCAAAGGGATACGGAAATGAAACTTGTGGTGTTTTGACACAGAAAAGAAATTAATAAAAACCAAACTACATGCAAATGCAGTTATTGTATTTCAATGAAAAGCAACTTCTACACAGGTTCTACGAGACTAAAAAATTTTATTTTTCTTTTCAGATAACAAACTTCACACTCACAAAAACTATGAAAATGACTAAATGCTTAAGTGAACCTGATGCAAATCACTAAGAGCATGCAAATTATAAGATGCAAAATCTACTAAAGCAGAGGAAATTTCCCAAAGATCCTTCAGTTTTATCTCTTTTTGGTTGTCCAGAAAGCTAGTTCCCAAAATCATAAACTCTTAATATAAAGACACCAAAAACGCTTGAAACAAAAGGAAGAAACCAATAACAATTCCTTTCCAAAATCAATTAAAAAACCAAAGGCAAGAAACCTCAACAAAGCTTCAAAAGATATAAAAAAATGAAAACAAAAATGCAAAACAAAAGCAAATGACAAAACAAAATGTTTTTTGAGCTTTTGAGTTTTATAAAAAGGAAGAGCTCGAAAAGACCAAGAAAAACTATCAAATCCCAAGCCAAACCACTATGAATTTCAAGCAAAAACTTCAAAAATGCTCTGAACCTTATAACGCTAGCTAGTAGCAAGATTTATATGAGCAAAAGAAGACAAGAAACTCAAACACTCAGCCTAGAATAATAGTACAACCTCGCAGCAAACAAAAACTTCAAAGAACCAAGAAAGACTCTTCAAAAATTGCAACAAGAGCTAGTCAACTGAACTCAAGAAAACCAACCAAACAATGGGCAAAAATCAAAGCGAAAAGCAAGACACAAAGGTAGGAAAGAGTAAATGAGCAGAAGCTCTCTGTTCTGATGAAGCAAAACAACCAAGAATCCCCGGGAAGAGATCTTGGTACTCAAACCAGAAATGCCAGCACAAGAAACAATATTTGCCAAAAAAGCTAGTTTTCAACCAAACAAGAGAGAGAAAAAAACAAAGACCACTTTCTACACAATCCAGAGGATACAAAAACACTGCAGAAATAGGTCTCCACAGGCAGACAGGGCTAAAAATCCAAGAAACCTAAAATTTCAAAATTGACCCAGGTATACGCGACTTGACAGTTTAGAAACAAGCGTGCATACGTGACTGTGCTAAGGGAAACCCGCGTATACGCGACTCCCTTTAACAAAAACTTCGTGTATACGCGTCTGTGTGCAGACAAACCCGCGTATGCAAAGGTAAATAATGAAAAATAAAAAAGATCAAGCCTGGATAAGAAACCAGGACTTCAGTCTGACTGAGAAAGAGTTAACTGGACTGGAAATAAAAGTTAAAACTGTTGGAAACCTATCAAACAATTGAAACCACCCAACGGGGAATCACAAGAATGTGTTCCCCAGTGGAGTTGTCAGTTCTGTTTTGGGGAAAATCACCCTAGAGGTTTTTTGGGTCTAAACCTCCACAGAGCAGGGCATGCTATTCAGAAGGACTCACACACAACCATACTTGAATGCAAAAAACTAGTTAACAACGACAACAGAACTCACCCGTAGTCCTACGTTCGATGTAGATCTCGTGGGGTCCAAACCCCCAACAACTCTCCTTCCACCTTCAACCTGGAAAACAAGAAAGAACGTGCACGGAAACCTAGTTGTACATCATATACTTCTCCTAAACGTTAGTGCAATCCATGTGAAACATTATATAAACCATAATAAATGCTTAAATGATAATCTTTTCACACATATAAATAAACATTAACACACGAGTTCAGGAACAAGATGGTTCTTCATTATTACGAACAACATGTACAGTAGTAAAAGTGGAGAGATCACCTGAATCCTTCCATGATCTTCGAATAGACCGTCGTCCGTATCCGTCCCACCCTTGCCTCTCTAAGATACTTTCAAGACTTGTGCACTCGAGATGGCATATAAATGGATGAACATCTCCAGGAAACAAGGGTTTCCTGTATAAATCTGGGAAAGTGCAGGAGGCACGGGGAATCAGACTTGAATTGGGATTCCAACAGAGTATAATGTCTATAAAGTTTCTCTCTCTCTTAGGCCATGCACATGAGGGGCTTTTATACTCCCTCAAAGTAGTTTCAATCAGTTGGAAACAGTTGGCCACGTGCTGGGGTGGTTGAACTACTGGAGTAACCATCAACCGAGCCTGAAAATAGGGAATTTTAATATATTTTTAATGATTTTAATGGCATACACAGAAAAGTACATATGGACTCGCGTATACACGTGGAAAAGTCTGGGCATAACCGCATATGGGAATTTTAACACTGTTTTTTAGTGAATTTTGTTCAAGTCTGTAGGAATGGGTGCCCAAAGCCATAAAGACAATCATGAATCACATGAGGGTGAAAAATGATGCTATAACAATATGTTTATGTGTGCGGAACAAAGATGCCAGGAAGAAGCTAGAAACGACAACTAAGACCGAGAATTTTGGGGGTACACTAAAACACCCCACAACTATCGGGTGTATTTTCGAAACAACAGAATGATTGTTGTGCGACGGGATATAAAATTCGATGAGGAGAAAGCCATGCGGTTGTCCCTTGAGAGGAAGCTAGACTTGCATGCAGAGGAGGAACTCTTGGTTCCCAAGGATGAGGCTCAAGATGTGGAGCAGCCACATGAGGAGGATCATGGAGTGGCGAAAAACACTCATGTAGAGCCATCCATCAGAAATTGCAGAAGGCTCACCACGAAAGCTGATAGATTGAGACTTGATGCTGCAAAGAATGTAGGAGCCCCTACTTCATAGTGCAAACAAAGATAGTCTCCAGACAGGTTTACTAGATACATGGCTCTTATGAGAAAATTTATTGGCTCTTATGAGAAGATGTATTGTGACTGAACCATCATCCTTTCAGGAGGCAGTGAAACAACCAACTTGGGCTGATGTAATGGTGGAGGAGTATGAATCCATTGTCAATAACGTTGCATTAGAGATCATTCCAAGGATGATCGACAAATCAGTGGTTGGATCTAGATGGATCTACAAGGTAAAGCAAGCTTCTGATGGGAGTGTGGAGAAATACAAGGCCAAATTTGTGGCCCACGGATTCTCACAGATTGAGGGGATTGATTATGATGAGACTTTTGCACCTGTTGCAAGGTACTCTTCCATTAGATCCATCCTTGCAATCTCAGCACATATGGGCTGGCACATTCATCAGATGGATGTGAAAATTGTGTTTCTCAATGGATTCATTGAGGAAGAAGTGTACATAGAGCAGCTGGAATGTTTCGAGATCTTCGGCAGTAATTCGCATGTGTGTCGACTCAAGAGAGCACTATATGGGCTGAAGCAAGGACCTCGTGCTTGGTACACTCGGATAGATAACTATTTCACCGGACTGGGCTTCACCAAACGTGAAGTTGATGCAAACCTGTACCAGATTGTGGTTGAGGGTAAGCTATTGTTTATTTTTCTTTATGTTGATGATCTAATTTTGACTGGTGATGAGCAGCTGATACACTCATGCAAGGAGGATCTTGCAAGGGAGTTTGAAATGAAGGACATGGGACTCCTTCATTATTTCCTTGGTTTGGAAATATGGTAGCGGGATGGTGAAATTTTTGTTTCTCAAGGCATGACCTGAAAGGACTCTATTAGTTTTGCTGTGCTTAGTGTCTTTTCAGTTCATCATTATCCTGATGATGAACTACAGTTGGTAGTTTGAAATGTGTCGGTTCCAAAATTTCTCATGTGATTTCCCGGAAGATTTAGAATTTAAAATGTTATGGATCACAGAAGCTTGCACTCTCAAATGTGCATACTTGTCGCTTAAGTTTTCTTAAGGATTGAGGATTTTAACCATGAATTGTAGATGATTTTAGTGAATTATAAGCATGAAATAATCACAAATAACACTGAACAATAGTGTAAAATAGAGAATAAAGTCACCACATAACATTTACACAACAGACATAATGAAGCAGTTCAACCCTCATGGACTACATCTACTAGTCCAACTCCCAATGGCATTTCCATCTTTCATTATGCTCAAAATTTTGCAAATACATGTAGTTACAGGCCTCTAATGGATGTTTTCTCTACACCAATGGCTCCAGAATGCTCCAATTAGTCAAGAAAGACTCTTCATTCACTCCGAATAGGAAAAAATTGAGTCTCCAACTTATTTTCTCAATAACACCTAGAAATGCTCCACTAAATGTGGAGGACTCCACTTAGCTGGAGTCAAAATAGTTGAATCCACCTAATTTTGGGCACGCTCCAATATTCCCTCCAAACTTAATCGTGGCATTTAAAGTTGCGGTTGGAGATGGCCACATGCCAAACCCCAAAACCTACGGTTACCATTTATGGTGGAGCAGACCTATTCTTAAACCACGGGATAAGGTTCAAACTTCGGGTTGAACGGGTGGTTAGCGCAACCGCGCGGAAAGTGTTAACAAGTTGTTGCATGTGATAGAGTTTATTAAAACTGCGAAAATGGTTGTGGTTGAAAACTGTCGGCGTTAAATTTTAATGCTATGGTTTATTGCATTGTCATGTGACCAACCTCCACGGGACCACTGGGGCGGTCCCAACCCCCAAACATGTTTTCCATCAACCTTAACATTAACCTGCCTCCCATGATAGTTAATTCATAATGTGCAGCTCGGGCGTTGGATTCGTGTGGTTGCTCTACTGGAGGTCATAGGTTCGACTCCTGCGTCTTTAATTTTTTTTTAATACACCACTAAGGGGACACATGGCGGCCTCAGGGCTGGCCACGTGTGACCCTCTGGCGGTCCCAACCCCCAAAAACGTTTTCCATCAACCTTAACATTAACCTGCCTCTAATGATAGTTAAGTCATAACATGCAGCTCGAATGGTGGAGTTGTGTGGTTGCTCTGCTAGAGGTTGTGGGTTTGACTCCTGTAGCCTTAACAAAATTTAATACGCCACTAAGGGGACACGTGGCGGCCTCAGGGCTGGCCACGTGTCACCCTCCGATTGTCTCATAAAAAAAATGTACAACCATTAAAAAAATGATATAGTGCCACTTGTCATCCACTGATTGGCCCGGAGAAAAGGAATATTCTTTTGAATATTCCTTTTTGCTGACTGTACATCCACCCTGCTGACCAGGCATCCCAATCAACCCTGTCGGAAATTTTAGTTGTTTATGATTTTGATAAGAATGCGATATCTTCCTCTTACGACATCGGTTTTTCAAACCGTTCGTGGTGTAGGAATCAAGAAGATGAGATCTACGCAACCATCCTAGTTACAAACCAATCCTATAACTTTAAATTTTGAGAAAAAAATTATGAACTCCTGATCACTCCTCCCCATTGGGAAGATTTTGGACCTGAAAAGACTTGATTACTTGTTCAATAAATGAGGGTACAAATCCCTCACCTTTCCAACCTCCATCCACTTTGCCTTGCATGGTTTAGTGCCTTTGAGGCCAACTTGAAGGTAGTCAACACTTCCCCTCTTAGATGCTCTTGTCCTCTTGTCAAGAATTGTATCTTCTTTGAGCTCATTTAGAAATTCTGGCAAGAAATCTTCAATAGAATGCAGTTGAACATCACTTCCTTGATCATCAATCAAAGGTCGCTCATACAAACGTAAGTTTTCAAATTAACAAATACATTTGCATATATGAAGGCAAGTCAAGTTGAAATGCATTATTACCAACTTGCTTTATGATCTTGAATGGACCATATCGAATGGGTTTGAGATTTTTACCTTCCCCTTGCATCCTTTCTTTGCTAATGTGCAACCATACCTCATCTCCATCATGAAACTTGTGATCAACTCTATGTTTTTCAGGCCTCCTTTTGTATTTTCTTTGAATTTTCTCAAACTGTTCTTGAACTTGTTGATGAATAATTTGAATTTTCTCAATGAACTTTCGAGCCTTGCCAATATCACTATGGCCATCAATTGCAACATCCTTCTCAAAGATGAATTCTAATGGTGATTTTGGCAAATAACCAAAGCATACTTCAAAAGGTGTTGTTTGAGTTGAAGAGTGCTTTGCCCAGTTGTAAGTGTGCTGAATGTAATGCAGTTTCTCATCCCATAACTTAGGATGTTTGCTGTAATATCCTCTCAATAGATGCACAATGGTTCTGTTAACCACCTCGATCTGTCCATCATTTTGCGGATGAAATGCAGTACTCTTTTTCAACTTTGTGTCCATCATAATCCAAATATTGGACCAAAAATTCCCAATGAACCTGGAATCCCTATCACTAACAATAGAAGTTGGCAATCCAAAATGAACCCATACGTGATGAAAATAAAGTTCACCAGTTTGTTCAGCAGTAATGGTTTTCTTACATGGCATAAGTATACACATTTTACTGAATCTATCCACAACTACATAAAGATAATCATGCTATTTTATTGACATAGGTAGACCTCTAACAAAGTCCATGGAGACACTCTCCCATGGCCTTGATGGTACTGGTAGTGGCGTGTATAACCCAAGCTTCCTATTACTAGGCTTACTTGTTGCACACATAGAACAACCTCTTATAAAACACGACACACTATCTACCATCTGAGGCCAATAGAAATACCTCTGTAGATGCACCACTGTTTTTCTTACCCCAAAGTTTCCAACAATAAGGGATGAATGAGATTCTCTCATGACACTTATCCTCTCTCCTTGTAGTATACACAACTTGCCCAAATGAAACAACAAATTTTTATGCATGTGATAATATTTTTCTTCAACTTGATTCCCTTCACTCAAACTAGCATACACATCTTGAAAATCAACATCATGTGTATATTGTTCTATGTAACTCTCATGTACAATAGAATCATTTTTGAGTAAAGTAGATGCACTTATGATTGGTCTTGAAAGCATATCAAAATTTTTATTGAAAATACATTTCTTGTACCTTATAACCAAGTGAAACTGTTGAAGAAATCCCATCCACTTGAAATGTCTTGATTGCTACAATTTTGTTTGTGACTGCAAGTACTGTAATGGTTGGTGATCAGTATGCACTATAGTCTCTTTACCCATCAAGTAGTGTTTCCACTTCTTGACACATTGTACTAGCACATATAGTTCTTTTTCATATGTAGGATAATTTGTCACAACACCATTAAATGTTTCAGAATGAAAAGTGATAGGCTTACCATGCTACAAAAGAACTGAGCCCATGGCATAATCACTAGCATCAATTTGTATCTCGAATGGTTGTCTCAAATTTGGTAATGCGAGGACTGGAGCTGAAATGATCTTTTCTTTTAAAGCTTCGAAAGCTTGTTGTTGTTTGCCTCCCCATTGGAAGGCTTTCTTCACACTTGTCACTGCATGCATAAGAGCTGCGATGGTAGGAAAGTTAGCAATAAAATTTCTCTAATACTGAGCTGCACCTAAGAAACTTATTACCTCGGTTACTGTTTTGGGTGTGGGCCAATTCACAATGGCTTCCACTTTAGAAGAATCAATTCTCAACTCTCCTCCTCCTACAATGTGTCCCAAATAAACCAAATAAGTCTTTCCAAACTCACACTTTGACATCTTAAGAAACAATTTATCTTTCTTCAAAAAATCAAGCACTCTATTCACATATAAGACATGTTCTTCTCTTGTTTTTCTGAAAATCAATATGTCATCTAAGTACACAATCACAAAGTCATCAAGGAATGGATGCAAAACACTATCCATAACACACATGAAATTTTCCGATGCATTACACAAACCAAATGGCATAACTAACCACTCAAAGAGTCCTTGTTTGGTTTTGAATGCAGTTTTCCATATGTCACTTTCTGCAGTGCTTACTTGATGATATCCACTTTGTAAATCTAACTTAGTGAAAAAGTTTACTTATTTCAGCTGATCAATCAAATCATATATCCTTGGGAGTGGGTATCAATTCTTTACCGTAATCTTGTTCAAAGCTCTGAAGTCTACACACATGCGCCAAGTCCCATCTTTCTTTGGTATCAAGACTATGGGTGAACCACATGGTGAGGTGCTTGGCCTTATGATGCCTTTGTCCAAAATCTCTTTGATTTTCCTCTTTATTTCAACATTCTCTATTATCGACATGCGATACATGTCAATGTTTGGAAGAGGAAAATGTTGCTGCAACTGAATCTCATGTTGAATCTCTCTTTTGGAGGCAATCCTGTTGGCTCCTGAAACGTCTCATGTTGTGCATTAAATACATCATATAAATATGATTTCAACTTAGGATCACATCCCTCAAATTATTCATGATTAACATAAACTTTAAGCTTAATCATTAGAAGAACAAAATTCTTTCTTGAATTTACCAGCCTCTTTACCTGTCCAACATTTACCATAGCAATGTTTGTCTTCTTGTGATGTGCTCTAACAATGTACTCCTTGCCATATTTGAATAAATGATATTTGTTCTCATGAAGATGGAAGATCGATTTCTTGTCATACAAGTAAGGACACCCCAACACAATACCTATTATGTCAAGCAGAACCACATCTAATTCAACTATGTCAACAAAATGTGCAGTGATTGCAAACCGCAATATGCATTTCTTTGAAACCTGTAAATTTGCACCCTTAAAAATCCAACCTAATGGATATGGTTTTGGATGTGGTATGGTCTCAAGGTTAAGTTTCTTGACCAAGTCTTTAGAGATTAATTTTGCTTGTGACCCACTATCAAACAATGTGTCAATCTTAGTATGTTTGGATCTGACCCTCACATGAAATAGTTCAATTATTTCTTCTTCATTTGGAGCATGTATGTGACAGTTTGATTTAATAGTACTGGGTTTAGTTTCAATTTATTTTCCCTTCATGTTCTTCAATCCCATGGCTGTAATCTTAGATTCATCTCTTGAATCCTCTCCTGAATCATGTTGAGTTGTAGCTGTAGTTTTCTGTTTCCCTTTATTATTGTATTTCTTGGGCCTCATTTCAAGATGTAATTTCCAACAATGAGTTTCATTATGGCCTTCTTTTGAACAATGTTTACAAACCAATTTTTCTCCCTCTTTCTTAACATATGAAAACTTTTTGCTTTTACCTTTTGAGGTCTTCTCTTTGTTTTTACCCTTAAAAGGTTTCTTCCTACCCTCTTCAGAATTGTTCTTCCCTCTAGATTCTAGATGTGTGGCCTGAACACATACTTCATCAAGAATTGTGGGGTTAAACATGAGAATAATATGTTTTAGGTAGCTATGTAAGCCTCCTATGTACTTGAGCAAAGTATCTTGGCTCTGCAAATCTACCCCTAATAAGAGAGCTCTTCTCCTAAATTCTTGGATGTATTCTTGCACATTTTGTCCCTTCAATTGCCTAAAGTTTTTCCAGTTCATTATGGCTTTCTGCATATGAGCTAATGGATAAAAATTTTGTTTTAATGAAATCAGTCCATGATATAATAATATTACCATGCTTCTTGATCTCCTCCTTTGTCTTGGCTTCCCACCAAATAAGTGTTGCACCTTCCATTCTCAATGAAGCTAATAAGATTTTGGCATCATCATCTTGAAGGTTCTAGATTCTCAAATATACCTCCAATTTCCTAATCCAATTATCAAGCTTTTCTACATTGAATTCACCATTAAACATTGGCAATTCAAACTTAACATCAAGTTTTAAAAAAAGACTTTTACTAGTGTTCTTTGACTTGTGTGGTTGATGTACTGAAGATGAAGTAGAGGATGATGCTGATTAGGGTGAGGATGATGGCTCTCCATTGCCTCCATTTCCTCCATTTCCCTTCTTTGAATTATCTTCATCATTGTGACCTCCTGAAGGTCCCTGTCCTTCCTTGTGAAGTTTGGATCCTTCTCCTTCTAGTCTCTCATTCCTTTCTTGATAAAGGATTCTAACCATCTTAGTCATGTCAAGGAATGCTTTCTTGAACACTCTTTCTTCCTCTTTGGGATCAAATTCTTCATGTATTTCTCCTTCCTCATGATGCATACTTAATGTAGCTTATCCTTTTTTAGGAGGTGAACTAGGTGGTGGGGATTATGGAAATATTTCTCTCCTTTGCATTGGCTCTTCTTGATACCCTTCTGCTCCCACCAATTTTCCTTCTCCTCTTTTGAGCTTCAGCCTAGTAAGCATCTAAAAACTTGCAAACAGTTAAACAATTCTTTGCACTAAACAACACTAGTGGATAAACTCTAGCTCTGATACCAATCTGATCTAAAAGGACTGTATTAGTTTTTCTTTGCTAAGTGTCTTTTCAGTTTATAAACATGTGCATACTTGTCTCTTAAGTTTGCTTAAGGATTGAGGATTTTGACCATGAATTGTAGATGATTTTAGTGAATTATAAGCATGAAATAAGAACAAATAACACTGAAAAACAATGTAAAAAAGAGATTAAAGTCACCACATAACATTGACACAACAAGAATGGTGAAGCAGTTCACCCCTCCTGGGCTACATTTTCTGGTCCAGCTCCTAATGGCATGTCCATATTTCATTATGCTCAAAATTTTGCAAATACATGTAGTTATAGGCCTCTAATGGTTGCTTTCTCTGCACCAATGGCTCTAGAATGCTCCAGTTAGCCAAGAATGACTCTTCATTCACTCTAAAAGGGTGAAAATTGAGTCTCCAACTCATTTTCCCAAAAACACCTAGAAATGCTCCACTAAATGTGGAGGACTCCACTTAGCTGGAGTCAAAATAGTTGATTCTGCCTAATTTTGAGCGCGCTCCAATATTATCGCCAAAATTAACCGTGGCATTTAAAGTTGCGGTTGGGGGTGGCCACATTCCAACCCCCAAAACCCACGGTTACCATTTATGTTGGAGCGGAACTCTGCTTAAACCACACGATAAGGTTAAAACTCCAGGTTGAACGAGTGGTTAGCGCAACCACGCGGAAAGTGTTAACAAGCAGTTGCATGTGATATGGTTTATTAACACTACAAAAACGGTTGCGATTGAAAAATGTTGGTGTTAATGTTTTATGCTATGGTTTATTGCATTGTCATGTGACCAACCTCCACAAGACCGCTAGCAGGTTGGGACCGTCGACAATCCCAACCCCCAAACACGTTTTCCATCAACCTTAACATTAACCCACCTCCCATGATAGTTAAGTCTTAATGTGCAGCTCAGGTGGTGGAGTCGTGTGGTTGCTATGCCGGAGGTCGCGAGTTCGACTCCTGTGGCCTTAACAAAATTTTAATACACCACTAAGGGGACACATGGCAGCCTCAGGGATGGCCACGTGTCACCCTCCGATTGGCTCATAAAAAAAATGTAAAACCATTAAAAAAATGGTATAGAACCACTTGTCATCCATAGATTGGCTTGTAGAAAAGGAATATTCTTTATAATATTCATTTTTGTTGACTGTACATCCACCTTGCTGACTGGGCATCCTAGTCAACCTTGTCGCAAATTTTAGTTGTTTAGGATTTCGATCAAAACGCGATATCTTCCTCATACGACATCAATTTTTCGAATCGTTCACGACACCAGAATAAGGAGGAAAATATATACGCAACCATCCTAGTTTCAACCCAATCCTAAAACTTTAAATTTTGAGAAAAAATTATGAACTCCTGATCAAGGCAAGTACGCCAAAGAGATATTGGTTAAGTTTCACATGGAGAGTTGCAAACCCATGGATACTCCTCTTACAGGAAATTGGAGGAAAGAGGATTCTAATTCTGGAGAGGTAGTGGATGCTACTGTCTATAGGTAGTTAGTTGGTTCACTAATGTATCTAGTGAACACCAGACTAGACATTTGCTACGCAATTGACCAACTGAGTCAAGATATGGTTAAGCCTACCAAGCTATTTTGGAAGGCGGGGAAGCATGTATTGAGATACCTGAGGGGCACATTAGATTATGGTCTATGGTACAAACGAAAAGAGGGATTGAAGCTTCAAGGCTTCACGGATGCAGATTGGGTAGCAGGCCATCAGATAGAAAGAGCACACCAGGAGGGATCTTCAACATAGGATCGATAATAGTTTCTTGGTATAGAAGGAAGCAACGATCTGTGGCACTCAGTTAAGTGGAAGTGGAGTACATGGAAGCAAGTAAAGCTACATGTGAGGCTATTTGGATGAGAAAGAACTTGGCTAGTTTGTTTGGTTCTCAGATGGATCTAACAGTGATACATTTTGATAATCAAATTTGCATTAAACTCTCGATTAATCCTGTGTTTCGTGATATGTCCAAGCACATAGATATCTGGTACCATCATCTCAGATATTGTGTGCAGAGGTGGATAATGTTACTTCAGTACATTCCCATAGAATATTAGGATGTAGATATTTTGATGAAGGCGCTCACGAGGAGAAAATTAGAATACAAGAGAGTCAGGATCAGGGTGAAGGATAATCCCTTTCTTGTTGAGAGGGAGTGTTGAAGTTCAATAAGAAATTTCAGTAGCCATGCTAGTGTGGCACTAGGAGGCCCAAGCAGCACCTACACTAGTGTGGGATCACAGGTCTTAGCAGCACCTACACTAGTGTGGGATCATAGGTCTTAACAACACCTACACTGGTGTGGGCTAAAATTGGTGCATGTCTATTTTAGTTATCCCTTAATTAAGATAGACTATAAAATGTAATATAATATAAAAATAAATTCTAATAACTAAATGAGTGTGTTAAACTCAGTTAGCTCATGAATTTCGAGTTAGAGGTAGTTGGTGAGGCATGTAGAGTAATTCTAGTTGCAACAGAGTTCAAAGTGCAGTGGTGCATTAGTTAATGTAGGTTGTAATCAATTTAACTCAGTTAAGTGAGTTAAACTCATTGTGTGCTAGTTGTAATTGTTAGATACACTAGTGAGAGATCAAGTGAATTAAATATTAATTTATTCGCAATTAGTGATCTAACATGCAACTGAGGATTTACTATTATTAGCTGCATGCATGTCAGATCTAGTGGAGACCCAGTTGAGATCTAGGTGAAAGGGAAGTTGACTATCAGTTGTAGGATTATTGGGTTGCACCCATGCAAACAAACACCCATTGGATTGCCCATGATCTTTGTGCAGTTTAGGAAGGCCAAAATTCCTATGGAATAGGGATCGCATTCCACACAAATTGCGTAAGCAAGGGAGGCTGTCTGGAGGCAGTAAATTGGCTAAGTATTAGTCAGCTTTATCTAAGACAGTGTGAGACAATTATCTGAGTACAAGAGGGCTCTTGTGAGAAGAGTTGTATGTAATTGTTTCATGTATCCATGCTGAATATACAATAGAAGATAGTGGGGTTTTGAGCAGCAAGGTTTCCCTGGGAAATTATCTGTGTTGTGGCCTGATTGATTCTTCTTTTCTTCATGTGATTGGCGATTGTGTTTTTAATTCTGCAATTGATTTGTAGAAGTGATTCAGTATTTAACTTTAGTACATTGTTAGATTAGATTTAATCCATGATATACATGCTTGTTGTATAATTTATGCATAGGTGTCATTGAATACCAAGGACGGTGTTCCCTCAAGGGGGAGGGGTTTGTAACAACCCTTGGTTGATTTTCTATGTGAATAAAATAAGACCAAGGTCATAGGACATGTATTCCAAGTTGAATGTTGGGAAAAAACATAGTGATGGGTATCACTTGTGACTAATTTATGCCTATGGAAATTGGAAAAGGAAAACTGGAATTAATTGGCCTTTTATTTATGAAATAAATGAACTTAGGAGAAAAGGAAGGTGAAGAGACACAAATTTGCATGAGAGGGAAATTGAAGAAAAACAAAGAAAATAAAGGCCTTAATGATAAAAAGGATTCTAAGGATTAGGTCATATATTTTTGACAATTTTGGGTGGAGATCTCTTCTAGTCTCTCATTCTCTCAAACTCTTACACACTTAGAGTATTCTTGGAGAATTCTTGGAGCACTTTGGCATACATTGGATTTGGAGAAAGAAGGAAAGCACAAGGGAACATGTGGAGGGGAACATGCGGATCAACAACTGCAACTAGATTACTTTTTAGATAATAGGTTTCATGTGTGATTTCCTTACCGATTTATGGATGAATGGTATATGCATGTGATTTTTTGATTATGTGTTGTCATTGGCATGGATATTTTCCTAGATTGACAGTGGTTTTTTTTATTATCTAGTTGGTGCTCATAATTCCTTATGGTCGTGGGTTAGAAAAGACACCCCAGAAACACTGGAACACCTTGGGTTGAGTTACTTATCTTGGAGCCTAGGTTGGGACAAATACTCTGGAGCCCTTGGTGGATTGAGTTACTAGTCCCTGGAGCCGGGTTGGCCAAACAGTTTGGAGCCCTGGAAGGTTTTGGGTTGAGTTACTAGTTCTTGGAGCCTTAAATAGTTTGGGTAGAGACCAATCTACTTGGTGTTAGTGATGCCCAATCATAGAGGTGGAATCACTAGTTGAGGGTTCAGGTGGTTGGCCTACGGAAGAATTCGACGGTTTTGTTTTGTTTTATTCCATGAAATCCCACATTCATGCTTGGAATATGGCGCGGGGATGATTGGTTGAAAGAGAGATTTGGTTCAGCCCAATCTATGGTCGGGTGGTACGTGGAAGTCCCTAAATTAGTTGGTAATTTCATAAATTATTATGATACATTTTCTTATTGTGATCTATGAGCATTTGTAATGGTTATTTTGGTGATATTATGGTTGAGTTGCCATGGTTTATATGTTGGTCATTTTCTGGTTATATGTTTGTTATATGATGTGTATTATCTATGGCTCTTGTCAAATTGTTTAGTTATTGATTGGTTGATGAACGTATGGGGTAAAAAATGTTGTTGTATTTGTGCAGAGAGGGAATAGAGCCTTCTTGGTCATTCTCAAATGAATCTCAGACTATTATGATCATATATGCATTCATTACTTGTAGCTTACATGTTGCCATGTGTTTGATGAAATGTCTAGTGTGTTCTAGGAAGTCTAGGTCAAGTTTTTGATTCAATTTTGAATGTTTAGCCTGGTTGTCATGTCATTTATGATTCTAGAAATTCTCTCGTAGTTCTAGGCAGTGGTCTGGAGGTTGACTTGGAATTATGGCTTAGATCCTAGGACCGCACCTTCTAACTGGGAAAGTTGGGTCACAACTTCACTTAGGCAGTGTTGTGAATGCAGTTAGAGGCCTTCAACCACACCTAGGCCTTGTCATGCATGCGTTTGGGGGTCTAGGTCAATGAAAAGGATCCCCAGCTCAAGGTTTGGTCACCTGGGGTGATTATTTGGCCCCTGATTGTCCTGTAGCCCTGAGGGATGTTGTGAGTTGTCAGTTGGTGGGAAGTTTCTAGGCCCCACTTCCATAATTGGAGATTGAAGGCTTGATCATGTCATAGTAACTCTTTGTCTCATGTTTACCCTGGTAGGTTGGTGAAATTGGGTAAATGTGCGAGGGTTGGTTACACTTAGGTCCTCAATTCATTATGGAGGTGATCAATTTTAATATGCATTATATTGAGCTTAGAATTGGTGAACAACTGAAGAGAATTGTGAGCCTTTTCCTCAACTTCTTGTATCTACTTGAAGGTGAGATATATAATTTCCATAGCCTCAAGGAACCTATCTAGAATTTCATTGATGTTGATGAATTCAGAGTCACCAATTTGTAGAGACTAACTTTTTAAAACATTGTGATACTAGAGCCGAAACATGAAATGTTTAAATATCAAAGAACGAAATATATAGTTTTTAGACGAACACAAACTTGAGGGAGCCCAATGCTTGGACTATGAAAATCATCATGACTTCTGCTATCTAGCTCTGTCTCCATTGAATGCAAGACTGAAATCTCTAAGATAAATCGACTTCAAATTCCATGCTAAAAGAACCAATTGCTACATAGAAGATATGGAAATGGCCGTAGAATGAGGTGCATTGAATGCCTCTTTCTCGTCCAACTAATGTAGAAATTATGGTGTATATTTTCAACTGCATATGAAGTTTTAATCAAAATCACAAGACACAAACCTAATCTACTGATTTGCAGACATTAATTCACAATTTAGAATAAAAATCTCAGACATGCAGTAAGAAATCACACACATGAAAATCATATTTCTTCCTAGGGAAAGTAAACCCCAATTCTCGCTTGCATTAATCTGATGAATAGAGATGTATTATAATTTATTTGCTCAAATGAGGACAACCTGCAAGTGAATAACCTATCTCTCTACTTAATGAGAAGCTGTGACCCATACTTAGTCAATTTCTACATCTGCTTGAGCTCTTATTTACTTGCATTGTTCCTTGAGTAATTAGGCCCCTATTATTTAGGAATTTCTCCAAAATGGATTGCGCATTTCCTTAGGTTGATCCTATGGCTGCGCAACACCTATACACTCAAGCCTAGTCTACAACTGATGTTACACTGCCTTGGAATCTCCACCAAGCCCGGGGAACTTGAATTCTATGCATGCACTAGCTATTTTGGGTTGATTGATCAGTTAATTGGATGATCACTAAATTTTACTGAAGTCCCACTACTTAACTGACTTTCCACTAGTTCCTTCAATAGTTACAACTATTTTAACTGAAAACAACCTTAGATAAATGACCTTCCACTAGTTCCTTCAATAGTTAGAACTAGTTTAACTGAAAACAACCTTAGATAAGTGACCTTGATTGCTACAAATCGGCAATCACACATGCTTAACTGAAATCTAACTCCTCCAACTCAAATTTACTAAGTAAAATGGGTGACACAATCCATGTCACACAAGTTAACTGCATCCAAGTTGTTTGCTGATGTGGAAATTAAAATTTTCCCAATTTAATTGAGGCAAAATATAATTGAGAATTTCTTGCTGCATTTTTCAACAACTAATTGAACAAAACCCAATGTTGGTATGAGGATACAAAAAGCAGTGAGAGAATGAATTTGCAAGCCAAGTGTTATTGTTGAATTGACAAGACTACTCCAAGGGGGATGATCGAGGCCTGTCAGTGAATAATGGTGACCAAACCTTGGAGGCCCTTGAATTTACTAATTTAATTCTCCAACTATTTTAATTTTCCACAAGATATTCAACTTTCCTCCTTATTAAATTTTCACAAAAAGAAATTTCATATTTCATCATTGCTATGTGAAAATATCATGGAAAAGGAGTGATTAATTGATGTTCATTGTTAAATTCTATAATCCATTGAGACAACCTTGTTCCTTTGTTTTCTAATGTATCCGCTATGGAATTTAAATTCCTTAAAATATGGAAGAGATCAACCTCCTCGAATCGTTGAAGTTAGAGAAGGATCCTAAGCTCCATTGGAGAATGGATATATTTAAGGTGATATCTAGCCTCCCATACTCACCGAATCACTATCATTGAATCACTAAATATCATAATTGTATGAATTTATTTTCAATGTCTAGATTTAAACCTTGCCAAGGAGTGAGGAAATCCACTTGATTATCGGTTTCTGATCCCAATACCCATACATATTATGACTCAAATTTTTCGTTATAGCCAAGAATCACCCATCACACTCCTAAATCCACCACAAATTATTATGAGTATCAAAATGATATATTTCAATCCATTGTAGAGTTAAAAAAAATTTAGCACAAAATATTATGAACATCCATTGCAAAGTAAAATAAATCGACCACTGAAGATTACAAATATTTATGTTAAAAACATTTTTCACATGTTAATTTTATATTATTTTAAAAAAAGATAACAATTTTTCTTATAATATATTAGAATATTCCCCCGATGGGAGTATGGCCCAAGGAAAATGACGGCATGGGTTGTTGAGCTTCATCAATCACTTCGTTGTGAAAAATTGTCTTCACATCCATCTGATGCATATTCCATCCCATCTGCACTGAAAGTGATAGAATTGATCTGATTGAAGAGTACCTTGCTACTGGAGCAAATGTATCCTCGTAATCAATTCCCTCCACCTGAGAGAACCCATTGGCCACAAATTTGGCCTTGTGTTTCTCGACACTCCCATCTCCTGATTTTTTCACCTTGTAGATCCACCTGGAACCTACCACTGACTCGTCCTCTGGCCTTGAGACCACTTCCCAAGCAATGTTCCTGATAATGGAATCATATTCCTCTACCATAGCATCAGCCCATACTGGTTGTTACACTACTTCTTCGAATGAGGATGGCTCAGTCTCTACACTCTCGCTCATCAGAGTCATGTAGGTAGTGCACTGATCTGGTGACCTCCTCTGCCTGCATTGTGATGTGGATGCTCCCACATTCTCTAGTATCATGCATCAATATATGAGCCTCTCTGGTGAACTTTTTTCCATCTATGGATGTCTTTGCACGAGTGGGTCCTTCCACTCTCTACTCTTGTTCTTGTGGTTGCTACACAACATCGTGAGGTTCTTCCTTTGGAGATAAAATCTCCTCATTTGCATGCAACTAAATCTCCCTATCAAGGGAACATATCATGACCCTCTCTTCATTTAACTTTGCATCTCTATGAACAACTACCATCTTGTGAGATGAAAGGTACACACGCTAGTTATGAGGTGTATAAATGTACCCCACAAATATGCACAAATTTGCTGTCGCTTATAGCTTTGTCCTTGCATCCTTGGAAACATGATAGTAAACTAATGAACCAAAGATCCTGAAATGAAACACATCTGGTTTCTTACCTGAAAAATCTTATTCTAGTGTACTCATCCCGAGAATCTGATGAGGACTCATGTTCCGCACATATATCGATGTGTTGCATGCTTTAGGTCACAAGTGAAACGGTAGGCCTTGATCATGCAACATCATTTGTGCGGCTCCTATAATACTTAAGTTCTTCCTTTCAGAAACCCTATTTTGTTATGGGTTATGTGGTGCTATTAACTCTTGTCGAATTCCTTCTGATGCACAAAAATTCTAGAACTCATTTGACACATATTCTCCACCATTATCACTCCTGAGAGCCTTCACTTTCCTTCTTCTGTATTTCTCAACAAGTTTTATAAATTCACAAAAAATTGAGAATGTATGGTATTTATTCTACATGAAGAATATCCATGAATTACGTGGAGGCTATCGAGAATGGTCCACACACATCCGAGTGAACTCTTTCAAGGATCTCTTGCGCTCGACAGTCCTTATCATGAAAGGTGGCTTTCGTGTACTTCCCCAATGTACACCCTTTTCATGTATCATGCTTCTCTAGTGCACCCTTGGGAAGTCTTGTAGAAACCTGTTGCATGATATTCAAAGCTCCATGGTGCAAATGGCCAAGTCGTCTTTGTCATAATTCACCGATGTCTCGGATCTACACCTTTGATGATTTCGTGCTCAAAGTAGTATAGTATTCTACATCCAATTTGTATAGGTTCTTCACCCAAACCCAAATCCGCTTCACTTGTCCCATGGCTATGTGACAAAGGAAAGAATTTCCTTCGCTAAACACCACATCGTAACCATGGTATTCCAACATAGCAATTGAAACTAAATTATTCTTCAGAACTGGAATATACATGACATCTTTTAATGTGAGAGGAGAACCAGACTCCCTCTGAAAAGTAATAGTATCGATATCGGTCTCACTATACCTTCTCTAATCTCCCATATCTATGTTCATCTAGAGGTCCTTCTCCTCCAAGTCACTGAAAAATTATTTGTTTCCCGTCATATGGAATGAGGCTCCATTATCTAGATACCACTCACTATCCATCACCAATGTCACCATGCATGCAATGAGGGTGAAATCCAACTCGAATTGTGAAGCTAAATCTTCACCCGCCTCTCCTCCCGAGGGATTCTTTCCGGCATTCTTGTGTAGACACTTCGTGGCATAGTGTCCCAGCTCATGACAATGAAAACATTTAATCTTCGATAAGTCCTTCTTATTGCCTGCCTAACTATAATCTCCTTTGTATTTGGATTTATTCCCTTCCCCTTTATTTTCCTTTCTAGCAAGGTACAGTTATCCTCATCATCATGCTTGGATGAGGTTCCATCTCTAGTGTTCCACCTTATCTCTTATTACACTAAGTCAGACCACAAACGCTCCCACTCTGGTAGATTCTCCCTCTCATTTTTAGAATCTTGGTATTTGTGCCAATGCTTGGGAGGGCCTATAAGTGCTAGGATGACTAGATCATCTTCAACAAATATAACACCAACACTCCCAAGCTCATATTGACATTGGGTGAACTTTCTCAAGTGTTATGGTATTGTGTCACCCTTTTCCATCTTGATTTTCCGAAGATTTTCCTTCAGTGCTAGCTTCCTAGGGTCACTGTTGTTATGAAACAAGTTTGTCAAGGCTTTCCACATTGCATATGGAGTCTCCTTCCCATGGAGGTTTGAGAAAATATGATCTCGAAATCCTTCTAGTAAGATCCTTCTTTCCTTGGATACATTCTTCTTCCATTCTGCTAGATTCTGTGCATCAACAACTACTAGTTTTAGAACATATTTTGAGTTAATGGTTTATTTTTTAATATTAATGGATTAAAATTTTAATCATAAATTAATCAAAAGAATGTTACAAAGTAGTCTTGTATTTTGGAGGACATTCCTACTTATGGTACCAGTGGTCTCGCGATATAATTTTTTTGGTGTATTATGAACATGGAATAGTATAATTCTGATGCTAGATGTAATTGGCGCAAAGTAAGAGAGGCATTCCCTGTAAAGGTCGATCCTATTTAGGGTTTCAACCATTAATCATTGATATAATAATTGATATATTATATTGTTTTTTATATTCAAAATAAATTATTTTCTTTGTATTAACATTATAAAAAATGAGTATTGAGGATAGGCATTATAATGAATGTACAATGTTTGGAAAGTGCCATCTTTAGGAGTTAGTTTTTGTAGCATCAGATGTGTTCTAGCCACAAAATTTGGTGGAGAGGCTAGAATACATGAGATCTCCAAAACCTATAAATTGTTTATGGAAATTCCACATAGAGATGCCTTAATTAAATTATCAACCAATTTTTAAATATTTCCTAAGTCTAAGCTTAGGGAATATGGTTAATTAATCAAAATTAATTAAGTCAAGGTGAAAATAGTTTAGAATCTCACATGGATCGACTTCGGGATGATCATAGCTCTTGATTAAGATATAATCTTGGCCATTAGAGTCCCAACAAAGGATTATAAGAAGAATTCGATGGGAACTTGGAGAAGACACTTGAGCAGTTCATTTTCCTTGGAAGATCGATTTAAGAGTAAAAACAATTGTCAGAGAGCCAGATATCAAAGTAGAGATAGTGAGGGGCAAGGACAGTGAGGTTGGAGGAAGTTTTTCTAGATTCAGCAAGTGCATTTGCAGATAGGCTAAGATTTATCTAGTGGGTTGCACAGAGGCAGTGTAGAGCCTCTGAGGGTAGTTCGAATTGTTGAAGAGGGCATAGATTTTCAGTTCCAAAGGTCAGGCAGATGTTCTAGAGTGCCTGAGAGATACTTTCCCAACCAACAACAGACAAGACGAGTTTATTAGCAGTTAGTTTGGGCGGCAGTAGTAGCAGGCAGCTTCAGAGTGATGCAGTGCCTGCGCAGGCCCAATAGGACGACTTTCTTTTCAGAGGAAATCCAATGATGAAATTTCTCGGAGAGAGGGTAAATTCCCTCGATATATTTTTTCTAGTATTTTCTCTATGCAATAGCCAGATTTCGACATCCAGATTATTGTACTCATAATTTCTCAATGTTGCATAATAATAAAACCCTCAACTACTGCACCAGTTTTCCCAATTTGGGTTTTTTTCGAGGACATTTGTCCAAAAATAATGGTGTCATTTTTGTGTGTGCGTGTGATAGAATTTTCTCATTTTCCAATGCTATTATTTTCCGTAGTTTATTTGTGAAATTCAAATTGTGAGTTATTTGATATTTTTCATAGAAAACAACGGATAATTTGTTAAATAAATTAACAATTAGGAAAATAATCTACAATTGTTGTGATAGATGAAATTTTCACGTGGTATCAGAGCGTTGATCAGCCAGGAAACTCATAAGTGAAGAGGAAAATTTCATTGTTCAGAGCGAGCAGCAGACCAAAATTTTCTGGCGTTGCACAGTGCCTATCCAGGCAGTACAAATTTTTGGGAAGAATTTGATTTTCAGATGTAGGAGGCAGAAAAAGTTTGAATTTCCTAACATAGTGATTCCAACAGACAGAGGGAGCAACAATAGCTCATTTTTTCACTCAGTAGATTCCTTGGTTGCACGCAAAGTGTTTTCCAGTAGCTGAACCAATGTTAGGTGGAAGAGAAAAGCACACACAATAGAGGGAAAATTTCTCTGAGGGAACTTCAAGTCTTAGAAGTTTGATTTTTCCAAGAATATTGGCACTAGCAGCTAGCATATCCACACATTAAATAAGGGAGTGGGAGTAGAAAATCAACAATCAAGCATAAGGAAAGAGGGGGTTTTCAAAATTTTTCAAGATGGACACAACCAGACTTAGATATCAGGATAGGTTGGAGGGTTCCTCCAACTATGTCATCTAGAAGGCCAGAATGTCTTTCTTTCTAGATGAATATGGCCTCGAAGCCTACATAGATAATGTTTTTGCAGTTCCCCAGGATGCAAATAAAATAAAATAATACAGGAAGGAAATGGTGAAGGAAAAGTGGTTTGATCTTGGATGGAGTCTGGGACAATATAGTATCACACATAGCTAGAAAGGATACTGCCAAAGAGATGTGGGATGCTCTCTCCATGCTATATCAGGGTAATTTTGAGTAGCAGAAGATGTTCTTGGAAGAAAATATGAGATGAATAAGGATGCAGAAGGGGGAAGGCATAGACCCCTTCCTCACCAGGATTTAGGAGGTCTGAGATCATATATAAGTCGCTGGGGAGGCGCCCCAACCCACAGAGCTTGTATGATTGGCACTAAACATTGTCTCGGAGGACTGTAGAGTTTTTTTCCAAAGCATATTTGGCAGAGACACTTTGCCAAGATGGGACATGATGTGGGCCAATTTGCAGCAGGAGTTGAGGCATGATTTGTCAAAGAGTACCATTAGCGGCAGTAGTAGCAAGGGGTTGAAGAGTGAGGAAGAGAATGTGTCCCTAGCATATAAGGGTCCAAGTTAGGGGTAACGAGAGAAGAAGAATAAGAAAAGGACCTATCAAAGGTCAAGTGATTCAGATATGGTGAGTTCGGTCACTACAGTACGCAGTGTCCTCTCAGGATGAAGGACAAATAGGAGAAGCAGGACTAGGTAGCAAAATCTATGGAAATCGACAAGCTTTCCTTTAAGCTAGAGTAAGAGTTTGCTATGTGTACATATATACCTCCAGGAGTGATGTTGGGCGATTTGGTGTTGTAGCCCTAGAGAGCTAAAAATATGGGTAGGATCCTTGAGGAGTCCACCTCATGGATCATTACCTGGCTATGGGGGCCCACAATATTCAGTAGCAGGAGGGACCAGTGGCAGTTGATGTAGTAAGAAATTCCATAGTGATAGTTGCATATTGGTGGTAGTTAGGTGCTAGGGAGTGTAGTGCAAAGCCAACATCAACACAGATTATTCTGTGACATTGCATAGGCTAGTAGTAGTCAAGACTTAGGAGACAAATGCAACATACTGAACATAGTTCATTTAGTATTACAGATGCTTCTCAGTTGTAGTTGTTGTAGTTGCAAGGACAACAGTTGAGAGGGAGTTGCAATGTAGATGCATGTTTGGCATCAACATAATAGTGCCAGCAGTAGCACAGATGTAGCATTAGAGTTGCATGATATTCGGTGGGAAGTGGAAGGCAGTCATAGTGGCCATACATCAGTAGCGTGATAGAGGATGGTACAAAGACAGGGTGTTATGGCATAGTGTGCATCATTAGAACACAATTCTCTCTAAGAGGGATTTTTAGTTTTTGTAGCATTAGATGTGTTCTAGACATGAAATTTGGTGGATAGGTTAGAATACATGAGATCTCCAAAACCTAGAAATCATTTATGGAAATTCCACCTAGAGATGGATGAATTATATTATTAACCAATTTTTAACTATTTCCTAAGTCTAAAATTAGGGAATATGGCTATGTAAATCAGAATTAATTAATTCAAGGTGAGAATAGTCTAGAAGCTCACACTGATCGACTTTAAGATGATCCTAACGCTTGATTATGATTTAATCTTGGTCATTGGAGTCCCAACAGAGGATTATAAGAAGAAGTCGATGAGAAGCTGGAGAAGACACTTGAGCAATTCAATTTCCTTGGCATATTGATTTACAAAGAGTAGAAACAGTTGTCGGGGAGCCAAAGATCAAAGAAGAGACCGTGAGGGGCAGGGAAAGTGAGGTTGGAGGAAGTTTTTCAAGATCCAACGAGTGCATTTGTAGAGAGGTCAATATTTCTCCTGGAGGCTGCGTAGAGCCTTAGAGGGAAATTCAAATTGGTGCATAGGGTATAATTTTTAGTTCTAGAGGTGAGGTAGAGGTTCTAGAGTGTTGGAGAGATGTTTTCCCGACCAACAGTAGGAAGGATAACTTGATTATCATTCAGTTCAGGAAACAATAGTAGCAAGAAAACTAAGAGTGATGCAGTGCCGACATAGGCCCAATAGGATGAATTTCTTTTCAGAGGCAATCCAATGTTGAAATTTCTTGGAGAGAGGGTAAATGCCCTCTATATATTTTTTCCACTATTTTCTCTATAGGATAGACATATTTCGACATCCAAATTATTGTACTCAGATTTTCTCATTGCTGCATAATAATAAAACCCTCAGTTGCTACACTGGTTTTCCCAAGTTGGGATTTTCCAGGGACATTTGTCAAAAAATAATGATGTCATTTTTATGTTTGTATGTGCTAGAGTTTTCTCAATTTCCAATGCTATTATTTTTCGCAATTTATTTGTGAAATTCACAGTGTGAGTTATTTGATATTTGTCGTAGCAAACAACATATAAATTGTTAAATAAATTAACAATTATGAAAATAATCTCGAGTTGCAGTGATAGATGAAATTTTCACAGGTTGGAATTGGTAGGTGACCAGAAGAATAAGTTTTTTCATGGATACAAATCCTATGTTCAAAATTGGACTAGTTGTGATAATGTGGGAGGGGTATACGAAGTCGCACGTTGATTGGATGCAGCTTGATCTTTCTTAGTGGTTTTCTTCAATTAAAGAAATTCAGGTAAAAGTTGATAATCATGGGTATAATTTCCACACACACCACAAATAGAACAAGGATTATTCATGCAAATTTAAGGCTTCTACCCTTGTTTTGGTTGGGTATTAATACCTTGACCTTGATCTAAGCTATTCTGGTTGCTTCCATAATTATTATTAGGTTATTGATTTTGGTTTCCTTAGTTCTCTTGGTTTTGGAAATTTTCATCTTGTTTTTCCTTCCCTTTATTCTTCTTTTTGTTATGAATATTATGATTAGGGGGTTTGGATGCATTTTTTTGAGAACAAACTTGAACCTGAAGAAAAGGTGTATGTTGACCAACATTATTTGGGGTTGGGGATCCATTATGGAGGAACTAAAGTTGTTAGTAGATGGATAAGAAATGGATAGTGTGGATTCATGGTTGTTCCACTACAACAAGAGCTAGTACAAGTGTGACCATGCATGTATTGGTGTGTGAAGGGACTTGGATATGAAGTGATAGTTCCCACTTGAGATGTGGATTGAGAATTATTAGGTCAAGGGCTAGGATAAATATAAGGCATAAGGGGACACCCTATATACATTGGGGGGTAAGAGGTACTAACCCCACTTATGGAATACCATACCCAATTAGTTTGGGTTATTTTATCACACAAACTCAAAAACATTATGAGTTGCATGGGATGCCAACATTGTTGATTGATAAATTTAGCATGAAACAGAGGGCATCAAGAAGGATGGTAATATAAATACCCTAACTAGGAATAGATAAGGTCATGTTGTTATTCCTTTTGAAGTTCTTCCTCTTTAGTCTTAGATATGGTCATGACCACATCCTTGGTGATGGGAGGAAGTAGGGACTTCAAGAACTATTCCATAAGGAACCTATCGTTAATCTTATCTTTACAACACCTAAATCATTATGCCACTCATGGATGTGACCTTTGATATGGGTGATATTAGTCTAACGAAATTTGGTTATGATATTGATTCCTATATTATGGTGAATTGTAAGTTGAAAAAATGTTAAAAACAATTTAGTTGTGGACTTAAAGGTGCTACAAGAATGATGTCGTTGATCAATGTGCCATTTCAAAACCATATCGATGATGGTGAATTGAAGAAACCTCAATATAATTAATTAATTCATGATGTTATTAGACGAGTACTAGAGGTGGAATGACATGATATTATTGGACACATCCTCTATAATGTGGTTCTCAAATTTAGGTATATCCAAGGGTTTTTTGGTGAGCATGGCTGTCCAAGTGGCATTATGCTGAACAAAATAATTAATAATGTTAGTCAAATTAAGGATATTTAACCTTTCCATATAGGGTAAAGCAATTTGGATTTTCACTTGAGCTTAAGTGATGTTAGGATTAGTTATTTCCATGGTGAGAGAGAGAGTGGTACACAAGTTAGGTGAAGGTAAAGTAATTGAATGTGGACTAGTTTCCAGAACACCTAAGCTAGATGGACCTAGAGGAAATGAGGATTTAGAATCCAAAGAATATAATTTTGAGGGTGGCGGTCCCTGTTGCAACGTTTTTGGAATTATTGCTATGGATTATTCAAGTTACTTAATATTTGAGGCCAATTGGGGAAGCCTCCCTTATGGGGATAATATCAAACCACAAAAAAAAAATTGTTCAACCACTAAGGTGGTGATGATGGTTGTTCTCATTGTTTACCTAAACTTAGAGTGCCTAGTGAGGCTTTGCACTAGGTTGTTTGAATTTGTGGCAACAAGCCAAGAGAAGGGTTAAGATGATTGATCCTAAATCATTGAGTAGGAGATATGACATGACCAGGATTACTCAAGGGAGATAGGCCATGAAGTATATGAGAGTTTACTTAATAAAATAATGATACCTAGGTGTAAATATCTCTCCTTGAAATCAATCAATCCATTAAAATGCTAAAGCCACCAAAGCAATCAAGAAAACAAACAAATGATAAAAAAAACGCTACATGCTTAACTACTAGAAGAAGTGGTTTCAAATGTTTTTTAATCAAAATGTATATGTCCTTATTGAAGCTTTCATCCTATAAAAAAAGAAGACTCTAGCCTTAACATAAACTAGTGCTTAAATAAACATAAACTAAGACCCTTCCAAACCTTTCTTTAAAATGGTTGAAGGTACCACCCAAGAAACAGGATAAGGAATAAAAAAGGTTCTTCGAAACAGATAGAATAAAAGGTTATGAAATATCTTGTGTAGATGAGTGAAGGCATGAATGAAACAATTATAGCTAAGAGACCAACGGAACTTTTAATTGCATTTTTAATTAATCAAAGAGGCAATCAAATGTTTTACATTGTTAAACTAAGGTTTATCTAGAAACTATGATTTACCATGCACTGTATGTGCAAGTCACACATTATGATGGAAAAATTGTTTTAATTGATGTCAAACATAGGGGGAGACTACATATGTCAAAGATAAATATTGGAAAGTGAATATTGTGGCAAATATTGGTTTTTGAACCTTTGATGACCAATTTGGATACTCTATCTTTGACAGATTTTTTACTATAATTTCATACCTAAAATTGGACCATAGGCCATATAGATGGAAATATTGTTATGATACCTTTCCAATGGTGTATGGTACTCCCTCTAACTCCATATGAATGAGAAGATACGAAATATTTTTTTAGGATGACCCAACCAAAGTACAAGTAGGCCGACCCAACTAGTTTTATAATTCATCCTCATAAGTGAATGTAGAAACATTATAAATAAAGGATAGATAATTTCATTTGAATTGTATCCAATTAAGAATACATATGAGGTCACAAGAGGAGTTGGGGAATAATTGTTGGGGTGATTCTTGCAGTCTAAATGTGATTTAAGGGGTGAACGAGTCATCTTGGAATTTTCACTATAGCTTCTCTTCTAGGATATTTCAGACCATGAAAATTGTAAGAGCCAAATATAAGATGTTAATGTACATACGGTTAAAATTTCAAACCTTATCTCACTATATTTTTGGAGATATTCCTAGATGAGGTTAGGTTTTTTTAATGCTCTTGAAATCTAGAAATCTGCTTCAAATGGGTCAGCTTGAAATTTTCGCTATAAATTTTCTTTTAAAAGGTTTCAGACCATGAAAATTGGAGGAAATAAATAGAAGAAATTCATTTTCTTGTGGTTAAATTTTCATATCTTATTTTGGTACAATTTCAGAGATATGCTCTAAGGAATTTAGGTCTCCTAAAAGCTCCTGAAATCTTCTTAAAACAAATCATCTTGGTATTTTTGTTATAACTTTTTCCGATGTTTCAAAAGTGAAACTTGAGGATATATATATATATATATATATATATATATATATATATATATATATATATATATATATATATAAATGTGGTTAAAATTTCAGACCTCTATTCTCTAGAATTTTGGATATATGGTGTGAGGAAGTTATGCTTCTTGAATTCTCCTAAACTCTTCTCCAAATAAATCATCTTGGTATTTTCACTATATGTTTATTTCTATGATGTTTCAGGTTCTAGAATCTGGATGAGATGGAGAAGAGATATCAAGGTACTTATGGTAGAAATTCTAAATCTTTTTTCACTATCATTTTGAAGATATGATCTAAATAATTCAGTCTTCCTAAATACTCTTGAAACATGCTTGAAACAAGTTAGCTTGACATTTTTTTATATAAATTTATTTTTAAGATGTTTCAAATTGTGAAAATTGGATGACATAGATAAGTGATATCTACGTTCCTATGGTAGAAATTTCAAAACTATATTTTTGAAATTGGATATGTGGCATGTTGTGTAATTTTGTTCTTGGGAAGAAGCCAAAAGAAAGGAGGCTTGGTAGAAGTAGACCTCATGAAGGAAGAAGTAATAGGTAGGCTTGGTGAAGGAAAATGAAACTAAAAAACTTGGTGAAGATAGAAGTAACAAGAAGACTTGGTGAAAGTAGAATAATTTAAATTTTTTTATGAAGAATAAAGACGATTCAATGAAGTAGGCTGGTGCCTATGAATAGTTGCAATAATCGGGATTGGCGTATGTTGTAGTTTGGTGCCTACAAATCTTACAGTAGTGGGGATTGGTGTCTCCTGTTGGTTGGTGCCTACAAATATTGCAGTAGTGGGAATTATTTTCTCTTGTTTTTTGGTGCCTATATATATTTCAGTAGTGGGAATCGATTTCTCTTGTAGGTTGGTTCCTTCAATGCAGTAGAGGGGATTAGTGTCTCTTGTAGGTTCTTTCCTACAAATTAGTAGAGGGGAATGGTGTCTCCTGTAGATTGGTGCCTACAAAGAAGTAGAGGGGATTGGTGTCTCCTGTAGGTCGGTTCTTATAAAAAAAGGGAGAGTATTGGTGTCTCCTTAGGTTGGTTCCTACAAATTGATGTAATAATAGGTTGGTGCCTACAATATGTTTCATATAAATCAGTTTTATGGTTTTCTCCCATAAGGATTTCCACGTATATCTTGTGTTACTTGTTCAGTTTATGGGATTGATGTTTTATGATGTTATAATGTTTAAATAAGTAAAAATTGTCATTATATTGATTCACCCTCCATCTCAGTACAATAATTGGTATCAGAGCAAGTTCCTTCTAAAGAAGTCTAACCACTAGAAGGTAAATCTTAGATGTACAAATGGTTAGCAAGGATAGTTCCATCTCAAACGTAGCCCCACTCTTTTTCGGAACAAATTATTTTATTTAGAAGAAATATTGAGGGCATATCTAATGTATTTTGGCGTTGACATATGACTTTATGTGATAAATTGCGATAAAGTTTCACTAATTCCTGCAATAAACGTAGATGAGAAAATTGCTTTTGCAAATAGTGCCAAATTAACAAATGTCATTCAAAGTGGTCTTGCTAATTTAAAAGTTGTCAAGGTAATGTTGTGTGATTCTACTAAGGAAATTTGGAGCAAGCTTCAAAGAAGGTATGAAGGAGATGAAAACGTAAACATGGATAAACTTAAAACTCATAAAATGAAATTTCAAAGTTTAAAGATGACTGAATAAGAAGACATTGCACGTTTTTTCCTTCGAGTATATGAAGTTGTGAACGTTATTATAGGATTGGGTGAAAATTTTGAATAACCAATTATTTTTCAAAAATGTTCAAATCTCTTTTATTGAGGTTTAATCCAAAGGTTTCAACTATTGAATAAGTGAAAGAATTCGAAAATATGAAGATGGATGAACTATGTGGAAGCCTTATTGCATATGATGTAGAAAATATCTAACATAGCTATAATACCATCTATAAATTATATCAATGGATTCAATCTGATCATGCAATGTACTAAATCAATATACTGAATCCTTCTACAATATTTACAGAATATAAAACAAAATCGCTCAATCACATGCAAGTAAGAGAAAGGAATTATCAATCACACAACACAAGATGTTCTTGGGGAAATCACCTGCTCAAAACCCCTCTATCATATATTGTACATAGTCAAAGAATCATGAAATAATAGAATGCTTTCTCACACCAAGAAAATCCTACACTATCCTAACTGTCTCACTCTGATCCTGCACAAAACTGTCTAGTAATTCTTAGGCGAAATTGACCAAAACTTAGCCAATTCTCAGCCCTTCCTTAGCCCAACCTTTCTCACGCAATCCCTAGGAAATTAATATCTGTTAAATAGGATAATAAACTTTCCTTGATTGTGCAGTCCTTCATGAGCCTTCCTATGACTTTATAATTGCGCTCAGACAATTCGCTAATAATACAACCGATAGTTAACATCCCTTTAACCTCTGTCTCAACTGGGTCTGCATAAGAAATGAAATGCATGCAACTATTAATAGTAAATCATCAGTCACTTGAAAAATCACTGCATGTGAATTAAATCTGATTTAATTCTCTTGACCTCTCACTAATGCAACAATCAGTTACAACTAGTTAGATTGACTTTAACTCACTTAATTGAGTTAACTGATTTCTCATGCATTAAACTAATACACTAACTACAACTTGGACTCTAAAACAAATAGAATCGCTCTACAGGCCTCACCAGCCACTCTCAACTCAAATTTCATGAGCTAACTGAGTCTATCACACTCAGTTAACTATTACAAGTGATTATGAGATAAGATTACAATTTATTGTCCAATTTATTTAAGGGATAAATAAATTTGACACATATTTATTTCAATTTAATTAAGGAATAATTAAATCAAAATCCTTGCATGGTAGCCATTTTTGGGTGCCATTTTCTAGTTGTTGTTTCTGGATGCCAATTTCATTATTTCTTGTTGCACATTTCAACACTCCCTCTCAACAAGAAAGGAATGAATCTGTCTTGATCCAATACCTTTGGAATGTTCTTGCATGTAACACTTATCTAGTGTTGTTTGTTGAGATTCAACAAGAAGATCCTAGTGAAAATTATGCATCTATACTAGGATGAAGCCTCAGGCTATTTTTAGGTGGAGGTCTATTTATAGATGCATGAGAAAATTCTATTTATAGTTGATGTCTTTATAGATGCATGAGCAGATTCTATTTATAGATGATGGTATATTTATAGATGTATGTACGAGTTCTATTTATAGATGCATGTCAACTATTATTATCCCTTAATAATAGTTGGACAATAAACAATAATCTATTCTCAATGAGCACCTTGAAATAGTTAACTGAAGTGGAAAATCAGTTAGCTATAGGAAATTTGAGTTCAAAGGTTGGTTGGCGGGACATGCAAGTGGACTTAGTTGTAATTGAGTGATTCGAAGTTGTAACAGAGTTGGATGTGTAGTTATGTGAGTTGTAAAGTAGTTTAACTCAGTTAAGTGAGTTAAACTCAGTTGTGCTATGTAACTGAAGATACACTCATGAGAGATCAGTGAATTAATTATTAATTAATTCAAAATTAGTAGTCTCACATGAAACTGAAGATTTACTACTGTTAACTACATGCATATCAGATCCAGTGGAGACATAGTTGATATGTAGGTGAAAGGGATGGTTTGATTATCAGTTGTGACATTAGTGGGTGCACTCATGCAACCACACACACATTAGATGTGCCCATGAGGATTGCGTAGTCAAGGCAAGGAGGATTCCATTCATTCGGGGATTGCTATTAGATGGGATTACACAATGGAGGCAGGCTGTCTGGAGGCAGTAATCTGGCACATGAATTTTCCAATTTTTGTATGAATGTGTGAGACGATTGTAGATTGTACTAAGAGCTCTTGGATTGGAGCTTTGTATGATATTGTTTCATTATCCATGATATATACATAATATATGATAGTGGTGTTTTTAGTTTTATGCTTTCCTGGTAAAAACATATGTGTTATGTGTGATTGATTTTTCTTCTTAATATTGCAATTGGCAGTCGTGTTTTAAATCCCACAAAGATTTTTTGTAGAAGCTATTCTGTATTTAACAGTGTCATATAATTGTTAGATCAGGAGAATCCAAGCAATACATAATTTGTATTAAATTTATACATGGTATCGGAGCACATAAGATTGCAATTTTGAAGCAAGAGTTGAGTTTGTTGGTGGAAAGAATTCGAATTTGTAGAAATAATTTCTTGGTGCTACAGTTGAGTTAACATCGAAATGGATTTCAATGATTTGTGGCTAGAGTATGCACTCGAGGGCAGCTCAAACTACATTTCTTGGAAGGACAGGATGGAGGTAGTGCTCGAAGATAATGGCTTGATGGAATTCATTGACAGTGATGTTCCTAAGCCTACCTCGACAGATGCTGCATTACTTGATGCATGGAAAAAGAAAGTGGCAAAGGTGAGGAGGATTATTTTGGAAGGTGTAAGAGACCACATTGTCTCAAGCCTTCATGGGAAAGCCACACCATATCCTATGTGGAAGGCTTTGACAGATCTTTTCCAAATTAGCAGCGACCATAGGAAATTGGCGCTCAAAGATAAAATTGGGAAGATCAAGATGGAAAAGGGCGACAAAATTCCAAAGTATCTCACGAAGTTTTTCCAATGTTGTGATGAACTGGGGAGTGTGGGAATAATTGTTGCCGATGATGATTTAGTGAGCTTGGATCTCTTGGGACTTAATAAGAGTTGGCACAGTTATGAGGACTCTGTCAACGGACGGGAAAAACTGCCAGATTGGGAACGACTGTGGTCGGATCTAGTGCAGGAGGAGTTTAGGTGGAACACCAGTGATGGCTCTTCATCAAAGCATGATGATGAAGAGGATTGTGCTTTGGCTACCAAGGAAAAGAATGGGAAGGGGAAGAAATTCCATTCTAAGTTTGAGACTAAAGGCAAGAAGCTGGATATGTCCAAGGTGAAGTGTTTTAACTGTCACGAACATGGGCATCTCGCTACTAACTGTCCGCAGAAGAAGAAGAACAATAAGGCTACTGGAGTTTCAGCTGGTGAGGCCCTTGCCTCACAATTTGAACTTGACTTCTCCTTGATCGCATGCATGGTGTCAAGTGCATTGGGATCAGTGTGGTATTTGGATAGTGGCGCTTCCTTCCACATGACGAGAAATAAGGAGCTTTTCAGTGACTTGGAGGAGAAATATCTCCAAATGCATATAGAGATGGGTGACGATGGATGATACAGTGTGAATGGCATAGGTACAATTACCTTTTAGAGGGATTCAGGTAAACCATTTCAATTGAAATATGTTATGCATGTTCCAAGTCTGAAGAAAAACTTGGTCTCAGATGCAATGTTGGAGGACAGAGGCTATGATGTTGTTTTCAAAGATGGAAAAGCTTTCCTGCAACATAAAACAATGGGTCAAGCCAAGAGGATAGGGATTCGAGTTAAGAATATCTACAAGTTGGAGGTAAATGGTTGTGTTGCCATGATGGGAAAGGCAGAAAAAGTGGTGATATGGGATAAGGGTGAATTATGGCACAAGCAATTGGGCCATCTTCATCATGGAGCCTTGAAATTCATGCAACAAATATCTACTGGAATTCCAATGGGAACACTTTCTCAGTTAGATTAGTGCAAGGGTTGCACCATGGGGAAGTATGTAAAGTCCACCTTTCATGAAAAGGAGAACCGTGCTTCGGTGATCCTGGAGAGAGTTCACACAGACGTGTGTGGACCATTCTCAATTGCTTCAACATCAAAACATAAATTTTATGTTATTTTTATTGATGAATTTTCTTGTAAATGTTGGATCTTCTTCATGCAAAAGAAGGATCAAACATTCTCAAAGTTCTGTGAGTTTAAGGCATTGGTGGAGAAAGAGTCGGGGAAGTAAGTGAAGGCTCTGGGGAGCGATAATGGTGGAGAATACATCTCTAAAAAATTCAAAGACTTCTACAACAAAGAATAAATTCAAATAGAACTCATAGCGCCTCATAACTTACAACAAAATGGGGTCACGGAGAGGAAGAACAGAATGATTGTGGGTGCAACATGAGCGATGTTGCATGATCAGGTCCTACCAATGCAGTTGTGTGCGGAAGCATGCAACATTGCAATTTATGTGAAAAATCGTTGTCCTCATAGAGTACTTGGCATGAGTACACCTGAAGAATATTTCACTGGTAAGAAACCGAATGTTTCACACTTTAAGATTTTTGGCTCGTCTATTTATGTGCATGTGACCAAGAACACCAAGAAGAAGCTGGATTCGACTGCTGAAGTTGGGATATTTGTGGGGTACACAGAATCACCCCATAATTATCGTGTGTATTTTCCTAACAGTAAGATGACTCTTATGCGACAGGATATAAAATTCGATGAGGGGAAAGCCATGTGGTTGTCGCTTGAGAGGGAGCTAGAATTGCATGCGGAGGAGGAACTGTTGGTTCCCAAAGATGAGTCTCTAGATTTGGATCAGCCACATGAGGAGGTTCATGGAGAGGAGGAGTCCGCTCACGTAGAGCCAACCATCAGAATTGGTAGAAGGTGTACCATAGAACCTGATAAGCCGAGACTTGCTGCTGCGCAGGATGTAGGAGCCTCTACTTCACAGCACAGAAAAAGACAATCTCTTGATCGGTTTACTAGATACATGGCTCTCATGAGAAAATGTATTGTGACTGAGCCATATTCCTTTCATGGAGTAGTGCAGGAGCCCACATGGGTAGATGCAATGGTGGAGGAGTATGACTCCATTGTCAAAAACAGTGCTTGGGAAATTGTTCCAAGGTCGGTTGATAAATTAGTGGTAGGTTTGAGATGGATCTACAAGGTAAATCAAGCTGCTGATGGGAGTTTTGAGAAATGCAAGGCCAAATTTGTGGCTCGAGGCTTCTCACAGATTGAGGGGATAGATTATGTTATCACCCAAAAATTTTCAAAACATCATTGTGTCAAATCTGTTTTTGATCATGGTCTCAAAATGGGTTTGAAAGTCATTTTAGGTTTTGGTTAAGGGTAGGTTAGAGTTTTTATAAGTTTAAAGGTCACCATTGAATTCAAATAAAGTCTTTAGAGGTCCATTCCATGATCAAATACTCATATTTTTCATTTAGGGATCATTCCATAAGGTTTTGGGTTAAATTTTTGCAATTAGCCAAGAATCCTCTGTTTCGTAGCACCGCTAGTTCAAAAAAGAGGATTTGCGCTACGAAAGCGCTGATACATTCGTAGCGTAAACTCTGAAAAATACACTATGGGCATTACAAAAGCGCGGTTTCTTAACCGTCTTGTCAATTAAGCCAAAATGTGTCAAAATCCGTTGGGGAATTATAGGATAGGAGTATGGTGAGTTAGTTAGTTATCATATTCAATGTACTTACCTATCTCACAGTCATCATTGTCATGATAGGGCATGAGTGAGGCATCATTCAGTTATGAGATGACATCTTAAATTCAAAATTTTTCCTAATTTGGTAATTCTCATTTTCATTTGCTTCCATACGAGTGTTTGAGCTCTGAAGAAACTAAGCTAAGCCTATGGTTGTTCTTTATAAAGGCTATCTTCATCATAATCAAGCGATACTGTTACATATTCTCAAGCGAGGCTGATAATATATTCAATCAAGGCTGTTCATTTCCTAATCAAGTGAGGCTGTTTCATAGATTCAAAAGAAGCTGACAGGTTTTTCTAAGAAGCATGGTAGAGGAGAAGAAAGTCCACAGAGGGGGACATTTCTTAAGATATGAGCCTAAAAATGTGAAGGCTATAATTGAAGATAAAACAGTGATGGAGGGATTTAGCAAAGCAAGTTGTCTCCAGTTTTGTGAAAAGCTGCAGGGTTACCACACTTAGGTGTCTAAAGAATTTTCCTTACACTTCAGTGGAACAACTACCAAAATTGGGATGTTAAATGTGCCAGTCACACCTAAGATTATTGCTTCTGTGACAGAAATACCAAGGGGGAAAAATAATTGGTTTAAAGGTTTTAAGTTTGACATGGAACCATGCAAGGAATTCATGAACTTGAGTATGCAGATATGGACCTGAATAATGCAATACCTAGAAGCTGTATCAAAGACACCTATGCCAAGCTGCTGTTCAACATTCAAAGATAATTTACATGTGAAGGAAGGTACCATAAAGTTTATACTTATCATTTCAAGCTTCTTCTGCATTTCACAAGTATGATATCACTAGATTTTCCCTTTTACTTGCATAGGAGCCTTGCCAAAATGGATGATAAAATACAAGCCAAGTCTTATGGTTGTGAAACATCTTTGTTTCACCATGGTTTGATAAATTTATTGGTGAATGAGATTTAGAAAATAAGCAGGGATTGGTCTTCTTTTTTGTTTATGAATGGTTTTGAACTGGAAACCCTAAACCCAACTAGAAACCATAAACCTAAAGGAACTCCTTCACCACTAGTAGTAGAGTCTAGTAAGCCTGTTGTTGCAAAATCAAAGAGGTTTGTAAAGTTGAAACCAAGGAAATAGGTTGAAGATAGGACAAAGAAGACACAATTTCTTGTTGTAGCAACTCCATCACCTGCAAAACATAGGTCAAAAAGTGTCAAAGAGGCAAAACAAAAACAAGTTGCCAGCAAGCAATAAATCAAGAGAGTGACAAGAAGTCAAGCAGAGGAATCAAAGGGAAAAATAGTTGTTTCAAGTACAGAGGACAGCTCAGTAATAAAGGGAAATTTATATGACATCCTTCATGCAATTTATATAGAAGAGTCACCCATTGTGCAAACTGATTTAATTGGAGTTGATGAACACAAACCGAAAAAAGTCAAGTCAACAAAGAAACTTGAATTTGAGGGTGAAAAGGCAGCCTTTATCTTTCAAGCAAAGAAACCTTTAACTAGGCATGCTAAGAAGCTCAAGGAAGGCAGCAAGGAGGTCCAAGAAACTATTGAAATATTCAAAGTCCCTGAAGAGGTGGTTGACCTCTCATCACCAACAGTGGAGCATGCAGCCAGCAGAATGATGAAGGAAAAGGAAGAAATGACAGAGTGCCAACATCTTGAGGAGAAATTGAGGTTAGAAAATAAAGAGATTGCTATGATGAGAAAGAGGGCCAGAAATCATATTATTGAGAAAACGGAGTTCAAAAGAGTGAAGGCAGTATGGGAAGGCCAAACTGGTTCTAGGTCTGAAATTCCAAGCAGTGTAGAACAATTTTTCACATGGACAGTTCTAGCCATCAAGGAAGAAAAATTTGTCAGAGTAATCAATACTCACTTTAGAGCCAGTAATAGAAGACTAAGAGATCAAGTGGAGGATTTGGAGTTGTAGCTAAAACTGACTCAGGATAAGCTAAAAAACAAAGGTGCAGAATGACAAATTATTTAAAAAGTCAAAAGCTAAATCAAATGGAAAATGAAGAATAAACCTCATGAAAATTGTGTTTTTAGTTCATATGACTATTTGTTTTGATGAAACTAGTGGTATTATAAAGTTTTGGCACATTTTTAGTTCAAATTTTGAAGAAATATGAGAAAAACTGCTCACTCAGCAGTTTCGTAGCGCAAACAGTGCAAAAATAGTGAAAAGCGCTACGAAACTGCTGTAGCAGCTTTTTTCACTCTTTATCCTAAATTTTTGAAGGGAAAAAGTGTAAGTTATGACCTGAAATTGATAGGGAGGTTTTGTTAATTGATAATGAAGATAAATCTGGAAGAAAGAAGCCAAATTTTTGAAGGTAAAAGGGTTAAAAGGTTGCGCTACGAAAAGCGCTACGAAATTGTCTTGTTTTCGCAACGCAGGTCTACTTCTGCTATTTTGAAGATTTTGGTGGTGGTTTTGGATAGCTGGGACTTGGTGAGGTTTTTGATAGGTGTTACTTCAGTTCCTAACTTCAAATAATCTCTAAGTGATGGGTTCATGACAGTCAAAGTGTCTTAAGAGAACAAATAATCCTATGCCTAGAAAACGGGGGATAGTTTCCTAGTTCAATGGAGATCAGCATTGAGGTCATAAAGTGTTGGAGCTTATCATCTGGATTCGACCTTATGGGAATACAGTTGGAAAATTATGTAATCTAGTTTATATAAGGTTGTTATGAGTAGAGTTAAGGAGTTTGAATCCTATTTGTAATAAGATTGTTCATTAGGTTTGCAGCTATCATTTTGTAATAAATACCATGTCATATGGTTAGGAAAGGTGTCAAAAAGTAAGAATTTGATGTATCTAGCTTAGGATAAGGTTATCATACATTGTAAATGATCTATAAAATATCAAGAAGTTGAATATGCATGGGTTGGACATTTTTAGCAAAAATACTGTGTTTATTGTAAGTGATTGGTTTTCAGCTAAATATAGAGTTTTCTACTTAACCAACTCAAGATTCATAAAGACTTCTAGTGTGTTCTTGTTCTAATGGCATATTTTTACTATCCTATTGCAGTGGTGTTTGGTTATGTTACCATAATTCATCATTGATGCTCTGACTTCCTTCATAGACAAATTGACTGTGTGTTTTACAGTTTCACATGTGTATCTCAGGACTAAAGATCTGATATGTCTTGACTTCCATGCTAAGTAGATTGTTTTGTTTTAATGAAGCTATTTTGACTCCATAAGCCCAATGTGCACTTGTTAATGTGATTTGAAACCAATATATATCATTTATTTGATTGTTACCCCACATAGAGTTAGCCATCTATATTTCTATGAAAAATCATTAACCCTTGAGAGAGCCCTCTTAGGTTGAGCAGGCTAAGCCTCAATCAAAAGATTGGTTTGAAACAGTTACATGAGATTTATTTGATTGGTAGCCTATCAGGTTTGATTTTGTGATAACATATTATGAAGTAACCTTTGCACATGTCTCAACTTATTCTTCCATAAGGACCATCCTTGCTCTCTCATCGCAGATGGGTTGGCACATTCATCAGATGGATGTGAAGACTGCGTCTCTCAATGGGATCATTGAGGAAGAGGTGTACATAGAGAATCCTGAGTGATTTAAGATCTTTAGCAGTGAGTCACATGTGTGCCGAATCAAAAGAGTGATGTATAGGTTGAAGTAAGCACCTCGTCCTTGGTACACTCAAATAGACAGCTATTTCACCGAACTGGGCCTCGCTAAAAGTGATGCAGATGCAAACCTATACAAAATTGTGGTGGAGGGTAAGATTTTAATCATTGTTCTTTATGTTGATGATTTAATATTGAATGGTGATGAGCAGCTGATACACTCATGCAAGGAGGACCTTGAAAAGGATTTCGAGATGAAGGATATGGGCCTCCTTCATTATTTCCTTGGATTGGAAATATGTCAGTGAGATGGTGAATTTTTTATGCCTCAAGGCAAGTATGCAAGGGAGATACTAGGTAAGTTTCACATGGAGGGTTGCAAACCCATGGATACTCCTCTTCTAGGAAACTGGAGGAAAAAGAATGCTACATCTGGAGAGGTAGTGGATGCTATTGTCTATCGAGAGTTAGTGGGTTCGCTAATTGTTGGCTTGAGGGGTATTGACCCAGGTTTAGAGGTTAAGGTTCACCAACAAACCCCTATACTACTGGCCCTTTTGGCAATGACCTACTTGCGCAGGCCAAGGTCTCACCTGATGTAGTATGGGAGGGTGCTGGAACCAAGTTTCCACACCCTGAGAGAGAGTAGGTAATGTGAGGCAGATCTGTATTATAAGTTGCTAGGTTTACCTAGAATGATTCTATTCGCAACCCTTTTAATAATATAATCAACATATAACCATAACATAGATATCAGATCTAATCAGTACATTTGCATCCATGTGCGCATTACCAGATACCATCAGAGAGCATTTATAATCGTGGCTAATAACAGATCACATATATACTTATGAAAAAACATAGATACATTCGCAGCTAAATAATCATCATAGATACACTTCAGCAGTGAACATAACCGATCCAGAAAACACACAAATACTTTAAAAATATTGTGCATAAATTAACATTCAGATCCACTTACAACCAAAACCAGCTCGCGCACACAGTGTAGCGAGGTCCATACACAGCAGGACTGAGGATCTCGATGCACACAGCCATCATGAGTCCTTACCCAAAAAAACCCACAATAGATCTACCAGTTCGCACGTAGCATTAGTCTTAATTCATGCCTACCTCTAGATTCAAACTATTCATCTATTTATATCGATGTAGCCTACGCTATCATGTGGTTTGCAAACCATGGTTTGTAGACTCTAGGTCTACCCTTTGACCCATTACAATGCGTTCAGGGCTTTGACCAGCCCAAAAACCCATGCGTTAGAATAATTAATACAAAAAATATACAAAATTCGCAGCTTAGGGAGCCCCATTTTAACTTCCCCCCCAACATAATCTTGTGATTCGTCCCGAGTCATTGTGGCCATGGGTTTTACATCTTCGCCTGAAGCTGCTTGATCCCATCCACCAGCGGGGGCAACACTCCTTCACTTTGTGCAGCAAAATTCTGGGCTATCTCCACCAACTTCTGCGAAGTTGGGCCTTCTGCGAAGTTGGGCCTTCTGTAGCAGCAGTGACACTCTCCAAAGTCTAGTTCGTTGCTTAACTGCGATGTCGACATCTTGAGAAAGCTTGAGGGCCTCATCAGCCCATGGCTTGAGGTGATCACTCAAAGTCTTCTTCTATTGCCGAAGAGCTTCCATGTTGTCTTTGAGCGCATGGATGGTGCATAGTCGGGCCAAGCGCTGAGTGGGGACCAGAGTGGTCAGTGTAGTCTCCATTTGTTCAAACTCTTCTTCCTTCTAACACAGCTCTTGGTTCATTTCACACAGGAGAGGGTCGCGCTGCACCTTGGTCCACAGCTACACAACTGTTTCTAACAGTTCTACAACCTGAGTGATTTGACATGTAATGACATTGGTGGCCTCCGTAACCAACACGACTCGTTGGGCCCTTTCCTCTGGTGGCGTTTCTGGCTGTAATTTGGCCTGTAAGGTCGCAATCTGTTGTTCCATCTCTTATTTGACTACCTAGATCTCGGTCCTCAAAGCCTTGAGTGCTGCAACCAACCCCTCAATCTTGGCCCTGGGGGTGGCAGAAGCCAGGATATATTCGGTGACATTTGTGCAGAGCCTACTAATTAAGTGCTCCAACTCTGTTTGTTGCGTGACGACGAGGGTACATGCAGCCTGTGCCTGTGATACCTCAACTGTTTTTTCTTCAATTGTCTACTGAGCTGTACTGATTTGCTGGTGCACTTGACGATCTATGTGTTGAATCTCTTTGAACAGGGATGCGTGAAGGATATGCAATAGTTCATGTGGCAGGCGGGCAAGATCCAACTATACCTTTGCACAGGCCTGGACTTGCACTCCTAAGTCGGGTGGACTCAGTATGAGGGCTACGCCCGGTAGAGGGCAAAGGTGATCCAAGTGGATATTGGTGGTTACGCACATTTCAGTTTTTGGGTTCATGAACTTCCGGAGCCATTTTGAGGCCCTAAACGACATTTTTTTGGGAAAACGGGGAGCAACATGGGTCCACTTGAAATTTGTAGTCAGATAGATCTTTCTAACGAGGTATGGTACGTGTCAAATAGAGATTGTATGCCAAAGTTATGTCCCTGGGAAGTTGAAACACCAATTTACCCAAACAGGGCCCATAGTTTTGGCGCTTCATCTCCTAGGGTTAGGGTTTTGGCTGTTTAGGATTTCCCATTGTTTCTAAATAATAAATAGGCCCTCTAGCCTCATTGTAACTCAATTCAGAGGCCTGTAGCCGCCACATCTCTTCTCAGAGATAGCTACCAGCGCCCTAGCTAGTTTTATTTCCATTCTGTCTGTAAGAAAATTTCAGTTCTTTGATATTAATGAAATGAAGTGTTATTTCCGATGCATCTCTATATTTATGGTTATATGTTTATTCTACTTTGTTCCTGCATAAATCCGAAAAAGTCATGAACCGAGAAATATCCTTCTAATAGATTCAACCATCTATCTACGACATCTACATCTATTTGACCCTCAAATATGGGAATGCAAAATTTACTTGTACCTTAAAAGGAGTCGCACCTCCAGAAAGGCTCCGCCGGATGCATGCACCGCCTAGTGCCGTTGAAGGATATGGGCAAAGTTATCCATCATCGTGTTCCTTTTTTTTTCGAGGGCCTCCTCGAGCAATATTTTGATAGGATCTCCTGCTCCCTCATCTTTCTTTTCGTCCCCCATGGGCATCCGTCGAGGTTTGCAAGGCTGATCTTGCAAAGGTTCCACCAGATCAAGCCCTAGCTCCTTATACCCCGACCTCGTTGGGGACATGCAAAGAAGGATCGAGAAAAAGTAGACCGCTCTGATACCACTGATCCGGATTTATGCAAGAACGCAACAGAATAAACATATAAACATAAATACAGAGATGCAGCGGAAATAACACTTCATTTCATTAATATCAAAGAACTGAAATTTGCTTACAGACAGAATGGAAATAAAACTAGCTAGGGCACTAGTAGCTATCTCTGAGAAGAGATGTGGCAGCTATAGGCCTCTGAACTGAGTTATAATGAGGCTCGAGGGCCTATTTATTATTTAGAGACAATGGGAAATCCTAAACAGCCAAAACCCTAACCCTAGGAGATGAAGCGCCAAAACTATGGGCCTCGTTTGGGTAAATTGGTGTTTCAACTTCTCGGGGACGTAAATTTGGCATACGATCTCCGTTTGACGTGTACCATACCTTGTTAGAAATATCTATTCGAGGAATACAAATTTCGAGTGAGCAACATCGGTCCATGGACCGATGTTGCTCCCCGTTTTCCCAAAAAACGTCGTTTAGGGCCTCAGAACGACTCCAGAAGTTCATGACCCGAAAAACTGCTAAAAATAGTAAGTTGTGCTGAAACTGAAAAATTGAAAGAGACAATGGTGGGGCCCCAAGTGGAATAGGCGGGTGACCACCAATATCCACTTGGATCAAGAGGCCACTTTTCAGCGTACTGATTACTGCACTGCTTGTTGCTGGGGTCGACCTTATCTGAATCATACTTGTTTGCAGGGTATCATTCTTGAGCTGCAGAGCCCAGAGATCAGCCTGGAGTGTATCAAATGTGGCTTTCTATTGCTCTTCCAAAGCCAACCATTTCTCTTCTGCAGCCAGGGTGACCGCATCTGTGATCTGCTCTAGGTCCTCTTCTGTCAGCGTAACTACTATGTAGCGTTCCGACCGTTGAGCTCATTGCTTCTTCTGTGGCCCTTTAACAAGGTCACTAGTCCACTTTGTACCTTGAGGGGAGTCAACACCTCCTGCATCCAGACCTTCTATGCCCAGATCTTGTTCTGAATCCTTCTGCAGTGTCGGTTCCGCACCCTTCCTAGTGCTCTTGCCCTGCTGCGAACCCTTCTGCGACTGTGGGTTCACTTCCTTCCTAGTACTTTTACCCTGTCCTCCGGTTTCTTTTCTAGTGTCGGGTGGGGTGACCTTTGCGGTGCTCATCCCTGTAGTGTCGTTCATACTTGATTTGAAGCCAAGCTTCCAGTGTGGAGGCCAAGTCACAATTAGGCAGTCAATTTCCTCATTAGCAACCATGTATGGGAGTGAGACCCATGTTGGATCCTTGCGGCCTCTGATTTGTAAATTATGCATGGTTACTTGAAATGCTGCAATGCTTTTGTACTTATCATAAACTGCTGGCAACAAGCGCGGCTGGGAATTGATTGCTGCTGTGAGCTCGCTCTGAAATAGGACCCAAAAGACTTGATTATCCTCAATACGTTGCGCGTCATTTGAGTCCCACAAATTCGTGTATTGTGCCCCTTCACACATATCTGGTGTGAGCTGAGGGAGGATCAAGTCTTCAAGGGCTTCCCATGTGACCAACGCAATGAGAAGTAGTAGCCAAGAGTAAAATAATTCTCATCCATGATCCTAGGTGTCGCGTACATTCTCCAAAATTTGTTGCACAGGAACTGGGACCAATTGTAGCAGACCCCCTTTTCGTAGCAGCCAATCAGCTGAATTACATATGCAGGGATGGTGGCAGCCTGGCATTTTCACATCATCTTGCATGCCAGCAACAAGGTACCCATCTGCACACCAGGGTCGCTGATGGTGCTGATCATGAACCCCCTAGTGTTCCTCTCCACATGGTAGTCCTTGCACACCTTATCAATGATATTTTTCTCATACTTTTTTTCGATGCGTAGCATAGGGTTTGGCCCTTCCATGGGGAGACTAGTAATACGGTGAATAAACATGGCATAAATGGGGATTCGATCCTGGATCCATAATCTGCTATCATGGACTAGGGCAAGCAGTTAGCGCACAAGTCGGTGAGTGATATTGTAGTGGCCAAAGTGAGGCATTCTCAACAAGTTTAATAGCCTAGAACCAGCCAACCTGCGTGCCCATGGCATGGGGACTATTTTTATCTCGTCATCTTCCAATACCCTTTCGAGATATAGTTCCAGTGCCAATTTGGGGAAGGCCTCCGAATTGGCCATGTCATGGTTGTCGAATTTTACCTCGTGGAGTTTGCTGAAGGTTTCTCCAATGATGGGGACCTCTCTCGGAGTCAGTGGCATTTGCAGATAGGTGCGTAGGCCATCGAGCTTCTTGGGAGTGTATGTCGACGGCCTGCGAGGCCGAACATAGGGTGGTAGCCAGTTGATCGGTTCAACGACCTAGGCCTCTTCCTGAGCAGAAATAGGTCTCTTCAATGGGTTAGGCGAATGTGCCCGGGGTACCATTTGCGGGGATTTCACATTTCGAGGGGAGGTGCAGGGCTTCACCCCAGCCCATTTTGTAGGTTTCCTTGACCCTTGCGCTTTTTCTTTCCCCTTCTGATTTCCTTGGCTTGGCGTGGATATAACCTCCTCAACTTCGGGGTCGACTTCCAGCACCTCCTCTGATTCTCTCTCTGTCGAGGCCACGGTCTGGGAAGATTCGACGAGATTAGATGCAATATTTTTGGCACGAAAATTGAACTCAGGGTGGCTACTATCTGAGGGGAAGCATGCTCAGACAAGAACAAGGCGCAATAGTCACGGACTCGTACAAAACACAAACTGCTCAAGATACATGAAACCATTTTCTAAGCTATCCTTCTAATTTTATAGCCTTGGAGATCAAACAACGGTTGGGTGAAGCTTATCATGAAATTACCATCAAGAAAATGGTAAAAAATATTTGGAAATCGCCTCATTAAGTGCTGGCTGCCCTCTCCTTTCAACGGTAAAATTTTTCTTTTTACCCAGTTTCACTGTTCCAACGGATAGTTTTCGCAGCTGTAGATTAACCCTGTACTTCCAGCGCACCTTCTACGTTCTGAGCGCATCCCTGCGCTCCTAGCGCACCTCCTATGTTCTGAGCACACCCTTGCACTCCCAGCGCACCTCTCTGGGCCTCCAAACCTACGATTTATCCTCGCGTGTACCATGATCCTGCCTGCAATTGTCTCCCATTGTGTGCATATTCCGCTCAATGCAGCTACATCGGTCATATAGTAATTTTATATCATATGGTTTGAGCTTACTGCCATTGACATATCCTGGTACCATATCATCATGCAGTGTGGCTAACTAGACCGCTCCTCCATCAGTAATTTCCTTTACCATATAGGGACCTAGCTAGTGCTGATGGAACTTCCCTGGGTGTTTTGCAAACTGGATATCGTATAGCAGGACCAATTCTCCCTCCATAAATTTCTTTCACCAAATATGTCGATTGTGCCATGCCTTTTCTCAGGCCTTTTGAACTTGCTGATGGAAGTTAGCAATGAAACGATCTTCCTCCATGGCTAGAAGTTGCGCTAACCATTCCTCCATGATATCAAGCTTTGCCATATCGGTAAAGGTTGCGATACACAGGCTAGGAACAATATACTCCATGGGCAGAATGGCCTCCTTGCCATAGACCATCCTAGATGGTGTCTTCCTCGTTAACTTCTTGCAGGTGGTTCGATAGGCCCAAAGAACTGAAGGGATGTGCACGTCCCACTCATTGCGATTGATGTTACAGACCTTGGTCAGTGCCTACTCCAAGATCTTATTAAAAGCTTCTACAACTCCATTTTCCTGTGGATGATATGGGGTGCTTTTCGTGTGGTAGATCTGAAATTCTTCAGTCAAGGCCTGTATTGTTTCATTAAAAAAATTCATACCTCTATCGCTCATTAAGATCTTATGACATCAAAACTTAGTCAAAATCTGCTAAAAAATGAAGTGCGCATTGGTATCTGCAGTGCAATCCTTCAAAGCTTGTGCTTTAGCCCATCTGGTTACATAATCAGTTGTAGTGATGATGTAGTGTGCACCTGTCTTCTTTCTTGTCGGGTTGATGGGCCCAATGATGTCAATGGCCCATTTGTTAAATGCTTGCAGGGCCATTTGTGGTTGTAGGGGAATTTCGTCTCTGTGCGATGGCCTTCCTATCCTTTGGCATGTATCGTAGGCTTTGCAATAATCGTGAGAGTCACTATGCAGTGTGGGACACCATAGAAAAGCTCTCAAGATACTTTGGGCCATTTCTTTTACTGCGTAGTGACCCCTTGCTATGCCCCTGTGAGATTCTGCTAAGATAGCATGCCTTTCATGCTCCAAAATGTATCTTCACAGCACCTCGTCAGCTCCCAGCTTATATAGATGGCCTGCGATGATGGTAAAATCTGCTGCATAGGTTACCAACTCTTTCTTCTATTGTACTGAATATTCTGCGGGTGACATCCCTATAGTCAAGAAGTGAATGATGTTAGTGAAGTGCGCATCAACTACCTTAATAGAAAACAACTGTGCATCAGACAATCCTTCTTCTAGGTTGGTCGGTTCTTCACCACTGTCAATTCAGGATAAGTGGTCCGGCCCAACATTTGACTTTCTCGGCTTGATGATGATCTCAAATTCATATTCTTGGAACAACAGTAGCCACCGACAGATTTCCCCCCCAAACACAGGCTTATTCGCTAGGTACTTCAGAGCCGAATGATTTGTAAACATATTGAAGTACCCCCCTAACAGGTAATGCTAGTGTTTTTGCAGGGCGTATACCATGGCCAACCCCTCACGCTCCATAGTGGAATAGTTGCGCTCTGCACCAAAAATTTTCCTACTAGTAAATGCAACTAGATGGTCAATGTGTCCGTCTCCAGGCTGTGTAAGGACAGCTCCCAGGGCGATCCCTGACGTATCTATGTGAACATGGAAAACCTTCGCCCAGTCAGGAAATATGAGAATAGGCACAGAGACCATCTTCTCCTTAAGTAGCTCGAAGCTCTTCTGACATTACTCGTCCCAAAAAAACAAAACGTCCTTCTTAAGAAATTTTTCCATAGGTATTGTGATCAGCGCGTACCCTGGAATGAAATTCATATAGTAGCCTGTGTGACCGAGGATAGTGCACAACTGTTTTTAAGTTGTAGGTACTACCAAGTTTATGATAATTGCTACTTTGGTGGGGTCAACCATCAATCCTTGTCGACAAACTATGTGACCGAGCAAGATCCCGAAGGGTACGCAAAATATGCATTACTTGATATTCAGGGAAATTTTGTGCTTTCGACAAGCGTCCAACATCATACGTAGGTTTGAGACATGCTTCTTTACCAACCTAAAGACAATCCATTCATCAAAATATACCTCCAAGAACTTGTGGATGAATTCCTTGAATACTTCAACCACCACCCGCGAAAATATGGCAGGGGAATTCTTGAGCCCAAACATCATGATAGTATACAGAAAATATCCCCATTCAGTGTCGAACGTAGTTTTTCTGCGATCTTTAGGTGCGATCCTGATTAGATGGTATCCCGAGAACCCGTCTGGGAACGAATATGCTTCTTGCCCCCCCACGTTGTCAGGGATTTCATCTGAGAATGGTGTAGGGAAGGGATCATGTACGAAAGCATCATTCAATTTGTGCAGGTCAACATAGATCCGTATCTCTCCCTTAGTATTTTTCTCCTGAACCACCATAGGACTTACCCAATCACACTGTTCGAATAGTTTGATGATACCTGTGGCTATCATTTTTTTGATTTCTTCCTTGACCTCTTGTTTGTACTTAGGGTTCAACCGATAAGGGTGCTGCTTCACACGACGCACATCTAGTTTTAAAGGGATGTGCATGACCCATAGGTCCCTTGTAATCCCTTTTAGTTATGAGAATTTTGTTGGGAATAAGTCCTGGTACTCCGTGAGGAGTTCTGCAACTTTTCCTACAGTATCATCATCCCAGTAGTCCCTAATTTTAGCCAGCTTAGGTTGCTCCTCCATTCCAATTTTGACTTCTAGTAGCTTCAGAGGCTTAGTGACATCGACGGTCTACAGTGGAGGTCCAATAATTGCGTGTTGTCCCTCCGAATCCAGGATAGAGACATTCCGTAGATCTTCATCGCACTCCTCTATTGATAAATTGCGGCAGTTGACAATAGCCTGCATCTGCGTTTCCCATGTTGGTGCCCCATGTGCTGCGCAAGGGTGTGATTCATCAAATACTAAGGCATCAATATCCTACAAAGCTTTTTTGAGTGCCTCCATTCCTCCTATCAATCCGAATGTCCCTACAAACTTGTTTTTTAGGATTTCCTAGTGGCGAGTGCGCTAGTGTAATTCTACATATAAATACCATGCGGTAGGGATTGGCCCCAAGGCATGAATGAACAAATGGATCCATTCCGCTGTAGAAATTTGAATAATAGCTGAATTATTCATCGAGATTATCCTGATTACACACTATTTAAGCTTCATGCATAATACATAACCTCTTCTACAATTGATCATCAATATGCGGAAATAGAAGCAGTCGCATGCGCACATTAAAACATAATCAAGCACACATATCAACACAGTATGTAATGGGGAAAGAAATAGCTGAAAACCCCCAACTATATTTATATTATAATGATAGATAACATGTAACAATACATAGCACAAAGCTCTCACAGATCTCAGCACTATCTCAAAAATTTACACACAAACTAGTATGGAAAGTGAACAAGTCATAGGTTTAAATCTCCTCCACAAGTCTGCCTGCCTCTACTGCGCAATCCAAGTTGATTAATGATGAGATCCAAGTTTGAATCCCACTAGCTCCAACTGCGCAATCCTCATTGGCAATCTCCATTAATGTGTGTGCAAATCTCATGCACAACCAATAGTCACAACTGATAGTAGACTCACCCTTTCACCCACCTCTAACACTAGTCTCCACTAAACTGTCCATGCATTGCAGTTAACTGATGTGTTCTTTAGTTGATTTATGAGTTAATAATTAGTGAATTAATTAATAATTAATTCACATCACTCATCACTAGTGTATTTTTTAGTTAGACTAAATACAACTAGTTCAACTAAGTTAAACAGAACACAACTCCACCAACTGTCTCATCAACTCCACCAAACTCTGCCACATGAGTTCTAACTGAAGTCAACCATGCAATAGCTCAACTAACCCTTAGGAAAAGCGTATTTCCTTCTGTCAGCTGCATGTGCCACATCCGAGCATCAAACTGAAGTGCTCCAAGAGGATAAGATAATGTTTATAGTCTAAATATTATTAAGGGTTAATAATATTTGACTGTTCTATTTTTAGCCCGGCAGTCTAAAAATAGAAACCGCCCAATGTCTAAAAATAGAGGTCCATCTATTTTTACCAACTCGGCCAATCATCCATAAATAGCATCCTGCAACTCATAGACCATGATCCATATGTCTAAAAATAGACATAGTCTAAAAATAGACTTTGCGCCAAAAATAGCATGTGGGCCCACTTAGTGAAGGCGACTTCATTTCACTAAGCTCCATCATCTTGTTGCATTTTCAACACTCCCTCTCAACAAGATATGGATTATCTGCAACCCCTATCCTACCTCTGTGGTATTCGAATTTGCTCCTGGTGAGCACCTTCGTCAAGATGTCAGCATCTTGATCCTCCATGGGAATGTATGAAAGTAACATGATTCTCCGCTGCACATAATCTCTGATATGATGGTACCTGATGTCGATGTGTTTGGATCTATCATGAAATAATGTATTAGCCAAGAGTTTAATGAAACTCTGGTTATCACAATAAATCACAGTAGGCTCCAAGTGTGACCCGAACAACCCGTCCAGGATCTTCCTGATCCATATGGCCTTGCATGCAGCCAAGCTTGCTGCCATATACTCAGCATCTGCTGAACTGAGTGCCATGGATCTCTGCTTCCTGCTGTACCAAGAAAATACTATCGACCCGATACTGAAGATCCCTCCAGATGTGCTCTTTCTGTCCGTTGGGCTCCCTGCCCAATCTGCATCCGTGAAGCCACATAGCTTCACCCCATCCTCCTGTCTGTACCACAGGCCATATCCCGATGTGCCTCTAAGATAACAAAATACATGCTTTCCTGCCTTCCAGAAGAGCTTGGTAGGCTTAACCATAGCTTGCGAAAGCTAGTTAACATCATAGCATATATTAGGTCGTGTATTGACTAGATACATAAGCGACCCCACCAACTGTCGATAAACAATGGCATCCACTACCTCCGCCAAAGTAGCATCCTCCTTCCTCCAACCTCTAGGAAGAGGAGTATCAACAGGCTTGCAGCCATGCATGTTGAACTTCTCCAGTATTTCTCAGGCATAATTACCCTGAGAAACAAACAGTCCATCACTGCGCTGCCAAATTTCCAATCCCAGGAAATAATGAAGGAGGGCCAAGTCCTTCATCTCAAACTCTCTAGCAAGATCCTCCTTGCATGAAAGTATCAACATCGCATCACCCGTCAAAATCAGATCATCTACATAAAGTATAATGATCAGCAACTTCCCCTCCACCACAATCTGGTACAGGTTAGGATCCGCCTCACTCTTGGAGAATCCAAGTCCGGTGAAATAACTGTCTATCTGTGTGTACCAAGCACGAGGTGTGACTGTATACGTGCTCTCTTGAGCCTGCACACATGCGACTCGTTGCTGAAGATCTCAAAACCTTCGGGTTGCTCTATGTACACCTCCTCCTCAATGACTCCATTGAGGAATGCAGTCTTCACATCCATCTGATGGATGTGCCACCCCATCTACGCTGAGAGAGCTAGGATCGTCCATATGGAAGAGTACCTTGCGACAGGTGCAAAAGTCTCCTCATAATCGATCCCCTCTATTTGTGAGAAGCCTCGGGCAACAAATCTTGCCTTGTACTTCTCCACACTCCCGTCAGCCGCCTGCTTCACTTTGTAGATCCATCGCGAACCCACCACTGATTTCCCCTCCAGTCTTGGGAAAATCTCCCATGCACTGTTTCTGACAATCGAATCATACTCGTCCACCATGGCATCTACCCATGCGGGGTCCTCCACAGCTTCCTCGAAAGAGGATGGCTCTTTCACGACACATTTGCTCACAAGAGCCATGTATCCAGTGTACCGATCCGGTGACTGTCATAGGTCTGCGCTATGCTATAGGTGGTCCTACAATCTTCTTGGCATCTTGAGCCAGTCGCTTAGCTTCTGTAGTGCACTTGCGCCCTTTGATGGTTGGCGCTGCATGAGTGGTCTCTTCCACTCCATGAACTTCCTCTTGTGGCTGATCCACATCCGGAAGCTCATCCTTAGGAACTAATAGCTCCTCGTCTGCATGCAAGTGTGGCTCCCTCTCAACCGAACACTTCATGGCTTTCTCCTCCTGAAATTTGATATCCCGTCGCACAACAGTCTTGCGAGTGTCTGGCAGATACACACGATAGTTGTGGGGTGTATTAGTGTACCCCAAAAATATCGCAACCTCTGCGGTCAGATCCAGCTTCTTCCTGGCATCCTTCGTCACATGCAAGTAGACAGGTGAACCAAAAATCCTCAAATGGGAATATCGGGTCTCTTACCAGAAAATGCCTCCTCTGGTGTACTCATGCCAAGTATCTTGTGAGGACAACGGTTCTGCACATATACTGCAGTATTGCATGCCTCCGCCCATAAGTGAAGTGGTAGGCCCTGATGATGCAACATCGCCTGTGCAGCACCCACGATCGTTCTGTTTTTCCGCTCAGCAACCCCATTATGCTGTGGGTTATGAGGTGCTATGAGCTCTCTCCAAATTCCTTCTACGCTGCAAAATTCCTTGAATTCAGCAGAGATGAATTCACCACCATTGTTGCTCCTAAGAGCCTTCACATGCTTCCCCGATTCCTTCTCAACCAACGCCTTGAACTCACAGAACTTTGAGTATGTCTCGCTCTTCTTCTGCATGGAGAAGATCTAGCACTTCTGAGAAAAATCATCAACAAAGATCACATAGTACTTGTGATTTGCTATCGAAGCTACTGAGAAAGGTCCACACACGTCTGTGTGAACTCTCTCAAGGATCGTCATGGCACGACTATCATTCTCGTGAAAGGTGGCTTTCACAAATTTTCCCAGGGTACACCCCTTGCACTGATCTGACTGCGCAAGAGTGCCCTTAGGAAGCCCAGTAGAAATCTGCTGCAGTAACTTCAAAGCTCCATGGTGAAGGTGGCCCAATCTCCGGTGCCACAGCTTGCCATCATCCCGGCTCACCACTCCTTCTACCTTGCATGCCATTGCTACGCAGCCATCCACTTGCAACTGATAAAGGTTCTTGACTCGAACCCCTATCTTCCGAGTCTCTCTAGTTGTCTTACTGCGCAGGAAAGCCTTTCCCTCGCTGAAGACAACATCATACCCCTTGTCTTCTAACATCGCCACAGAGATCAGATTCTTCTTCAATCCTGGAACATGCATCACTTCCTTCAATACGAAGGGTTTACCAGACTCCCTCTCAAAGGAAATGGTACCGATACCGGTCGCACTATATCTACCATCATCGCCCATCTCAATGTGCACTCCAAGATCTTTCTCATCCAGATCTGAAAATAGATCTCGATCTCCAGTCATGTGAAAAGACGCACCACTGTCCAAGAACCATACTGATCCCATCACACTTGAGACCAAGCATGCGATCATCAAAAAATCTAGCTCAAACTGCGAGGCTAAGGCCTCTCCTACTGCAGATCCAGCAGCTTGCTTATTTTTCTTCTTCTGCGGACAATTTGTGGCATAATGTCCATGTTGGTGACAGTGAAAACACTTCACCTTGGACATGTCCTGCTTCTTGCCTTTCGCACCGGAATGAGAAGCTTTCTTGCACTTCCCCTTCTTTGCTTTGGCAGCCAAAGCACAATTTTCTTCATCAGATGCCTTTGATGAAGATCCGTCTCTGGTACTCCGCCTTATCTCCTCTCGCACAAGATCCGACCAAAGTCGCTCCCATCCTGGCAATTTCTCCCGACCATTGATAGAATCCTGATAGGCATGCCAACTCTTTGGAAGACCAAGGAGAGCCAAGCTCACCAATTCCTCATCATCAACAGTTACCCCCACACTTCCCAGCTCATCCCTGCATTGGATGAACTTCGTGAGGTACTTGGGCATACTGTCGCCTTTCTCCATCTTTATGTGTCTGAGTTTATCCTTGAGCGCCAACTTCCTCTAGTCGCTCTTGCTTTAGAATAAATCTGTCAACAATTTCCACATCAAGTATGGAGAAGCTTTTCCATGCATGCTAGATACAATGTGATCCTTCATGCCCTCCAATAGAATCCTTCGACATTTTGCCATCTTCTTTTGCCAAGCCTCAACTTGAGCAGCATCAGTAGGCTTTGGGATCTCAGCATCTATAAACTCCTTCAGCCCGTTATCATCTAATACCACCTCCATTCTGTCCTTCCATGCAACATAATTTGAACTGCCCTCAAGGGCATACTCCAGTCGCAATCCGTTGAAAGATATTTCAACTTTGGCACCAAGAAAACTACTGCAAATTCAAATTCCAAATTCTGCTGCAAATTCGAATTCCACCAGCTCAAAACTCAACCGCTTCCAATCTGTGAGGAAAAATTATTTCTAGCACAGAGATTGACGGTAGGGGAATTTACTGGATATATCACCTTTCAAAGAAAGGATGGATCCAGAGGCTACCTGGCCCGTTACAGACTTTGTCTACCGAAATAATTGTAATCACTGTAATAGATCCGATGATCAATCTCGCTCTGATACCATGTAGAAATTTGAATAATAGCTGAATTATTCACCGAGATTATCCTGATTACACACTGTTTAAGCTTCATGCATAATACATAACCTCTTCTACAATTGATCATCAATATGCGGAAATAGAAGCAGTCGCATGCGCACATTAAAACATAATCAAGCACACATATCAACACATTATGTAATGGGGAAAGCAATAGCTGAAAACCCCCAACTATCTGTATATTATAATGATAGAGAAAATGTAACAATACATAGCACAAAGCTCTCATAGCTCTCAGCACTATCTCAAAAAGTTACACACAATCTAGTATGGAAAGTGAACAAGTCACAGGTTCAAATCTCCTCCACAAGTCTGCTTGCCTCTACTGCGAAATCCAAGTTGATTAATGATGAGATCCAAGTTCGAATCCCACTAGCTCCAACAATGCAATCCTCATTGGAAATCTCCATTAATGTGTGTGCAAATCTCATGCACAGCCAATAGTCACAACTGATAGTAGACTCACCCTTTCACCCACCTCTAACACTGGTATCCACTGAACTGTCCATGCATTGCATTTAACTGATGTGTTCTTTAGTTGATTTATGAGTTAATAATTAGTGAATTAATTAATAATTAATTCACACCACTCATCACTAGTGTATTTGTCAGTTAGACTAAATACAACTAGTTCAACTAAGTTAAATCGAACACAACTCCACCAACTGTCTCATCAACTCCACCAAACTTTGCCACATGAGTTCTAACTGAAGTCAAACATGCAATAGCTCAACTAACCCTTAGGAAAAGCGTATTTCCTTCTGTCAGCTGCATGTGCCACATCCAAGCATCAAACTGAAGTGCTCCAAGAGGATAAGATAATGTTTATAGTCTAAATATTATTAAGGGTTAATAATATTTGACTGTTCTATTTTTAGCCCGGCAGTCTAAAAATAGAAACTGCCCAATGTCTAAAAATAGAGGTCCATCTATTTTTACAAACTCAACCAATCATCCATAAAGAGCATCCTGCAACTCATAGACCATGATCCCTATGTCTAAAAATAGACATAGTCTAAAAATAGACTTTGCGCCAAAAATAGCCTGCGGGCCCACTTAGTGAAGGCGACTTCATTTCACTAAGCTCCATCATCTTGTTGCATTTTCAACATACGCTGTAGTTCTTTCACCCCATTCTTCCATCCATGCAGAAAAGTACTCGCACGGGTCCCTTGGCCCCAAGAAAGTCCTTACGCGCAGGTGAGCTGGAGGTTCAAACTATAAGACCATCGTGTCGCGACATTCTTCCTAATCCTGGAATGCCCTCTTATGCATGTCCCACCATCATGCAGGGGTTGCGCCCATGGCTAGATTAAGGGCCCATAGCATTCGTTCCCTTGGGACTTTAGCTTCAAATGTTTGCAAAAATTCTCTAATACTGCCAAAAACATCAAAGTAGGGCAGTTCCCTTACCTCTGAGGAGATACACCAAAATTCCTTTGTAATTCTGAGACATCGCAGTGTAGATACATCATGTAATTGATTCTGCCAATTTTCAATCTACTCATTAGAGCCAGGGAAGCATTCGCTGTCCTTCTCCTAGTAAATCACACCATCAGCTGTAGGATTGATCCAATCTTCGTCTTGAGCGGTTAATTTATAGATGTGATCCATATCCTCTTCTTCGCGCACTGGTTCTGTATACCGCTCTCCCTCCGCAGGATCTAGTGGGACTACCACCCATGTACCCTCATTATCAAACACCATGATTATTTTCTTTATGTTGATGATGCCTCCCATATCTATAGCCCAATATAGTCCTAAGAGAGCAGGATAGGGGTTCATATATTTCAAAATCTAAATTACCTCAAAGTCGGCATGAACCTTAACTCCTGCAATATCTACCATAATTTTTGTCAACCTCCCCAATGGTATGATCTTCTGTTGGTTAGCCATGTGTAGTTGGATAGTAGACCATTCCAACTTAGGCTCTCCCATTCGTTGCCAATTTTTCTTGGGTAGTAAATTCGCATATGATCCTAGGTCGAAAATAACCTGATCCATTTCATATTGGCCAATTTGTGCTGTTAGCCACATTTCCCGGCCAGTGCATTTTTTATGCTTGTAATTTTTGTGCACATCCCTGACTTCCGAAGGAGGGTTAGGTCTCTCTACGCAGCTATCTATTAGTGCTTGCATATTTTATACTACCTTTTGGTTGTGTACCAGCTTCATACAGGCTTGTAGAAATGGTTTAACTTCAACGTCTGTTCTCAGGTTTGCTGGAAATTTTGAAATAGGCGCGTGATCCTTAGTAAAGTCTCCACGAGCTGCGACGAAGGTTTCCTTTTCCTTCTGTAGGTCCAAGCTTTCCTGCTTGACAGCTGTTTTCCATATGAGAGGCTAAGCTTCGGATTTGTCCTTAGCTCCCCCAATATCCATGCCGCTGCTCATTATGACATTAATACTTGGTCGTTCATCACACAGTTCTGCCTTACCCTCTGTACATTCTGCGTAGGTGTTTGCTGTTTTTCCTGAATTTTTTTTGTCAGAATTGGATAGTCTTCAATCACACTGTCCAATTCTCTACCATAATGGAAAGATTTCCACGCAGGGTTTGAGAATTCCCTCGCAAAGTGCCCTATCTCTCCGCATTTGTAACATATCAATTGACCTCTTCGTTGACCTGCACCTCCGCCTCTTCCCCCTCTCCTGATCCTTGCTGGGGAGCCTCCTCTGCTTGAGGGAGATAGTGGTGAAGAAGGGTAAAATTGTACTCTGTATATGTTTCCCCGATCTATCATCAAGTCATAGGTTCGACAATTATGCTCGTCATGTCCCACAGAGTAGAAAAATTGACACCATTGTTGCTTCAATTTTGGGACAAGCACCGAGACAGGGACATTGGTTAGTATCATGTAGCCCAGAAACATGACAATCAACGCACCATAACGTCAGGCTACTTGGCCCCGCAACCTCCTCAGGGCATAGTGGGCTGGGTCCCCCAGCCTGCATGTAATCTGCCAGCAGAGGACACTGATCCTTGGTATGACCAGATACCCTGCATCTTATGCACCATATGTCTGGACTAGCCTCTTTCCCCCATTCCTTTCGTAGATTCTGTATTTCTATGTGCATTTTTTCCATCTGTCCCTGTATTTGCTGCACCCCAAATTGAGCATCGTCCTGTGGCACAACCTCTAGTTTCAATGCAATCTCCAAAGCCTTCTCTTGCATTACAATCTATTGCTAACCCATAGGTCCACATAGGTGAGGTAGTAGCATAGCGATAAACCATTCCTTGTGCTGCCTATGATCATACTAAAATTCCCCATCTCTGATAACCTTTTTCAATCGTTGATCAACTTCCCATACTGATTCAGTGGGTCCCTGTCTAAAGTCTTTCAAGTCGACCACTATTTGAGAGTAGGACTTAGGCTTTCGAAATTGTTGTTTAAACGTTGTGTTAATCTCTTGAATAGATGGATCCACATGCTATCCTACTTAACCCATATACCAATCCAAGGCCCTTCCTTCAAAGGTGAGGGATAACTGCACCCTCTTTACAACGTCAGAAGCCACATTTTGCACAGTCCATACTGACTCTGTGACAAACCAAAATCTGTCCATATCTTCATCCCCTACACCCTTGACAGTGGGCAGCTTCATGTGGGTGGCCATATCTTCTTCTGGTGTCGGCAGAGGTGTGGGCGAGTTCTTACCCTTATGCTGACTTGAAGGTAGTGTAGCTGGAGGGCTATGCGCATGTGATTCTCTTAATGGAATGTAGATGGATCTATCTCCTTCTTGATTAGTTCGGTAGTACTTACCACTTTGTGTGGTACTCTCTCCTAGATCAGAGGTCATTCACTCCGTGTGGCTGCACTAAACACCCTTTTCATACAGTTAAATTTTGATTAACAAAGGCAATGTTTTCAAGAACTTAAGGCGGAAACCCTTGAAGAACCTCTGTTTTTCCTCAGAGTAGGACACAAAATAATCAACTGCAAATTTTGTCACAAATCCTCCCAGCATGCTATCTACCCAGTGGTCTACCTTGTGGGTAATCGTGTTTTCAGTCCTCTCTAGCTGTCGAATCAATTTTGATGTCCACTGCGTAACCTGATCATCCTTCGAGCACGTCTGGAATTCTATGAGCCTTGCCAACCACTCTTGAAGTTCATGTGCAAAGGTTACAAAGAAAATTTCATAGAATTCCGTGAGGATGTACTTGTTCTTCCACTTCTCAGCCGTCAACTTCGTGCTGTGATTCTCCTTTACAACAAATTCCTGAATCTGTCTTTCAAACCAATCTTCAATTTCCACCCTTTCAGGTTTCCAAGGACCTCGTGGAATCACCCGATCTCTCTCTCAAAATGCTCCAAGTCCCGGCAATGGAACCATTTGTTGGCTTGAGGGGTCCTGACCCAAGTTCAAAGGTTAAGGTTTTCCAACAAACCCCTATACTATTGGCCCTTTCGGCAATTACCTACTTGCACAGGCCAAGGTCTCACCCGAGGTAGTATGGGAGGGTGCTGGAACTAGGTTTCCACACCCTGAGAGAGAGTAGGTAATGTGAGGTAGATCTGTATTATAACTTGCTAGTTTTACCCATAATGAGTCTATTCGCAGCCCTTTTAACAATATACTCAACATATAACCATAACACAACTATAAGATCTAATCAGTACATTCGCATCCATGTGCACATTACCAGATACTATCATAGAGAATTTATAATCGCAGTTAATAACAGATCACATATATACTTATGAAAAAACATAGATACATTCACAGCTAAATAATCATCACAGATACGCTTCAACAGTAAACATAACCGATCCAGATAGCACATAGATACTTTAACAATACTTTGCATTCATTAACATTCAGATCCACTTACAAGCAAAACCAGCCCGTGCACATAGCCTAGCGGGGTCCACACACATCAGGAATGAGGATCTCTGTGCACATAGCCAATAGGAGTCCTTACCCAAAACAACCCAAAATAGATATACCAGTTCGCACATAGCATCAATCTTAATTCATGCCTACCTCTAGACTCAAACTATTCATCTATTTATATCGATGTTGCCTATGTTATCCTATGGTCTGCAAACCATGGTTTGGGAACTCTAAGTCTACCCCTTGACCCATTACAATGCGTTCGGGGCTTTGAACCGCCCCAAAACCCCTGCGTTAGACTAATTAATACAAAAAATATACAAAATTCGCAGCTTAGGGAGCCTCGTTCCAACACTAATGTATGTAGTGAATAGGAGACCGAACATTTTCTATGTGGTTAACCAACTAAGTCAAGCGATGGTTAAGCCTACCAAGCTCTTTTGGAAGGCAGGAAAGCATGTTCTGAGATACTTGAGAGGCACATCTGAGTATGGCTTATGGTACAGACAGACAGATGAGGTGAATTTGCATGGCTTCATAGATGCAGATTGGGTGGGCATCCCAACAGACAGAAAGAGCACATCAGGGGGGATCTTTAGTATCGAATCTACAACTGTTTCTTGGTACAACAGGAAGCAGATATTCGTGGCACTAAGTTCAGTGGAAGTGGAATACATGGAAACTAGTCAAGCTGCATGTGAGGCTATCTGGATGAGAAAGATCTTGGTTGGTTTGTTTGGTTCTCATTTATATTCGATAGTGATTCATTGTGATAATCAGAGTTGCATTAAAATCTCGATTAATCCTGTGTTTCATGATAGATCTAAGCATATAGGTATCCGGTATCTTCATATTAGAGATTGTGTTCAGCAGAAGATCATGTTGCTTTAGTACATTCCTACAAAATATCAAGATGCAGATATTCTGACGAAGGCGCTCACCAGGAGCAAATTTGAATAACATAGAGACATGATCGAGGTGAAGGATAATCCCTTTCTTTTTGAGAGGGAGTGTTGAGATTCAACAAGAAGATCCTAGTGAAAATTATGCACCTACACTAGGATGGAGCCTCAAGATATTTTTAGGTGGAGGTCTATTTATAGATGCATGAGAAAATTCCATTTATAGATGATGTCTATTTATAGATGCATGAGCATATTCTATTTATAGATGATGGTGCGAGTTCTTTTTATAGACCGCATGTATATTTATAGATGCATGTCGACTATTATTATCCCTTAATAATAGTTGGAAAATAAACAATAATATATTCTCAATGAGCACTTGGAAATAGTTAACTGAAGTGGCAAATCCAGTGGAGACCTAGTTGAGATGTAGGTGAAAGGGACAATTTGACTATCGGTTGTTACATTAGTGGGTGCACTAATGAAACCACACACACATTGGATGTATCTGTGAGGATTATGCAGTGAAGGCAAGCAAGATTCCATTCATTCAGGGATTGCTATCAACTGGGATTGCGTAGTGGAGGCAGTAAATTGGCACATGAATTTGCCAATTTTTGTATGACAGTGTGAGACGATTGTATATTGTACTGAGAGCTATTGGATTGGAGCTTTCTATGAGATTGTTTTATGATCCATGATATATACATAATATATGATAGTGGGGTTTTTAGATTTATTCTTTCCCAGTAAAAACATCTGTGTTATGTGTGATTGGTCTTTCTTCTTGATATTGCAATTGGCGATTGTGTTTTAAATTTAGAAAAGATTTTTTGTAGAAGTGATTTTGTATTTAATAGTGGCATATAATTGTTAGATCAAGAGAATCCAAGAAATACATAATTTGTATTAAATTTCTACATTTTTCACACATGCAACTCTCCTAAAACTGAATAGCCTCCAAACAACTGAATCAATATAATGCATCTGTCATTAGAGTCTTCTGGCTGCTGGATCCTACTGCTCATGTCTACTGGACTCTCTGCATTGCTGACATCTACATACATGCACTCTGCACTACTACCAACTCTGATATGCACTCTAATATCCGACATCTTTCACTTTGATTTCTTTCTTCCTAACATATGATTGCATGAATCTAACTGATCCTTCCTGCTGCTGCTGTACTGTGGGCTCCTCGTAGCCAAGTTTGATCCATGAGACACACCATCTCAATGAATCCTGCCCAAATTTCTTCTTGGGATTAATTATGCACATCACTAAACCTCACACTTGGAGGTATAGATGCATGTAATCCCTCTGCCCATATGGCTCGAAATTTCCCTTTCCTAGAGGTCAGAGGCTTAAGTGGACTCTTCCACTCGGTCTCCTCTCTGCTTCTCCAATTGTGGCTGCTCCACAAACTTCTGAGGCTTCATGTTGAGATATAATTGCTCCCTCTCAACCACAAAGTAATTAACCACTGCTTTTCTCCTCAAAGCTTTGCATGCATCCTAAACCTTGAGAGGGTACATTTTCTTCACTCCTATACCGATCTGATTCACCTGTCCTGTGACTATGTGTTTAAGGAAAAATTTTCCTTTTCTAAACATCACTTCGTAACCACGGTCTTCCAATATCGCTACAGAGACAAGATTATTCCTTAGGCCTGGAACATACAAAACATATTCTAATCTGAGATGGGAGCCATTCTTCCTTTGAAAGGTAATTGTACCTATGACGGTCACATTATACCTCCTGTCATCTCCAAACTCTATGTTCTACTCGAGGTTCTTCTCCTCCAAGTCACTGAATATATCCCTATTCTCCATCATATGGAATGAGGCACCACTCTCTAAATACCACATTCCCATTACATTGCTAGCCATGCATGCAATGAGAGTAAAATCAAGGTTGAACTGTGAATTCAATGCTTCACCCACTGCAACTGCAGGCTCCTTGCTTGCCTTCTTCAGTGGAAAATTTGTAGCATAGTGCCCATGCTCGTGACAGTGAAAACATATGATCTTGGACAAGAGTCTCTTGCCACATTTGTCTTGGGACTTCTTTCCCTTGGTTTTATTTCCTTTTCTGACTTGAACACATTGCAATTGTCTCACCGTCGCAAAATTTTCTAAAAAGAACAGCTGATTTTAAATCAGCGATATCTCCCTCATCCTAGCTCCGATTCGACTGATTTTTTTTTTCAATTTGGGTATTTTTTCGCAAGGAATAAAAATATGCTTATTTTTTTTTTGAAAATTTTGCGTCAAAAATTTCACATATTCTTTGAAAACTCGCTACCCAAAAATTTCCTGCTCTGATACCATGTAGAAAATCTCTAACACAGCTATAATACCATGTAGAATTATATCAATGGATTTAATACGATCATGCAATGTACTAAAGCAAGATAGTAATCCTTCTACAATATTTGCGGAATATACAACACGAACGCTTAATCACATGCAAGTAAGAGAAAGGAATTATCAATCACACAATAGAAGATATTCTTGGGGAAAACACTTGCTAAAAAACCCTCTATCATTAATTGTACATAGTCAAAGAATCATGAAACAATACAATGCTTTCTCACACCGAGAAAATCCTGCACTATCCTGACTGTCTCACTTTGATCCTGCACAAAATTGTCTAGCAATTCTTAGGAAAAATTGACCAACACTTAGCCAATTCTCAACCCTTCCTTAGCCCAGCCTTGCTCACACAATCCCTAGGTAATTACTCCCTATTAAATAGGATAATCAACCTTCCTTGACTATACAATCCTTCGTGAGCCTTCCTCTGACTTTATAATTGTGCCCGGGCAATTCGCTAATAATACAACTGATAGTTAACATCCCTTTAACCTCTGTCATAATTGGGTCTTCATCAGAACTGACATGCATGCAACTATTAATAGTAAATCATCAGTCACTTGACATATCACTGCATGTGAATTAAATCTAATTTAATTCACTTGACCTCTCACTAGTGCAACAATAAGTTACAACTAGTTAGACTGAATTTAACTCACTTAATTGAGTTAAATGATTTCTCATGCATTAAACTAATACACTAACTACAAATTGGACTTGAAAACAAACAGAATCACTCTACATTCCTCACCAACCACCCTCAACTCAAATTTCGTGAGCTAACTGAGTCTATCACACTCAGTTAACTATTACAAGTGATTATGAGATAAGATTACAATTTTTTGTCCAATTTATTTAAGGGATAAATAAATTTGACACATATTTCTTTCAATCTAATTAAGAAATAATTAAATCAAAGCCTCACATGGTAGCCATTTATGGGTGCCATTTTCAGGATGCCAATTTTAGCGTTTCTTGTTGCAAATTTCAACATATGAGATGATAACAAGAAAAGAGAAGTGAGAATTACAGGAAGCAATGTAGTATACCTAGGGGAAGATAATATGAGGTACATAGGGGGGTACCCAAGGGAATAATGGGATGTAATAACGGGACCATAATTAGTTATTTTAATACATAAATCACGTACCCACATTAATGATGATTGTAAGTGGTTGACCCTCATTATAAAAAGGGTGCACAATTAGTTAGTTTAGTTAAATGGGTCATAGCTAATAAATAATTTTTTTAACCTCCATTATGCAAGGGACCACATGTAGTTACGAAATAATGTAATTAGTCCATGGTATTGGATGTATGGTATTAAGGGACCACGTAATTACCCATGGTATTGTATATATAAAGCCTATATAGAGGCTAGAGACTCTCCATTGATATATGTCGAGTATTGTTTTGTATTTACAAACACATGGCTTGTGGAGTGTTCTCTTTCCTAAAGGAGTAGTTGTATGGTGCTACCCTACCTCAAGAGTTTGATATTAATAAAGAAGAATTTATATATATTCTTGTATTGGCTCTTGGATTTATTTTATCATAGATTTTAATTAATTATAAGGTTTACTACAAGAAACCTTCAAAGCATTAAATGAAACAAAAGGACACAAGGATCGTAATCATTCCATCTTTGAATCAGATGAAAAAGAAGCTCAAGTTCCGAGAAATCCAAAAAAAGAATCTGGAAAATATAAAGATAAGCTACTATTTAAATGTTTTGAGTGTGGTAGAATATGTGATTATGATCCTAAAATTCTATATGAAAAATTTGAAGATGGTGATTATGAAATAAAACATATAAATATAGGAAAAATTCATAAAATTAAGAAGAGAATATTTCTTAGGAAGAAAATTTTATATTCCAAGGAAGATGGAAACTCATCAAAAGACAAGACAGTGATGAAGTTTCATTTGATGATGATCAAGAAGAATGTATATTCACGACCTTGGAGAATTATATCTCATAATTAGAAGAAGAAGATGTTTATAGTGAGGTATATCTTGAATGTTAACTTATCAATGCCTTAAAATAAATAAAAATACTTAGAAGACAGAATTAAAATTTGAAGGATCTATTACAAAAATATGAAAAGGAATATGATGATTTTGATGAAGCATCAATCATCCTCTTATAGACAGAACTAGAAGAGGTCAAGAAAATAGAGGATACACTAATAATTTAGCTGAAAGAAAAGGAAAGAACAATGAGAATATAGAACCAGAGGTTGTATCCCTAAGAACTAATATAGATAAGGAAAATGCTCACTTGAGTATCAACTTAAAGTTTTAAAATAGATTAAATCATTAGATAAAAATATTAGCTATGAGATATATCTCTCTATTAAAACAAGCCTTGGTTATAAAAAATATCATGAGACATTCAAAGGAGAATCAAACTCAAAGGCACTAGAAGGAGAAGAACCTGAAAGATATGGCAATGTTTCAAAGGATATAGTAGCATTACTAAAAGGGTTAGGAATGAAGCTAAGGATCAATAGAGACACGATCCTATCAACAAAAAATACAACAAGAAGAAAGAAAGTGAAGACCAACCAAAACCTATGAATGACTTGAGAAAAATTGGTCTACCAAGAGGGATCTTCACATTTAGGTATCAAAATTTCTGTTATGGCTATTATTTTTCATTTAATAATTTTGGTCATAAAGAATAAATTGCAAAGCATATGTAAGAATTGACTATATTAGTAAGAAAATTAGAGGATTTCATATACCCCAATGACTAACTATAAAAGAAACAAATCTAGAAATCCTTATGAAGGTGGTTACAGCTCATTTGATCCTATAGTGGATTATGTTGAATGTTACAAATGAAATAACTATGACACAAAGCAAGTGAGTCTAAAAGCAACTCAATAAGGCCCCCCAAGCAAAACAAGTAAGAATAATTCACAAATATTTGGAAAAAAATGCAAGAAATCCAAGAAGAGTGTGGATTCATACTATATGCTCAAAAAAATGAAATAAATGGTATATTGAAAGTAGATGCCCAAAGCATATGACTAGAGATGACAACGAATTTCTATCTTTGAAGGAAGGAAGGCAAAGGAGGAAGTGTCGATTTTGGAAACAATGCACCAACAAGAATAATGGGTAAAGGTACAATTATCATTATGTTGTGGCCACGACACCCCTGATAAGTTTTGACAAAATTATGGGGTCAATATCATACCTTGAAATATTGCTCCGATTGCTTTATTTTGCGAGATTTTAATTTGTCTCATTTTTATTGATCCATTGCATGTGTTTTGTCGCCAAATTTCAAATAGTTCAAGTTCCGTCTCATTCTAACTTATGGTTCGGAAATTATAGTTGGTCAAATTTTGGTCAAATTTCACCGCCTAGGTATAAAATATGTAAATTTATATTTTGTCTTATATTTATAAATTGTAAAAAAAACTTCATTTTAATTAATTTTAAGTTGGATGATTAAATGTAATTAATTTGTAAATATAATTACTTAATTTTTTTTAAATTCAATTAATTAATAATTTGATTTAATTAATTGTAATTATTTAATATAATTAGAATTAAATTTTTAAATATTTTTAATGTATAAAATATTGTAAATAAAATATTATAAAATATGAAATATATACAAAATTGGTAGATTGAAAAGGTTATATATAATATGAAATATATACAAAATTGATATATATATATATATATATATATATATATATATATATATATATATATATATATATATATATATATATATATTCCACAAGATCTCCGGATGTATTAAAAATTGCACCTTTTTGGATTCACCCGGGGTCGATGACATATGAAATCTCAAAGGGATGAACTGGGGGGGCTTTATATGGGGGTTTTAAAACACAAGTAATGGAATGGAGAGGGATCACACTCCACTACCTCAGGATCCTCCCCCTCCCTTCACCTCACGTATCCACCATGAGCCCATTAAACTCATCCCTCTCTCATTTCTTTTTTTACTTTTCAAATTTTTATTATTTTACTTCTTTTGGTTTATTTTTTATTATTATTATTTTCTTTTAGTTACCACACCGAAGTCGTTTTGTGATGAGGTTTTACCTTACGACACTGTTTCCAGATTCGTCATCTGTCACGTGTAAAATACTTTATTTTAATAATATTTATTTATCTCCGTGCATACTTGCAAATACGCCAGGTTAACACGGGCAGAAAGAACATTGACGAAGGAGAAATTATTGGGTTTTTGGGGGCCTGATGTTAAAAACACCTTCATTAGCCATCTCGACAAGAGCCCTTGTGAACATGGATTGTGGCCGTTTATTGACAGGCCTGAACTGGAGGTCGGACACAACATCATGTCTCGAATCGAAGCTGCTGTTCAAGTGGATCCCATGAAAATGTAATATCCCCAAATTGGGATTGCTAGCAAGGCATGCATGAAAAACACATTTTTCAGGAATGGCTGCTATATGATTTGAAACCAAGACCTGGATCCCTTAGATCAATGTATCTAAGACCTAAATCCAAGAGGAGGCTCAAAATAAATTTTTCTAGGTGGGTTAAACAAGTCTCCCACACCTAGTTGTCTTGAAAAAGTGCCCAATGAAGGCACTGCAGCAATGCAGGAACAAGAAATGGAGCAACAACGTTATTTTATTGAGCCTGAATACATGAAGATGTAGATAGCCAACAAGTGATGTTATAGCATTAAAGAGAGTACAAATCCTTGAGGAAACAATCACTCAAGCAAGGCAATGCAAGCCTTAACAACACATGTACAATAGAATGAAGAACACTGCTATATATGTATAAACCCAGGCTATGAATGCGCAGTCTATTATGGAGAACTACTAAAAAATGATGTAAATACACAGATATATAAATGTATAGGTCAATATATATGGGGGAGCAAGATCTCAATCCCTGGAAACATCAATACAACAATCCTTAGATGGATTGGCTGAAATATACACAAAATGGCAAAACTGTAGAAATGTCTGAGTTGCAGTAGCAGCTGCAACTCAAGAACTAGAAAAATATGGAGATGGATGAAGATGATGCACATTCTGAATATACCTCCTCCAATGGATCTTCCAAGTGAAAGGCTGGTCCTATCACCGAAGATCTCCCCCTCCAATCAACACTGCAAACCCTCACTGCAGATGCACACTGAAAATAACGTAGTTACTGAGGGAAACTGCACTGTAAGTGGAATAGAAAGTGTTGGCCAAGTGCCAAGATCTGAAATCTACTCTAAATCCTTCCATACTGATCTCCCAAAGGAAAGAAGGCTTCTAATGCAGGGGCATTAGACACTAGCCAGTAATGTAGGAAGTTTTGTCCACATGTTGTGGCTAGGAGGGTTCGAAATCACTTGAATTGTAACAGCTAGGGGTCAATACCTCAGCTGAATGTATTATTTAGATTAGTTAGAGTTGTAGAAGTCGAACAGTTAGGTTTGATCCAGCTGTCAGTTCAGTTATTGGAATAATTTGTAATTAGACCTTTGAATTCTAGAATGGTCCTCTTAGAGGAACCGAAGAGTCATATGTTTATGTATATAAATGTGATCCTCGGATGTATAAAGGAGGGAGAGAAAAAGAAGAGAGGAATAGAGAGATTCTGCAATAAACTCCATGTGTTCACAATTGTTTCCAGTTAAATGATTTCGAATCTTATTTCCACTGGATTGACTCGAACCTTTGTCTCTGAAGAGATTGTTTAATTGTGAAGCAATTGAATTCTGTGTATGTATAATTGGTGATCTGAACCGTTATGCTGATTCTGCACCCCTTTGTCTATTTTTTTCTCGAAATTTATTGAATAAAACCCTGTGAATTCACCCCACCCACAGGCGAGGTCTGTGCAGAGAACCATGGGCATGAACACTGTTCAAATATAAAATCCCCGCTTAATAAAGAGAGACAGAGTCGTTGATTTCGGGACCTAACCCGAAGATTAGACGTGAGTTAAAAACCAAAAGGAATAATGTAATCTCGGACAAACCCTGGTAAGGTACTGTACAAAACCACGAGTGGATTTGCAGAGGCAGATTGCCCATATCACACCGCTTTTGGTGTGCAAGCGATATTTCCCGGTTGCGGAGCGATTCCATAGAGTTGTCGACGCGTGGCAAGGTGGACCCCCGGAAAACCATCGTTCAGAGCACGCCATCGCGTGTTAACGTTCGTACCAGGAGGTCGAGCGATATGCGTACGTGCCATCGATCTGGAGCCTTGCGATCTAATGGTGATCGTACGATGGACTTGCTTGACGTTTAACTAAGGTATGATGTGTGTGTCCCGTTGGATTTTGCTGATGGTTTGTGTGGGCCCGGAGCATAATAAAGTTGTTAATTAAACAGTTGGCGGATAATTAACATAAGCCTGGAGTGTAATTGTTATAAGGTTGGGGGTATAATATAGAGCCGAAATATATATAATAAAAAGGTCATTATTTATGTCATTTATCAAATTCCTCGAATTTGATAAATACATCACAAAAGTCAATTGAGACTACGTGGGGGAAGAGAACGGGGTTTCAGACAAGAAGTGCTGACAGAGCCACACTATAGTTGACCATCTCTCCGTGGGGCTGACTTTCAGTTTTGTTGCGTCATTTTTGGTATCAGAGCCATTTTTTTAAGGTTGTTTTTGCAGAAGAGCTGACATGGCGATCCGAGTTGGTAGAGGTGTTGGCAGAAAGAGACCTGTTGCCAACGTTGAGGTGTTGGGGATGTTGCAGAGGGTCAAGGCCAGAATTGATGCCATGGAGCACAGACAGCCCAGAGATCTGGAAGACATCAGTGAACCTGAAACAGAAGAAGCTGAAGAAAATTTTGAGATTCCTCCTGACATGAGGCTCCTTAGAATTGTTCTGGGGTCTGCAGTCAAGCCCAGAATTGAAGTGTTGAGTTATGCAGGGGTACTGAATCCAGAGGAACTGGTGGATTGGATAAATGAAATGAATAAATACTTCGATTATGAAGAAATAAGTGAAGATAAAAGGGTCAAGTTTGCATTGAAAAAGCTGAAAGGACATGCTACACTTTGGTGGGATGGAGTGCAGGCAAAGAAGAGGAGAGTTGACAAGCAACCTATCAAGAGCTGGGCCAGAATGATGGCTAAATTAAAAGGTAAATTCTTGCCTAGTGATTACCAGCTGACATTGTATAAGCAAATGCAGAACCTAAGATAGAGGTTGCTGACAGTAAAGGAATACACAGAGGAATTATACAGAGTGAGCATAAGGGCTGGGCAATTTTAAGACACACCAGAGAAGACTTCTAGATATGTGAATGGTCTCAAGCTGGAGATCCAAGATGAGATTGGTCTCCTGTCTTTTAAGACAGTGGAAGAGGCCTATCAGATGGCCTTGAAAGTAGAGGAGAAACTCCTGAGGAAACAGTCTGCTAAGAAGAGAGGTACTTTCCGTGGAAAGGGAAGTTAGGGTGGTAGAGGAAAGCTTACTACACCCAGGGATGGAGCTAACAGTAGCTCACCTCAGAATGCATCTACAGAGGATGATGCAAGGGGCAGAAGGGGTTCTTACAGAGGAAAAGGAAGAGGAGGCAGAGATAGAGGCAGAGGTAGAGAATTGAGGTGTTATAGATGTCAACAAGTGGGACATAAGCACTATGAGTGTCCATAGAATGTGGGTGCTGGTCCAAGAAATGTTGTTGTTGCCCAGGCTGGAGAAGAGGCAGAAATTTAAGAAATTCTTCTAGAGAGGGGAGAATCCTTGGTGGTAAATAAGGTCCTGTTGAAGCAAGCTACAGAGGTCACTGAGCCTGCACAAAGGAAAACTTTGTTTAGGAGCATATGCAAAGTCCAAGGGAAATTCTGCCAGCTAGTCATTGATAGTGGCAGCATAGATAATCTGGTTTCCATTGAGGTAATAGAGAAGTTGAAGTTGAAGAAAAGGGAGCATCCAACTCCATACAGGGTGTCCTGGCTGCACAAAGGGCACCAGCTGGTTGTAAAAGAACAATGTGAGATAGAGTTGCAAATGGGAAAATACAAAGATAAGGTCCTGTGTGATGTAATTCCCATGGATGTGTGTCATATATTGTTGGGTAGACCTTGGCAGTTTGACAGAGCAGCAGTGCATGATGGCAAGAAGAACACTTACAAGTTCTTCAAGGATGGAGTACATCATACATTTATACCCATGGAAGAAGGAGAGCCATCCAATAGAGTGATTGATCCGAAGACCTTGTTGCTGAGCGGGAAGGAATATCTGCAGAAGATAGAAGAAGAAGAGGTAAGCTTTTCTTTAGTTTTCAAACCTAAAGTAGTTCTTACTTCTACAAATATTTCTGATTTTCCAGTAGAAATCCAAGAGATGTTAGATGATTATTGTGACATTATGGTGGATGATTTACCTGATGAGCTGCCACCTGTGAGAAAGATCAGCCATCAGATAGATTTTATCCTTGGTTCAAATTTTGCAAATAATGCAGCCTACAGAATGACTCCCAAAGAAAATGAGGAAATCAGGAGACAAGTACAGGAATTGGTGGACAAGGGGCTGATCAGAGAAAGTTTGAGTCCATGTGCAGTGCGAGCAGTATTGAGCCCAAAGAAAGATGGAGGCTGGACGATGTGTACTGATTCTAGAGCAATTAATAAGATCACAATCAGGTACATATTCCCTTTGCCCAGAGTTGAGGATTTAATGGACTGTTTGAGTGGTGCTAAATATTTCTCAAAGATAGATTTGAAGAGTGGATACCATCAGATTAGAATAAGAGAGGGTGATGAGTGGAAAACTGTCTTTAAAACAAATGAAGGACTGTATGAATGGATGGTAATGCCTTTTGGGTTGTCAAATGCACCTAGCACTTTTATGAGACTTATGAATGAAGTATTGAAAGAATTCATTGGAAAATTTGTGATAGTATACCTGGATGGTATATTAGTTTTCAGCAGAACTAAAGAAGAACATTTAAGGCATCTTAATCATGTCTTGAAGAAGCTGCACCAAGAGAAAATGTTGATAAATTTAAAGAAATTCTCATTCATGAAAGAAGAGTTGGTGTATTTGGGGTTTGTTGTTTCTGCAGAAGGATTGAAGATGGACCCAGAAAAGGTTAAGGAAATTGTGGAGTGGCCTTCACCCAGGAATGTCTTTGAGGTAAGAATTTTCCATGGACTTGCTAGTTTTTACAAAAAGTTTATAAGAAACTTCAGTAAAATCAATGCACCCATAATTGAGACAATAAAGAAGAGAAAAAAACCATTTAAGTGGACTTCTGAAGCAGAAAGAAACTTTCAAGTTTTGAAGCAAAAGATAATTGAGAAGCCTGTTTTGATTCTACCTGATTTTACTAAACCATTTCAAGTAAAATGTGATGCCAGTGGAGAGGCCATTGGAGCTATGTTCAGTCAGGATGATAGGCCTATAGCCTATTTCAGTGAAAAGATGAATGACACCAGAAGAAAGTATTCATCTTATGAGAAGGAATTCTATGCAATTGTTCAGGCATTGAAGAAATGGAGACATTACTTGTTGTCCAGGGAATTTGTATTATATTATGACAATCATGCTTTGCAATATATTGTACAGCAGCCCAAGTTGAAACATAAGCATGCTAAATGGGTTGAGTATCTCCAAGGTTTTAATTTTGTTTTGAAACATATAAGTGGTCAAGCCAATAAAGTAGCTGATGCTTTGAGTAGGAGGCATATGCTTGTTCAAGAAACTAATTTTGAAGTTGTAGGATTTGATTTTCTGAAAGAATTGTATAAAACAGATCCATATTTTAAAGAAGCATTTGAGGCATGTAGTAACCTTGTTTTAACAGATAGAAGCCAGTGGCTGGATTATTTCCTGTAAGAGGACTTGTTATTCAGAAGAAGCCAACTTTGTGTACCAAGATGTTCCATGAGGGAAAATTTGATCAAAGAGAAGCATAGTGGTGGAATTGCTGGACACTTTGGTACTGATAAGACTTATGAGCAGCTGATTCACTTTTATTACTGGCCTAAGATGAGAACAGAAGTGGAAAAGTTTGTGAAGAATTGCAAAATCTGTCAGTATGCTAAAGGAAGGAGCCAAAATGCAGGATTGTACACTCCCTTACCTATTCCAGACAGGCCTTGGGACATGGTGAGTATGGATTTTGTTCTAGGATTGCCCAAGACTCAGAGAGGGAATGATGCAGTCTTTGTTGTGGTGGATAGATTCTCCAAAATGACACATTTTATTCCATGCTATAAAACTAGTGATGCCACCCAGGTTGCTAACTTGTTCTTCAAAGAAGTTGTTAGATTGCATGGGTTGCCCAAGAGTATTGTCTTAGACAGAGATACCAAATTTGTGGGTCATTTTTGGAGGACACTGTGGAAGAAACTTGGTACCAAACTGAGTTTCAGCTCAACTTATCATCCTCAGACTGATGGACAAATTGAGGTAGTGAATAGGAGTCTGGGAAATTTGTTGAGAAGTCTTGTAGGAGAGCATCCCAAGAAGTGGGATCATATTTTTCCCCAGGAAAAATATGCATATAATGACTCACCAAACAGAAGCATAGGGCAGAGTCCATTCCATATTGTTTATGGAATGCACCCCAGAGGAATATCAGAGTTAAGAAACCTGGGAAAGGCAGAGCTAAGGAGTGCAGATGGTGAGGAATTTGCTTCAGAGATCCAGGCCATACATGAACAAGTGAAACAAAAACTACAAGGCAGCAGCATCAGATACAAAAGCAAAGTATACTTGAGTAGAAAAGAAGTTCATTTTAAAGTAGGAGATCTGGTTTTGGCACACTTGAGAAAGGAGAGATTCCCAAAGAAGAAGTATAACAAATTGAAGTTAAAAAAGATTGGGCCATGCAAGATACTTAGGAAGTTTTCTGCAAATGCTTATGAGATTGAATTACCTCCTGATGTTGGAATATCTCCCATTTTTAATGTTGCAGATTTGTACAAGTATGAAGATAATGGTGCAAAAGAAAGATCAACAGCGAAGGAACAGATTGAGTGGAAAGAACAGCTACCTCCAGCGCAACCATTGCAACCAGAGAAGATATTGGATAAAAGACCATTCAGAAGGACCAGAGGACAAGAGTACTTTTAGTACTTTATCAAATGGAAGGACAAGCCAGAGGAAGATGCCACTTGGATGACTGAAGGGATGTTGCAGAAGATAGGCAGATCAGTGGAAGAGCTCATGGACAGGAGCCCATGAAGAAAATTGCCCTCGGGAGTCTGATGCAGGGGCATTAAACACTAGCCAGCAATGTAGGAAGTTTTGTCCACATGTTGTGGCTAGGAGGGTTCAAAATCAATTGAATTGTAATAGCTAGGTGTCAATACCTCAGCTGACTGTATTATTTAGATTAGTTAGAGTTGTAGAAGTCGAATAGTTAGGTTCGATCCAGCTGTCAGTTCAGTTATTGGAATAAGTTGTAATTAGACCTTTGATTTCTAGAACGGTCCTCTTAGAGGAACCAAAGATTCATATGCTTATGTATATAAATGTAATCCTCGGATGTATAAAGGAGGGAGAGAAAAAGAAGAGAGGAATAGAGATATTCTACAATAAACTCCATGTGTTCACAATTGTTTCTGGTTAAATGATTTCGAAGCTTGTTTCCACTGGATTGAATCTAACCTTTGTTTGTGAAGAGATTGTTTAATTATGAAGCAATTGAATTCTGTGTATGTATAATTGGTGATTTGAACCGTTGTGCCGATTCTGCACCCCTCTGTCTATCATTTTCTCGAAATTTATTAAAAAAAACCCTGTGAATTCACCCCACCCACAGGTGAGGTCTGTGTAGAGAGCCATGGTCGTGAACACTGTTCAAATATAAAATCCCCACTTAATAAAGAGAGACAGAGTCGTTGATTTCAGAACCTGACCCGAAGATTAGACATTAGTTAAAAACCAAAAGGAATAACGTAACCCCAGACAAACCCTGGTAAGGCACTGTACAAAACCACGAGCGGATTTGCAGAGGCGGATTGCCCATATCGCACCGCTTTTGGTGTGCAAGCGGTATTTCCCGGTCGCGGAGCGATTCCATAGAGCTGTCTACGCGTGGCAAGGTGGACCCCCGGAAATCCACCGTTCAGAGCGCGCCATCGCACATTAACGTTCGTACCAAGAGGCCAAGCGATATGCGTACGTGTCGTCGATCTGGAGCCTTGCGATCTAACAGTGATCGCACGATGGACTTGCCCGACGTCTAACTAAGGTACGGTGTGTGTGTCTCGTTGGATTTTTCCGATGGTTTGTGCGGGCCCGGAGCATAATAAAGTTGTTAATTAAATGGTTGGCGGATAATTAACATAAGCCTGGAGTGTAATTGTTATAAGGTTGGGGGTATAATATAGAGCCGAAATATATATAATAAAAAGGTCGTTATTTATGTCATTTATCAAATTCCTCGAATTTGATAAATACATCACAGAAGTCAATTGAGACTACATGGGGGAAGAGAACGATGTTTTGGAAAAGAAGTGCTAACAGAGCCACACTATAGTTGACCATCTCTCCATGGGGCTGACTTTCATTTTTTTTGCGTCAACTTCCTCTTCTGAAAAATAGCTCCGGAAATGGTGTTGTGGGTCCTCCACTGCAACACCTTGCAACACAATGTTATACTTGAGTAGAAATAACGTTGTAGTTGAAGGAGGTGGCTTGGCCTTGAACTAGAATGCGGAGAATGAAGTATTGGATCCTTCAAGATGCCTCTCTTGGAAGGAGAAGGATTCCTAAATAGGATATCCTTGTGCTAAACAACACTGCAACTCTGCTAAAAAGTAGGAGACTACACAAGAGTCTAAACAGACCATAAAATAAATAATACATAACCATGAATAGAAATGGTTGCCTCGCCCTCCTTTTAAAAAAATGCAAGCTCCCTCTCCATGGGTCCCACTTGTTATGGTTTCCTCCATCAAGGAAACTTCCCTCCTTTTTCACTGCACTATCCCACAAGATGATCTCCACCTCCTATCACTGCTCTGTTTTACTTGGTGAAACTTGACCTTATCTTCATGCAAATATCCTCTTTCACACATCAGGGTGTGAAATCCAATTCCACTGATGATCCCCTTTCATACTAAGAGGGATTTTATTCCCATTTCTGAAATGTATGGACCTCCTTAGCCATTTATTCATCTCCTAAGTGCAAACAACAAAAAATAATATTCCATTTAGCAACATGCTAAAAAGTTGAATATTATAGTCCTCCCCTCCCAAATGTTGCTTGTCCTCAAGAAAATGTAGAGATAAAATTGAGGGGCCTTCTTGAGGCATGAGTTCTGATATGAGTTGGGATCTACCATCCCCATATGAATCTCCCATCCCCAAGAAATCATCCATACAAAGTGAGTTACCTCTCAACATGGCAACTCTTGAAAATGTTCCTCCACCTTGAGCTAAGGAAATGAAGGTGGGCTGAAAATCTGAGTATGGTAAGCATCATAGCCTACCCCACAATTTCCTCCTCTCCACTTAAGATAAGTGTAGAGTGTGTGCAGATCCTGGGCTGCAATGGTATTGCCCTTAAGTGGCAAAATGAAGAACAATCATCCATGGATCTCTCCTCCAACATTGAAGAACAAAGTGGCCTAGAACATTTCATCCGTGATGAATAGGACATGGTCATCATAAAGTATCCAAATGAGAAATTTTCTAAAGGTTTTACATGATGATGCATGATACAAAAAATGTCTCAAGAGGACACAACGCAGTCTCATCCACTGCAACTTCAGAAAATAGCACGGCAAGTAATATACAAAATTCATCACATCCACTAATGAATAGTAAATGGCTGAATGTGTCAACAATACATAATCAAACACTTTCCCTTGGTTATACAATGGATATCTATCAAAATCATGGCTCACCTCAAAAGAAAACAAATATGTGGCTGTGGTGGCCATATCTCCCATGCTCCCATTAGAACATGTAATGCAGAAAATATGGGAATTCTCTCCCCTCAAGGACACATCCAACTCATGTGTCAATTCCCTAATCATGCTCTCAACAAGAATAGAAAGAATATCAGAAAATGAAGTCATGATAAGTACAAGAATGAAGGAGATACTGATGGCTTCATGTGGTGCTTGAAGATACCAACAATCTACTAAGTATGTACAGTGCAATTTTACAAACTGCTGCTTCAGGAAATTACAAGGCAAAATGTTTCATGATACATAGTTAATCATGTATGTCATCATATGGAAAATAGTTGGATCTAAAAAATGAATAGACATGTAATGAGAAATTTTTTTCCCAAGGCCACATAAAATATGGCTGCCTCCATCATATAGTTTTGCCCAACATTGATCATGGAGCAATGTGAAAAGTTTTCCCTCTTGTGCAGCAATGCACTGCATAGTAATGGTAAGAGTATGCAAATCAATAAATGTGAAAACATATTTCTTACCATATGCCAGAAGTAAGATGATACATGGATCCAAGAGTGAGTCATCCATGGTGTTTTGGTATGTTATGAAGAGGAATGAACCATGTGCTGCAAGAGATCCTCCTTCTCATGCTTGAAAGCCCAAGTCAAGAAGGATATGTCATAGTAATAGATGTCTCCATCCACTACCCCATGATTCTCACCTCATCCTTGTTTACCAAGTGCATCCAATGTGAAGTGATCCTGGGGACACTCCATCCATAAATCCCTACTCCAAAGTGACAGCGCTGCGAGCTCATGCAAATAGGCTCTTGTTAATACAAAGCTCTGTTCTTTGACATGCTCCTTGTCAAAGACTCCTCTAGTAATGTTTCTGCAAATATGGAATACCTTCCAAGATGGAAGTGCTTCCTGATCATATAAAGTCAAGGAGTGGCCCCTTTGAACCATGAGAGTGCTCCCTTCTACTCCTGCAACATCACACAACATGTGAGAGAAAATTTTCCCTTGCTTTCTCAAGTAAAACTCAATCAACCAAAGTGCTTGCTGCCTTCTTATGCTCCCATCATCCAACTCATGTGATGAAGAAACAATGAATGATATGAATTTCACATCAACACCATGCATCCATACTCCTCGCTGCCCAATGATGCAAGCATCCTACCATCTCCTCTCCATCCCCATCCCCTTAGGAAGAGGAGATGCCAAGTGATGGCCAAACTCCTTCAAGTGGAGCCAACGCAGCCAAGCCTCTTGCTACCCAGTGTCATATAATTGCAAGTAGCTTTCTAGATTCTTTCTCATCAACCACATCCACTCAGGTACTTGTGGATGCCTCGTCCTTTCCTTTCCCTTGGTACTCCTCTCATGAGGGCTACCCTTCTCCCAAACCAAATCTCTCCCTTTGAATTTCATGAAAGTTTAAAATGCAGCTCTTTGGAGACCTCCTAGAGAATATCTCTCACCCATGACTATGTTGAATCCACAAGGATCCAAATATGATGAAGATAACATATCCTCTCCACCAATGTTTGACAGTGATGTTAATCTTTCCAATGATGTAGTGGCTATCTCATACTCCAACTCAAGGATGGTTTCATAGTTTTTTTATAGGAGTGTCATGGTTTGTTTCATCCTCCAAAAGTTCACACTCCAACCTCAAGGGCTGTTTGCAACTCAACAGAGATGTATGAGGATGATGGTTCATCTCCTCCTTGAACCATTTGCACAGGGCAGTGCAATCATGTTTCTTTAGATCAACAATGTGTGTTGATTCTGGGTGCTTAATAAATGAATTTCCACAATCCTCTAAATGATTTGTTGAAATAGAAGGTAGAAATTCAATCATACCTTGGTGGAATTTGGGATATTCTTGTATGGCTGCAATAGTTTTCTCCTCCAATGATGGTGTGAGCTCTTTCTTCATCAAAGGTTTTGAACAACTTTTGAGTGAATTCTGCAAAAGTTTTCACCCTTGTATGGCTCAAGTGGATAAACCACCAGACATTGGCTTCATCCTCCAAGTGAAGCGCTGCAAATTCTACTGCCTCCCTCTCTACCACTGGATGTAGTAAGAATAATGCCTCAAGCTTTCTTACCCAAGCTCTTGTTGTAGATGACCCATAAAATTTAGACAGTAGGATTCTATTTCCTTTGATTTCCCTTTTGCTGCAGGGCCTCCTCTCCTCCTTCCACTGAATAAACTGTGGGAGGGATAGAGTCTCTTTGAAAACTCTAGATTGAGATTTTTATTCACCCAGGTATTGACTTAGAACCTAATGATCCAAGTATCTTTCAAGATTGTCTTCTTCTTCTTCATGAGAATAGGAAGTGCATGGTCCTTCCTCTTCTTTTTGATCCTCCTCTTTGGAGAGGCTCTTATTAGTTCTAAAAAATGATGAGAGTAATATAATATTCTTCATCATTCTGATATTCTTCTATCTCCTTTGGCTAAAACTCGCAGGTTGAGCCAAGAAAGATGCTTTGATACCACTATAATATCCCCAAATTGGGATTGCTAGCAAGGCATGCCTGAAAAACACATTTTTCAGGAATGGCTGCTACAGGATTTGAAACCAAGACCTATATCCCTTAGATAAATGTATCTAAAACTGAAATCCAAGAGGAGGCTCAAAGCAAATCCTACTAGGTGTGTTAAACAAGTCTCCCACACCTAGTTATCTTGAAAAAGTGCCCAATGGAGGGAGTGCAACAATGTAGGAACAAGAAATGGAGAAACAACATTGTTTTACTAATCCTGAATACATGAAGATGTAGATAGCCAGCAAGTGATGTTATAGCAGTAAAGAGAGTACAAATCCTTGAGGAAAAAATCACTCACGCAAGGCAATGTAAGCCTTAACAACACATGTACAATAGAATGAAGAACACTGCTATATATGTATAAACCCAGGCTATGACTGCGCAGTATATTATGGAGAACTGCTGAAAAATGATGTCAATACATAGATATAGAAATTTATAGCTCAATATATATGGGGGAGAAAGATCTCAACCCCTGGAAACATCAATACAACAATCCTTAGAAGGATTGGCTGAAATATACACAAAATGGCAAAAATGCAGAAATGCCAGAGTTGCAGTAGCACTTGCAACTCAAGAAATAGAACAAGATGGAGATGGCTGAAGATGATGCACAATCTGAATATACCTCCTCCAATAGATCTTCCAAGTGAAAGGCTGGTCCTATCATTTAAGATCTCCCCATCTAATCAACACTGCAAACCCTCACTGCAGATGCACATTGAAAATAACGTAGTCACTGAGGGAAACTATGTTGTAGGTGGAATAAAAAGTGTTGGCCAAGTGCCAAGATCTTAAATATGCTCTGAATCCTTCCTTAATGATCTCCCAAAGGAAATAATGCTTCCTCCTCTGAAAAATAGCTCCAGAAATGGTGTTGTGGGTTCTCCACTACAACACCCTGCAACACAACATTATACTTGAGCAAAAATAACATTGCAGCTGAAGGAGGTGGCTTGGACTTGAGCTGGAATGTGGAGAATGAAGTACTCGATCATTCAAGAGGCCTCTCTTGGAAGGAGAAGGATTCCTAAATAGGATATCCTTGTGCTAAACATCACTGCAACTCTGCTAAACAACAAGAGACTGCACAAGAGTCTAAACAGACCATAAAATAAATAATACATAACCATGAATAGTAATGTCTACCTTGCCCTCCTTTTAAACAAATGCAAGCTCCCTCTCCATGGGTCCCACTCGTTAGGGTTTCCTCCATCAAGGAAAATTCCCTCCTTTTTCACTGCACTGTCCCACAAGATGATCTCCACCTCCTATCACTGCGCTGTTTGACTTAGTCAAACTAGACCTTATCTTCATGCAAATATCCTCTTTCAGACATGAGGGTGTGAAATCTAGTTCCACTAATGATCCCTTTTCATACTAAGAGGGATTTTATTCCTATTTTTGAAATGTATGGGCCTCCTTATCCATTTATTCATCTCCTAAGTGCAAACAACAAAAATTAATATTCCATTTAGCAACATGCTAAAAAGTGGAATATTACAACAAATAACTATTTTTTCTTTGAATTATGAGGAATCGACATGGTGCCTAGATGAACTAGTCCTTATGCTCAAGTCCGGGGCTCCAATTGTTTCGTTATTTTATAATATCGAGCCTTGTGAAGTCAGGTGGAACGACAAAAAAGGAGCATACGCTGAAGCATTAAAAACTCTCCAGAAGAAGACAAGAACTACCCTAAAACTAATGAAGAGAAGCCATGCCAAGACTCTGCTACCATTCAAGGCTGGAGAGTTTCTCTTTCTCATGTCGCAAATATCAAGGGTTGCGAACTCAAGGCCTTTAATGGGTAAGCATTTTTAACTATTTCATGTCCATTTCTTGATTCGTATTTTGTATTAATTCAAATGTAATTAAGTGAAGGAGCTAAAGTTATTAGGTTAACAATTATGGTTTTAGGTACCTTGAATTAGCGACAGACATGTGGTATTGAGTATATCTTATTACATGTGACCAAATTTGTGGATTTTCCATGTCATGCGTTTTGGGGATTTTACCTTGTAGTGATGATTCAATGATGTTTCCACAATGTGTTTTTATAGAATAAATCATAGTGTATATGTGTTGTTGTTAGATGTGGTGTTTTTATTCCTCTACCAACACTTTATATTTACCCAGGTGTTTCTCATTGGTTATTTATCCAAGAACCAACAAGAGCTCCTGGACGAAGTTGTGCAAAACGTATTGAAACAAGTTCAAAAAACAACTCTGTTTGTGGCTAAATATCCAACTGGTTTGGATATTAAGCTACAACACTTTAAAAGTACAATTCTAATGCAGCAGAGGCATGAGTGTGACATCCAAGCTAGGGTTGTGGGAATTGTAGGTGTTGGTGGTATTGGGAAAACCACTTTGGTGAAACACATCTTCAACCGTAGGTGATATGAGTATGATGGATTCTCTTTTTTATCTGATGTTAGTGTAATTGCAAGTAGAAAATCTCAGTTTGATTTGAAAATTAAGCTCACTAAGGACTTGACACACAGGGATATTAAAATTGAGATTGTGGACCAAGGTGTGATGATCTTTAAACTTTACCTCGCTTGTTGTAATGCAATGCTAGTTTTAGATAATGTAGATAAGATTGATCAATTGGATGCATTCTTACCAATTAGGGATGTTCTTAGTTACAATATCTTGATACTAGTTACCTCTTGGGTCAGGAATTCCCTCCTATGTTCAGAAATAGCAGATTCATCAATTTATAAGCTCACAGGGATGAATAGAGCACACTCCCAAAAGTTGTTCTGCTCTTATGCCTTCAATAAACCACATCCGCCAATAAGATTTATAGATCTGGTGGAACGATTTGTAAGTGCCTGTGATGGGTTTCCCTTGTCATTGAAAGTGATTGGGGCTCTTCTTTGTGGAAGAGATGACACATATTGGAAAGAACTATTGAATGAATTTCACCAGATACCACCCACTGACATGCGGGAAACGCTGAAAATTAGTTATAATTAACTGGACCAAGAGTACCAACAAATATTCTTAGATATGGCTTGCTTTTATTTTATATAGGAGAAGATATGGATACAACAAAAATAACACGGGGAGTGGTGTGGATTCCAAATTTAGAGAGAAAGTGTCTTCTGGATCCGGACAACAAAAATCAGATAAAAATGCATGATCAGGTTAGAGATATGGGAAGATATACTGCGGAAATATCAATGCCCCATCGTCTTTGGTGTCAAGCCACCAACAATAATATTGATAAGTTGTTTGAAGGATCATCATGGCCAGCAAGTGATTCAATCATTTCTCTTTCGCTCAAAATGTTTGAAGTTGTTTATGTTCAAGACAAAGATCTCTATCCTGGATATTATCTATTTTTTTTATTTTTATGAGTGAATAGGTCACAACCGAAGTTCGTGGGATTTCTACTTTTCATCCTGCCGACGATTTCCATCATGGATTCGGTGATGAAAATAAATCCACTCGTTCAGAAATGTCATGGTACAAAAGGAGTAGTTAGTAGTTGTTGGGAAACTGTAAGCGGACATTGTTCAATACAGATCATTATCATGGTTTGCAAATTCTTGCAAGTGAAGATTGATATGTATATGCTATATTGAGGAGGATTCAGTCACCACACCTCATATGGCTCTGTTCATATAAATGTCCCTATTCTTCCCTACCTTCTTGGGTTCCCCTTGAAAATTAAGAGTTTTAGAAGTGAGAGGAAGCAAATTGAAAACCTTGTGGCAACAGGAATCTCAGGTACACAATTTTGTGTGTTTATACTTCTTTTATTTCAATCTTAGTTTGTAAAATCATCTCGAAATATTTCTTATAGTGGAAATGTGGACATTGCAACTGCCTCTCCAGTTGCGAGAGTTAAACATCTACTCTCCATTTTCAGGTTTTCCAAAGTCCATAGGACAACTTAAGTACCTTAAAAATATTATTGTGGATTATGGTGAGACTGTCCAACTCAAAGATATCTACTCCTCCATTTCAGACCATCTGAAATCCAAGATTTTCCAACTCAAAACATTGCCAGAGGAATTTTTTTATATGCGATCTTTGAAATACTTGGTGTTAATACATTTCACAAGAATGAGATGGTTGCCTAGTTCCTTGGGAAAGCAAACAAACCTTCAACACATCAATTTGTCTTGTGCTAGAAAACCTCTAGTCCATAAGATTGTATTATTATTCGCGTTTGGATATGATACCTGATTCCATCGGAAGGCTAGCAAAACTCCAGTCCATCGATTTGTATTATTGTTCCTGCTTGGAAATTCTTCCCAATTCTTTTGGGAATTTGACTCGACTCAAACATCTTTCTTTGATGGGATGCAAGAATGTGACCATTTCCAAAGAGACACTTGGAAATGTTACCACGCTGGAATTGTTTGATCTTTCATGTTGTCCCAAGGTGAAAGGATGACCTCCCTAGGTCACACATCAACAATTTCTGGAAAAATTATATTTGGTGGATACCAAGTTTAATAAATTTCATAGCGGTATTGGAGATCTATGCAACTTGGAGGTTCTGAATTGAGGGGACCATTGGTTGGACGTTATGCCATCTTCCCTCATTTCTCTCAACAAATTGAAGGTTTTGTGGGTGAGGAATTGTCATAGACTGAAATGCTTGCATGATACCTTTGGATGGTTGACTCAATTGACACAGTTGACCTTGATATCTTGTGGGATACAAAGATTACCACAGGATGTTATCCTGCTGAACAATCTCGAATATTTTCGGATAGAAGATTGTCCATTTGGTGAACTTCCAATTAAAACAACATAACAAGAAAGAGAAACAATAGTACCGTCGAATGAATTGGACGACTCCAATGGAAAATGTAGGTTTGGTTTTGAGAGGCTTCGGGAATTTGAATTGGTTCGAGTACATGTAAGGGAGGTAACCTTTCCTGAAGGAGTTTACCGAAACCTTCAACAACTTCACTTTAGTTGTAAGGAATTGAGGCAAATAGGACGGATTTGTGGTTTAGAAACACTTATTTATCTCACGATCTGTGACTGCGAAAAAGTAGAGGAGCTCAACTCACCTATCTTCAAATGTGCACATATTTGGAGTACTTGTTGGTCGATATATGTAGCAAACACAAGAACATACAAGTGTTGGGACACCTCCCAAAGCATAGAGGAATAAATGTTTATGATTGTGATGAGATAGAAGAGTTGGAATCTCTGGAACATCTGACATCTTTGTATTCGTTAGGGGTCTTTGGACATGGTAAAGTCAAAACCATACAAGGGTTGGAACACCTCACTAAGCTTGGAAATCTATTTCTTGACCATTTCACTGAGATAGAAGAGTTATCGATTTTGAAAAATTTGTGGTGGTTGTGGGTTAAGGCATGTCCCAAGTTCAAGAGCATACAAGGGTTGGAGCAACACACAAAGATTCATTATTTAGAAGTTGTAAAATGTGGTGAGATAGAAGAGCTACGAGGTGTGGAGCGTTTAATGTCATTGCGAACACTTGGGGTAAGGTATTGTCCCAAACTGCAGTGGTGCGGGAGAGTATTGGAGCAGTTGCGCCAATGATTGAAGGAACGATTCACATATGTAAAAGAAATAAAAATGAAGAGACAGTGATCTGCTATTTCTGGAGCGAGATAATCATGTGAGGGGCGTATAAAAACAAAAAAAATCAAGACCATGGCTAATTAAGACCATGGTATATATTATGTTAAGCTTGATTGAATTTCTCTCTTTGTTTTAGAGACCTTGATCTTGGTTGGGTGAACTTGTTTTATCTGTCCAAGTACCATAAATAAGTTAGCACCACTTATGTTATGTCAATACAACATAAAAGGGGTTTTAAGACAATTTTTGGGTAAATTGTCTTAATTTGAAACAAAATAAAACTTGTGTATTGTATTAAATATTTTCTTGAAGCTGATGTCTCAAATCAAATTGTCTTAAAATTAAAATGTCTTAAAATATTGTCTCTATAAAGACAATATATAAAACAAGCATTTTTTTCTCTCCATAGACAATTCCATTTTTGTCTCTCTAGAGACAATAGTTGGAATTAAAGACATATTGTATTTAAAGAGACAATGTCTTTGTTCTTAACTATTGTCTCTCTAGAGACAATGAAAAATTACATTCAAAGATAATACAACATCACTTTTGTCTCTTTAGAGATAATATAAAATAATAAATCTAGAAAAATATCTCACCATTGAAATAAATTAGTCCTCATTCTATTATGAAGTTTTACCTCACGAAATTGTTCCTATATTTTTCATCCACCACCAATAAAATTCATTATTTTAATACTAATTATTTTTGTCTAGCCCACGATGAGCCATCGCCAAGCCATCACTGAGCCATGTGGATTTGTGGGACTTAACGACCATTCGGAGGAGGACTTGTGACAGTTGTTTTATCTCTTCGTTCGTATTGAAATATTGTTTGGGTTGTGGGTGGAAAGCCGAGTGACTTGGATTATTATGCATGTGAAGCGTTGAAATTTGTTGTATTGCTTGGCCCTTAGAACTAAAATTTTTGTGGGACTGTGAAGAGTTGAAATTTGTTGTGTTTCTTTCCCCTTAGAACTAAAATTTTTGTGGGACCGTGAAGCGTGGTAAAGGCATAGAGGTGTAGTCGTAGGTGGGAGGTGTGTCTTGTTTTTTTGGTGATTTTTGGTGGGCTGTTCTTGTATTTAATGGTTGTGGTGGACTGTTTCAAACAATCTCTGCATGTTAGTTTTATTTTTGCGATGTGATATTTTTTCGCATTGAAACTGTTGTTTAAACTTTAACATTAGTCATTGGTTTATTAAAACGTTGACAAGTCATGCATTGAACATTGTATCAAATGTTGAAATACTTCAAAAATTGGTCGAAACGAAACAAGGCAACGAAAGTCACGTGCATAAAAGCCAAAGGTGGAAATAATACGAAAAGGCTAGAGTATAAAGCGAAAAGGCTAACGGAAACACAAAAGTGCAAAGAAGCGGTACTAAGAGCGCAAAATGAAAATATTAAAAGAATTAACACCGCGTGAATATGCACACAAGGGAAATTCTGAGGGGGTCGAGTAGCGAGGAAGGGAGGAGACCCATAACCTCGCGGAATTGTGACAGCGTGGCGTGGTGGGGACCCAAGGAAAGAAGGAGGTGGCAAGAGCTTGTCGCGTGATAGGGTGATGTGGCGGAACGAAATGTGGACCCTTACAGCTGGTAGGTTATGTATTTAATTCGTTTTGGGGATAATATGTTTCAGGAGTTATATGGTGCATGCGGCCAAAGAGGTAAGGTAAGTCCTAGATGAGCTGGTACTGAGGCCCGTACCAGTAGTAAACCCGACACGCGGTGTTCACCTGTCCCCAAATAACACCCAATCCCCACACGCCGCGTGCCCCAGTGTCAGTGTCCTTACAACACTTGCCCTACCTATTTCACTTCTACCCCTTCCTGCCTTAGAATTACCAATCTTCACAGCAGTTTCCCGTAGTTTTCTGTGGTAAAAGTCTCAGGTCTTCCGGTCACAGTATATACCAAGCGGGAACAAGTACCGGGTTTACCAAATCATCACCAGACTACCCTCTGCATCGCTTTCCCAAGTAAATCTACCTCTTGAGCAGGTACTCCGTCCCTTTCAATTCCCTTTGTTTTCCCTTCGTTTTTCTTTTCAGTTTTCATATGTCAGTCATGGGAAGGGGCACACCCAAGAAAAATGAACCAGAGACTCCCCAAGTTCGAGAAACCAGAAGCCCTCCCGGGTTTGAGCCTTTCATCAATAAGCCAGCTGGAGTCTGCGACCACCAGTACCCTTTCCCCATTAGCAGTGTAAGGCCTGAGCTGTTTTCGCATCATGTTCATAATAGGGATCGATACCAGGTGGTTGTGTCAGGATTTTACCATCAGATTACCCCCCCAGTCTTCCCGGTGGTTGAGTTCATCTACTGGCTCAGAGACGCCTACGATGAAGACCGAGGCACGTTTACCTCCGCCCAAGGAAACCAGATTTTCTCCCTTTCGCCCGACATCATCAAGCAAGCCCTCTGTTTTCCCACCAGCACCACCTACACTGCTTTCAGCGACGAAGCTTTAACTTCCCAGTTTACCAAATCGCCATGGGAGCATCAAAAAAGATTTATTGCTTCTATTTCCAGCAGCTAGACTACTACCCTTCCTAGAATGGAACTCTTCCCATTAAACCTATGTAAGGAGGAAGTACAACCCATCCTCGCGCTCATTGCGGGTCTGTTAGGTGTAGGCGGGTTGGGGGAAACCTCCAAAGTATGTTTTTTCTTTTTGTGGTTAATGTCTTAGAAGGGGGTTGTCCTAGATATCCCGGGTTACTTATCTGCCAGCATCCACACCCAGTTCCAAGAACTTCCCGAAACCAGTCATTTTCGTTTCTGTTCATTGGTGTTCTATCTTTTATTGTATCAACATGGTGATAGGTTCGAGCATTTGGGCTTGGATAGGGTATACGAGGTCAATTCTCAGCCCTGACCTGTTTTTTAATGGAACTCTGCAGTGCGTCAATTTCCAAAAGGGGTGGGTTACTCTAGTTTCCTGAACGATTTCATGTCCATTGCTTACACCATCATTCATGGTTCGCCCTCCCCTAGGGTTTTTCCTGAAATGAAGAAATAGTTGCAAGCTGGTAAAATACAGAGCACCGAGGACTGGTATCTCTCTGATAATTATACTGAAATTCGGGTCTATGGAGCCGAGGTCGCCCCTTACCTGCTACCGGTGTTTCCCATCCGACGAGTTTACGCTCTGGAGTACATTCGGCAAACCCTCAAAGCTAACCAGCTCCACTTTGTCCCCGCTAAGAAAGGTTACATACTGAGGCTTCCTACCCAAATCGGCTCATTCGTCGTGAATTCAAGACATGCCCTTCCCATTGTCAAAAATCTATTGCAGGGTATGGACCTAAGACAGGGGAATACTTGGGCTTATGATCCCCGGAAGATTATTTCAAACAGGAGAAAGAGAAATCGGTCTGCACCTTATGTACATGAACCAAGACCGTTTATAGAGTGGAAGGCTAACATGGAAATTTGGCCTTTGGTTTCGCAGATGGAGACAGATTCATTTGCCACAAGGGAAGAGGAAGGCATCAACAAAGGCCAAGAAGAGGAAGTCGGTCCTTCAGGAACAAGTTCTCCCTCTCGTAAAAAAAAGAAAACAGTCTCAAGTGAAGCCGAAATTATAGGAGATGAACAACTGCTTGAGCCTTTCATACCATATGCGCCACTTGACACCTGCAAGGCCGGAATCAAAGTGTTGAGGGACAGCACCACCTCCTCCGACTTCACTGAGGTTTCACAGGCCATGGGGGACCATACCTCACCGGTGGCAGCTGAAAGGATTAAGACAAACAATATAATTAGAGATAAATACAAAACTGAGCTGGAGGGGTATGTAGAAAAGTATCACACCAGGATTTCCACCGCCATGAATTTGGATACTGAGCATCTGGTACTGTCTATGGCCGAAGCCCTTTTGGACCCTTATACAAGTGCCACTAGCTACCGGGTACTCCAACATGCAATCGACATGACTAAGGTGCCAGCAACTGATATGTGTAACCTGTTTCAGGTTGTAGCTGATATGCTAAAGGATGAGGTAATGCGAGCTACCATTGCACTGAGGAAGCTTGAGAAAAAGCATGAACAGATGAGGACCACCCTGAAGAATGAGCAGGCAAGTGCCCGCGCCTAGGAAAATTGAATACGCAGTATCGAGGATTAAATCAAAGGGAAAGACACTGGGGAAAAAAACCCGCAGGCCTTTTTAATAGACCAATTGCGGAAGGAAGTTACCTCACTGAAAGGCAAAGCCCACATGCCAGCCTCCCAGCATGTGCAGACAGCCGAGTTGGCACAAGTAGAGAAAGAGAAAAGGGAATTGGCCGGCACCTTGTCGCAAGAAAGAGAAGAGAAGGAGAGGTTGGCAGGGACAATCGCTACTCTTCAAAGTAGGTTGACAGAGCTACAGAACACTTGGGACACGCACAGCTGTGCGCCAGCTACAACGCCACCTGAGACGAGTTCACTTTCAGTAAAGCTGGGCGCAGCGAAAGCTGCAAATGACATACTAGAGAAACAGGCTTCCACTGCAAAGCAAAGGATCACGGATTTGGAAAAATCCCTGTCAGAAAATACCAGAAGGATAGAAGTATTGCAGAAAGAAATTGAACAGGAAAAGAAAATGAGGGCTGACCAGCAGAAGACTATAAATGATCTCGAAGCACGCCTAAAAGGTAACCTCACTCTCAGAGAGGGTAGAAAGATTATTTGGTCCGAGATCATTTTAGCTGTAACAAAGCAATGGGAATTTCTGCAAGTCATCGAGGAGATGAAATCTTCAGTACTCTATCTCAGAAGGCGATTTCAGGAAGGGGATATCGACTTAGTCAACAGAGCTCAGCGTGCCAGAGAGTATGTGTCATTCTTGAAAGGGCTGAGAGCTAACGAAGCAGAGAAACACGGCATAGTCAGCCGGTACAAAGAGGCCTTAGAATTTCAGAAACTCATCGAAAAGGAATTGGCTCGCGTCGTGGCTTCAAAGGCCTTGCCGCAGTTGATATACATCGTGGACCGGTTTGATGCAGTTTGGGCTGAAATTATGATAGTAGGGCTTCCGACGTGCTAGGATTCCACCACCCCTTCTATGCTGCGACAATTACCGGAATATGAAGCATGCCTGAAGCAAGAAAGGGACCGGACAGATGTCATGTCAGATAAAACCACCCGGCTCAAGGCCGAAACCATGATCGCATCACTGCGCCTAGAGTTTGCTCTTCTTCACTTGTTAAATCATAAAGTCCCTATTGAGGCAAATCCAAGCGATCTCACTGAGGCTTTCATCAGGGTAGAAGGATTTGCAATGATGCCTGAGCCTGCCACAGACAGTCAGCAGAGGTGTGCCCAGTTCATTAGCCAAATTTCCAGTTCATCCGCAAACGCGTCGCCACCAGTATCAGCAACAGCCTCAACCCCTTCTCACAAATGATGAATTTTTATTTCATGATTCGGCCCTCGTGGCCTTTTTAATTTTTACTGAATTATTTACTTTTTAAAGTTTCGAGTGGGCTACTTGCTCCACTCCATGCATTTTATCTTTTTTATCAGACTACTGTTTAACTTTCTGTTTTAAAAACGGCCAAGTGCCTGACTATCCATGATGAGAGGCCTGATTCCTCATCGTGAGTTTTGTTGTTTTGATTAGGAACTTTAACAGATTTTTGTCATGCGAAGAAGATATTTTCTCAAAAATATCTTCTCGCTGAGATAGGAAGAAGTCTATATAAGTAAGATCGAATGAGAAAAACAGGTTCCAAATTTTCTGAAGAAACTTGCTGTGTAAGAATATTTTGTATGCTTGTGGTCGAATTATTAATGCAAATGCACAGAGCCCGTAGGGTCTCAGCAAAGAGAAATTCTATTTTATGTGAGGATTCCGGTCTAGATGTTATATGGTCTGTGACTCCTTCTTCGTAGTATTGTTTCATTGTCTATTTCACTGTCTCCATTTTATTTATATCATGTTTTGGAATGCGAGTGACTCGCCAGTTCTGATATGAATTTATCGTTATTTGGTACTTATATAAGACTGGTCTAGCTGCTTTAAACATGGCTCATGCATGATATGGTGTTTCGTTTTACACTTCATTCAGATTTCTTCTGTATTGAATATCGTGGGATCTTATTCATTCAGAATTGATTGCTATGTATGGATTCTTAGTTCTTAAGCCCATGCTATGGAAAAATATGTTTTCCGAGTACCTTTCCATTGGTAATTAGTGCACCTCTTTTACCTTCTACACCGCAAATGCCTTGATTTAACAATCCCTATATAACATTTTGAAACTGGCCCTCCTTGATGAAAGCTGTCTCTAAGATGTCTGATGCATCTGTATAAACATTCTTCCCTTGCCTCTGCACTGTTTTTATATTTCGCTGAATCTGAAAGCTGTCTGGTCCCATTTAAATTTGTGACTTATCAGAGAAGTTGATATGGTAAAGAGCCCTCCAAATTGATAGTGGTCTCAAGACATACCTTACACTCTTTACTATTTAAGATGTCCTAGTAACTGGTCTCTGACAACTCGAGGCTGTCTCTAGGAACGACAACAGAACCGAAGGGACACACACACACACACACACACACACACACACACACACACACATATGCTAGAGTGAAGAATTTTTGTGTGGCGATGTTTTGTTCTGTGAGCGTTGGTGAAATGCATGGATAGCTCAGTTGGGAGTACAATGTAAGTGTGGTGTGGTGATCAGACTCCTCATGTTCATGTGGTGAGCTACACACGTTGTATGTGTTGGAATGTGCGTTGACCAAAGTCGTGGAGTGTTGCTGCTTAACCTGGTAATGGAGAAAAGCTTATATTCTTTGATAGAGTGGTGGATAAGTGTTATTTATTTTTTTCACTTGCTGCATTGAATGTTGTGCAAAGGTTTTATTGAACCTGTTACACTACGGGAAAGCAGTATTTGTTGCAGTACTGCGAGGTTGAGGCCCATGTTGTGTTTTCCAAATGGATTATGGATGTGTGTTGTTATGTGGATCGAGAAAGAACCCTTGCATGCATAATGATCTATTGTTATGTTGTGAGATTTCTCTCAAGCTATGCGAGCCATCGCCAAGAAAGGCTTTCTTCTGAATTTTCACCAAACATCACTTTCTTCTAAATTCATTCACGGGTAGCTCTAGAAAGTAAAAACATGTTGTTTGGACATTGAGAAATTTTGAAAAGCATGTATTTCATTATTTGTGGCCTGGAAAATCTCATTAATCTTCAGAAACATGGAAACATTTCTTTGGGAACTTAAAAAATGATCAGAGGTAGTGCTTTTCATCATCAGTGACTTCGAATGTTTCATTAATATTCAAAAAATGCACAAAATTATTTGGGCATTTGAGAAAATATAAAGGGGAAATGATTTTTTTTTTTGGTAGGCTTCAAGTTTTTATTTTGTTGACAATATTAATGATTTTCAAGTTGTTTCTTCTGTTTTTGTGTGAAAACCTTCCATGGAGAACTTTTGAAACAATTTTGTTGATGATTTTCACCTTGCAATTCCATACAATTCCATAGATTGTTCAAAACACTTGGTTACCTTCCATGGAGAATTTTTGAAACAGTTTTGGCGCTGATTTTCACCTTGCGATGCCATGCGATTACATGATTGTCAAAAACACTTGGTTTCTTCTCTCCTACTCTAGATTGACATGATATGGTATGCTATCTGAAAAGATGGACACCCCAACGTCCAAGCACTTTTTGGGAAGTTTTTGAGTCCCCCGTCTCACATTAAGAGGCATATATTGTTAAGATTTGAGTTGGGTATTTTATGGTTTGGTCGTATTCTTGAAATTTTCTACGGATGAGATCCTAATCTTTAAATGGCTTTCAGGTCCTCAAAAGATATGGATTTTCCTATCCGCAAAGGATATTTTTTAGGGCATACCCTTTTCCTAGAAGATTTCCACCAAAAGAATATGATATGAACTATTTTAATGTGAAACCATTCTTTATACATGAACTACTTGTGGGTCAGATCTCTGAATTCCTTATATGTAAAGCTTTGAAATTTACCAAATGTTGTGTTGAAAGTGCCCAGATCTAATAATATTTCAGCTATACATAGTGTTTAGGTATTTTTGAGGCAAGAGGATGCTATACTTTGCATATTTGAAAGCTATTCAAGCTTTGGTGGATGATTATTGTTTGATCCAGGTCCAATTAATTGAGTTATGACTTTGGTGCTTACATGAAGTCATGGTCATTATTTCCTAAATATATTTGAGATTTGTACCACAATCATGGATTTCAACCATATGTAGAATTTGAAAAGAGATGGATATGAGTTTTAAGCAACTAGTCGACATTTTTTAGATGCTGCAGTTGGAAATGAAAATTAAATTTATCTAATGGAATTTTACTTAAATGTTGTTTGTACTTACTTCCATATTCCCCACTCCTCCTATCAACGTTTCTTTGCACCTCTTGGTGCAAATGCTAGTTTTAAATATTATTTAATTGAATTGAATTGAATTTTATATTTTTAAAATTTTAAATTTATTAAAATCAACAAAAATTTAAATATTAACAAAAACTTTAACGAGTAGTATTTAAGTGAGACTTTTTGGAAAGTTTTTTGGTTTATTTTCTGATCTAATTTGTCTAGAATCCGACATGGATTCATTAAAATCACAAGTATGACACGTGAACCCTTCACAGTCAAAGTGCCCTAGGTATTTTTGAGGGTGTTGAATCCATATATGCAATCAAAAAACCAGTTTAAACAACACAAATCAAGATTTGGCCACGATTTTTTTCATCGGATTTTGACCATAAATCCGTTGAAAACTCCAAAAAGTCACACTTAAAGACTACTCCAAACTTTAATAAACTGCTCAACCTGTGTTGTTTTAGCAAACTGATATGTTTAGAACCCAGACTTTGGATGACCTTATCTTGAGTTTTACTGAATGAAATTGAGCAAATGAGGGCTCGTTGGGAAGCGACTTCCGAGGAGAAGGATTTGGAAGTGGTTTCATGGCTAGATTTGGTCATTACTTACTGCAAACAATTAGCAGAAGATACAGCTCCGAATTTACAACTAAAAATGAATTTTCTGAGTTTGTTTTGGAAAAATTTCATTTGCCCAAAACCTCTTGTTGTTGCAAATTAGTTCAATATTATTATCCTTTGCCAAAGAAATCTCTACAAGGATCAACAGAAGCATAGATATTTTTTTATGAAATTTATTAGTTTTGATTTTAGTAGGGAGAAATTATTTTGACAATTTGGTATTTTGGTTTCATGTGCAAGTTTAATTGGTTTTAGTTTCAATTTTGATGGGTTTTGCAGAGATATTTTTGGAGAGGATGAGGCCTAGGAGTCTTGGAGCAATAGAATTGCACTAATAAATACGGAAAGTGAAGATATGAAACTCCCAAATCAGGGATCAAATCTTCCTTTCAACAACTCTCTTTTTTGAGATATTTTTGTAAATTATAAATACCAATTTGGAGAATAGAGAAGGGGTTCCTCTTTTCTGCAAATAGGAGACTGTTAGCATTTTTGTGAGAAGTATTTTTATTGTAGGTTGAGAGGAATACTTAGATTTGAGTTCTTGGGGATTTTCATTTTAATATTTAATTTATGTTGTAGAGGGAGATGTTGCACTGTTGTAGCTATTTTCTCAAGTGGCAGAGTTGAAAGTCTTGGGAGGATTGTTGAAGAGATCCATTGTAAAACAAAGCAAGAAATCTAGGTTTAAGATTGTATTTTCAAATACTTGTATTTGCTAATAAGTCTTATTCATTTAATGGTAGATTTGTATTAATAGTTCCATGCTTTTCACTTTTTTTTAATATGTGAATTCTTGTCTACAAGATTAGTTATCTGATCTAATTTTATAGATCTATTATTTATTATTGATTTGTTCTTATATTTGAACAAATTTTTGAGTAACTATTTAATAAAAAATTTGTAATCTTAAAATGATTTAATCATCATTAAAATTTTGAGAACTACTTCCATATTGTAATGGCTCATCTTTCACCATTTTGATCTCTAAAACAGAGCATGTTTGAAATTAAAAAAATATTTTTTAAAACTACTTCAATAGCTTGATATTCATCATAAAAATCATGTTAAATCCCCATCATATTTAAATCCTTGCACTTGGTATTTTGGAGCTATCTCCTAGGTATCGAGTTAGAGTAGTATGCTTTGTTTTTCTGCATTAATAAGTAGGCTTGAATTTAGATTTATATTTAGAATTAATTCTCATTTTTAGAAGTATCCCTACGCATGAGAAACCTAAGTGGTGGCTTGGTTGAGCCCTTATGTCATCTTAAGGATTACTTAATGAATAAAATGCAGATGGAAAAACAATGTTAATATTCTTTGAAACGTCTGACATTTCAAGTGAACCCTTGTCCCATCATTGTTCCTGCTTCATTTCCCTGATGATGGGTGAAGGGTTCACCTAAAATGTTGGGCATTTCAAATAATATTAACACAGTTTCTACAAAATCATTTTATTCATTGTGAATTACGACTGTGGAAACATGTATTCTAAAATTTAAGGATTACTTTCTTGTAAGCTAGCTGCAAGAGGGTAAATTTGATTCTTCTCTTCTTGTTGATAAGTATTCAAGGATACCACAAGTCAACATGGAGAGTGTGAGTAACTGGACCAATTTGAACCAGTTGGAATCATCATCCCAATCAGATAAGGGCTTGATTGGGGCCTTGATCGGGTGATCTCTCAATTGTTGATTTCAGTCATTTTTTGTCATCATCATATTGATCATGGAAAAACTAAAGCTCAAAATGTTTTGTGTGTTGATGGTATAAAACATAATCTTCTAAGTGTTAGAAAAATGTGTTATCAAATATATGATGTCACATTTAATTATACAAGATGTGAAATCAAGAAAGTAGATTCTAGAAAAGTTGTGGCAAATACAACTAGAACCTCAAGTAATGTATACATATTAGATGGAACAAAACAAAATTGTTGCATGGGGAAATTGGATGAAAGTTGGTTATGGCACAAAAGGTTGAGTCATATCAACATTAACCATATTGTTAAACTTAGCAAGAATGGAGCAGTAAGAGACATGCCTAAGATTTCAAATCCAAATAATAATAATTGCAAGGCTTGTCAGCATGGGAAGAAAACTCGAGTCCACTTCAAGAAAAAAGAACCCTCATCAACAAGGCCATTGGAAATTGTTCATATAAATCCATGTGGGCCCACAAGAACACAAACTCTAAGGGGTGAAAGATACTTCATGTTAATAATATGTTAGGTCCCTAAAATACTAGTGTATCCCCCCTATTATTATTGTTGTGCCCTTACATTATTATTGTTATGTAGGCTCTGATTATATTGTGACCCCTTCGAATCCTATACATACCAAGGAGGTCTTTTCATTTGTATAACCTAGTAATTGTTCATTTATGTGATGTAAAGGAGGCTTTCCCCTTGAAGAGGCTATTTATCAAGTTATTGATCTATATTTTCTTCTATTTTGTGAGTTGGTTGCATAAAATTTGGTATCAAAGCTTTGGATTCTAGGGTTTTGCTACTTCAAACAGGTCATATTGTAATTTTCGCTATAAATTTGTTTTTACAAAGCTTCAGAAGCTGAAATTTCTACCACGTGGAGCCAAAATCTTGGTGAACTTCGCTTAAAAATTTCAGATCTTGGTTCTCTATATTTTCTTATATATGGTCAGAATAAGTTAGGGTTTTTGTAGGCTCCAAAATTCAATCTCAAACAAGTGACCTAGGGAAAATCGTTATAACTTTCTCTCTGAGCATCAGATTTGAATTTCATAAAAAGTGACTAAAATCACACAGACTGTAGTTTTTCGTGTATCATTTTCAGGGTCAAAGGTCAAAACAATGATGTGTGAAAGTCCATACAAGTTAGCTCTATTGAACTTGTAATTTCCCTTCCTAAATGTTGCTAATGTTTTGGGAAAATTACATTTTTGCCAATTTTGATTTAAGTTAACTAAAAGTCACTTTTTGTGGCCAACATAGGAAAAAAGAAATAAATTTGATTGCTATTGGAAAATGGGGCCCACAGGAAATACATATTAGTGAAGGAAGGAATTCGAATTCCATTGGGTAAATCGTATTTGTGGAGGGACCCACAAGGAATGCATGCCCAACACTTATAAAAGGAATTTTTGGAGGAGTCATTGGCATCATTTGTCTATTGAAAAAATTGTATTTCCTTAGCTGCTTAACTGCGCCTCCATTTTTCCGTTTAGCACAAGAGATTCCCTAGGAGTGAAGCTCATCCCTTCTTTGGTGGACTTCAAGTTCCACTCAAGGAGAGCATTTTCCTTGCTTGAGTCTGCAGGGACACACACTTACAGGTTTTGCATTTTTCTGGAGGATTTGGGATGCAGTTCAAAATACCCACTGTACAATAGCCGGAGCCATCGAGCTAGTTTGGAGTGGAGTTATGGGAAGATTCACCAAAGAAGCTAGAAGTGTGATTAGATAGCCATTTATGAAGTGTAACAACTGTAGTAGCCTTGGAGGAACAACCTCTACATATTTATTAGCTGAAATTCACAGGAAATGTGTGAGCCCTTCCCTGGACTGCGCAATCACTTGAGGAGGCTCACTTGTGGGAATTGTTGTGGAGGGATTTTGGAGCCGAGGTGTTGGGGAGTTGATTGGAGGCATATTTGAGGAGGTTTCTATGGATTTGGAGGACAGTGATCTACACGAGTAGTTGCAGTAACAAATTTCAAAATTGGAGGAGGGCCAAGTTGTGAGGGTTCCCATTTTTAAGGTTGGAGGTAGTGGAAACCATTTCTGGATTTTTTTTGGGTTTTGGGCATGGATCACCTTCCCAAATTCCTATAATTTTATGGGCACTTTTCAGTGGGAAAATCAACGGTCGAAGACAACCAGTAGTATAAAAAGATAGGGCCAACACAATTTTCAGGAGCGAAACATATATATAGCAGTTGTGCACATTTGTATTGATCACCTGAGGCTTGTATCTTGCCTTGTGCAAACCCAGGTGCACTTCTTCCATTTTATATTGTACTCCAACTCTCATATTTAATAAAATTGGCCAATTTGGTGTTCCGTGCAAAATTTTTGTTATATGTGTTTTTGCTGAAATAAATTTATGTGTTGAATTTATGGCATGTAATTTGTTATCACTGTAAATTTTCTATTTGGAATAATACAGTGGTATCAGAGAATGTTCTTGGTCAGAGTGGGGAATAAGAGCAGGTGATGCCACCGAGATACCAAGGAGTGGTTTTTCATAGAGGTTGTGGCAAAGGCAGAGGTAGAGGCCATGGGAGAGAAGGTAACACAGATCCATTTTTAGACACAAAAGTAGAATCCAGCAGGGAAGGAATGTACCAACACGATGGGGAGGAGTAGCCTAGGCCGAGGGGCCAAGACCAGATTTTGGAGGAGCCACTGAGAGAAAATCAGTAGATGATGAGACAAGGGCAGATCATGATGGACATGACATAGTAGGTGATGGGATTGCATGTGGGTGGAAGGCCGGATGGAGTAGAGTAGATTCATGGTGATGGGGGTTCTAGAGCAAGAGGCAATCATATATTCCAACTCCCACACAATCCACAACGTGGGCAGGCTGGTAGGCCATTGATGCCACACTTCGCAGAGGAGCCAGAGCATGAGAGGGAACCTAATCGAGTTGTAGATATAGTACATTCAGTTGCATCAGAAATCGATGAGTATGAGGGATTGGATGCCCAAATAAGGCGGGTGATGTACTTTGGTGAATTCATTTACCTAAAGGAGAGGCATACCACAGGGGCTAGAAATCATTACAAAGGAGGATCATCCAGCTAGGAGATGCACAAATTAGCAGGGAAGGTCACACTTCCAAATTTTATGGGAGAGCGAAGAGTTCAACATGAGCATGGATACAAAATTTGGACACCTATTTCCACCTGAATCCCATGAAGGAAGCAGATGCCATCCAATTTTATGGCCTTCACTTGGAAGGGAATTCCCAGGAGTGGTGGTACCATGGGTTGGTCATGCTTGGACAAATCCACATCACATCATACTAGGAGTTGACTTGAAGGTTGTTGGAGAGGTTTGAGAGAAAGGATACGATGCTGCACTTTAGGGAGATAGCCCATTTGAGATAGAAAGGCAGTCCAAAGGCATTCATCACTGAGTTTCAGAGGCTGGCTATGATGGTGAAAAATATTTCTGAGAGCCGGTTGATCATGCTATTTGTGGAGGGGATTTTTGAGCCATTGTGTGGATGGGTGAGGGCCTATAAGCCCACATCACTACAGGATGCCATATCTTAAGATTGGGATATGATTGAAACAATACACAAGAACAGGCCGTTCATCCCCACAAGACCCACAACCCCACAAGGGAACAAAGATACGAGGCCACCATAGAGAGATGGAGGGCATGGTCAGTTGGATGATGAGACATAGAGGGACCTTAGGAGGAGGAGATTGTGTTTCACATGCCAGGAGGAGGAGATTGTGTTTCATGTGTCATGTGTTCTCAAATAGTGAGCCAGAGGAGGAGGAGATCGAGATAATGGAGGAGCTGAGGGATGAGGGAGGCTCATCAGGAGTAGGAGGACCACCACCACCCCCACATGAAGGAGGACCATTTTCCCCAACAGGAGGAGTTCTTTCTTCACTTCAGGGTGTGTCGAAGTACCTGACACTAAGATTCAGGGGGACCATTCAGGGGCAATGTATGTCAGTTCTTGTTGACAGTGGGGCCACCCACAATTTTCTTGATGCCCATATGGTAGAGCTTAGGGCCATCCAGACATCCACGTTTGAGGGGTTTTCAGTTTTGATACCAGGAGACCGAACCATGTAGTGTACGAGATATGTCTGTGGATTGAATTTTCAGATGGGGAACTAATCACTCACCGATCATTTATTTATTTTTGATATTTCAGATACCAATGTGGTGTTGGGAGTTTAGTATCTGTACACACTAGGAAAGGTCACCACTGATTGGAAGTAGCCGAAGATGGATTTCAAAGGCCCTGATGTTAGGCCAGTGTTGTTGAGGGAGGTACACTCTTATCCACCTCAAACAATTTCAGCTCACAAGATGGAGGTTGACCTATGGCATGGATATGTGGAGTGGGAAATTGAGTTGCGCATTTCAGAGACTTTGTCACAAGCAAGGCTATGAACCCGGATATATTAGCTTTTTTGGAGTGGCATCAGGGGGTTTTTTGAGATGTTCCTCCAGGGAGACCACCAGATTGGGGATTCAATCACACTATTGAGCTGGAGGAGGGTGTGAACACAATCATCACCACACATTATAAACATCCCAAGGCATTTAAGGATGAGATAAAGCGGGCCATTCAAGAGCTACTGATATTGGGACACATCAGGCATAGCTCTAGTCCCTTTTCTTCTTCCATGGTGCTGGTGAAGAAGAAGGATGGGACATTGCGCATGTGCATAAACTACCAAGATCTCAATAAGAAGAATTTGAAGAATAGGTAACCCATTCCTCACATAGATGAGCTAATGGATGAGCTTAGAGGAGCTAAATACTTCTCTAAGATAGATCTGCATTCAGGGTATCACCAGATATGCATGAGGGAGTAAGATATTCCAAAGATTTCTTTCTGTTATCACTACATACATTTTAGTTTTTGGTGATGTTCTTTGGGCTAACCAATGCTTCTGCTAGCTTCCAGTCTTGTATGAACGATGTGTTCCTTGGATAGCTAAGATGCTTTGTCTTAGTTTTCTTTGATGATATACTCATTTACAGTCAGACATGGGAGGATCACCTCCAACACTTGGAGGAAGTGCTACGCATACTGGAGGAGTAATTGTTGTATGTGAAGATGTCCGAATGTGAGTTTGGACTGACTGAAATGTTGTACCTTGGGCATGTGACAAGAAGAAGATTCAAGCCATACTAGATTTTCCCACACCCAGGAACGTGACGGAACTGAGGGGATCCCTATTTATTTGTACTTATTAGAGGAGATTTGTGAGGGGATTCTCATGGATTACAACACCTCTTCCATATCTGACAAAGAGGGGCACTTTTGAGTGGATGTAGATAGCGGAGGAAGAATTTGAGAGGCTCAAGAGGGTCATGAGCAGCTTACCAGTCTTAGCGTTGTTGGATTTCACATGTCCCTTTGTGCTTGAGTGTGATGCTTCTGACGAAGGTGTTGGTGTCATTTTGATGTAGGGAGGCCATTCCATTGTGTTTGAGATCAGGAAATTGCTACCTCATGAGAGGTTATATTCAGTATACGATAAGGAGATGCTGGCGGTGATGCATGCACTAGAAAAATGCAGACAGTATCTAGTGGGAAATCGGTTCAAGGTAAAGATGAATCACAACAGTCTCTGATTCTTCCTTGAGCAACAATCATTGGAGGAGAGGCAACAGAAGTGGGTGAGTAAGCTACAAGCATACGAATTTGATATTGAGTACATGAAGGGAAAAAACAACGTAGTAGCTAATGCCATTTCATGTAGACCAGCTGCGATGTCACTGAGGGATGTCACACAGGATTGGAAGACTCAACTGTTGGTTGAGTATTCCAAGGACAATAAGGTTTGTGATATCTTGGATGGTGTACATGGGGATGACCGATTCCGAGTGATGGATTATATGATCTATTACAAGGATTATATCTATTTGGTCCCAGGATCATAGCTAAAGGAGAGGGTCATGTAAGCAACACATGATTCTCCACTAGCAGGGCACCTCAATTTTCTCAAGACTTATCGCAATGTTAGGGAGAGATTATCTTGGAGGGGTGTCAAGGGAGATGTTCTGAGGCATTTGAGAGAGTGCGTAGATTGCTAGAGGAAAAAGGTGGTTCTTTCTCATCCAATTGGGTTGTTATAGCCACTTCCAATTCCAGAGAGGAAGTGGGAGAGTCTGTCTATGGACTTGTTGTGGTAAAACACAACCCCCCCCATTTTTGACTTGTTCACTTCAAATAATGGGAACCCTTTCTATAAATTTTTGGCTAAATGCCTTTTAGGATTTTTAGTTTATTTTGATTATCCTACGCGATTGTTAATTTTTCATTTTCTTTGTATTCTTGTTTTGATTGCTTTGTTAAAATCGATTTTTAATAAGCTTCCCATTGATGCTTGTTTTGCCTCATTTGGTCAACTGGTTTGAAAATGGTACTCCTTTGAAGTCCCATCATTTATCTAGTCTGGGTTAAAAATGTATTTTTTATTTTATTTATTTTTGGAGTGGCTGTAGTTTAGAAAATTTCATAACTAAACTAAACATCATTAAAATAAAACCAAAATAAAAAAACTGATATTCAACATTAAATTTTGAGATTAATTAAATTAATTATTATAATAAAATATAATTAATTTAATTAAAATTAAAATTTATTATATAAAAAATAAAAAAATAAAATTTACATCGCATATCGCAATATCGCAATATCGGATCCATCGCAATTTTTATAACATGCACATTTGACAAAATGCGATATGCGATGTGTTAAAAGTTTTTAATATAAAGTTTATTGTTTTACCCCTTATGCCTCCCGTACCTCCACCTCAGTCACCCTCACGTCACCTTCACCTCACACTCCACTCACCATACCCCTCCACAAACTCACATGGATGAATTAATAAAGTGTGGATTGATTTCAATGGTTTGTTTAATGGATTATAAGTGTGAATTGATTTCAATGGTTTGTTTAATGGATTATGGGTATGGATTGATTTCAATTGTTTGTAAATTGATTTTTATATTTTTATATTATAATAATTATATTATAATTATAATGTTTATTATAATTTTAATATAATTTGAATTATAATATTAATTATATTTAAATTAACTTTTTCAAATCATGTGTATATTAATTTAATTTTGTAACTTAATTAATTTCTAAATTAGATGATAATTAAATTAGAATTAATTGTTAGTTAGTTAATAATTAATTTAGAATTAATTATTAGATAATTAGAATCTAATTTAGGATTAAATTTCTAATTAAAACTTCTGATTTTTAGCCTAGTAACAGAATTTCCAGAATTATGCTAGTTTTGACTCATCAACTTTGGAGGCTCATAGATTAAGTTATACTTGACCAAATGAGGCCCAGGACGGCTCATTGGAAAGATAAAATCAAGGAGAACATTTCTGAGGAGGTTCCACTAATAGATTTGGTCATTAATTGGGTCAAAAATCATGCAGAAGATCAAGCTCTGAATTTCTAAAACAAAATCAATTCTCTGAGTTATTTTCTGCATTTTCATTTGTCCTAAGCCTCTTATAATTGCAGATTCGCTCATCAATAATATCTTTGGCCAATTAAAACATCCCAGGCATCAATAGAGAGTTTATATTTTATTTTCAATTATTTATTTAAATAGAATTTGATTGGATTTGTTTTAATGCCAGAAATGGTATTTTGATTTTATTGTTGCATCTTAATTTATTTTGATTTCTTTTTGCAGGAAAACAGTAGAAGAGATATGAAGAAAAGATCTTAATCAATGAGAATGCTCCAGCAATTAAAAGATTGGAATTTTTGAGCAAATAAAAGTGATTGGGCAGATTTTCTTCAACAAACTTTCATCTCAAGAATTCCTTTGCAAATATTATAAATAGCAGATTGCAGAATGGAATAGGGGCTGCTCTCCTCTACAATTCTGGAATTCTAAAAGCACTTTTGTAATAGGGATTTAGAGTTGTAGGTGGGAGGAGTGGAATCTCAGATCTGGGGATTATTGAGGTTTTTCTTTTACATCCCGAGTTATGTATAATGAACAGAGTTTGCACTATTGTAGCTCTGATTTTGAAAGCAGAAGCTTAGGCATTGTAAAGGACTATTAGAGACCGGAGCTGGAGAAATGGATTCAATAAATTGGTATTTCAAATACTATTATTTTAAATGCTGGTTTTATTTTATGATAACAGGAATGGTGTCAATTTACTTACATATTTGTGCACTTTTGTCGGTATGGGTAATTTGCTTCTATTTTATGTTGTTATTTATCTCTGCTCTTATGGGCTGAATTCTGATTTTTGAGTAACTATTTACTCATAAATCTGTCTTTTAATATTGGATTAATAAATAGTGATATGTTGTGAACTTTTTCCGTATATTATTGTTTAATAATTCAAGTTACTGATTAAATGATCAATACCATTTTGTGAACTATTTCCTGAGTGTTGTTGATTGATTATTTCAGTTAAAAGGTCTCAATAGGATGTGTTTTTCTATCCATAATGTCGGTTAATTGAACTATTTCATTAACTTGATATTCATTTTAAACAAGACATATTTCAATCCCAATATTTTAAATACCTGCTCTTGGTTGGGTTAGATCTATATCTGCCTAATTAAGATAGGATTAAGATAGTTTCTTTTGCTTGCATCTTAGAATAAGTTCGCATTTAGATTAATTTCTACATTCTTTTAAGTCCTCTTCCCAAAGAGGCAAACTTTAGTAGTGGATTGGCTGAGCCCTAAATCAGCTTAAGGATCACTTTCTTACCTGATCAGCAAGAAGGTTGATCTGATGTCTATTTTCCATTGGTGAATGAAAGTCATATTTTAAAGTCATTGGAGATTGAGAGAAGGTAACTGGACCTAGTTGAACCAGTCGAAACCACCATTCCAAACGGAAAAGGAGCTGCATTAAGGTCCGGACCGGGTGGTCATCCCCCATGTTGTAGACCCGATTTTCGGGGCTTCAACAGGACTTCATCATGGGGCTACCAACATCGTAGGGGAGAGACTGCATTTATGTGTTAGTGGAAAAACCGACCATGTTTTCTCACTTCTTCACTGTTTCATCAAGATATTCAGCCTCTCAGGTGGTTGAGTTGTTCTTTCGGGAGGTCTTTTGGTTGCATGGTCTCCCCAAGACTATAGTGAGTGACAAGGAAAATAGGTTTATGGGGGAATTTTGGCAGGAGTTGTTCTGCTTTGTGGGGACTGAGCTTACACCCAACACTGGCTATCATCCCCAAACTAATTGGCAGATCAAAATTGTGAACAAATGGTTGGAAGGATACCTATGCAACTATGTGACCGAACAAAAAAGAGCATGGGTCAAATGGATGAATTTGGGGGAGTTCTACTACAACAAGAATTATCACATGTGTATTTGTATGTCCCATTTTTGAGCCCTTTATGGCACTAGTAAATTTGGTGGAAATTATGACACTTGGTTCTGACACTTTTGACCAAATGTCGGAAATTTCCCCAAATTTTTTCAACTTTTTCAAATCCCGCCCGAAACTGTCGCTATACCGACATTTAGATACCAGTGTCACAATACCAACACTATACTGACATTTAGAGACTAAGTGTCGCAACTGCAACGTTTGGAGGAAGCTGTTGCAATAGCGACGTTTTGGGGTATAGTGTCAGTATTGCGACGGATTCCTCCAAACGTCGCAATTGTGACACTATGCCTGAAAGCGTCGCTATTGCGTCAGCTTCCTCCAAATAAAAATGATTTGAAATGCAAAAATCAAATGTAAAAATCAAATGTGTGCTCATTTTAAATTCACACTTATTTTAAATGAAAAAAATCAAATGTAAATAAAAATGATTTTATTAAAAACTACATGCGCATTCGCCCTCAGCATTCACCCTCAACTCTTGTAGAACAACATTCACCCTCAACATTTGCCCTCAACTCTTGCAGAACAACATTCTCCCTCAGCATTTGCCCTTAGCTCTTGCAGAACAACATTCTCCCTCAACTCTTGCAAAATGGTAAGTTTTTATTGCAGGCCCTTCCTCCTATAGTAGGGTTGACCTTATTTGGGTTTTTTTTGGTCAATTCCATTGGACTGTGTTAGGCTATAGCGTTTTCTCTAGATGTCTTCCAGTGTTCTTTAGGATGAGTTTCAAAGAGGATGTGTACGATGTGTTTGCGCTTGCATGAATTTGAATCCACCAGTTTCATGAAGTTTAAGCTATGGATTTTAGTTCGACAAACTCATGCAAGTGCACAAGTTTGGAGTATCAAGAAATTTGAGGCTGAGGTACTGAGTAAAATAGGAAACACATTGATATGGTTTCATCCAATTGAAGATGGGATAGATCAACTGTTTCACACTGTGAAATGTACTATAGATGCATATCCAAAAAAATCTACAACTTTATAATTCGTATTACAGGTGTAGATCCAAAAAAATTGAAATTTTATAACTCGAGAATTGCCAGATCTACAAAGATTTGGGCAATTTTAAAATAGAATCAACAACTAGTCGATTAGATGGCTTGATAATTACCAGCAAAGAACAAAGATTCAAAAATATATCCATAATGGTTGAAAGAAACTATATGCTCACTTGTATGGCTCAAAGAAAACTCCAAATTTATATGGTTATCTGGGCAATTTTACATTGAAGAGCCCTTTTAAATCCAAAATTGAAAACTCATTTTGTTTAAGATCTACAAACATCTGTAGAATTTACAACAAATATTTCATTGATATACAAATATTTTCAATGAATTTTAGATCTAGAGTATATTGCAACAGATATAGGGTTTTTTCGGGTATCTTCCAGTGTTGAATTTTTTTCTCACAAAACAGAGTCTAGGTAGGGATAACAAGGCAACTTATGAAGCAATCTATGTGGATAAATGTGTCTTATCTCCTTCACCATTCATGCATGCTTTATTTACCACAGACACCTATGATTTGATATTTATTCGTTGCTTCATCCATTTCACTTACAAAAAGGATAAGGCTATCCCATGAAGTGCACCCTTTTGGTGTCTAAAACTAACCCAAAGTCTGCCCTTATAACCTACCAGTAGGTGCTCTATAAGCTGCTGTCCAGCAACTACAGACACATTAGATGAAGAATTTGAGGATGGATCAATAGAAGATTCACAAAAGCACATAAAGGAGAGCCCTGTGCTGGGCATAATTAAAAGCAATAACAATCTATAAAGCTACACTCCTCAGAGGAACCATGGAGTGAAGAGTCAAAGACAAGAGAACCATTATCTAAGGTTGTTGTATATTGATTTCATTTGGTTTTTGTATATTTTTTGGCTAGGATATTAGAGTGCCTTTGTCAAAGTAAAACCTGCAGGCATTTTACATATCAGGAGTTTCAATCTGCTACTTCTGGTTTTTCAAAAGGTTGCATTTCTAGATTTCCTCCCAGAATTTTTCATTTCTATGCTTCTATTTTGAATGGGAAATTTCCCTTCAAATGTTTGTTAACCTTGTGAACTCAATTCAGTTATGCAACATCCTTATTCTTGCAGGGAATTTTATAGGAAGAGGAGGCTGCAGTCAGCCTCTCTACAAATTGAATCACTAGAAATATTAACTTGACTGAGTTAAATTATCTTAGCAATGCTGTAATTTAGTAATATGGATTTTCATCTTACAGGGCACTGGGTTCTACTGGGAACATATTTTCCACAAAATAAAAGGAAGTTGCTTCACTTGTTGGACCTGGATCACCATTGGAGATGATCGAGCGTATTGCAGAACTTGGAGCTGAGGTTTTTCTTCTAGTATATATTAAAATTGTGTTGCCATCTATTAGTTGTTTTGAGCAGCTCAAACTCTCTGGAATTGAAATGGTAATGCTAATAAAATACAAATTGCAGGTAGTGACTCTTAGAAGAGGCCCTTCGGGAAGCATTGTTCACAGGTAAGATATTAGTACTCAATTAAACATTCATATTGTCCTATGCTTTTTGGATTTAGTCTTATTCCATAATAAAAACCAAAATTTATCGTCATTCCAAACATTTCATTGTTTCACTTTATCTTATGTCTTATTATTTCAGGTCTGACACTTGGGAGACATGGGAAATTCTAGCTTTTCACACAATTTGTACCATGCTAAAGTCTTCAATGCAAGGAGAAATTATGATGGAAGATGTTGTTGATCCAACAGGGTGTGGCAATACATTCTGTGGTGCATTCCTTATTGGATATTGGAAGACTCGAGACTTATTAATAGCAGGCTTGTGGGGTAGTATTGAGACAAGCTTTAGTAAGTACTAAGTATAAAAGATCCACATACTTCCGCAATTTTGCATAATATGAAACATGATTCATGGATATTCATTTTCATCTGTGTACATAGCATGGCACAATACAAGGCTATGATAATTTTCTTTTAGAATAGCTTGTCAATTCATCATGCTAAAAGTATATGGATTTTCCTTGCAATATTTTAAAAGCCCTAAATATTTTAAAAGCCTTGGTCTCAATGGGGATCTTTCTATGGTTCCCCATCAGTTTGGCATTGGCTGTAATGAGGAATTTGGTTGGTTTATGCCTGGCTTACTGGTTGGCTCTACCAGTGGGATCTTTCCTGGGGGTAAGAATCAGAGTTCGAGGAATTCATCCACTAGTGCAGATCACAAATGAGAAAACTAGTACATTATATGTTTGTTCACATAGAACTCTTCTTGATCTTGTTTTTCTTACTGTATCACTTAGAAGGGCTGTAATAGTAGTTACATACTGTATCAGCTGTGTAACAGAGGCAGTGTCACCCATCAAGATTGTAAGGCTTACTAGAAACAGAAACAAAGATGTGGAGATCATGAAAAAACTCTTAAGCCAAGGTGACCTGGCTGTTTGCCCTGAAGGAACTACTTGCAAAGAGATTTATTTTCTTCGATTTAGTCCTATTTTTGTAGAAATTACAGATTATGAGTGTTTAATGCCTCTTTTCATTAATTTGTAAGACCCACAAATGCAACTTCTTTTACCAACTTAAAAACTTGTCAAATACCTTGAACAAACATTGTTTTAAGAGTCTTTCCCACTCATAGGCTATTAGTTTCTCATTGAGATTGAATAAGAAAATGTATGATAAACATCTCATACCTTCAAGCTAATTACTTAAATGCTTGTAGATTCCTCTTCAAGATTGTGATCATGGAACGACGATAAACTAAACTTTGCTCCTTGGCCATCATTGCTTTAGCTTTGTTGTCATACTTTATGAGATATTGAAAGTCTTCATTACTCTATTTTCCTTCTAGTTTGAACTGAGATGACATCCTTCATAATCTCATCTAGTACTTAATATGGTATTCTTGGTCTTCAAGCTCCATACCTGCATAGTACAGACTCCATCCTAGAAATCCATTTTATTTTTCCAAGTTTTCTTCATACTTGGGTCAATGTTATTCTCCCTTATGGTTTTTCAAAGGTACTTCAAGCCGAGACATAGGTTTTAGATGGATCAAGAATTCTATTTCTTGGCATATGACAGAATACTAGCTACTCTTGCATGTATTATTACTCTTACTATATGGCAGACTGGAGAGTCACAAGTACAAAAAGGTGTGTACATCAATCAAGGCCCTTATGTAATTTTTGTATTAACTGAAATATATATGTGTGTGGTGGGGGAAAGGGGATTGAAGTAGAAATATGTTGATATCTGGATTTCCCTTTCCATATGTTCACACAGTGACAAAATTATGGTATATTCTTTCTTGTGAAGAGTTTTTAACTTGTACATATTTCAGGGATTGAATTTTTCAAGACACAAGCTGGAAAAATAGAGGAGGAGGCTGATAGCCATAGGCCAAGTGGATTTGAAATAGTATTCCCTGCAATGCTAAAAGAAGCTAAAGCCTTATGTCTGGATCTGCCATATGAATTTCCTTTCATCAAGAAAATAATTGAAAAGCGGGAGGCTAAGCTTCAAAAGTTAGAATCTGATCACCATTCTCCTCTGTCATTGATAAATTTTCCATCTCTCAAAGTGATAACTGACTAACTTTACCTTTTACCTTGGTGGTGTTTGGATCAGGCTTCCTGCCGATCTTCTCTATGCCTTACCAACAACGTTACTCTATTCTTTGGAAGGCCTGCAAGAAATAGTAGACTGGGAGAAAATAATGAAACTTCAATCCAAGGATGGATCATTCCTCAGCTCACCGGCATCTACAGCGGCTGTGTTCATGCGTACAGGGAACAAAAAATGCTTGGATTTTTTGAATTTTGTCTTGAAGAAATTCAGAAACCATGGTATGAAAAATTACAATATGATTTCAGGAAGGCCCTTTTCTTTTTATATACTCTGTGAAAAATGTTAAATTTTAAATTGAAGATTGTGAATGAAGAATTTAGGGTCTCTAACTTCAGAAATAAGCATGTAGCCTAGAATTTAGGGTCTATCTAATGCATTTCTCCATTATTTTGGCTTGGAAAAATGCCTCCACTATGGTGAGTGAGGGGGTTGGGAAGCCCGAGTCACATGTACCCAAATATTTAGAGTTTTTTGTTGCATTTCCATCCCCTATTTGAATAAATCCTGTTGGGATTTCATCTCCTCGTGCATATTTTCAATGATTAAAATTTTTTATATTGTATTGTGGTGTAGCCCTTGAGTGATTTTTTGATTTGTAATTTTTCTTGGTGTTTCATTTATAAAAACAACTGTTTCAAATTGAGATTTATGGATTCCACTTCAATATTTGGATATAACTTGTTATTTCAGATTTAAGGCATTCCATTCTCACTAACAGATTTTTGATGTGTGCTACCCAGTATGAGAAATCTGTTGGAGGTGAGAAGGAATATTGTCTACCAGTAGATTGACCGTGGAGTTGCCATCTCCTTGCTTCTTGTTGTTACCACTATCTATCATGTTGTTAATTTTAGGGAATTTGTTGCAAATAGACAATTTTAAATTTTTATTTTTATTTTTATCATAGTAATTTCCTTCCACCATTATCAGCAGTATACATAACGGTAATGCAATGCAATAGTAAGGAACAATAGAATAATAGCGGAGACAATAAGGACACCAGTATTTAGGTCGGAGACTAGGGCAAAACCCCACAAGGGGGAAAACCCAAACTTAATTCTTCTTATTATTCGATTAATATCAAGAGTTAAGTAGAAAGAGATACAATGAGATGCAATACATTAGGCCACCTAGGGGCCAACAACTTTTGCTTGCCCAACAAGCCTAATTTAGGTCACTGTCAATAGCTGATGTAAGATCACTGTCTATTAACCATCATGGTCCTGATAAGAGTCACCGTCTTATTGTCACATGTTGCATGTCATGTTTTCAGTGTTCACTTTGATCATATATAGTGCGGCAGGACAACCTCACAGTAGTCACCTCCATATTGTATAATGTCAGTCTATTTTACCCTGGACCTGTAGTATGTTAGGTTTCCATCTGGTGACATTGTAGAATAGATTCTGTGGCATTAGGTCCCGTCCTGTAGCAATATATGTTTAGTCCCATAGATAAGTCTGATAGATAAGTCCTCCATAAGATTAACCGAGCTGCCATAGTAGAGTCATAGAAATATTCGAAGTTGTGTATTTCACTGTGGCAAGATCCGAACTGTGGTACCATAATAATTTTCAACAGAAACCACACCTTAAGAGAGGTCTGAGCTGCTTCAGGGAATAGATATTCAACCCTGTGCCATAGAAAGATGTTGCATTGGTTGTTGCAATTAATCTCTACGATGATATATTTGAATATTAAATAAAAACTATCTACTTTTGAATTCTTTTATTGAGCTTCTATTTTGGATGGGTACGTAGTTGTGTTGAGATAATTGAAAATACTAGATTTGTGTAGAACTCTGTTTGCATCATCATGCACCTGGATGACAGAGGAGTCTTGTTCAAATACAAGGAGGAACATTTCAGAACCTGGAGTAAGGTTGTTGAGCAAGCATAGCATAATAGTGAAATTGTAGCGAAGGAAGAGAGTAGAAGCCTCCCACATGAAAGTCACGAAGGCATATGAACACAACAATTAAATCATTTTATAGATTGTGAATTGCAGTTAAGGTGGGTAGTGGGCAACAATTAGAAGAGCTGAAGAGCAGCATTTTCGAATCTAGGGATAGCTTGCTTTTGGTCCATTCCACTCATTTTTAATCGATCAGTGAACGAAATAGGATTGAGGTTTCATCCACCTATCGATGTCTATGGATATTATGTTGAACAAAGAAAAATGTGCCCTTCCGCATCGCAGAGAAAATGGAGAGATATATGAAATACTCCTGGCTATGCTAGTTTTATAGTTAGGTTATGCGTTTTTATGGTTGGCACAGTGTAATGTTTAATAAAATATTTCATAATTAACCCCTTGGAATTTACTGCATTAGACCGCTACTCCTCTGCAGCCAATCAACAACCGAGTTCTAAGGCAAGACGTGGAGAGGGAAATCCAAGGAAAGAATGTCGCTTGGTGGCCATTCGAATCACGTTGTTGCAAGGAGGGCGATGCACCTAAACATTGTGGGGTCTCCACAAGGACAGTAAATCGAATCCGGTGTCAGAGGTAAGCCTCCATCATGCTGCTAAATTGTACCCTTGGCATTTACTGACTTTTACTCTGGCTTGATTATATTTGTGAGGGCTCTGGATTTCTCTTGCTCATGATACCAGACTATACACTCTCAGTCTCACATCTCTATTTTATGATCATAGTCTCGCATCTCTATGGTTAGTCTCGTATTTGATTCTCAGTCTTGGTAGTGGCATATGTACACAAGTCTCGACACTATCACAGTGATCTCAACACATCTAAGTTATGAACTCACTCCAATTATTATAAATAAATATCTGAACAAAGTCTTGAACAACAGTGTATATACGACACCATTTGGCATCGATTCACAATTGAATGCACAATCTCATTGGCATAATTGTATTCACAATGTATTGTCTCGCTTCAGTGGATGTATAATATTGCTTCACTAGAAAGTATGTATTGTTTCATTTCAGTTCAATATATATAAGGTATTGCTACAGTAAAGTATGTAATTGATCTCAGTTTAGTACAGTAATATGATGGTCTCAGCACTCTGATGTATAGTTAATCTCTGCACTCTGGTATGGGTCCTTGGCACACAATAATATGGTTGACCTCAGCACAATTGCATGTATGGTGGCAATGCAATTGCATGTCTGGCAGCATCACAGTTGTATGTATATTAACACAGTTGAATATTTATATAGCTTCATTAACATTACAGTGGTATATGTGGCATCACAACATTGCAATATACATGGCATCACAGTCACAGTTATGTGGCATTACATTTCATTAGTAAAACAGTTTAGTGTATGGCTTCATTAATATAACGGTTCAATATGGCTTCAGTAGTTGCTAAATTGTACCCTTGGCATTTACTGCATTAGACTGCTACTCCTCTGCAGCCAATTAACAATTGGGTTCTAAGGCATAGCAAGAATAAGACATCTCTGAAGCATATTTGAATCAATTAATTTATGGAGTCTGGACAATGAGTTTATTTTGGATTTGTGGGTAAGGTTTCAGTTCTGTAAAAATTTCATAATTCAACTCTTTTGAAGTTTGCAACTCAGCCTTCAACAAGCCTATAATTAGGCCTAAGTAAAATCCTGAATTTGACTCCTCTTGTAGTCTACAAATCGACTCTGTGACCAATGAAATTCACTTTGTGGAAGCCTGTAATTTTGACCCATGTGCAAGAAACTTTAGACCTGCAACTATTTCAGATCCGTATTCATTTTTACTATTGGTCGCATTCATTTTTTTTATAAATATTTTAAGACGTGCATCGGAAGACCAAAACATCGTAAGCATCAGAAGACTGATGTTACATTTAAAAAAAAAATTTACTATGCCGTTGGAAAAGTGACGTTTTCCAACGTCGGAAGAGCGATGTTCCCAAACGCGGAAAAGTGACATTTCCAAATGTAGGAAGAGCGACACCACTAGCGTCAGAAGAGTGAATTCTGCTCAAGGTTGGTATTGCGACACTTCAAAGCATGGTTATCCATAACATTGGTCTTTTGACACTTTACGAGCGTCGGTATTACGACACTTTAGAAGCGTCGTTAGCCATAACGTCGATCTTCCGACACTTTACGATTGTCGGTATTACGACACTTTAGAAGCGTCGGTATGGCGACACTTCCACAAAACGTCGGAACAAGTGTCGCAATACCGAAGCTTTATGGAAGTGTTGAAAGACCAACGTTATGGCTAGCCATGCTTTGAAGTTCCTCAAACTGTCGCTCTTGCAACAACTAGGTGTCGGAAAATCGACAAATTGGCCGTCGGAAATTGGGCTAAATTTACTAGTGTGATTATGATGCACTTACTTTCTATGACTTGGTGTTTGGAGACAGCAGAGCCTTGGGGGCTAAGGATTGGGTTCAAGAGAGCCAGGATATTCTCCGAGCTCTCAAGAACAATTTACAGGTAGCCCAAAATCAAAAAAAGATATATGTTGATAAGCACGAGGTGGAGAGACAGTTCGAGGTAGGAGACTTGGTCTACCTACATTTACAACCTTATAGACAGCCTTTGCTCAAGAAGAAGGGTTCGGAGAAATTGCGGCCATGATTCTATGGGCCTTACTATGTGGTGAGAAAGGTGGGCGAGGTAGCCTATGAGTTGGAGTTACCACCCGAGAGCCGGATTCACAACATATTCCATGAATCATGCCTTAAAAAGGCAATGAGACAGTAGGTGGTAGCAACGACTGAGTTTCCTCCGTTAGATGATGAGGGGAATTTGATATTTACACTAGAGCTCATTTTGGATACTAGGGAGAGGAGGCTGTGAAACAAGGTGGTCAGGGAGCACTTGATCAAATGGAAGGATTTTTTGGAGGAGGATGCTACATGGGAGAATGAACAGAACTTAAAACCTCTAGTTTTGTAGTTTCTTGGGGTCAAGCAACATCTGAGAGGGGAGGACTGTAATGTCCCTTCCTAAATCTTCCTAATGTTTTTGGGAAATACATTTTTGCCAATTTTTATTTAAGTCAACTAAAAGTACCTTTTTGTGGCCAACATAGGAAAAAAGAAATAAATTTAATTGCTAGTGGAAAATGAGGCCCACAGGATATACACATTAGTGAAGGAAGGAATTCAAATTCCCTTAGGTAAATTGTATTTGTGGAGGGACCCACAAGGAATGCATGGCCAACACTTATAAAAGGAAGTTTTGGAGGAGTCACTGGCATCATTTGTCTATTGAGAAAATTGTATTTCCTTAGCTTCTTAGCTGAGCCAACATTGTGTTTTTTAGTACAGTAGCTTCCCAAGGAGTGAAGCTCATCCCTTCTTCGATGGAATTCGAGTGCCACTCAAGGAGGGAATTTTCCTTGCTTGAGTTCGGAGGAACAAGAACTTACATGTTTTTCATTTTGTTGGAGGATTTGGGGTGCAATTAAGAATACCCACTGCACAATAGCTAGAGCCATTGAGCTTGTTTGGAGTGGACTTGTGGGAAGATTCACCAAAGAAGGTACATGGGTGATTAGAGAGGAATTTATGAAGTGTAGCACCTGTATCAACCTTAGAGGAACAACCTCTATGCATTTCTCAGCTGACATTCATAGGAAATGTGTGAGCCCTTCCCTGGACCGCGCAGTCACTTGAGGAGGCTCACTTGTGGGAATTGTTGTGGAGGGATTTTGGAGTTGAGGTGTTGAGGAGTTTATTGGAGGGAAATTTGAGGAGGTTTGATCGAGATTTGGAGGACAATGATATACAAGAGCAAGTGCAGTAACAAATTTCAAAATTGGAGGAGGGCCATGCTATGAGGGGTCCCATTTTGAACATTGGAGGTAGTGTAAACCCTTTTTGGGTTTTTATGGGTTTTGGGCAAGGATAACCTTCCCAAATTCCTAGAATTTTATGGGTGCTTTTCAGTGGGAAAATCAAGGGTAAAAGACAACCAATAGTGCAAAAACACAGGGCCAACACAGTTTTCAGGAGGGAAACATATCTACAACAACTGTGCACTTTTTTATTGACCGCATGAGGCTTGTAGCTTGCCTTGTGAAAGCCTAAGTGCACTCCTTCCATATTCTATTGTACTCCAACTCTCATTTTTAATAAAATTGGCCAATTTAGTGTTCTACGAAAAATTTATATTATATGTGTTTGCTGAAATAAATTTTTGTGTTGAATTTATGGCATGTCTTTTGTTATCACTGTAAATTTTCTATTTGGAATATTATAGAACCAGTCTATAATCAAGTCATCACGGGATATTGGGCATAAATTTATCTTGAGGAATCTAATCTCAGTTTGACTTGTGATGTTGGAAAAAATAATCAGAGGGCTACCATAGAATGAAATTTTAAACGTTGGAGAACTGAAATTACAGAGGTATAACCATTTCAATATTGAGCTCCTAAAAGAAAGAAAAAAGGGTTAAAAGATGACATAAATGGTTTAAAAGAAGACATGGAAGGTTTGAAAAAGTTTCTACAAGAAAGGATTCTTAATGGTGAAAAGGTATTCCATGAAACTCATGATGAGAACAAAAGGAATGTTAATCATGTTTTATTGATTCTAACTTTGGATTGAATGCCAACCACATTCCAAAGATTGATATGAGGAAGTTTTATGGAAATGATACGGTAACATGGATACTACAAAAGGAGCAATATTTTGATCTACATGATGTGAAACACACACAAAAGGTATGCATTATATTTTTATATTTAGAACCCAATCAATTTGTATGGTATCAATGGATTTTCTCTCATAAACCACTTTTCACTTAGTCAAATTTTATAGAGGAAATGATAGAAGATTATGAGGATACAAAGAGCAACACCTTCTTTAGCCAATTGATAAATCTAAAACAAAAGGGTTCAATGGTGGAGCACATTGAGGACTTCCAAAAATTGAATATCAGGGTAACTAATATTCCATGGGAGCATATGATTAATGTATTCATAGGGAATTTGAAGGATAACATCTAACATGAGGTTATCCTTTGTGAACTTGATTCATTGGAGAAGTCATTCAGGGTGGAAATTTTTTTTGAAAGAAAAATTATGGCAACAAGGAAGTCTACCACTCACAAATATAAATATGGAAGTGTTGATGCTCCTAACCTTCCACAACCTACAAGGTTGACACCATAACAATGGAAGGAAAAAAGAGAAAAATGGATTTGTTATAGTTGTGATATAAAATACACTAAATGTCATAAGTGTGTTTAGAATAAATTATTTTACATAGATTGTGAAGAGGAGGAAGAAAAGGAACAAGAAACATCAAAATAAGAGGATATACACAAGGAACCAACCCACGAGAAAGAAGAAATGAATCCGACCATATCTTGTAATGCATTGGCATGAATTACCACTCCTAAAACTCTCAAGATATAAGGATATATCAAGAATAAAAATGTAATAATTTTTATTGGTTCTGGTAGTACCCATAATTTTATTCATTTTAAGATAGCCAAGTGTTAATTTTTCAATATTGTTCTATGTTGTATTAATTACTTTAGCCCAATTTACTTTTCATTAACAGTGCATCCAAATATAAGCCATGTAAATAAACACAAACAATAAATGAAGATAGAACACTGCATGCAATGACAAAGAAGACAACAACACAACCATAAGAGACAACATATTGGTCCAAGACCAGGGAAAAACCCCACTATGTGGGAAACCCTTTCAAATATTCTTCTTCAATAGATCGTCATAAAATGTTTTCAATAGAGAGTACAATGAGCCCAATACATATATGTAGCAGAAATCAACAGATTAGATCTATAGATTTTCAGATCTACAATATCAAAAACACAAATCCGATGTATCACCAAAACCAAGTGATCTCCGCTACCTAGTTCTAGATCTAGATCCAAAATGTTATTAATGACTATTCAAAAGCGACTGTGAATGCATGACGGATGAATGATGACACAGCACAAGCAACTTAATGTGATCAAAATCAGATTTTCCCAGTAAATCTCTTAACCACGACCTTAATATGGTCTTCTCATGGTTGAAGCACCCATAATCGCGACCTAAGCATTCTGTGCCCGCGACTGAGGGTTTGATCAGCCTTGAACCTTAGCCGCGTCTTAAAGACTGACTTCCCCCGGATTTACCATCTCAACTACGACCTTGAAATGACCTACCCATAGTTTTGGCTAATCTCAAGTGCTACCTGCTCGTGGTTATGGCCCAGAACACCCAAATCAGATGCGAGACCATGCCTATGATCTTGATCCTTTGCGCGAGCTCCTTCTAACGTACCTGTGCAAGCCAAAACATAAAATATGAACCAAATACCAAAATAACATGAAGACAATTTCATGAGTGAATGTGTGCAAATGAACTTGGGGTTGCTTCTATTTATAATTCTGTGAGGGACTGCTTGGGGCTTTGACCGAATCCACATGTGGTTAGGTTGACTCATAAAATAATAAAATAATTCATAACTTAAATTCTGCTTAACCGATTTGGGTGATCTATAGGTCGATTTTGGTCCTCTTGAAAAGAGGAATATAATGTAAACATAATATTGACCATATGAATTTTCCAATGTGGAATTTGACTCTATTTTCTAAAAATTAACGCTCCCTCTCAACTAGGAAGAATTCTACTTGGTAATCTCTACTTGTAGATATTTACATCAGTGTCATTGTTAGGTCCCTATTTTACTAGTATAGTCCCTTATTATTGTTAGTGTAACCCCCTTATTGTTATTATTGTACCCTTGTAACCCCCATTTTGTTATTATTGTGCCCTTAAATTATTATTGTTAGGTCGGCTAGGATTACATTGTGACCCACTAGGATTACATTATGGCCCCATGGACTCCTATATATAGAAAGGAGGTTTTTTAAATTGTATCATCCAAGAATTGTTCATTTATGTAATGTATTGGAGGTTTCCCCCTCGAAGTGGCTTATTTCTAAGGCGTTGATATATTTTTTCTTCTATTTTTGGAGCTGGTTACACAACATTTGGTATCAGAGCTTTGGATTCTAGGGTTTCGCTGCTCCAAACAGGTCATCGTGGAATTTTCGCTATAAAATTTTTTATACGAAGTTTCAAAAGTTGAAATTTTTAGGCTGCGAAGCTAAAATCCTGAGTAAGATTTTCTAAAAATTTTAGAGCTTGGTTCACAATATTTTCGGAGATATCATATGTGGAAGTTAGGTCTTTTTTCAAGCTCCTAAACAGGTCATCGTGGAATTTTCACTATAAATTTTTTTCTACGAAGGTTCAGAATCTGAAATTCGTATGGTGCGAAGCTGAAATCCTGAGGAAATTTGTCAAAAAATTTCAGAGCTTGGTTCGCATCATTTTTGGAGATATGATCTGTGGAAGGTAGTGTTTTTTTAGGCTCCTGAATTTCATCTCAAAGAGGTGATCGTGGGAAAAGTTCAATAACTCTCTATCTGGGTAGTGGATTTGAGTATCGTAAAAGGTGGTCGCAAGTACACGGACTGTAGTTTCTTGGCTATCAATTTCAGAGACAAAGGACGAAATAGTGACACGTGGCAAGTCCTACAAGTTTTCTCTACTGAACCTGTCCAAAATTAGGTCATTGTGGGAGATTGGACACAACTTTGTCTTGGGGAATCCAAATTAGATCAGACCTGTGGAATTTGAAAGAAGCTTCATAGGGCTACTACAGGGCTAAATTTTAGATATTGAATATTTTCAATTACAGAGATAATTCAATTTCAATATCGAGCTCCTAAAAGCAAGTAAAAGGTGTGTATTTGTTTTCCGAATTGCATAAGTCTTGTTTGAAGAATCATGTTGAATTGATTCCAAGGGAATATTGTAGAATAGGTATCAATATTGGATTCTAAAATGGCGCCTAAAAAGAATTCAACACCCATTAAGCCTTCAGAAGGCTCTACCATGACTCATGAAGATGAAGAATTGCAACATGATCTATCAAAATTACAAGAGCAAGTGCAACAAATTTCACTCTTGCAAAGAGCAACAAAAAATGAAATGGAAGTTTTGAAGAAAGGCGTGGAAGTGAAGATGGATGGTTTGAAGAAAGGCATGGAAGCTAAGATGGATGGTGTGGAAGTGAATATGGACGGTTTGAAGAAAGGCGTGGAAGCTAAGATGGATGGAATGGAAGCTGGCATGGAAGCTAATATGGATGATCTAAAATCAAACATCGAAGATTTGACAAAGTTGATACAAGAAAGGTTTCCTAATGGTGAAAATATAGTAGAAGAATCTCATGATGAGAACAAAATAAATGTTAATCGTGATTTCATAAACTCTAATGTTAGCGGGAAGAACCACCATATTCCAAAAATGGATATGAGGAAGTTTGATGGAAAGGATCCTGTAACATGGATACTACATATGGAGCAATATTTTGATCTCCATAATGTGAAAAACACACAAAAGGTATGCATTGCAACTTTGCATTTAGAAAAAAATACATTTGTATGGTATCGATGGCTTTGCTCCCGTAAAAAAATTGTCACTTGGTCAATTTTTACGGAGGAAATGATAGCACATTATGAGGATACAAAGAGCAACACCTTCTTTAGCCAATTGATAAATCTCAAACAAAAGGGTTTAGTGGGGAGCACATTGAGGACTTCCAAAAATTGAATATAAGGGTAACTGATATTCCAGAGGAACACAGGATTGATCTCTTCATAGGCACTTTAAAGGATAACATCCAACATGAAGTTCGCGTTTTGGAACCTGATTCATTGGAGAAGGCATTCGGGTTGGCAAGAAAAGTTGAATGTAAAATTATGGCAACAAGGAAGCCTACCACTCAATTCTATAAAGAAGGAAGTGTTGCTACGCCTAGATTTCCACAACCTACAAGGTTGACACCACAACAATTGGAAGAAAAAAGAGAAAAAGGGCTTTGCTACGATTGTGATAGAAAATACACTAAAGGTCATAAGTGTGCTGAGAAGAAATTATTTTACATAGATTGTGAAGAGGAAGAAGAAAATGAACAAGAAGAGGATATACACCAGGAACCAGCTCTAGAAGAGGAAGAAATGAATATGACCATATCGTGTAATGCACTGGCAGGAATTACCACTCCTCAAACTCTCAAGATAGAAGGACATATCAAGAAGAAAAAGGTAATAGTGTTGATTGATTCAGGTAGCACCCATAATTTTATTCATTGTAAGGTAGCCAAGGAATTAAATTGTTTCTTATACCCAGCACCAGAATGTCAAGTGATGGTTGCAAATGGAGGAACTATAAATTGCTCTGGAAAATGCAATAACATCAAGCTAACCATGGGGGAATATGTGTTGACTAGTCCAATTCTTTCCATTCCTATGGGAGGTGCTGATGTTGTACTAGGAGTACAATGGTTACAATCTTTGGGGACGGTAGCTTTTAATTTTCAAGAACTTTTCTTGAAATTTTTTTCAGAAGGAAAGGAAGTCGAATTACGGGGTATTGAAAGGAAGCCGGGAAGGATAATAAGCTCTAATGTCATGACAAAGCTTCTAAAGAAAGAACAACGAGGCGTAATTGCACAATTATGCTCACTAGAAGTTCCGACATCAAAATCATCTATTTCTGCAGATCTTCAACAAGTCTTGGACAATCATTCCAAGGTGTTTGAAACTCCCAAAGGACTCCCACCTATTCGTGATCATGATCATGCTATTCATTTGATTCCAGGAAGTGTTCCTCCAAACATCGGGCCTTATAGATATCCTTACTTCCAAAAGAGCAAAATTGAACGTATGATTGCAGAAATGTTAGAGGCGAGTATAATTCAACCTAGTCAAAGTTCTTTCTCTGCTCCTGTAGTATTGGTACACAAGAAGGATGGATCATGGCGAATGTGTCCGGATTATAGGGAGCTCAATAAGCTCACCATTAAAGATAAATTTCCCATTACTGTGATTGATGAATTATTGGATGAATTACATGGAGCAATTTATTTTACCAAGTTGGATCTTCATTCAGGATATCATCAAATTAGAATGAAGACTAAAGATATTCCAAAAATAGCATTTCGAACTCATGAGGGTCATTATGAATTTTTGGCCATGCCTTTTGGCCTTACCAATGCACCTTCTACATTTCAAGGGTTGATGAATTCCATTTTCAAACCCTTCCTTAGAAAATTTTTGCTAGTATTTTTTGATGATATACTAATCTACAGCAGGTCTTGGAAGGATCATGTTGAACATGTTGACGGGGTGCTCAAACTATTGCAGGAGAAACAATTATATGCAAAAACATCCAAATGTTTCTTTGGAGTACAAGAGGTGGAATATCTGGGTCATATTATATCTCACGAGGGTGTGAAAGTAGACCCTAACAAAATTAAAGCCATTAAGGAATGGAAAGTCCCCAAGACAATAAAGCAGTTGCAAGGATTTCTCGGGTTAACAGGCTATTATCGCAAGTTTGTTAGGAATTATGGGAGAATAGCAGCACCTCTAACAACATTATTGAAGAAAGATGCATTTTCATGGACTCCTGAAGCAACTAAGGCCTTTGAACATCTTAAAGAAGAAATGTGCCTAGCACCGGTCCTAGCTACGCCAGACTTCACAAAACCCTTTATTGTGGAATGTGATGCCTCAGGAAATTGAATTGGTGCAGTTTTAATGCAGGAAGGAAGACCCATTGCTTTTGAAAGTCGTCCAATCAAAGGAAAGTATTTACAGAAACCTATTTATGAGAAGGAAATGTTAGCAATACTGCATGCACTAAAGAAATGGCGAACTTACCTAATGGGAAGACACTTCAAGGTAAAAGCTGATCATGATAGTCTTAAACACTTTTTGGAACAAAGACTATCTTCAGAAGAGCAGCAAAAATGGGTCACAAAGATGTTGGGTTATGACTTTGAAATAATCTACAAAAATGAAAGCTTAATGTTGTTGCAGATGCACTCTCAAGAAAGAATGAAGAGGTGGAAGCATTGCTTTGTGCCATTTCTATTATCCAACCAGATTGGATAACCGAAGCAAGAGATGAATGGAAGAAGGACAAAGATGTATGAACACTCATTCAAAAGTTGCAGCAAGATCCTAGTACATCTGATACATTTAGTTGGAAAAATGATTCCTTATGGTACAAAGATCGCTTATATCTTTGTAGGAATTCCCAACTAAAACAAAAGATTCTTCTGGAATTGCACACTTCTCCTTTAGGAGGACACTCAAGATTTTTAAAAACTTACCACAGGGTGAAGAAAGATTTTTTTTGGGATGGCCTTAAATCTGATATTCAAAAGTTTGTGGCGGAATGTTTGGTTTGCCAGCAGAATAAAGTGGAGACAATTAAGACCCCGAGACTTATACAACCTTTATCCATTCCAAGTCAACGTTGGGAGGAGATTTCAATGGATTTTATCACAGGTTTACCTAAGTCCGAAGGAAAGAATGTCATCATGGTGGTAGTTGATAGACTTACCAAGTATGCACACTTTTGTGCATTATCTCATCCATTTAAAGCAAGTACGGTTGCTACTACATTTATGGACAGAATTCAAAAGCTACACGGAAGCCCAAGGGTTATTGTGAGCGACAGAGATCCCATTTTTACTGGAAATTTTTGGACGGAGCTATTTTCTTGTTTGGGTACTCAATTAGCTCATAGCTCATCTTATCATCCACAATCTAATGGTCAAAAGGAGATAGTAAATAAATGTTTGGAAGGATATCTTCGTTGTTTTGTATCTGATAAACAAACACAACGGGTCAAGTGGTTACCTCTTGCCGAATGGTGGTATAACACTTCCTTCCATACTGCAGCAAAAATGACCCCATTTATGGCACTTTATGGATATCATCCACCATCCATCACATCATCTTTAAGGGAAAATTCGAAGGTTCAGGCAGTGGAAGATCACATCGAGCATCGGCAAAAATTCTCCAACTCTTAAAGGATAACCTGAATTTGGCACAAAATCGAATGAAACAACAGGCAGATCAACATCGCAGCGAGAGAAGTTTTGATGTAGGAGATTGGGTATTTTTACGGCTACAACCATATAAACAAATTTCCCTCAAGCAAGCTAAGAAGGATAATAAATTATTGCCAAAGTACTATGGTCCTTACAAGGTGTTGCAAAATATTGGTACTATGGCATACAAATTGGAGCTTCCTGCTTCTTCGCGAGTGTTGTATAAAATCAGCCCCTACATTCAAATTTCAGCTAGAGGTTCCTTTTTTCCTCCTTAGCGTTTCCCTTTCCCAAGCCGGAAATACATTGAAAAAGGCTAAAATCCACTCTTCAAAGTCATATAAGGCCTAGCTCTTTTCTCCCCCCAGCTCCACGCCTCTTCATACCCATATAGCCAAGCGCCGCCCCTTAGAGCGTCAACCGAAAATCGCATGATCGCGCTATCGCATTTTCCTCCCCATCGCTAAATCGCAGTTTCCCGTTCATGCCATTCTCCAGCATCGCACTTTTCGTTTTTGCGATCTGCGCTCGACCGGTCACGCCCATCGCATAGCGCAGAGCGCAGATTCTTGTTAGTCCATCGTTCCCTCTATCGCATTTTCTCCACTTGCGAATTTGCGATGTGCGCTCTGGGTCCCACTTCCAAAGCCTTTGCTCCATTGTTTTGACACGTTTTTCTTCGTAACTCCCACGAAAGTTAATCTTTGAGTTTTGGTGCCGTTAGCATTGTTTCGCCATTTTTCGTCATCTACCCACATGTCATCCGCTGTTCCCTCCTCTATCCACATATTCTGTTTATGTGCTGCGTTCAGCGTTTTTGTTTGATGTTTTTGCCTCGTGCACTTATCATCGTCCCTTTATATTACCTCATTTTCACTTCCCATTCCTCTGCTATTCCTCTGTGTTTTTCACCACCCCCCGTCATCTCATCATCCCCTCAAATCAATGCCACCGCTTTCATTAACCTCACTATGTCCACTATCTCTGTGGTTAGTTTTATTCAACATGCTTTTGTTTTTGCAGGAACTTTTTGTGGGAACGAAATTGGCGGAAAGGATCCGGGAGTCACTACGATGTGACCCCCCATTAAAGAAATATATTTCAATCTATAGAACCATCCAGAGAAAATAAAAAAGGCGAATCTGGGTGGATGAACACATTAATGCAGCAGCAGATTATTAATGAAGGAGCAATGAATTCAGTGTCCGGCACAGAAAAGGATTCGAATTTAAATTAAAAATTTGAAGGCCGAAAGTACCATATCCAGAAACGGGCGCCTCAAAGTTTAATTGCTGCAGATCTTCTCCTCCAGCAAAGAGCAGAATATTTACATATTTTATTATCTACGTCTTGTCTATAAGAAGATTTTCATTTTCAGCACTATTTTTCGGAAATAAGTTGTAAAAGTACAATCATTTATGTTCAGCCATTTCACAGTGTGGGCGTGAATGTTTTCCGCCACCCGATTCAAAATAAGTCGTTAAATGTTTTCCATCTACCTCCTCCTCTAGAGTTTTCTATCTCTTCTATAAAAGCTAAAAAGAAAGACATTGTAAGGGTTCCAGATTTCTATCAGCAAACTGTGCAGTGAAAAGGCTTTTGTATACATTTTGTAATATTTCTGTATGAAGGCTCAGAGCCCGTAGGGTCTCAGTGAGGAGGAGTTATAATTGTAATGAGGATTCTGGTCTTTGGTATCTCACAGTACGTAATTTATCTTATGTGTTAATACAATATCTCATTTCATGCTATTTATCTTCTTGTATCATGTTCTAGAATGCGAGTGGCTCACTAGTTTGCAGTAAGGATTCATCCTAGTTGATGCCCTTCCTGGGATTAGTCAAGCGCTTTAAATAGGCCTAGACATGATATATTGTTCCATGTTCATCTCTTCCATATTGTCTGCTATATCAGTTGTGTTAGAAGGGTGCTTTTAAAATGCCAGGATTGTGTATGGATTCTTGAATTGGCAAGCCCATGCATGGTTTTGTTGTATATCTGGGTATCAATCTAATGTCAGCTGATATCCTCTTACCATTCCTCTCACTGCATTCATTTCCTAATATTTGATTTCTGTGATATATTATCTGAACTGGCCCTCTTTACAGTAAGCTGTCTCTTAACTGTCTGATGCCTTTGTATTGGAGTTTGCATAATGTCCCTACACTATTCTTGTCTTTGTATCAGCTTCTGAGAGAGATTGGTCCCATTCTAAACTAGTTTCCTTGTTTAGCAAGAGATAGTAAGTGGGATTTTTGGACTGACAACCCAAGCTATATAATGAGCTCCTTTCTATGTTAATATGTCTTAGGCACTGGTCTATGGCAACTCTAGACTGTCTCTAGGGGGTGACAAAATTGTCCACAACAGCGAGTACATCTAGTTTTCCATGTTTCGTGCTTAAAGAAGGTTATAGGTGAAAATCTTCCAGTTCAAACAATATTTCCAGAACTTGATGAGGAAGGAAAAATCATATTGGAACCGAAAGCGGTCACGGAAACAAGAACTCGACAACTACGGAATCGATCAATTTCAGAGTATCTCATCAAGTGGAAGAACTTACCCACTGAAGATTCTACATGGGAGGATGAGAATTTTATACAGAAACACCCAGAGCTACTCAAGCGTTGAGAACAACACTTTTTTGAAGGAGAGGGGCATGTTAGGTCCCTATATTACTAGTATAGTCCCTTATTGTTGTTAGTGTAACCCCCTTATTGTTATTATTGTACCCTTGTAACCCCCATTTTGTTATTATTGTGCCCTTAAATTATTATTGTTAGGTCGGTAGGATTACATTGTGGCCCACTAGGATTACATTATGGCCCCATGGACTCCTATATATAGAAAGGAGGTTTTGTAAATTGTATCATCCAAGAATTGTTCATTTATGTAATGTATTGGAGGTTTCCCCCTCGAAGTGGCTTATTTCTAAGGCGTTGATATCTTTTTTCTTCTATTTTTGGAGCTGTTTACACAACAGTCATCAAGGACCAAATCCATTTGCTGAAACTTTCTTGAATCTAGAAGAAGAAGAATCAGGGAGAATTAGCTTCCACCCGTACCTAGAAAAAAGATAATACAATACACAGGGGAGCACATCTCCAACCCTGGATCCTCATCGGGGAGCTTAGTATCAACCCTGAATCATAAAAGGGGATAAACACTCAACCCAATCCTTTTGCCTACCGATATTCCCATCAATGAATCTCATTAGTCAAGTGGAAGAACACCTACATCATAATAAAATTGGGTTGTACACCCCATATACGATATCAACTCATTGGCTGAACGAAGAGAAGTATTCCCATCAAGCCTTGCTTGAGGGTCTGATGCCAACTGGGTTATACTCTGCATATATCAAATAGGGGAGAAAAATTTCTGACCCTATGAAGATAGGGGAGAAGCATCTGAACCCTGGGTAATAGATATGAAAATTCCATATTTTCCAGAGTTCCCTCAACCCTAGGAGCCCTTCTACTAAATTACTCACCCCGAGAGCTCAAGAGGGGTAGGAAGAGCTTGCTCAGTGTCCTGGATCAATTTTTCCCCTTATTCGGAGGGGCTACATCCATCAGTCCAAGTTTTTCTTTGAAGACCAAGAACTTTCTTTTCGGAAGATCCTTGGTGAGAATATCTTCTATCTGCTCGTCGATTGATATGTGGCGAAGTCTTACAACTCCTCTCTGCACCATGTCACGGATGAAGTGATATCGAGTTTCGATATGATTGGACTTGTCATGAAATATAGGATTCTCTTCCAATTGGATCCTGCTCTTGTTATCACAGTATATCACTATGGTATCCAAGAATTGACCAAAGAGCTCACCTAAGAGATTCCTTAACCACATAGATTCACAAATATTTGTGCAAGTAGCAATGTATTCTGCTTATGTTGTGCTCAAATCTACTGACTTTTGCTTCCTTCTCATCTAGGATATCATGGCAGAACAAAGACTGAAAAAAAAATCAAGATGTAATTTTCATGTCGGTGACATTACCTACCTAGTCAACATCATTGTATCCATGAATTTGGATATCTCCAGCAGAATATCTCAGACCAAGTGTGATCGATCCCTGTAAGTGTCTCAATACATGTTTGGACACAATACAATGCACATGAAGGGGCTCAGTCATAAAATGACTCAATGTGTTAACTGCATAACATATATCTAGATGAGTGTTCATAAGGAACATTAGAGCCCCAATTAGCTATCTATATGTTAGGCGGATAAATCGTTCTTCTGGACAAGAACGATCTCCCTAGTATCACAAGGATAGCAAGAAATAAATAGGACAAATGTAAACTAATTTCTCTAGATTATATGTAATTAATAATTTTCTATGATGAAGAAATGACCTACCTGTGATCCAATGCTAATTGAATTCTTCTTTCCCGTCGCTCCAAGAAGTCACCTCTTAAGATATGCAAACAAAGAAATAGAAGAGAATCAAAAGCACCTGCAACATATACTAATTCAGAAATCACAAATCTATCTTAATGATTAAGGAATTTAAGAATTAAGTCATTCAAGTAAATACATAAACAACTTATTGAGAAAACATGATCCAATTCTATTATCTTTAAATAAAAGGAGTCTTACAATCGCGTTCGCCTTGATGTCTTACAGGTCCTTCCGGGGTCTGGAACAAGTGTTTTCCTTTGGTCTGACAAGCCCTTCCACTCTTTGAACCAGTCTAACTACGAGTATGTAATTATTCTCACAGCTAGCAAAAAGAGTATGTTTCTTCAACAATTCCCTTCTCTATCGTAGCTACCAAGTACAAAACAAGTACTAAGTGTATACAAAATGCATAGAAATTTTTTACATATGTGAGCATGTACCCTTGAGACTGAACCAAAGCTTCAATTTATAGGAGAAGGAAAGTGGTTACAACTCCAAAATGGAAGGGATAGAGTCCCCTTATCAAGGGATTAAGTTCCAAATACCAAGGAATAGGCTCATTTTATGAAGGAATGAATGTTCATGATAATGGAGGGAGTAAGGCTTTGACTGGATAACGCCTTCTAGAAGCTTCCAGATGGGAGAATATTCAACTAGCTGGTGTGTCTAGAATTTAATTTTGCCTTCAATTTAACTTTTACATGGGTCTGCACTTTTAATGAAGAAAAAGTGTCGTTGGCTCCACAGTTTTTGGAGAAAATGGGTGTGGTGCTGTAGGTAAGGCTAAGGAAAAGCGCAGTACAAGTGTTTTTATGATTTTTACAAGCTTTTCTCCAAATTCAAGACTTGGTTTAGGAAATTTAGGGTTGTAGACTTCTAAGGGAGCATTATATAGGTATTGATGAACCCATATAGACAGTAAAATGTCATGGTGACAAAATAATTTGTAATAGATTTCCCCCTAAAGCGCAAAGTCTGAGATAATTTGAAGAGTGAAGTGCTTTATAATTCTAAGGATTGGCTTGTGGACGCCGGTTGGAACCTATAAAAACATTCAATGCACCACACACACACACACACACACACACACACACACACATATCATTGCTGAGGTAGGCATTCCCATACTCAGAGCAAAAACTAACTAAATCAAAACTTAACTAAAATGTATTGATATAGAAATGATTCTAATATTACATCAATATTAGACACAGTTTGGACGCAGCCATCTGTCATGAATAGTCTACTGCATAATGAACAATAAAACTCCTCGCAACGCGGATGGTGGAAACTAGATCCAGGGTCTTGATTTTTGCTTCCAGAACTAGTACGATTCTATCCATGCGATTTATTGTCTCGAAGTTGAACATGGTAGAAACCACTTGATTGCTAGTCAATGATGTGAACTGTTAACAAGTGTGAGAGAAACCACCAATAATGACAATGGCTCTCAAAGTACTTAATACAAGCCATGAAGTGTGAATAAATTATTTGAAGTCAAACACTTCATAGAATCATCCGATCGGAGGTCAATGATGTAACCTGTCGTCGAAGGCGAGAAATATGCTATTAGGGTATGCAGATTCCAAGGTACTAAAGGATTGTAGATCACCTTCCTAGATGATGAGTTGTCGTTGATAGAAAGTGACCCGTCGTAGGAAAGCCCAGGACACGAAACCATTAGATCAAGTTTTGTAGAAATATTTTTTCAAGGACTGACTCAGGGATGGTCAACGCGAATGGAGACATATGTTTGCAGATGAATGGTTTGTTTGATTTGTCCTCTTTAACACATAATGACACTGCATATGGTTTGGTAACAATTGAATTAAAGTTAATACCCAGAAACCGACTGAAGACTTTCAATACGGTTTGATCAAATGATAGCCAAAGGATTTTCCCAACCCAGGTAGAAGTGTGACAAAAAGTGTCATGTTCAAGAGCGTTATACTTCTTTTAAACAAAGTTAAACAACTGGATCCATTTTCTCTCTTTTTCCCCACCATTTCTGGCAAGTACCTCTTTATTTTTGACAAGCTTGAGGAGGATAACATTTGATTTTTATATAAGCTCATCCTTCGGATGAGTCCAACTTAGTATAAAATCAAACCCTAAGAAGGAGTGATTCGTTCCTGTTTATAATTTATAGGTCCTTTACTGTTAAATTTTAATGAGTCTAGTATAGGAGAAACTCGGTGTTTTTCAATTTTAGGGAGTCAGAAGAAAAACTTAAGGAAACTCTGTGGGTGTACGTTTTCGTAAATTTAGTCTCTCAAGCCTGAAAAAGGATAAAATAATACAGGAGAGAACTCTATTGACCATGATTAGTCACGTATACCTTTTTCGTAAATAGTCCATTTCAGTCTGGAAAAGGGGTAAACTTATATTGAAGGGACGACCGTTCATTTCCTTTAACGAGTTCGAATAGTCAAGTACTCGGCAATATTTTAATATTTAGAGAGTCCGAAAAGGGCTTAAAAGAGAACTCTAGGGTTTCAATTTTTTGTAAGTTTTAACGAGCTCGAAAAAGGGATAAAAATGTGCTCATGGTTTTCTCTTTTTTGTAAGTCTGAACGAGTTCAAAAAAGGGATAAAAATGTACTCATAGGTTTTGCTTTTTCATAATTTTTACCGAGTTCGAAAAAGTGATAAAAAGTATACTCCTTTGTCAAAAATAATCATTTTACCCCAAAAATCTTGTATTCTGCACAAAAAACTCAAAAATTATTCTGCACAAAAAACTCAAAAATTAAACATACCTGTTTATGATTAATAAAAATAATTCGGAAAACAACTTTTCAAAGTGGAAAATAAACAAAATTATATTTCATTTATTCAAAAAATATTATAAAAAGGAGTTTTTCTAAATCATTTTTACCATTTGATTCCAGAGTGAAAATTGAGAGCTTTTGGTGAAAAACGTTCTAGAGGAGATTACGAAAAATTCGACTGTCGGAATCGAAAATAGTCAGCTCCAGGTAATCCAAATCATCCTCACCTTCATTTTTTTCTGTTCACTTTCTTAATTTAGGTCTTAAATTCATTTTTTAGGAGAAAAATATGTTTAAAATTTTGCCCACGGGGGTCCGTAGGTAATACACATGACACCTACAGACCTCGACAATTTTTCAAAGAGAAAATTGTCATGGTCCCGCACTTTTTGTACAGGACGCATGTGGATCCTCGCATTGTTTCTGTGCAAAAGGTGCGGAGGCACCGTGAAGAAAATAAAATGATTGATTCTACCAAAATAAACCAAATTTTTTCACTCAAATTGTTTCTAATCTTTCAATTTTCCCATTGCAGAATATCTACAATGCTTGAGTGGAGGGAACGCGAACATGAAGAGGTTGATGAGGCCGCAATGGTACACGCGCCCACATTACGTGTGTTGGGAGAATGTGGTTTATATAAATTCTGGGCTATCCAAGGTATGAGGGCCCAAGTAGACTTACTCACATGGTTAGTAAACAAGTGGGAAGTCAAGGAACAATGTTTCATAATTGGAGATCACCAGCTCGAAATCGAGCTGGAAGATATATATTTTCTTACTGGTTTATCAAAGAGAGGTGAACCAATTTCTTTGTTTGGGGCTAGGGCAGGTGGCCAATTTGTCACTAGCCTTCAGCAAGAGTTCTGCAATGAGGAAGTGGATCCCAAAGATAAATGCATTGATATAAAAACAATCATCTGTCCTGAACTCAAAGTGGTTGCGTTTACTGTAACTCGGTTGTGTGGGAGCGCAGCTCCATAGGTTGCTACTAGATCCCAGATGCATACTGATGTTGATTGTTTCAGAGGCACCATTTTCAATTGGTGTGAGGCAGTATTGGCCAATGTAAAAGGCCAATTGACTAGGGCAAAGAACTCAAAGTTGGAAAACTTTGGTTATGGAGCTATTGTTGTCACATTTTCTCTGGAGATAATTCCTTCACTTGCCCCGCAACTTATCTCAGTTGATCATGGTAGAGTCAAGGAGCCTCGGATGGTCCGATGGGTTGCACCGATGGCCCGTCATAGTGAGGGTGGTGAGATTGTTCGTTTCACACCAACTTATTTCCATTGGTTGGAGAACCAAATCTTTGCCATAGAAGATTTCCCATATGCCGGGATACACTTCTGTGGTGATCGAGAGATGTCCCTTCCTCCGGGAACACAGTGGGATGACTCAGGTACGAATCATTTTGACATGTTCTAAATTATAATTTTTATTTGTTTTTGCTTAAATTGTCCAATAATAATGACAAAAAAATTTAAAATGAAGATGTTGGTCCATGTAGGCTAGCCACGCTCCATCACTTCGACAGGAAGCAAAGAGAGCCCATTGCAGCACCACATATCAGGAAATTGAGATTCTCACTGAACTAGAACACAACCTAGAGTGGTTGACCTTGGATATCCTAGAGAATTTGATGGATGATGTCCCTCTCCGTCTTTAGAGACATGTTATTGGAGTTCCTGGTCAGTTCAGGAGATTCCTGAATAGAGTAGTGCGAGCTGTCGTGTACTATCATGATCACCACCACGGATAGTGGATGATTGTGAAGACTATGAAATTTTTGTTTTTTTTTATCACTATTTTTGTTGATTATAAGGTGTTTTAAACCTATAATCGAGGACGATGTAATATTTTTTGAAAACATTACTCTATTCTATGATATTACTACTATTTTCGGCTATCTGTTCAACATGTTTATCAAATGTTGCTTTGATTTACTACTTTATGCTGCAAATGTATGTTTATAACACTAGTAGCTAATGCATTAGCCAATGTGTTTAAATTTCTCGGAATGTGTTGATATTCAATGTAATCAAACTCTCGTTCCCAGAGACGTACCTTCAAAAATAATCTCAATAATACTAGATTTTTAATTGTGTATACTCAATTTAAATGTAATAAAATGAGTTTAGAATCTAACCTAACGATCAAATGTCGAATTCCAAATGAAATGAATTCAGATAATAACTCAATCACTACGCTATATTCTGCAATATTATTCGTTGTTTGACCGAGGCTTACCCCATGCATAAATATTAACTCATCAATGGGTGAATAAATAACCCAGGCTGCGGAAGAAATGTTTTGTGTACTATGACAAGCACCATCAACAAAACTAATATACGTTTGAAGGGATGTCGACATCTGCAATATCAAGAGTAATCTAGATAAGAAGGGATAAAAACAAACTTAAACTAGACACACTCTTCTAATCTAAGGCACACTAGCTACGAAAAGAACTAATATACAAGTAAGATATCCACACAAGATTTAAGCATAATATCTCTTCAGATAAAGCCCATTTCTGGGTTTGTCTAAAGAGACTTCGTCATAATCATTTAATTCATAGGCCCATTTTGCAAGCACTCGCTTGACAATATAAGGACAATGCCACATGGGTTCGAATTTCCCAGCTCCTATTTTATCATTAGCTTTGTCGTATACCAATACTAGGTCACCCTCTGAAAAAACACGAGGTGTAACACTCCTATCATATTGAGCTTTCATTTGTTTTTTATGAGCCTCAGTAGCTAATGCAGTAGTGCACCGAGTCTCATATAATTGAGCTAAGTATAAAAAGCGTTTTTCCTCTTTAGAGGTAGCTGGTAGCAACTCTGTGGCTAATTTGAGTGACGATATCTCACATTCAATCTGTAACACAGCTTCTAAATTGTAAACCAGCTGAAAAGGAGTGAAACCTATTGCAGTTTTTGCTGAGGTTCGGTATGCCCAAAGTGCTGAGAAAGCATGGTATGCCAATTCGATTTATGAATTACAATAATCCATTTGATCACGGTGGTTAAAACTTTATTTACTGCTTCAACCTAACCATTAGCCCGTGGGTAATATGGTGTAGAACTATCGTGGCGTAGGCCAAGTTGGTCAGAAATTTTCGTCATCATAATGTTTAGAAAATGGCTCCCATGATCAATAATGATAGCTTGGGGTACACCAAATCGAGCAATAACGTGATTGAATACAAAATTAGCTGCAGTTTTGCCATCTCCCGCAAATTTTGGAATCACCTCGGCCCATTTAGTAAAATAATCTACTACGAGAATAATACACCCATGCCCCTCAACCGAGTGAGGGTTACAAGTAATGAAGTCAATGTCCCATTTTTCAAAAGGACGACAAAAATTATTGGGTGAGGAGGAGATGGTGGTGCACACATTTTACGACCAAAGATTTGACAATTGTGGCATTTTCGGGCTGCTAGAATAAAATCTTTAAATAACGAAGGCCAAAAATAACCAGCGCGTAATATATTTTGGGCTGTGGCATGCCCAGAAATATGACCGCCACATGCTCCAGAGTGGCAATCATTTAAAACTTTTCCAACCTCTTCATGAATAAGACATCGCCGAAAAATAGATTCCGCACCTTGACGATAAAGAGTGTCGCCGACAATATTATATTGCTGGGATTGGAAATGGATTTTTCGTCTATGTGAACGTGAGAGTTCAGGTCGAAAAGTTTGGGTTTGGAGATAAATTATGATATCTCCATACCATGGATCAATGGTATTGATAAGAAACAAAGATTCATCGACGATTGGATGTTCTACCACAGTTTCTGTCTCAGTATTTGGGAAGTCACACATCAGTTCGGTGAACGCTAGTGATTTCTTTGATTTAGAATTTTCAAATTCTAAATAAAACTCTTGAAGGATTACTATCCATTTAGAGTATTTCCCCCCTAGTAATTGTTTGGTCAAAATATACATCATAGGGTTACAATTAGAGATCACAATTGTTTTTCGTAACAATATGTAATGACGAAATCTTTAGATAGCTTGCACTGCTGCCAAGGCCAATTTCTCCACATGTGAGTATTTGATTTCAGTCAAATTCAAATTGCGACTGAGATAGTAAATCACATGTTCATTGTGAAATTCATCTTCCTGAACTAATACCATCCCAATCGTGGAATTAGAGGCTGCTAACAATAAAAAGTAATCTAGGTTGTAACTGGGTGGATGCAATAATGGTGCATGGGTCAACGCGTGTTTTAGAGCATCAAAATATCTATCAGCGATCTTGTCCCAAATGAAAATAATATTCTGTTTCAACAACCTGGTAAAACCTTTGGTTAACTCAACATAGTTAGGAATGAATCTACGCAGCAAGTTTGCTTTCCCTTGTAAACTTTGGAGTTGGCGAAGTGTGGAAGAAGGAGGTAAATTGATAATAGCCTCAACCTTCGAAGGATCAACACAAATTCCTTGTTTCGAAACGATAAATCCTAGTAATCGACTAGATTTTACACAAAAAACACATTTGTGCGGATTGAGGCGAATCTTATAATACCTACATCTCATAAAAATTGCTCGTAAGTGAGTTGGATGATCTTCTCTGTGTAAGGAATGAGCAGGTAGATCATCGAGATAAGGTTGCACAATGTGTTTAATGTCATGAAAAGCATAGGACATAGCCCTTTGAAAAGTTGCCCCAACGTTCTTAAGTCCAAATGGTAATTTACGGTAAGCGAAATTTCCCCATGGACAAATGAATTTTGTCTTTGGTTGATCAGCAGGGAGTATGTTTATTTGATTATAACCAGAAAATCCATCCATAAACAAAAACATTTCACTTCCGACACAATCGTCAATGATTTGATTGATATAAGGGGTTGGATAATTGTCTTTTGGACAAGCTCTGTTTATATCCCTATAATAGATACATACTCTAATTGTTCCTTGTTTTTTTATTAATAGGAACAATATTAGATACCCAATCTATGAGAGGGATTGGATAAATAAATCCTGCTCGAAGTAATTTTTCAACTTCAACTTTGATTGCAGCATTTTTTCGTGGATGTATCTGACGTAATTTTTGTCTGATAGGTTTAGTGTGTGGGTATGTTTTGATTTCAAGAAAAACAATTTTGGGATCGATTCCTAGAATTTCTTCATAAGACCAGGCAAAAATTTCGCGGAATTCTTGAAATAGGGCTTTGTATATATCAATATCATCTTTTGTACAAGAAGCGCCTATATGAATGTTTTCAACAATTCCTGGTTTTACTGATATGTCAATAGGAATTGTGGAAGAAATATTCCCCAAATTCACTTTAGAATCTAAATTTGTGATTGATATCAGATTCTGGGGTTCCTTGACATAGTCAGTGGTAAATATTGATGAAAAATTATCTTTGAATCTATCAAGGTCAGGTAAAAATGATGACCTATAATGGAGATCATCCCATGGTAAATCATCTATGAACAAAAATTCACGAATGTTTTCATCAGTATAAAATAATTTTTTAAAAGGATATGGAATTGATGTTATAGCTAAGCTTGACGGTGAAAATAATTTTTCATTGACCACATTCATAGGTCAGAATCAGTTGATGGTGAATTTGAAAATGACTATACTTCTTGATATGCTAATTCAAATGGACTCAAAGGCATCGCGCCTTCAAACGAATCCAATTCTGACTCTAAAGGCACTATCCAAGCGTCATCAAATGGAATAATTCTTGATGTAATCATATTGATATTAGCTATAATAAGTGGTACGTTAGGTGGAGGCAAAGAAAAAGTTCCCAACAAAGCAGAATATTTAATTAAGCCTACTCCTACATCCTTATAGGGGATAGTTTTTTTTCCAACATGCTGAATACTATCTGTAGAAGCTGGATCAGACGAATAATATGAGAGATGATCGACTTTCACAATATTTCCTTGATGAGGAAACATGATTATTTGAAAGACGGAAGACACGACAACAATCATAGCATAAGACCAATTTCGACCCAGGAGAAGGTTGTAATCTAGAGGGGCATCAACTACTTCCACATCTAGATTAACAATTTTTCCTTTGACCTCTATAGGTAGATCCTGTAAAATACCATACGGATGGAATCCTCTTCCATCAAAATCTTTGAGGATGGTCGGAGATCGGTTAGGCGTCGAGGAACCAAGCGATTTCCAACAACTCAACGACATGATACACGTAGACGCCCATTCATCAATCACAATACGAAAGAAACGTGTGCTTTTGTCTAACACTGGAATCTAGAAAGCCATTTGATGGGGTAGGCGAGGTGTAAAATTTTCTAAATAGAAGATCATAAGGTTCGAATCCTGTAGATCTACGGCTCCTAGAACTGACAATAGTAATTTCCTTTGTGTTGGACATGATTGCAGCACTTCCAAAGCCGACATTACTGAAGGGGAAATTGCCAAATCTTCGACAATGTTGTAATTTTGAGCAGCTCTCGCATGTGGATTGAAAGATGATTTACGAAGTACACCTTTAGGAGGCGGTTTGATTACTAAATCAGGATTTGGTTTCTCGATGTGAAGCAGATCAGAAAACGAAGTAGATGCAGCTAGTGTAGAATTGAATTTTCTACTTCTTTACCAGTAATGAGATTTTTATTACCATAATCTTGTGATCGAGTCGCAACCATAAAAATATATGCTAATGTATTAGAAGAAGATCCAATCATTTTACTATCTTGAATCGGAAAGGGATCCTTCAAGACAACAGGAGTGGGTGAACCTTTGAAGAACTTAGAAAATTCTTCCTTATGTGGAAATTCCTTGGTGAAATGATCCCCGTCACAGATAAGACAAGGATAATGAGGTTTCCGTTTGTCATCAATTGATTTAGTTTTATTAGTTTTTTCTTTAGGAGGTGAGGTCTGTTTATTCTTTTTCTTCCCTTTTTTTTTCCGGATTTTTACTTAGTAGATGAATATACAATGTGAATATCGACAGTAGTTTCCAAGGAAGATTCTCCTTGTGGTGAATCAGGTAAATTTATTATAGGAGAAGTAATATTTGAAGATTTCTTCTTATTCTTAGTTGTAGTAACCGAACCGATTACACCATCAGCGGCACGAGAGCCTGAAGGAGTTGTAGTTAACTGACTAGGTCGTGGTAAATCGGGGATTTTCTCGTACAAAGTTCCGAACTGGGTATACACCAAGTCTAGATATTGAGCTTGAGAAATAACTTGTTCCTTCATAATAACTCTTGCTTTGGCTACATCTTCAGTGATTTTTTGTAGTAATGATTTCACAAACCATTTTGTGAATATTTGATCCGGGATAAAAACTTTTGCCAAACGTCTTCTACATCTCCATTCATGAATATGATCTGATATATATGTAGACGTAGATTGTTTTAGTGAAGTTAATAATTCCGTGCCATTGTCGTATCTAACTGGCAACTGAAAATGAGTTAAGAAGGCATTTTCTAAGGCGTTGAAAGTGTTAAACGAGCCTCGTGGTAGTTCAATGTACCACTTAGTAGCTAATCATATTAACGTTCTCTAAAAAAGTATAATTCGAATAGAAATGTCAATTAATGAGTTCGATGTGCACCAAAGGTGGTAATTCATAACATGGTTGGAAGGATCCTCTCCTGTTTTTCCTTCAAATTTTGGGATATCACTGGGCAACTTATGAGGCATTGGTGGCCAATACGGATGATAGTAGATGGGATCATTCGTAAGGTGAGATAAATCCGATAAATCCAAAGTTTCTATGAATGGAAATCTACGGGTAGGGTCTTGTGGATAACCTTGTGAAACTAAACCAGTCCCAGGAGGAGGATATCCAGGATAACCTGGAATAGGATGTGCATGTAATGTTCCTTTTTCAGGAATTTCTACAATATGGTCCAAAGGGATGATGTATAAGGAAGATAATGAAAAAATAAGATGGAATGGGACTTAGATCCCTTATTTAATACATCATACATTACACTTCCGAAGTTTGGGCTAAAATAAATTTCTCAAGGTAGGTTAAACAGATCTCGTACCCTTTGGTATCTCAGAAAAGTGCTCAAAGAGAGAGCTACAATAATATACAAATACACCAATGGAAACAACAGTGATACATTAACACATATAATGCTAGTAGAATAAAATAGCCACCATATCGTATCATAGCAACATAAGATATATAAATCCATGAGGAAATAGTCACTCAAGCAAGGCGCTACAAGCCTCAAGAGAGATGTACATGAAAATATGAAGAACACTGCTACATGAATAAATCCCTAGGCTATAACTGCACATTTTTATATGGAAAAACCACTAAAAAAAATGTCAATACATATATATGCAAATATATAGTTCATATAATCATCAGGAGAGAAGATCTAATCTCCCAATCACTACCTGAAGTCAATCCTAGAAGGATTGGATAAAATAAGAAAAACTGCAAAATGTCAGAGTTGCTGGGTAGTAGCAGCAACTCAAGAACTGGAAATAAGTGGAGAAGTCTAAAGATGCTCCAATCAATGACAAGACCTTCTTCAATGGATCTCTAGAATGAAAGGTTGATCCTTTCACATAAGATCTCACCCTCCAAACTATATGCTAATCCCTCACAACAAATGCTCTCCAAGAATAACGCTGTCTAAGGAAGGGACTGTGCTGCTAATGATGATAAGTGGTTGGCTTGGTGCCAAAGATGGTGGAATTTTATCATAAACCTCCCTTACTGATCTCCCAAGGGAATGGAGGCTCCCTCCTCTATAAAACTAGCCAAGGATGGTGTTGTAGAAATCCCCCCCAACAACACCCAACAACACTGCACAATCTTCAGCTGAAACTGTGCTGATGAAGAGGCTAATGCTTGACCTAAATGCCTGAATATGGGGAATGGAGTGCAATCCTTAAATAAGGAGAGGAAATCCTAAACAAGACTCCCTCATGCTAAGCAACACTGCAACTCTACTGAACAGGAAGAGACTGCAACAGGTCTAAGAGACCAAAGATGAATAATACTCAAGATGGATCACAATGGTTGCCTTACCCTCCTTTTAAACAATGTGAGCCCCCCTCTCCATGGGTCCCACTCATGATGGCTTCCCCTTCAAGGAACTTTCCCTCCTTTTCCACTGCGCTGTCCCACAAGATGCCTTCCACCTCTTACCACTGCGCTATTTGACTTGGTCAAACTTGACCTAGTCCTCTTGCAAAAAGCCCCTTTTCACACATGGGGTGTGGAATCCAGCTCTATAAGTGATCCCCTTTCACACTAAGAGGATTTTTATTCCCTGCTCATGAACTAAATTGGTCTCCTACCCATCTTGTCCATCTCCTATGTGAAAATGGAAAAAATTAATGTTCCATAAAAATTTGGAACATTACAGTGCATTTGGAATCATATTACCCCCTAGATAACCAGGAATAACTGGATCATACTAAGGTTGAGCAGGTGTTTGATATGTATATCTAGGGTACGGTTGTTGCGAGTAGACTGGAGTTTGTGGAACAGGTCCATATTGTTACAACCCCTGATATGGTTGATAAGTAAATTGAGGTTGACTTGTTATTATTGTACTTGTACTAGTTTGTCCTGTGGGTATGTGAATAGTAGTCTGAATCATCAGTCCAGACTGCAGAATAGAAACCTGAGGAATCTGTATCGATATTTGAGGGGTATATGTAATAGGAATTGTAGACACTGCAGTAATAGGTATGACAGTTTGAACAGAAGTCTAAACATCTGTTTGTGGTGGAGTACTAGGTGAACTCGGACCAGGTTGCTGAACATGACTAGATGCAGGTGTTGGAATTGACGGCTGGACTGGTTGGTGGGGTTGATTATAACCAACAGGTTGTCCGGCTTGATAATAAGGTACTTGCATATTTGGTTGTAAATTCTGTTGAACTTGGGATGGGTCCCACAACATTCCAGGATATGAGGGTCCCATTGAAGGTTGTACATAAGATAGCCCATAACTGGGTTGAACAGATGGCTGATAATTAACTGGATAATTTCCACCTCCTTGCAAAATTTTCTGTTCTGGATAGAAATGCTATTCTAAAGGAGGTTGCAATCCTTGAGCAGGATACTGCCCTTGAGGTTGATGTTGACCTTGGGGCATGTACTGTCCCTAGGGTTGATATTGACCTTGGTGTTGATACTAACCTTGAGGTTGATATTGACCTTGAGGTATGTACTATCCCTGAGGTTGATATTGAACTTGAGATATGTACTGTCCCTGGGGTTGATATTGACCTTGAGGTATGTACTGTCCCTAGGGTTGATATTGACCTTGAGGTATGTACTATCCTTGGGGTTGCCCCTTAGGTTGTATTTGTCTATTTTGAGGTTGTCCCCCAGGCTATATATTACTACCTTGAGATTCAGGGTTTGAAATATTTCCAGACATCATATAAACTTGCTCATTGTTTGAAGTTCCAGTATTTGATTCATTCAGACTAGATGATGACATTGGCTTGCTTGGAAAAGGAGATGCTCCTGAGAACGTACTAGAGAGCAACTGATAGCCTGTAGGAACAGATGGACCACCATAGAGGAATGTTTCTGGCGATTTAGAAAACATATATGACTCACCTGACATGTTGATCTGAGGTCTATAAACTATTGGTGTAGAGTAAAAAGGTATTCGGGGTGGTGAATACTGAAGACCTAAGTTTTGCAGAAAATCTGTCAATGAAGAATACCAAGCGTCTTCTCTAAAAGGACTATAAAAAATAGATTCACATTGTCTAAGTTCTAAATTTTCCTAAGTTGAAGGGAGAATGACTTCTTCTTCTGTATCAGTGATTTCTTCAATACTAATAAGACCAGGAGGAAGACCTTCTGTGATCCGATTCTTCACTGTCGGTGAATCAAGATAATCAGGAATTGGAGTAGTGAATTCTAAAGTAGGTTCTGATGTAGCAGGTTCAGTTTCCGATTCAGAAATTTCAGGTTCTTCAGGTGATAATTCACTTGTTGTAGAATCAACTTTGGTTAAATCAGAAATTGAAACCGTTTGTGGAGGATGTTCTGCTACTTGTGATTGATCTACTTCAAAATCAGGATGAGGGATAATAGATGATTCTCCTTGTTCCGTTAATACAGTTCTACTGATAACATTTGGTATCAGAGATTTAAGTCCTTCTAGCTGGCTAGGTGTGTACTCAGGGGGTTTCCCCTGAGTTCTGCATGATCATATCGTTAATTCAGCCACGATTAAAACTTTTAACACACGTAATCAAAGAAAAGTTCAATAAAAAATTCCTAAAGTCACTAAGAAACAAACAAATGATCACACACCTATAAAATCTAAGAGATCAAACCACACAAAAACAATAGATTCCCACACTAAAAACACTAGTTGGTAATGAAATCCAACATCGTAGTATTTTAATGCAGAAATGGCGGTTGGAACAGTTACCCTGACAACCTGCTTAATGAAACAGACTAGTGCAAGTTTCTCCACTTAACCCATCTCAAGTGAAGATAACCGTCTAGAGATTCCAAGTGAGTCTAGATGACGTTTGCTCCAAGTACAGTGGGATCTTCCCTCCACCATCACCTTGGGAAAGAATCCTAGAGTTTATGGCCACTAAGGTCACCAAAAAGAACAAATATACCTGGGAGAACAGTCTACGATCTGATACACACGCAAGGGCAGAGTAACAAAGCTCAATCCCCTTGAAGGTTCCTTGACATAATCCAAGGTTTACCAACAAGTGACCCAAAAATCCTCAATAATGGTCAATCCAAGGTTTACCATTGTTAATACGTGTATATCTAATATCTTTCCCAATGAGGAAGGATTGATTACCTCACTGGTTCGGATATGATCTCGTTCTTGACTCCTTTAGGAGGAGCTTCCCAGAGCATACATGCTACTATTGAAATTTCCCTACCGCAAGATCGACTACTTGTTTGTTTTACTGTCTTGGAGAGTTAACTAAAACCTATTCCAAGACACTAGCCTAAGATATGTTGGTGGAAAGAGCCCTAGAAAAATAAAAAATTGCTAGGTTGATTTTAATTAAGCGTTAATTTTAATTGGTTGTTTCTTAGGACAATGGGCATGAAAGTGAAACTTCAATGATGTATAATGACCTGACTCCAAAAAGCACTAAAATTCATCTATATGAGAAACAATTCATTCCTTTTCAATGAAACCTATTTAAAATAAAGAGTTGAGGGATGAAAATGCTTTTAAAATATCAATCCTTCCTTTTAAAACAAGAATATATGAAAAGAAATATTTTTCATGAGAACTCAATGATTAATTTCTCAAAAATAAATCCCTTTTAATCATTCAAGTCTTAAACTACAAATAAACAGTTTCCAAAAGAAAAGTATGATTACTTAGAAATCATCTTCTAAGCTAAAAACGTTAATTTTGAACTCTAAAAACTCTAAAGATTTAAATATTAAGACTAAAAAATCTAAAAATTCTGAGGATTTTTTGCTCAGTTTGTAATCTAACCAAGAAATCCTTTGCTTATCCCAGCAAGAAATCAAAATCATCCATTGGTAGTTTTAAAGTGAAGTTCAAAACTTATTGAACTAAAAGTCTCTTAAGATTTGCAAATAAGAAAAAGTTAAATCTAAATCTCATAGAAACAAGTTCTACTATAAAGTCAAAGGCTTAACAAGAAATCAATGAAAGACCAGTTATCTAAGGTATATAAAGGTTTCTAATCTTTGAGCAACACAAAGACAATGCAAAAAATCACTTGTAAAATGCAAATCTTTAGAAAATCACTCAAAACTTAGGAATGCTAGAAGAAACTTTCACAAGGGTCTTTTGACAGTGAATACAAGTCTGGGTAATCACAGAGAACCTTGTAAGCTAGTACTAGAAAAGAGAATTTTAAGTTTCAAAAATTTTCTCAAGGTCCGTAGGTTTCAGTATAAAAAGGTGTAGTACTGCACTGTTTACAAAGAGAAATTTCGGAGGTGACTGCACCGTTTTCAAAGAAAAAGTGCGGAGACCAGAAAACATAAAGAAAAATAAAAAAATTATGTATCTGCTTTTCAGGGATTCTAAGGCTAATTTACCCAAACTAGTGTAGACTAATCAAAATCAGAAAAAAATGCTTTCAAAAGTCAAACTCAAATAAAACTAAGTTCAAACCAAAAGTTCCCTAGTATGGTCGCCATTTTGTTAGGCGGATAAATCGTTCTTGCGGACAAGAACGATCTCCCTAGTATCACAAGGATAGCTAGAAACAAATAGGACAAATGTAAACTACTTTCTCTAGATTATATGTAATTAAGAATTTTCTATGATGAGGAAAGGACCTACCTTTGATCCAATGCTAATTGAATTCTTCTTTCCCGTCGCTCCAACAAGTCACCTCTTAAGACCTGCAAATAAAGACATAGAAGAGAATCAAAAGCACCTGCAACATATACTAATTCAGAAATCACAAATCTATCGTAATGATCAAGGAATTTAAGAAATAAGTCGTTCAAGTAAATACATAAACTACTTATTGAGAAAATATGATCCAATTGTATTATCTTTAAATAAAAGAAGTAGTCTTATAACCGTGTTCGCCTTGATGTCGTACAGGTCCTTCTGGGGTTTGGAACAAGCGTTTTCCTTTGGTATGACAAGCCCTTATACTCTTTGAACCGGTCTAACTATGAGTATGTTATTGTTCTCACAACTAGCAAAAAGAGTATGTTTCTTCAGCAATTCCCTTCTCTATCGTAGCTACCAAGTATGAAGCAAGTACTAAGTGTATACAAAATGCATAAAGAAGTTTTACATATGTGAGCATATACCCTTGAGACTGAACCAGAGCTTCAATTTATAGGAGAAGGAAAGTGGGTACAGCTCCAAAATGGAAGGGATAGAGTCCCCTTATCAAGGGATTAAGTTCCAAAGACCAAGGAATAGGCTCCTTTTATGAAGGAATGAATGTTCATGATAATGGAGGGAGTAAGGCTTCGACTAGATAACGCCTTCTAGAAGCTTCCAGCTGGGAGAATATTCGACCACCTGGTGCTTCTAGAATTTACTTTTGCCTTCAATTTACCTTTTACAGGGGTCTGCACTTTTAATGAAGAAAACATGCGGTCGGCTCCGTAGTTTTTGGAGAAAAAGGGTGCGGTACCACAGGTAAGGCTAAGGAAAAGCGTAGTACAAGTGTTTTTATGATTTTTACAAGCTTTTCTCCAAATTCAGGACTTGGTTTAGGAAATTTAGGGTTGTAGACTTCTAAGGGAGCATTATATAGGTATTGATGAACCCATATAGACAGTAAAATGTCATGGTGACAAAATAATGTGTAACACTATACTCAGATGAATTTTCCATATCAGACCCGACTTCTTTTCCACACATATTATTTAATTTCATCTCCATCGAAGTAGTCATCGATCTGCACTTTGTCACACCAAAAATTTCCAGAAGCTTCACTACATACTTTCCCTGTGAGAGAAATATCTCACTAGGTCTTTGCCACACCTCAAGGCCCAACAAATTGTTGGAAATACTGAGGGGGGGGTGAATCAGTATTCCTTTCAATTAGAGCATTAGTTAATCTTCAATTATTATTAGTGTTTGTACAATGATAGCAGTAAACAAAAGGAACACAAATGCACACAGTTTTTAAGGTGGAAACCCACTCTGGGACAAAAACCACCTAATTCTTTTCTAATAATTATTTAATATTCAACTCCAATTGAAAATAAAGCTCCAACTTCCTAGAATCTAGAAAAGAATTCTTCTCTAGCTCCCACTGGATGGATGCTCCAATGCCCGAGATTCTTCAGTAGTCAACTGAATGGATGCCCCAACACCCAATGAGCTACAACTCACCCTAGCACCACCCTACCACCCTATAGAAGAATAAAAGAAGAATGGACTCCCTTACCAGGGAAAATGGTCCACTTTACAATGATATAGAATGATGTAGAAGAAGAAGATATACTAGACCATAACCCCAACTTTGACACAACCACCTAATGATGATCCTAGACCTCCCAACACTGCCTCTTCAACCCTTGGCATATAGACACTAGTACAATTTGTACAATAATGTATTTACAATGACTAAGTACAATGATACATTTACAATGATTGTATGCAGTGCTGCCCACTTGAAGACTTCATATGATGAACTTCTTGTTGTTGTTATGCACCTTGGTTGCTTCTCTTGTCATGCTACCCTCTGCTGCACCTTTCTTTGCTTTTCTGCCGTATAAATTTTGGTCCTTTGCAAACCTTGACAACACATGATCTGGCTTTTTCTTGCCTTCTACGAGATCGATATTGAATCTAGTATATCTCTGCTATTTCAGATCCTAAATATTTCATTTTTGGTCTTGTAGTAGTCCTCTGAGTTGTCTTTCCAATGCCACAGGTCTGACCCAATTTGGATTCTTCAAGGGAGAGTTATACCCAATCTCTCACAATGCCCTAATTATGGACTGTTTTAGTAGATCGAAATTGTACGGCATGCCACATGTCACTATTTCTTCATTCGGCTCTGAAATTGATAGAGAAAAAACCAAAGTTTGTGCACTATCAGTCACTTTTTACGGAATTCCAATCCGATACTCAGAGAGAGAGTTATGATGATTTTACCATGGTCACTTCTTTGAGATTAATTTTTGCATCCTCAAAACCCCGAATCACAAATCATATATCCAAAATACTACGCACCTTGATCCTGGAATTACCACAAAGATATCTTTTCAGATTTTTGATTTTCCTCAAAATTTCAAAGATTCGAACCTTCATAGAAAAAAATTTAGAGCAAAAATTCCATGATGACTTGTTTCAGATGGCCGAATCCCTTACCTCAGGAGGAAATGAAGATCACAATTTATATAAATGCTTAAGTTGAGAGGGGCTTCAGCAAGTGAACGTGGGAGGGATTTTAAAAGCTTAAAAAATATTAATTATGACTTTTCAATGACCCATGCCCCAACCCCATGGGGTTTTCGCCCACTAACTGGGGGTACAAACTTCAAACATGAATATATCTCAAACCGTGAAGAATTACATGGCGTGCCATATATCAACGGAAACATCTCGACATGTAGAAACCATCAAAAGCATTATTGACCCAGAATATATTAATTTTTTAGGTCAAAATTCCCATGCAATATTGGGTTAGCCCTTGGTGCTTCTTGGGTTGACATCAATGACAACCGCTGATCACCCTCCTCTTTGGTATTGATGTCAATGACAAGTACTCCCATATGATCATGACACCTCTTCCTCACACACTTTCCCCTTTGACATCAATGGCAAAGGGTAACCCCCCGAAACACAAACTATCTTGCGGACCCGTACACACTTCTACCCTCCCGACACACAACCGTCCGCAGACTCGTAATCTATTGAGAACTTGGGAGAATCCCAAGCTTCTAGAGAAGATATTCAAATGCTTCACGAGGTAAAGTTTTAGTGAATATATCAGTGATTTGTTCTTTTGTACCAGCATACTCAAGTTTGATATTCTTTTCAGCGACTTGTTCTCTAAAAAAATGATATTTGATTGGGATTCTTGGAGATGCTGATGGCACTAGTGTTGTCATAGAATATGGGAATAGGCTCACTGAATCGTACTTGAAGATATTGCAAATTTTGTTTCATCCAAAGGACTTGAGTACAACATGATGTCGCTGCAATGTATTCTGCTTCTGCTATATATAATGAGATTGAGGTTTGATTTTTGCTCAACCATGATACGAGACAACCACCTAGATAGAATACTGCTCCACTAATACTCTTATGATCATCAACGCTTCCTGCCCAATCTGCATCTGTAAAGGCTTGAATAATGAGATTGTTACCCTTAGGATACCACAAGCCATATTCTTATGTGCCCTTTAGATATCGAAGAATTATTTTGACGACAATAGTATGTGATTCTTTTGGTGCTGCTTGGAATCTTGCTACTTGTCCAACTGCTTGCATAACATCTGGCTGAGAGGCTGTTACATATAGAAGGCTACCAATCATAGATCTATACAACCTCTGATCCAAATCCTTAGATGAGTCGTCTATGCTCAATTTGCAACCTGTTACCATCAGAGTAAGGACGGGTTTGCTATCTTTCATTTTGAATTTCTTGAGAATTTCCTTGATGTACTTGGCTTGACATATAAATATTCCTTTCTCTTGCTGAGATATTTGAAGCCCTAAGAAGTATGTCAGCTCACCAAGTAAAGACATCTCGAACTCACTTTGCATCTTTGTAGAAAAGTTCTTACTTAGTCGATCATCATTGCTACCAAATATTATATCATCCACATATACCTCAACGATTGTTAAATTATATTTATCTATCTGTACATAAAAATTGCTATCAACAGTACCTTTCTTGAACCCTTGTTGATGTAGATATCCATCAAGACGAGTATACCATGCTCTGGGAGCCTGCTTGAGACCATATAGAGCCTTCTTTAACCTGAAAACATAGCCTTATTTTTTTGATAGTAGAAAACCTTTAGGTTGTTCGATGTAAACTTCTTCTTCTAATTCTCCATTCAGAAATGCTGACTTAACATCCATTTTGTAGAATTTGATTTTTCTTGAACATGCATAGGTGAGAAAAATTCGGATGGCTTCCATTCTGGCAACTGTTGTAAATATTTCATCAATATCAATTCCTTCCACTTGTGCATAGAATTTGCACCAATCTTGCTTTGTTTCTGGTAACCTACCCATCTTCATTCAATTTGTTCCTGAACACCCATTTATTCCCAATGAAATTTTTATCTTTTAGTCGTGAAACTAATTCCCAGGTGTTATTCTTCTCAATTTGATCCAATTCTTCATTCATAGCTGCTACCCAATGTTCATTCTGGCTAGCTTCCTCAAAACTACTAGGCTCAAAGGTTGCTAGAAAAGCAATGTGAGCTTGTTGTGATGAACGAAGTTGTCACCGTTTATTTATGTCACTAATGATTTGATTTGATGGATGGTTCTTTTGAATCCATTATTTTGTTATCCTTGGAGGAGCTTCTTGTTGTTTTTCTAGTATATCTTGATGATCATTGTTTACTTCTTCCTCATTCATAGTTGCTTCTTGTTATACAATTTTATCTGTCTTTTTCAGCCTCTGTCTCAAGTTTCAAATATTCTAGATCCTCATCATTATTCGCTAGAACACCATCTTCGTCAAATGTAACATTTATGCTCTCCACTATCTATTTCGTCTTAGATTATAACATTTATAGGCCTTTCTTTTGCGTGAGTAACCAACAAAGATACCTTCATCAACACGTGATTCAAACTTACCCAAATTTTTATCTTCTCTTTTGATATAAAATTTGCTTCCGAAGATTTTGAAATATTTTACATTAGCTGGTTTCCTTTCCATAATTCATATGGAGTCTTGTTGTAATTATTTTTGAGAAGAATTCAGTTGATAATGAAGACTGTCGTATCAATTGCTTGAACCCAAAATTTTTCATCCAATTTTGAGTCCTTCAACATTGTTCTACCCATTTCTTGTACGATTCTGTTCTTTCTTTCAACAACTCCATTTTGCTGAGGTATTCATTGTTAGTATGAATCTTTCGTCGTAAAAGATCAATTTAGCTACGCATAACAAATATCCCTAACATAGATTATGGCTGCAAAATATCTTTAAGTCTGCTGCACAAATCTAGATCTAAGCACAAAAGGCATTAAGCAGATAAAATATAATATGGCTCCATGCATCTAATAGACAAGACAAGAACAATGTGTTTAAAAGAATGTTTTATATTATATTAAAGAATGGGGCACTTGAGAGGAAAACAAGAAAGGTGTTTTCTGGTTCTCCTCAATGGGATGGGTTCTTGAAAGTCCTCAGTGTTTCAGATCTAAAATTCCTCTCTCTTATTGTGGTAGAAAACCCTGACAAACATAGAACTCAATGGGAGCTCACAAAGAAAAAATGGAAAATGGTGACCAAGAGTAGATCCAGTGTGATCTAATGCAATGAAGGTGACTCATGAATGGGGAAAACCCTTCTATTTATAAAAAAATATTGGGGTGTTCTAGAGCTCAGTGCATGAATAAAATATTATTAATCAAATTCTAGAACCACCCCTTAGGAATATTTTATTATATTTGTTGGAGGGAAAAGGTCTTTTGACTTGGGTCAATTCCTTTATTTATAAACAATAAATAAATAAATGATTTATTTATTATTTTAGGGAGATGATGGGAATATAATTAAATAAATAATGATTTATTTAATTAATTTCCTTGTTTTGGGTTAAATATGACCAGGAAATATGGACAAATGTTATTTGACATGGTGAAATAAATTTTACTTAGGGTAAAATTGGTCTTACATGTTGTACTTGGGTTCATCTAATGATAATGAGTTAGATGACCAAAAAATTGGTGTAACATTCGTGCTATTGAAAATTGTCGTTTTATTCCATTTTCATCACAGTATTGCTGAAATAATTTGGAAGTGAATTATCCACCATTATCTGATCTTAGATGCTTTATTTTCAAATCAATTTCATTTTCAACCAACTCCTTGTAGATCTTAAAGCACTCAAATGCTTCAAATTTTTTCTTTAGGAAACTGACGGCTATCATCCTGGTATAGTCATCTATCATTAACATGAAATATAATTCTCCATCTAAGCCTTTTTTTCTCACAGGACCACATAGATCAGTATGTATCAATTCCAATGGATGTGATGCAAAGTGTTCTTTTGTTTTAAATTGGACTTTTGTCTGCTTTCCATGCCGACATGCCTCACATAGTGTGATGGAAGGTTTTGAGATTTTCGGCATTTCTCGTACTGCTTCCTTTTTTATTATCCTGAAAATATTGTCAAAGTTTATGTGACCCATTTGTTTGTGCCATAACCAGCTTTCATCTTCTTTAGCTAGTAGAAATGCTTTAGTTGCTTCATCCAGAACATATATGTCATTTGGAGCTCGACTTGCTGTAGCCACAATTTTACCATACCTGCCTTTCCTGATTTCACATTTTGTGGAGTTGAATAGCATTATGTGTCCTTGATCACACATTTGTCCAACACTGAGTAGATTGTGATTCATGTTTTCAACCAATAGAACATTCTTGGCTATAACATCTTTTCTTTCGAGAGTGAGGGTACCTGATCCTATAACACTTGAAGATCCATCATTCTAAAGGATACGGTTCCATCCTTCTTCTATTTCATAGATACAAATTTCCTTCTATCTCCAGTCATATGCAATGAGCAACCGATGTCAACATACCACACATCTTTGTTGTTTTGAGCCTTGAGAGCGAGAACACAATTATCAGTCTTCTTCTTTTTCCATGTTCGTTCATTCTGTGGCTTCAAAGATTCTTCTGGAGGATTTTCAAGTCTGCAGTCTCTGGCTATGTGTCAAAAGTTCTGACATTTGTAACATTCCATATTATTTCTTAAATGTTCAAATCTATTAATGTTTCGTTGAGCCCTGGGAGGTTCATATTTGAAGGATCTCCTGGAATTGTATTGGTTCCTAGGGTATGTACGGCATTCTACAACTTTATGACCAAATTTTCCACATTAATAACAATAGCCATGAAAAATATGTTGGTACCTGGATGGAAATCTTCGTCGAGGAATCATCTTCCAAGGATGTGCTTGCGAATCTTGTCCAATGAAGTCTACATGTATGTCAGATGTCATAGGTTCATTGTATTTTTTTGTAGAAGGTCTTGCTTCTTCTTCTTGTAACCGAGGCTAGTTCTGTCATTGCAATATCGTTGATTTTTTATGAGTTCTTCCAATGCCCTTGAGCTGTTGGCATAGTTTTGGATAGTTTTTCCCTTCTTCACTTCCTTATGGAGTGAGACTACTTCGGCTTCTAATGCTTCCCTTTCTTGGTTGCTTTCTTCCAACTTCTTTTGAAGTGACTCTTCAATACATTTGTGTTCTGTAACTTCAATTTTGAGACCTTGAACTTGTTTTTCAAGAGTATTGGAATGGATCTTCTCAGCATTGAGCTCTTTTATAAGCTTGATTTCCTCCTCATAAAATTATTCTATGGTCAACCATTCTTCTTCATTGTTTGATACTTCTTGTTAATTGTGCTTGGCCATAAACAATACTTCCTCATTGGCTTCTTCTTTTCTATCACTTTCTTCATCAGATGATGAGCTATCTTCTTTAGAGAGAAAGTTCCTTTTGGATCCTTTCTTTTTGCCTTTCTTGTTGAATTTCTTAAAGCCTTTCTTTCCTTTTGAGTTGCCATAACTTTTGTTCGAACATTTTGTTGTGAAATGCCCAACCTCACCACAACCGAAACATATCAATGGAAGTTTACCTTTGAATTTCCCCTTACTAGTTTTTAGTTTTCTCGTAAAGTAAGCATTTTCTTCATCTGAAAGACCTTCTCCATCATCTCCCTTTTCTTCACACTTGCAGGTGCATGTCATTTCAATTGAAGGTTGTTTTTCCTTATTGGTTTTCTTAGATGCAACGAACGCAATTTCTAGATTTGAAGTACCCTCTTCTTCATCAAGTCTCATTTCATATGCTATGAGAACTCCATGTAATTCCTCTTTGCTGAGTTTGTCCAGATTTTCACTGTATTCTAAGACCGATACCTTTGGGTTGAATCTCCCTGGTAAATTTCTAAGAATCTTCAGTATAATAGTCTTCTCTTCAACTGGCTCTCCCAATCCTTCCAGAGTATTGGTTATTTCATCAACGTATTGGAAGTATGCAACAATGTTGCAATCTTCTTTCATTCTGAGTTGCTCAAGTTTTGTTCTATAGATTTGAAGCTTTTCTTCTTTGACATTTGATTCACCTGCATATATATTCTCAAGCTTGTCCCATACATTTTTTGTGGTTTTACAACCCAACACATTATGTTAAGCAGATTCAATAAGTCCACTGATAATAATATTCTTTGCTTTTGCATCATTTACCAAATTCTTCTTGCCTTGTTCATTCGCGGTTGATGTAAATCCATTTTGAACAGTGTCCCATACTTCGTAACCTTGCGCCAAGAGATAGACCTCCATTCTTCCTTTCCAGAGTGCATAATTATTTTCATTGAATAGAGGTACACCATTCTTGGTATGCTCCATGACCTCCTTCCAACTGTTAAACTGCTATTGAAGGAACCAAGCTCTGAACCCAATTGTTGGAAATACTGAGAGGGGGGGTGAATCAGTATTCCTTTCAATTAGAGCATTATTTAATCTTCAATTATTATTAGTGTTTGTACAATGATAGAAGTAAACAAAAGGAACACAAATGCACATAGTTTTTAAGGTGGAAACCCACTTCGAGAAAAAAACCACCTAATGCTTTTCTAATAATTCTTTAATATTCAACTCCAATTGAAAATAAATCTCCAACTTCCTAGAATCTAGAAAATCATTCTTCTCCAGCTCCCACTGGATGGATGCTCCAACAGCCAATAAGCTACAACTCACCCTAGCACCACCCCACCACCCTATAGAAGAATAAAAGAAGAATGGACTCCCGTACCAGGGAAAATGGTCCACTTTACAATGATATAGAATGATGTAGAAGAAGAATACACACTAGAACATAACCCCAACTATGGCACAACCACCTAATGATTATCCAATACCACCTGAAACTGAATCTTCAACTCTTGGCAGTTAGACACTAGTACAATTTTTACAATAAAGTATTTACAATGACTTAGTACAATGGTACCTTTACAGTGATTGTATGCAGTGCTGCCCACTTGAAGACTTCATGTGATGAAATTCTTGCTACTGTTATGCACCTTGGTTTCTTCTCTTGTCATTCTACCCTCTGCTGCACCTTGCTTTGCTTTGCTTCCCTAGAAATTCCAGTCCTTTGCAGCCCTTGACAACACATGATCTAGCTTTTTCTTGCCTTCTAGGAGCTAGATATTGAATCTGGTGTATCTCTATTATTTCAGATCCTTAATATCTAATTTTTGGTCCTGTATTAGTCCCTTGAGTCATCTTTCCAATGCCATAGATCTGACCCTATTTCGATTCTTCAATGGAGAGTTATACCCAATCTCTCACAATTCCCTAATTATGGACTATTTCAGTAGGTCAAACTTGTGTGGCGTACAACGTGTCATAGTTTCTTCATTCGACTCTGAAATTGATAGAGAAAAAACTAAAGTCTGTGCACTATCTTCCAATTTTTATGGAATTCCAATCTGATACTCAGAGAGACAGTTATGACGATTTTACTAAGGTCACTTCTTTGAGATGAATTTCAAGAGCTTGCAAAAACCATGACTTCCACAGATCATATCTCCAAAAATATTGTGCATCTTGATCTAAAATTTTGACAGAAGCTTCCTCAAGATTTTGGCTTCACCTCATAAAAATTTCAGCTTCTGAACCTTCTTAGAAAAAAATTTAGAGTGAAAATTCCACGATGACTTGTTTCAGATGGCGAAATCCCTTGCATAAGGAGGAAATGAGGATCACAATTTATATAAATTCTTAGGTTGAGAGGGGATTCAACAAGTGAACGTGGGATGGATTTTAGGAGCTTAAAAAATATTAATTATTACTTTTCAATGACCCATTCCACAACCCCATGGGGTTTTAGCCCACTAACTAGGGGTACAAACTTCAAAGATGAATATCTCTCAAACCGTGAAGAATTACATGGCGTGCCATATATCAACGGAAACATCTCGACAAGTAGAAACCATCAAAAGAATTATTGACCCACAATATATTAATTTGGTATGTCAAAATTCCCATGCAATATTGGGTTAACCCCCTGTGCTTCTTGGGTTGACATCAATGACAACCGCTGATCAACACAAATAATGCATGAGACTGAGGTCTTTCATCTCGAATTCAAAGGCTAACTTCCTCTTACATTTGACCATCATTGTTTCACTTCCTGTTAAGAATAGATCATCAAAATATAGAACCAGTATTAGTGGAAAACCTTGGAAAACCTTTAAATAAAGGTTGGGATCAACATTGCTTCTTGTGAAACCCAATTTCATTAGATAGTTGTCAATGCAAGCATACTAAGCTCGGGGAGTTTGCTTCAATCCATAAAATGCTTTCTTCAACTTGCAAACATGTGTTCTGTGATCTTCCATTTCAAATACCTATGGTTGTTCTACATACACTTATTCCTATAGTGTACCATGTAGGAAAGTGGTATTTACATCCATGTGATGAAGGGTCCATCCTTGAATAGCAAGAAGGGAAACTATTGAATATATAGTTGTATATTGAGCAACAAGAGAAAATATGTCATCATAATCTTCTCCCTCTTTCTGAGAGAAACCACGAGCTACGAACCTTGCTTTGTATTTCTCAATTCTTCCATCGATTCCATGCTTGATCTTAAATAACCATTTCAAAGTCACAACAGACTTCCCATGCGGTCTCAACACAACATCCCATACATCATTTTCCGCAATAGATTCGTATTCCTTGGCCAAAACATCCTTCCAAACTTTTTCTTTGACAACTTCCACAAATGAGGATGGTTCGGCTTGAGTCATGATGCTCATAGCAGCTACATATCCCTAATACCTTCAAGGTTCCTTTCTTTCTATGAATAATCGACATATGGGAACACGTCTTTCACTATCTTGTATAGTTTCACGAAGCCAAAGCAATATTTTCCTTGTAGGAGGATCACTCAGAGGTGGATCTAGAGGATCCATAGGTTCCATGGGAGTATCAATTTCATATGATTCTGGCATAGAAGGACCATCTAGAATGTCCTTTTCATCATCATATTCCTTGGAAGGTATAGGAAGATCTATAGCTTTAAGGAGTGAAGCATTTTCATCAAAGGTTACATATCTGATAATTTCAACCTTCCTTTGATGATGAACATATATTATGTAAGCCTTGGATATTTCATAATAACCCATAAACATAACGTTTTTACCAGTAGCTTCCAGCTTATTTCTTTTGTATTTCGACACATGAAAGAATACTAGACATCCAAATATGTGAAGATGGATGATGTCGGGTTTGAAACCTGTAAAAATTTATTTTAGAGTCTTCTTTCTCAATGTTTGATGAGGCACCCGATTTTGAACATACACAAAAACATGCTTGGGTTCAACCCACATAAACTTTGGTACATTATGATCATGAAGCATGACATGATCAACTTCCAATCTCGATCAGTTCTTCCTTCCAGCTAAGCTATTATGTTCAGGTGTATAAGGTACAATGGTTTCCTTCTTAATCCCTTCTTTCTTGCAGAATGCTATGAATTATTTTGACATGAATTATCCTCTGTTGTCGGACCTGAAAAATTTGATTATTTTCCCTGACTGGTTTTCGACCAAAGATTTAGATTCCTAGAATATTTAGAAGGTTTCATCCTTGTTCTTGAGGCAATACAACCATTTCTTTCTTGAGAAATCGTTAATGAAGGTGATGTAATAGAGATGACCACCAATTGAGTGTACAGGGATCATACCACATAAATTTGAATGAATGAGTTGGAGGATGTCATTTTTTTTGTTCTTACTGGAGGGGAATGGTCCTCTTGTTTTATTTCCACTTGCACAACCTTGAAAAGCTCCATCATGTTGAGATTTAGCATCGAGATTACCTTAAAAAAGTCTCTTCAATTTTGGAAGAGCATCATAGTGTAGATGAGCCAGCCTGCGGTGCCATAGTTCACTGAGATGATCAGTGTTGTGAACCAATGCTAGAAGTGCCCTTCTTGTGAATTTGTAGAGTCCCTCAGATATTAGTCCTAATGTGAATGCAACATTCATATGTGAATCAACAATCCAATTTAAGACATTTCCATTGATGAAGGCAACCCTCATCCCTTTATCTTCTAATTCATATATAGAAATAAAATTCTTCATAAGTCCTGACACATACATAACATCATTTAGCAATACTGATTCCCCAACATTCAATTGAAACTTGACAGATCCAAATCCTTTCATGGGATGAGTGGAGTTATCTCCAAGAATTATTTTCAACTTGGTCTCCCTCTCTACCAAATTAGAGAGGACTTCTTTGTATCTAGAAAAATGATGAGTGGCCCTGTTGTCAACCAACCAACTATCCCACGAATCTAGTGGAGAAGAAATAGGAATTGAAGAAATGAGAATATATTCATTTTTATTCACAACATTGCTTTCATACTTGGGAGCCCTTCAATTCTTATGAGAATTATGTTCTTCTTCACGGTTTCTAGCAAAATCTCTTCTTCTTTCATATTTTCTATTGCGGTTGTACCTTTGATTGTATCTTCTTATTTTATCATTGTATTTGCTTCCGGGGTTGTATCGTGGCCTCTTTATCTTAATGGGACCGTCACGAGCATAGTGACCTTTGTTGAGGTAGTTGTAGCATTCAATATGAGCAAGTGACTTGTCATTCTTTCATTTTGAGCTTTGAGGAGGAGGTCTTCTGGAAGGGCCAGCTTTTTATCTCTTTCTTTTTCTATGGGTGACATATGCAGTAGGCTCTCCTTCTTCATGCTTCTGAATCCTCCCTCTTGCTATCATTCTCGATTCTTCTTAAGGGATATTTCCAAAAATATCATCAAATGACGAAAGGTCATTTTTTTAATGATAGTAGTGATGAATGTTTCCCAAAAGAAGGAGACCTCTAAGAGTCACGACAACCATCTCTCTGTCGGCTACATTCTCTCCAACCCTCAGCAACTAATCTCTAAGACAAGAGATCCTCATAATGTAAGACTAACAAGTTTCACCTTTATTAATCTTCAATTCCTTGAGTTGATCTTTCAAGGTGATGATATCATTTAGGTTATTCACTTCATACATGCCGAATATCTTGTCATACATATCTTTATATTTTCTTAAGTTCCCATCATATGCAAGTAAAAGATCTTGTAAACCATCAACTATGATTTGTTTTTCTTTGGACTCACTTTTATTATATTTGTTCCTAAAGGTGGTGGAGGCATCTTTAGGAGGCTTGCACATCCTTCCTTGAATGTATTCCAACACATCGTTGTTGTCAGCAATGATCTCCAATATGAATTTCCATGCAACAAAGTTAGATGTGTCACCCAGTTTCTCGTGCTCCTTGAAGGTAGAGGAAGACATCTTGACCTTGGATTGTAGATCTACTTCCTGATAGAATTATAGATCTTCTTTCTGATAATGAGGGATTCACTGCTTGTCTTCTCTTGGGCTTGTCCTTCACCTTGGCTCTAATACCATGTTAATTTTTCAATATTGTTCTATGTTGTATAAATTACTTTAGCCAAATTTACTTTTCATTATTAGTACGTCCAAATATAAGTAGTGTAAATAACCATAAACAACAACTGAATATAGAAAAATGCATGCAATGAAAAAGAAGACAACATCAAAACCATAAGAGACAATAGATTGGCCCAAGACCAGGGAAAAACCCCACTGTGGGGGAAACCCTTTGAAATCTTCTTCTTCAATGTTGTCATAAAACGTTTTTAGCAAAGGGTGAAATGAGCCCAATACATATATGAAAAAGAATAGATAGATGAAATCTATAGATATATATATCTACAATATCAAAAGCACAAATTTGATGTATCACCAACCAAGTGATCTCAGCTTCCCAGTTCTAGATCTAGATCCAGGATGTTGTCAATGACTGTTCTGAAGCGACTATGACTATGTGACAGATGAATGATGATGCTCCATAAGCAACTCACTATGATCCAAATCAGATCTTCCCAGTAAATCTCTTAATTGCAGCCTTACGACAATCTTCTCACAGCTGAAGCACCCATAACTGCGACCTAAGAATTTTGTGCCCACGGGTGAGGGTCTGATCAGCCCTGAACCCTAGCCGCACCCTGAAGACTGACTACCTGTGGCTTTAAAAACTCAACCACAGCCTTGAAATGGCCTGCACATGGTTCTGGCTAAGCTCAACTACTACCTTCCCGTAGTTATGGCCCAAAACACCCAGATCGGATGTGAGACCCTGCCTGTGATCTCGATCCTTCGCACGAGCTCCTTCTGACATACCTGTGCGAGCCAAAAGAGAAAATACGAACAAAATAAAAAAATAGCATGAAGAAGATATCATGAGTGAATATGTGCAAATTAACTTGGGTTCGCTTCTATTTATAAGTTTGTGAGGGACCGCTTGGGGCTTTGACCAAATCCACATGCGGTTAGGCTGACCCATAAAATAATAAAATAATTCATAAATTAACTTCTGCTTAACCTATTGGGGTGATATATAGGTTGATTTTGGTCCTCTCAAAAATATAAATCTAGTGAAAACATAATATTAACCATCTGAGCTGTCTAATGTGGAATTTGACTATAGTTGCTAAAAATTAACACGAAGGAATTGAATTGCTTTCTATATATAACACTAGAGTGTCAAGTGATTGTTGCAAATGGAGGAACTATAAATTTCTCTAGAAAGTGTCATAATATCAAACTAAACAAGGGGGAATATTTATTGAGTAGTCATATGATTTCCATTCCATTGGGTGGTGTTGATGTTATACTAGGAGTCCAATGGTTACAATATTTGGGGACGATAGATTTTAATTTTCAAGAACTCTTCTTGAATTTTTTTTGGGAAGGAAAGACAATATAAATAAGGGGTATCACAGGGAAACCAGGGAAGATGATTAGATCTAATGGAATGAAAAATATTTTGAAGAAATAACAACGGGGCATAATTGTGCAATTATTCTCAGTAGAGTTTCAAACATCGAAATCATCTATTTCTCCATATCTCCAAAATGTATTGGACAACCATTCCAAGGTATTTGGGACTTCCAAAGGCCTCCCACCTATTCATGATTATTATCATGCTATTCACTTGATTCGAGGAAGCGTTTTTCCAAACATTAGGCCTTACAAATATCCCTATGCCCAAAAAAGTGAAATTGAACATATGGTTGCAGAAATTCTAGAGGCCGGTATAATTCAACCTAGTCAAAGTTGTTTCTCTGATATAGTATTATTGGTGCACAAGAAGGATGGATCATGGTGTATGTGTCCAGATTATAGGGAGATCAAAAACCTTACTATTAAAGATAATTTTTCCATTCCTCTCATTGATGAATTTTTGGATGACTTACATGGAGAAATTTACTTCACCAAGTTGTATTTTTTTTCAGGATATCATCATATTAAAATGAAGGCTGAATACTTTTTGAAAACAACATTCAGAACTCATGAAGGTCATTATGAATTTTTGTTCATGCCATTTTGCCTTACTAATGCACCTTCCACATTTCAAGTTTTGATGAATTCCATTTTCAAACCCTCCCTTAGAAAATTTTTGTTAGTATTTTTTGATGATATAGTAATCTTAACAAGTCTTGGAAGGATCATATTCAACATGTTGACAAGATGCTCAAACTATTGGAAGAGAAACAATTATATGCAAAAACATCCAAATGTTTCTTTAGAGTATAGAAGGTGGAATATTTGGTTCATATTTTTATCTCATGAGAGTGTTAAGGTATACCCTAACAAAATTAGATCCATTAATGGAAAATGCCCACAACCTTACAAAAATTTCGAGGATTTCTTGGGTTGAAAAGGTATTATTGCAAGTTTGTTAAGAATTATGGGAGAATAGCAGTGCCTCTAACAGAATTATTTAATAAATATGCATTTACTTGGACTCCGAAACCAACTAAGGCTTTTGAACATCTTAAAGAAGCAACGTGCCAAGCACCCATCTTAGCTACACCATATTTCACAAAAACCTTTATTGTCGAATGTGATGCCTCGAGAAATGGCATTGGTGTTGTTTTAAAGCAAGGAGGAAGACCCATTGCTTTTGAAAGTCATCCAATCAAGGGATAGTATTTACACAAACCTATTTATGAGAAAGAAATGTTGGCAATACTACATGCACTAAAGCAATGATGACCTTACCTGATGGGAAGACACTTTAAGGTAAAAACAAATCACGATAGTCTTAAATAGTTTTTGGGACAAAGATTTTTTTCAAAAGAGAAACAAAAATGGGTCACAAAGATGTTGGGTTATGAATTTGAAATCATCTGTAAAAAAGGGAAGCAAAATGTTATTGCAGATGCACTCTCAAGTAAGTATGAGGATGTGGAAGCATTGATCCATTCCATTTCTATTATCCAACCTGTTAGGATAAATGAAGCAAGGGATGAATGGAATAATGACGAAGAATTGTGGAAACTCATTCAAAATTTGCATCAAGATCCCAGTACATTTGATCCCTTTATCTAGAAAAAATATTCATTATGGCACAAAGATCACTTATATCTCTGTAACAATTCCAAACTCAAACAAAATATTATTTTTGAATTGCACACCTCCCCCTTAGGAGGGCACTCAGTATTTTTAAAAACTTATTGTAGTGGTGGTTTTGGTGCACAAGTGTACCAAATCACTGGTGCTTGGTAGGAATGGTTGCAACCTACAAGCTATGGTCACAAGTAGAAAATATGGTTAGCAGGTTAGTGATCACATGCTAATATATATAAAACACACTAAATTATGGAATGTAGTATGTTGCATATAAGAAGAAGAAACATAATCAAACTAAAATTAAAAAAAAATCTCCAAAGAGTTAAACGAGACAATAATACAAATGGTGGAATAAAATCCCCTCTTATTGACTTCTATTAGTAAGAAATATAGAACATTACACACTTGCCAAAGGATCCTTAGAACTATGGAGTTCTAACACCCAGTGCAAGGAGGTTTTTTAACCCTTGAGATGATGTTGCAAGGCCTCTCTCTTCTCCAATGGGATTGAAGTTGTTGGGTGGCCAACAACTGAATCCTCTAACTCTATTGCTGCTTCGGATTACATACTGCTGGTTTTCTTATGGGAATTTTTCCAGCATAAAAATGTGTTCTCCATTTGTTCTTCTCATGGTGGCAATTAATAGGAAAATTAAAATCCTTCTTCCCTCTCTTGGTACACTTGTGGATGGTGACCCAAGATAAAGAGTTGATTCCTTTGTGTACTCACTTGATTCCTTTATGTGGTCACTTTAGGTCCCAAGGTGGCTCTAGGAAGTTGTCCTTGGGTGGCCTCAAGTGGAGGATCTTATCCTGAAGTATGTCAAGTGGTCCCGAATGGTGATTTCCACCACTCCCAGGACCACACGGCTTTTTTAGGAAAAACTGCTCAGACCAGTGCACCTATTGAAGAAAAATGTGTGCAAGGCACATTTTTCCTGTGTATTTGGTGCACAATTTGATTTTTTCCTCTTGACCTTAGATATTTTTAAAAAATTTCAGATCCTCTAATGTTTCTCAGCCCTATAAATCCTTCTGCTTGACATTTAATAATGTCATTTTGCTTGTCCGATTTTCTAGTGATAACTGTTGCCTCCTAATGTGTGAATTCTAGGAAGAACTTATAACCGAAATACATTATATTTTGTGTTTTGTGTAACTTGTGTGTTGAGAGACAGAGTCCTGCATACAACCCAAGGTTGGAAACCTTTTACAGGGTAAAAGAGTGACCATGTTCTGTCGGAAACCTGTAAGAAATAGTATGATACAATAAATACAATTTTTCTACAAGGCGGGCATGTCCCATGCTCGTAATTATTTGGCTAGCTAAAAAAATCTATTTGACAGATCAAGGTTGTGTATGTGTCATTGATATGGTAGTGATCTGTTGATTTTGTTGATGACAACGATTGCTGATGCCCTCAGGGGCGTTTTTTCTTTGATAATAGGGTGAATGTGGTGCCCACATGCGTAATCTTGGTATGGCATATAAATTCTCATTGTACGCATGGGTGTATGACTGGGACATTCCTGTGTAAGAATTTCTGAAAGAGATGCTTATAATGGCATGGGTCTTTGACGAATCTGGGCAAAGTGCAATGGTTGTAAAGTATGATACCATCTTGACATGAAAGCTTATGTTTTAGTCGAATGTCAGGAGGATCGATGACATCTATGGGCAATGATGATTCCCACAGTGCCACTCGAGGATGCCCCTATTGTGGTAAGGGTTCATCCATGGTATTACTTCATTTTTGGAGAATGGGTGTTGAAGTCGAAAAAAAGGAAGCCTCAGCCGAAGGAGAGAGCTACTGATGCAAGGGACCAAGGTCTCTGATTTGATAGGTTTAAGATAGGCATGATGGCGAGGGATGACTGAAAACTTATGGTGGGAGTTCAGGAGCCCAATAGAGGAGCATGAAAAAAGAAATTTGTTGGCATTCATAACGATTTCTGATGAGGAAATCCCTGGAATCGGCAGGACATCCAGGGTGGGTATATTTTGATTATGAATATCGTGGTGGATTTGCATGAAGGGTGTGATGCTCCGACCAAGAGTTGCTAGGGACTTCTTCCATGGGAGAAAAATGGATGGATGAGTGGGGGACTATTCTCCATTTTAGATCTTTGTACACTTGCCAAAAGAATGAAAAAATTGGATTGTATTGTACAAAACACAGATACGGGTGCCCCAAAAACATGAAAATGCTCGCTCACTGATGATGTGAGGAAGGTGTTTTTGCTAAGGGTGGGGGGCCCATTGGTTGGTCTCTCTGTGTTATTAGAGAACTTTTGATGTCTAAAATGGGCCTCCTAAGAAAAATGCACAATAAAAATAAACTTTATAAGAGCCAATAGGATTCAAGATGATGATGTCAACCATGGGGGATGATTCACCATTTTTGGGGTAAAAAAGTAAAAATATTTAAAATTAATAAAATAATAAAACTACTTTTTCAACTTATCTCCCTAAGGTTTTACTCAAATTTTGAGCGGGAGTACTTTTTATATGAAAAATCTAATTCCTCATCCAGGGAGTACCCATGTGGCTTACTTTTGGTGGACCTTGCTACACAAAAAATAAGAAAAACAAGAAAAAACATGATTGCAAACACATTTTTGTTGTATTTCTCATTTTTCGTGTAGCAGGGTCGATAAAAATTATGCAAAATTGGTACTCCTTGGATGAGGAATCTAATTCTGCATCCAATGAATGTTACTGATCGAAATTTGAGTAAACCCATAGGGAGATAAGTTGAAAAAAAAAGTAGTTTTTTTTTTCCCCTCTAAAATTTGATGATTTAAACTAATATTATTTTCTTATTTCCACTATTATTTTATAATTTCCTTAGGAGGCCCATTTTAGACCTCAAAATTCCCCTAATGGGATGATGAAGAAGATGGAAAATATCGCATATGGGCTATGATGATGGAAGGATGGTATGCCAAATGCGAGATGCGGTGGTGCATATTCAATCTGCTTGCAAAACATGGTAGTCCGGGAAAGGGGTTTTATTTCGATATGATAAAGCTTGACTTGATGCATGGTGGATGAATGGGAATGAAGTGATTTCCAGAATGAGTTGATATGGCCATGGTGTCATGATTTTCTGATGCATGGTCTACTTTGAGTGACAGACGCCATGGTGGGGAGGCTCTACCAACCAACAAGGATGTTTATCATGTGCAAGGTGGGGAGATGATAAACATGGTTGGGTGTTTGGAACCTATGGTTGATTTATTGTGGAGAAATGATGTCAGGATATGCATTGCATAGTTTCTCTGGGACTCTATCAAGTTGAGGGTAGAATGATACCTGCTCTGGAATTTTGTGGTAGCTTGCGTGGGAGAAAGGCTAGGTTCCTCATTAGGCTGAGCACTTTCCAGGATTTAAAAGTTGTGCCTGGTGCAGATGTGCCTGAATGTTTCCATTAGTGGGCATGCCTCTGTTTCTTGGTTATGGCGAGTGAAAATGGTGCATGGTACCACTGTACCTACTGAGTAGATTGTGTGAGAACCAACAATAATCTTTGTCCCTAAAGTGGATGCTCGGAAAGGATCAGACGTAGGGGAGAGAGTCCTCTGCTGCCATTTTTGAGTTTTTGGTTTGGGTAGGTCTAACTCTTTTGGGGAGTGTAGACTCGAGGCTTCTCTTATCGCTCGAAGCTTGGGAAGGTGTTCACATTTCATAGTATGGTGAAAATGTGAGCATATCTGGCAATAACAGTGTGTGATTTTCTCTTGGTTAGAGAGATGTATTTGAGGGAGGGAGGAGACCATGCGAAATTTGTTTGTGAGGTGCTTTATTTCCTGACACTGATTGACTTGGTGGCCAATTCTTTTGCATAGGCCACATGGCGGCCTAGCTTGGAAATGGGTCATGCTAGGTCGATGTGCCTTTTTAACTCGCTCAATGTGTTGGTACGGAAATGGGGTAGGTTTCCTGGGGGAAATATTCCTTCCATTATGTTTTCTAAGCTTTGGAATGGTTATGTCCCAACGGTGCATTTCTAATGAATGAATGATGTCAATTAGTGGGCGCACTTGAGGGATGTAAGTGTAGCGTTGATCATGATGGTTGTCCTGGCATACTAGACAAGAACTTCGTTCATGGGTATTCCCGTCCTGTTCATTTGGTGACGTGATCGGGTACCAACAGCGTAGCATTTCTAGGTTCGGGCATGTGGTGACCACATGGTTGTGTGTGTTACACAACACGCATGTTTGTCTTCTCCGTGAAGGGTGGGTGGGGGTGACAAAGGGTTCCCTGACCGACCACTTTTCAATTGACAAGAAGAGAATGGACCTACTTGTCACATCCTCTTGCGTTGTCGAGCTATCCATGGATTCTTTGTCTGAGCCATCTTCTAGGGAGAGGCGGACTATGGCTGTGCATAAACTAGTTAGTGCTGCACAAAATCTAGGGATGTAGGGACAATTGTGTAATGGGTGATTGCCACCACATACCTGACACAAATGTTGGATGGCTAAAAGGTCAACGTGGTATACGACATTAACTGGATACCATCACTGAAACAATTCCATGGCCTCACATTCGGTGATGAAATGATCTTGTTCATTGCAGAGTGCACAATGTTTGATAGGAGGAGCGGGGATGAACGAGGGTATTTCTAGTGACTGTCGTCCCTCCTCCATGTATAAAATGATGCTAGGTTCTTCTCCATTTGATTGGATGGAGGGATCCTCTTGATATGATTGTTCGATGGCATGTAAGGCATCTCTATATCATGTTATTTATGTGCACTGATGGGTGTAATTCCCATAATTTCTACAGATAGAAAATGCGTGGTTGGTATGTAATGCCTTTCCTTGATTTTTGGTGGCTGGTTCCTTTTTATGGGAACTTGATGCCACGATATTCACTTCTGAGATAAGGAGTGGTTTTAGTTCGTCCAGCTCCAAGAAGATATGGGTAGGATGACCTACTGTGTCGCATATGGCACAAGGTTGTAATTCCTATTGTATGATGGGAGTTTCTACCTTCTTCCCATTTTTATTGGTTTCCTTGGTCGTGACAATCAGTTCTGCGACGAGAGTTTCCTTAGATGGTTTGGTTGAGACATTCTCCTTAATAGGTGGGGCCTCCTCAGGAGTGAGGGGGATTAACCCTATACAGGTGATGTTTGTGACTCCTGTCGTGGTAGGTGGGACCAAGTACCAAACTGGTATTTCAAAAGATATGTTTGGAAACACTATTGCTGCTAAGACCTGTTGTGACACAAAACTAGATGGAGGGTATAGGAAAGGAGTTTGGGAGGTGACATAGGCTAGAGAGGTCATTGTGTTGTAGGTCTTAGTGTCATTACTGCTCATCTTTGTCTCTTGGCTAGCTTCGGTGCTTGATGTAGACATCATGCACAGTGGATGATTATGGTATGATAGGGGGATCTCCTAGGAATGATCCGAGGATAGACGACGGTTTGAATTGGCCAGGGCCATATTCTTGGTACCATGTAAGTGTCTCAACAGATGTCTCTACATAGGGTAGAATGACATCAACGTTTTTCAGGGATCTCTTGTCGTGATATGTCAATTGGTAGAAAGTAATGATGCGGTCCTCATGGGGGAACATCATGGTTCGGAACATGGAGGATGCTATGGCAGACATGGTGTATATATAAATTTGCCTAAGGAGTATATTGTAATCCAGCTGAGCATCCAAGACCTCAATGTCTACAAGGACCGTCTTTTCGACCAAGCAGACTAGGAAATCTTGATAGAGACTGACGAGAGCAAAAGGGCGCTCGTCATATGCTGTATGTGTGATGTCCGATGGCTTCAGTTCGGGAGACCCTAAATTCTGCTAGACATTCTTTGACATGATGCATGTGGATGAACCCTCACCAATGATACATTGGTGGATAGTGATGTTTTGGACTGACACCGGTATCTAGAAGGCGACTAACGATGGAAGCCTAGGGGTGGATTTCTCTAAATAAAAAGCCATTAGGTGCGAATCAGCAGGGTCAATTGCGCCTAATGCGGAAATTAATGCTTTCCTTTGCTTTGGGAAAGATTTTAGGACTTCCAAAATTGACATGGTAGCAGGAGATTGAGCTAGATCATCCACAATGCTATAATTATGGGCAACTTTGGAGTGGTTTCCTGCTCGCCTAGTTGGTCCCTTATCCATGTTTCAAAAAGGTTCAATAGGAATTTTCAATATAGTCAACGATGATGTTTGTGCACTCATGCTAGCCCCTGACAAGCTAGTGTCTGGTGGGGTATCGTAACTTCGGTTTCATGTTTGAAAAACAATTTCATCGCTAGTCATATAGATTTCGTGGTTGTTTTTTCTGGAATCGTCGGGGGGTGTTTACTGCTTTTGGGTACTAACCACCCCTTGCTAGGGGTGTTATTCATCAGTAATTTTTTCCTTCATAGATGAATAAATGATTTCCCTATATTTCTAGAAACAAAGTTCCGAGTTCTAGAAATATCACTGCCTTCTTCATCATTAAGATAATTTTTCACTATTTCATCATTTCATCATGTCAAGCTCTACTTACCAATCCCACAAAACCCATTAGGGGCTCATGCCACTCATTTTTGTCTATATCTTGTCACCTTTGACCAAAATAATCTGTTTTTTTTTTTTCCTAAACCCCTCACTGCTACCTAAGGCCACCAATCAAACAGTTCTTTTATGTCTCCCAAAAATACCCCAAGCATTGAGAGTCCCAAAACTGTCTCTGTAGGCTCTTTAGATAAATCAAGTACATTGGATTTTAGATATTCAATACATCAGTTTATCATAAACTCTATCTTACACTCTATGACCCCAAATTCTAGATTTCAGTCCAAAAGCCAAGTCCAAGGAACCTTCCACTAGGTCACCTAGGGTTTCACAAGTCATAGGGTGGATTTGGTATCCTAAAAACTCTGTTGTTCCCGTATGAGGAAAATGCATTCAAAGAAGAAAGGGACAAGTGACTTTGTCCAAAACTCATCAAAAGGGTCCTTTAAATAAATGACTCCTTGGCCTAGTGCACAAGTCTGTAAGGGAGAGTTGCCCTTGCTCACATTCATGCAAGAGGATCAAGATGGCCATCAGCCTAGCAAGAGGTAAGGTAAAAGGGAAAACCATCAGAAGAAGACCATCCACAGAAAAAAGGCAGTAAGGCATATGTTTGAAGAGAATCAGGGTTTGTGACTGCTTTGGCCAAACAAGAAATTAGTACTAGGTCTACAAGGACAAAGGTCACCTCCACTCCATTAGTGCACAATTGAAGGTCTTTAAAGATAATAAATGATGTTTTAAAGGTTTTAGAGAACTTAGAAGACAACACTATTTACCTTTTTCTAACACCCCTAAAACCTAGGAGTTTGGGAAGATTGACAAAAATGGTCAAGAAATGATGATGAAGCCTCCTTCATAATAGAAGATGGCATTCAAAGAGTTTCAAGCTTCCCTCTAAAGGTTTGAAAAATAAGCAATAAGTCCATCTCACCAAAAGGACAAAAAGGAAAAGAATATAAGTACAAATGCCTAATTTTTCAAAAGGTACAATCAGAGGTCTTAAAAAGGATCAAAGGAGGCAAACATCAAGTAAAAATTTCCTAAGGAGGTAGTTAAGATAAGCATAGTTTCACTGTTGAAGAAAAGAGGTGTCAAACTCCAAAAAGGATAGTGATCAAAAGAGAAAGTTGTGTATGCACTTGCAGAAACAAAAGTGGCCAAGGGGAAGACACAAAAATGGTTTAAATTGCTCACCTCTCTCACTAGAGATATATCATTGTCAAAGTGGTCTGAGGAACAAATATATCACTGGTCTAAAGCAAATAATTAAAGCCTCCAACAATGGTTTCCTTATCAAAGTATATTCTGCAAAAGATAGCTAGCCATGAATGACTCTTCTGCAGGATTGTAAAAATGGTTACCTACAAGAAAATTGATAAGATCAAGCAAGCCTAAAAATATCTCACAATGACGGCACATATGAAAAATAAAGAGGTTGTTGATGCTTATTTCTAGGGTTTTCACACTTGGAGGTTTTCTCACTGCTTCACAGAGAAAAAATGACAGAATGTTAGTCAAAGGAAAACATGTCAAAATGATCACAAGTTTGTTGTTTACAAGTGTTAAAAATCATGAAAAGTGTTCATGTTTCCAAATATGGATAATAGGAACAGTTTAAGCTTCTTCAGAAGTTTTTCAGTCTGAGGGGTGACATCAAAATTCTCCAGCAAGGCAAAAAACCATATTTTAGAACTCTGCCACCTACAAGACAAACAAACAAAAAGACAGTGAAAAGTAAGAAGAGAAATAGACATTAGAAAGTGGGTTTTAAATCATGAAATATTTTTCAAAAGGGGAGTATAAAGGTCTCTTTTACCTCTCCCCCAACTCATTTGTGTCTTTGAAAAGGAGAAGGAGAGCTGTTGAAGAAGTTTTTAAAGGTTTTCTGCAAAAAAATAGGTGAAGTTCCAGGGACTACGCACCGAGCCATCGGCGCTGTGCACAGAGGAGGAATTTGCAGTGCTAAAATACAATATGCTACAAACCAGAGAGCCAGCGCTATGCACTGTCAAAGGCGTTGCACATAGGCCCAGGTCTGGCTCCAATTGCCCGCCAGTTCAATGTCGTTGCGCACGGAGAAGGCCCGACAGGCCCGGTTATTCGCCCGAGGCGCCCACAACCGACCCAGCGCTGCACACAGGTCTAGCAACTACCTGACCTGACCCTGTGCTATGCATAAAGAGGACCCGACAGGAATGGCCTGTCGGGTGCCGCTACGCACAAAGGGTTTTTTGGCCAGTTTTTCCCAAAAGTGGCCAAAATAAAAATTTTTGCCTCCAAGCTCCTACAAAGGGTTAGACAACGTTGGTGGCCCCTCTTCTTTTCCCTCCAAGTTTTTATTTTACATCCATAATAAAAAAATAATATAAAAAAACATAAACTTGGCCAAACCCTAATCTTCATGCAAATCAAACATTTGTCCTTCTAGGTCAATAATTACGATTTTGAGAGTGATCGTGAGCATAAAGACGCTCAATGCAAGACAAGCCTCCTCCTAAAATCTGAAAGAATTCCTTGATTACTTAATTTTTCCCTCATTTGCTAAAACTACCCTCACATCACTCATTTTTCCTCCCTAGACCTAAAGGCTCTCACCGAGCTAAAAATCATTTTGTTCTAGATCAGTCACCATGCCTGAGGAAGAGATCAGTACCATCAGTGATGAAGGCCAAATGCCTATCAAACCAAAACACAAGGGAGGAAGGGTTAATAGGTTTGAGCCTTTAGACACCATTCAGATTACCTCTTCTCACATGATCCTTGCATGTTTTCAAGATGTTGGATGCTATCAGTTCTGTGAGAGGGTTAAACAGGTCCAAAGCCTCTCAGATTTGACTAGGTTGTTCATTCTCAGCCTTCAAAACCACCAGGTCAACCTAGCAGGAGTAAAATTTGAATTATCATCCCAATCCATTTATGAATCCATAGGAATGGCATATATTGGTGAGAAATGGTTCAAGCAGAAGAAATTGGACTTAAGCTACTATGAGTCCTTCCTCAAACCTAGTCATCAAAAAGGCTGCAAGGTTGTTTTCCCCTTCTACCACCTGCTAGAGAGATATGCCCTACTGATGAGGCAGATCATAAATTAATTCATTTGTGAGTGGAGGTACTCCAGGATTTATTCATATCACACAAGACTACTAATGCACTTCACCAGGGTTAAATTGCTAAACCTACCATACTATCTCTATCAGAGCACTGACAAAATGGCTTCAGTGTTCAAGAAAAGGAGATATGCCCAACAAATGTAGAGCCTTTTTCACCACTCCTTGATTAAGATTATTGTTTTACACCAGCTAGAGCAGCAGGGAATTCCTTAGGAATCATCTCACATGATATATTTGCAAATCCCCAAGTCTTCATTTAGTAAAATTTTCCTTCCACTTCACACCCACTTACCTCCACTCCTCCATCACCTCCACTGAGGCCTTCTCCACAAGGAAACTTACCTCTTTATTCTTCCCCTGATGCATCAAGTGAAGATGATGATAGTGGTAATGATGGGCAAGGAGGTGGCAGTGGTAATGAAGAACAAGTAGATGACAGTGGAAAGGAAGAAAACAGTGAGGTAGAGACAGAGTTAAATGAGGAACAAGGAGATGACAGTAGCAATGAGGAACAAGAAGATGATGATGGAAATAATGAAGACAGTGGGGCAGACACATATTTTAATGAGGAAGAGCTGGAGGGTGATGATGAATATAAGGAGGAAGATGAACATGGCAGCCATGAAAACAAAGACAGTGATGAATTGGAGGAAAAAAATGATGGGGATGATACAAGTGAATCACTCCCAAGTAAAGGAAAAGGTATTGCTGATGAGCAAGATGAATACCAAGAGGATAATGAAGAAAATGATGAATATGACAGTCAGCAAGAAATTACACAGGACAGCCAAGAGAAAAATGTGCATGAGCATGACAGTGAGCACAATAATAGTGAAAAAAATAATAAAATGAATGACGATGATGAATATGATGAAACATAAGGTAATGATGAGGAAACAAAATACCAAGAACAGGAAGATAATGAGGCTGAAACAAATTTTGAAGAGGTAGATAGTGACCAAGGCAATAACACAGATAAAACAGTCAATGATGAGCAAGGCAGCCAAGGAAATAGTCATGACAGTCATGACAACTGTCATGACTGTCATGACACTAATCGGTCTCTAAATGATAAAGAGAATCAAAGTGAAAGTGAAACGAGTGATAAAGAAGAGGACATTAATGAAAGTAAAAACCAAATTGAGGCAAGTGAAGAAGATAATGATCAATTTTGTTGGCCGGATAAATCGTTCTTGCGGACAAGACCGATCTCCCTAGTGTCAGAAGACAATCTAGCAACAAACGAACAACTAAGTTTGTCTTTCTCTAAGTATATTCATTTTACAAATAAATGTTATGAAGGTGTCGATCCTACCTTAGATCCAAATGCTTATTTGCAGTCGCAGTGCTTCCATTGCATCAATAATCCTTCGTCGCAACAAGGGCCCTTTTGTCACAAGAAAGTATCATCTTTCGTTGATCTGCAATCACAAACAAGAAAATATCAATAGCATATGTATAACAAATAATCATAAAACATACCTATCATAGTGATCCAGGAATCTATGAAATAAATGATCAAACGACAGCTTATTGAATTAAACAATCGAACGACAATTTATTGAGAAAAACAGAACTTGATTGTATTAATCTTAAAATATATAGAAGAACCTTACAACCTTAGCCTTGATGTTCGAAAGGCCTTCCCGGGGTCCGAAGCAGGAATCTCCTCTACTTTGATAAGTCTTGCACTCTTCCTCCAGAAGCACAAAGAGGTATGTGATCTTTCCTCTCAAAAGCTCAGTAGAAGGAAATCTAAATCTCAACAGCACTTTAGCTCAAAAATCTTCTCCAAAAACTTCAATCCTCAATCTCCAAAATCTCCATCAAAACTTAACCCAAAAGGCTACCCAATGCCTCCTTTTATAGAGCAGATGAGGAGGTTAGGATTCCACCATTAAAGGGATAGAACCCTCCTTCAAAGGGATAGGCTCCTCACATCAAGGGATTAGTTCCTTAAGGTGTGGGATACATGCACCTTACCAAAGCGTACTCATCCCCAAAAAATCTCATCTAGAACCTTCCAGAATTGACCAAAATTCAACTTTTTTGGTTTAATTTCGCGCATTTTTGACTTTACAGGGGTACCGCACCTATAACACTAGAAAAATGCATTCTAGAATGCAGTTTATCTTCACCTTACCTGCGTGCCCTAGCTAAAAACGCAGGTAGGCTTCATATTAACTGCGTACCCAAGGTTTTTGAGCTTTTAAGGGTTTTTCCTCTAGTTTCAGGGCATGGAATGAGGAAAAAAGGTTGTAAGAATTGCAGAGGAGGCATGTATGAGTGTTTAATGAGCTCATACAGTCAGCAGAATGTCAAGATGACATTTTTTAGTGTAACAGATTGCCCCCTAAAGTGCGAAGTCTGAAATAGATGAAGATGAAGTCTGTCATATATGAAGAGTGAAGTACTTTATCATTTCAAGGATCATCCTGTGGACACCCCAGTCGGAACCTGTCAAAACATTCAATGCAAAATATATATATATGTAATCATATCATCACTGAGGTAGGCATTCCCATACTCAGATCAAAACTAACTAGAAACTACCTCTAAATTGTTCTGATACAGGAATGATTTTGAATACATCACAGTATAGACATATGTCGACACAGCATGGACGCAGCCATCTGTTTATAAATAGTCTATTGTATGAATGATAACAAAATTCCTCGCAGCCTGGATGGTAGAAACTAGATCCAGGGTCTTGATTTCCGCATCTCGAACTAGTACGATTCTATCCATGTGATTAAATGTGTTGAAGTCGAACATGGTAGAAACCACTTGATTACCAGTCATTGATGTAAACTGTTAACAAGTGTGAGAGAAACCACCAGTAATGTCAATGGCTCTCAAAGTACCCAGTACAATCCATGAAATGTGAATCAATGATCTGAAGTCGAACATCTCACGAAATCATTCGATCGAAGGTCAATGATGCAACCTGTCGTCGAAGGCGAGAAACCTGCCATTGAGGCATGCAGATTTCAAGGTACTGACGATTTCTAGATCAACTTCCTAGATAATGAGCTGTCGTCGATAGAAAGTGATCCGTTGTAGGCAAGCCCACAACACGAAATCATAGATCAAGTTTTGAAAATATATCAGCAAGGACTGACTCAGGGATGGTCAAAATGGATGACAGATATTTCGCAAATGAATGGTTTACTTGAACTGTCCTCTTGAACACATAACGACACTGCAGATGGCTTGGTAACAATTGACCCAAAGCTAATACCCAGAAACTGGCTGAAGACTTTCAATGTGGTTTGATTAACTGTTAGGCAAAGGATTTCCCAACCCAGGTGAACAAAAAGTGTCGTGTTCAAGAGTGGTTAACGGTTTTCCGAATAATCAAAATGTAACAAACAGGTTCGTTTTTCTCTCTTTTCCCCCACCATTTCTGGCAACTACCTCTTTATTTTTGACAAGCTTGAGGAGGATAACATTTGCTTGTTTATAAGCTCATCCTTCGGATGAGTCCAACTTAGTTTAAGATTCGAACCCTAAGAAGGAGTGGTTCGTTCCTGTTGAAAATTAAACAGGTCCTTTACTGTTAAGTTTTAACGAGTCCAATATAGGAGAAACTCGGTGTTTTTCAGTTTTAGGGAGTCAGAAGAAAAACTTAAGAAAACTCCATGGGTGTTCTTTTTCGTAAATTTAGTCTCTCGAGCCCGAAAAAGGATAAAATAATGCGGGAGAGAACTCTATCGACCGTATTTAGTCAACGTATACCTTTTTCGTAAATAGTCCATTTCAGTCCGTAAAAGGGGTAAACTTATACTGAAGGGACGACTGTTCATTTACTTTAACGAGTTCGAATAGTCAAGTACTCGGCAATCTTTTCATATTTAGAGAGTCTGAAAAGGGCTTAAAAGAGGACTCCATAGTTTCGCTTTTTCAGTAAGTTTTAACGAGTTCGAAAAAGGGATAAAAATGTACTCCTGTGGCCGACTTTCAATTTAATTTACGAGCAGGAAAAGACGGAAAGAACTCGGCATTTTCATGTGTTTTACGAGAATGAAAAATAGAAAAATAATCTCGGGATTTTCATGAGTTTAACGAGTCTTGAAAATAACCAAAATTGACTCAAGATAGGTTTCATTTTTACATAAGCTTGAAACAGAGAGAAAACTGTGCTTGATGCCCCCTAAGCGTAACTGCTAGAGCGCATGCCCCCCCAGCTTCATTTCATTCAACTAAGTACACTGGTAATAAATAGCTGGATGGAATGAAGGTTCATTTACGAGATCATATGAAAGACCTGACCTAAAAACTAACCTAAATATATTACTTAACATTTACAAAGTCTATTCAAAGACTCGACTCAATTAGGGGAGGATTTGTTTCATTTTTTAACGATCTTGACACAGGAAAAGAACTATGCTCATGGCAACGTGTTTCATTTTTTAATGAGGTTGACACAGTAAAAGGAACTATCCTCAACTAACTACTTATTTCTAATCTACCTATATAACCTACTGATTCATTTTTTAATGAGGTTGACATGAGAAAAAAACTGTCCTCATACCTGATTCATTTTTTAACAAGGTTGACTCAGTAACAGGAACTATCCTTTGCTAACTGATTCATTTTTTAACGAGGTTGACACAGGAAAAGAACTGTCCTCAGAGAAGCTTGTTTCATTTTTTAAACGAGCTTGACACAAGAAAAGGAACTATGCTCTCGACTAACTGATTCATTTTTTAACGAGGTTGACACAGGAAAAGAACTATCCTCAGAAACTGTCTATTCTAATCTACCAATCTACTCTCTACAATCTACCTACATGTTTCATTTTTTAAGGAGCTTGACACAAGACAAGAACTCTGCTCCAGACACCTGTTTCATTTTTTAACGAGGTTGACACAGTAACAGGAACTATCCTCAACGCCGACTGATTCATTTTTTAACGAGGTTGACACAGTACAAGGAACTATCCTCACCATCACTGATTCATTTTTTAACGACGTTGACACAGTACAAGGAACTATCCTCACACCACTGATTCATTTTTTAACGAGGTTGACACAGTAAAAGGAACTTTCCTCACCCTCACTGTTTCATTTTTTAACGAGGTTGACACAGTACAAGGAACTCTCCTCACTACACTGATTCATTTTTTAACGAGGTTGACACAGTACAAGGAACTATCCTTAGTCACTGATTCATTTTTTAACGAGGTTGACACAGTACAAGGAACTATCCTCAGCCGACCTGTTTCATTTTTTAACGAGGTTGACACAGTAACAGGAACCATCCTCACACTCACTGATTCATTTTTTAACGAGGTTGACACAGTACAAAGAACTTTCCTCACTCTCACTGATTCATTTTTTAACGAGGTTGACACAGTACAAGGAACTATCCTCAAAAACTACTTCTAAACTACAGCCTGTTGGAGGTTTCTGGAACTCTGCTTAGGTGAAGCATCCGGTTGAGGTGAAACAATTGGAGTGTTCGGGGCCAACGAAGTTGAAAATAACCATATCGGTAACCTATTTTAAATCCAGGTAATGACAATGTAGCCATATAAGGAGGACCAACATTTCCAAAGCAAGGAAAAGGACTAGGATTCTCGTTAAAAGGGGTTCCTTGGTTGGTAAATTCCGTAGCAGTTGCCATTCTATTCAACTTCAGTGAATTTTATTAACAAATTAAAAACTAAAATTAACAATTAACAATTAACAATTCACACCTAACTATTAAAATTCACAATTCACACCTATGGTCTCTAAAAGTAAAAACAAACAAATTAACACGCGCTATCAAATCTAGGAGTCAAACCACACACAAACAGTAACTTCCCGTACTAAAAACACTAGTTGGTGATGAAATCCAACATCGTAGGATTTAATACAGAAAGGGCGGTTGGAACAGTTACCCCGACAACCTGCTTAATGAAACAGACTGGCACAAGTTTCTTCACAAAACCATCTCGAGTGAAGAGAACCCCCCAGAGAGTCCAAGTGAGTCTAGTCGACGTTTGCTCCAGGTACAGTGGGATCTTCCCTCCACCGTCACCTTAGGAAAGAATCCTATAGATTATGGCCACTAAGGTTACCAACAGAAACAAATATACCTGGGGGAACAGTCTACGATCCGATACACACGCAAGGGCAGAGTAACAAAGCTCAATCCCCTTGAAGGCTCCTTGACATAATTCAAGGTTTACCGACAAGTGACCCTAGGCTCCTCGATAATGGTCAATCCGAGGTTTACCGTTTTTAATACGTGTATATCTGCTATCGTTCCCAATGAGGAAGGATTGATTACCTCACTGGTTCAGATATGATCTCGTGCTTGACTCCTTTAGGAGGAGCTTCCCAGAGCATACATGCAACAATTGGAATTTTTCCTACCGCAAGATCGACTACTTGTTTGTTTTACTGCCTTGGAGAGTTAACTAAAACCTATTCCAAGACACTAGCCTAAGCTATGTTGGTGGAAAGAGCCCTAAAAATGTAAAAATTACTAGATGAATTTTAATTAAGCGCTGTGTTATTTAGGCTGTTATTACTCAAAAGGGTAAATGGATATGAAACCAATGGTGTTATGACCCGACCCAAAACTGAATGCAATCGAATATGATAATGTGATCTTTTCAATTCGATGAATCCTACCTAAAGTAAGGAGAGAGTTTCCATCCACTTCCAACAATGTAAAGATTGATAAATAAGAGAAAATATAACAAATTCTCTAATGCACTAATTTCATCAAGAAAAACTAATGCAAATTAATCCCAAAACAATATTTTATTTTATTTTTTTTAAACAAACATAAAAACATCTAAATTAAAATCAAAGAAAAAATCTAAATCTACAATTGATTTTTCAGAATGTAAACTATGCAATTGTAATCTATGCACAATTCACATGAAAAGTATGCAAATGTAATCTATGCACATTTTTCATTCATATTCTGAAAATGAGAATTCTAATTATGCAAATGTGATCTATGCAAGAAAATTCTCAAACACAAGATGATTCTAATGTAATCTAAGAACCAATCAAGTGGAAGTCAAGAAAATCGGGTGAGAGTTCCAAAGATCAAAAAACACTCAAAGGCGATTAACACTCATACACAATTTAGCAAAAAGATGCAAAATTGTGAAAAGAATGAGACAAACCTTCAATTAATGACCAAAGGAAATCAAATTAAGAATTTCTCAAAAAAGAGACTCAAAACACCCAATTAACTTAATGGAGATTGATGAGATGAAGAATTAGCTGAAAGAAATTCAGAAACAAGAATTTTTTGACAGAAATATACAGATCTGGGTAGATGCTAAGAATCATAAATTAAATCTAAACTAAACTAAAAGAAGAAATCTAAGTTTTTCAAGAATTTTAACAGGATCCGCAGGCTCCATAAGTAACAGGTGCGGTCCCGCACTGGTTACCTAAGGAAAGTGCGGAGATGCCCGCACTGTGTGTGAAGACAAAGTGCGGTCCCCTGAAAACTTCAAGAAAAACATAAAAGATTTCAAAATTTTTAAAAAAAGAAGAAAAACTAAGCTACCCAGGCAGATATCCATCAATCAAAAACCAGAAAAAACTTTTCCTCAAATCAAAATAAAAGAGAACCAAAAAACAAGTTCTTTCCCCAGTGGAGTCGCCAATTTGTTGGCCGGATAAATCGTTCTTGCGGACAAGACCGATCTCCCTAGTGTCAGAAGACAATCTAGCAACAAACGAACAACTAAGTTTGTCTTTCTCTAAGTATATTCGTTTTACAAATAAATGCTATGAAGATGTCGATCCTACCTTAGATCAAAATCCTTATTTGCGGTCGTAGTGCTTCCATCGCATCAATAATCCTTCGTCGCAACAAGAGCTCTTTTGTCGCAAGAAAGTATCATCTTTCGTTGATCTACAATCACAAACAAGAAAATATCAATAGCACCTGTATAACAAATAATTATAAAACATACCTATCATAGTGATCAAGGAATCTATGAAATAAATGATCAAACGACAGCTTATTGAAATAAACAATCGAACGACAATTTATTGAGAAAAACAGAACTTGATTGTATTAATATTAAAATATATAGAAGAACCTTACAACCTTAGCCTTGATGTTCGAAAGGCCTTCCCGGGGTCCGAAGCAGGAATCTCATCTACTTTGATAAGTCTTGCACTCTTCCTCCAGAAGCATAAAGAGGTATGTGATCTTTCCTCTCAAAAGCTCAGCAGAAGGAAATCTAAATCTCAACAGCACTTCAGCTCAAAAATCTTCTCCAAAAAACTTCTTGAACTTTAATCCTCAATCTCCAAAATCTCCATCAAAACTTAACCCAAAAGGCTACCCAATGCCTCCTTTTATAGAGCAGATGAGGAGGTTAGGATTCCACCATTAAAGGGATAGAACCCTCCTTCAAAGGGATAGGCTCCTCACATCAAGGGATTATTTCCTTAAGGTGTGGGATACATGCACCTTATCAAAGCGTACTCATCCCCAAAAAATCTCATCCAGAACCTTCTAGAATTGACCAAAATTCAACTTTTTGGTTTAATTTCGCGCATTTTTGACTTTACAGGGGTACCGCACCTATAACACTGGAAAAATGCGTTCTAGAACGTAGTTTATCTTCACCTTACCTGCGTACCCAAGCTAAAAACGCAGGTAGGCTTCATATTAACTGCGTACCCAAGGTTTTTGAGCTTTTTAGGGTTTTTTCTCCAGTTTCAAGGCATGGAATGAGGAAAAAAGGTTGTAAGACTTGCAAAGAAGGCATGTATGAGTGTTAAAGAGCTCATACAGTCAGCAGAATGTCAAGGTGACAGTTTTCAGTGTAACAAATTTGAAGGCCAATATGGCAGTATGGAAGACAATGAGGGAAATGAAGATGATAGTTGTAGAAATTATATGCACTAAGCATGCATATTTCCAATATCCACCTGATCTCACACTATTTAACTTTATGCAAGATATTGAATCTATTCCACTTGTTAATATTTTGCGGAAAAATTAATTGCACACACATGTGAAGCATAAACAAAAATATTCAATCGCACATAACACAGTTTTTAATCGGGAAAGATTGAAGCTAAAAACCCCAACTATATATTATGTAACATGGAGATCATATGAAAATCTCATACAAGCATACAAAGCTTATCACAAGCCCTCAGTACGGTACAATCGTCATACACTAATCAGGACTAATATTGCAAATCCATACACCAATCTCTGCCTCCTGCTAGCCTGCCTCCACTGCGCAATCTCTGATGAAGAATAGATTTGAATGAATTCGAATTACTCCATCCTTGACTGCGCAATCCTGGCATCTCCACTGAGTGTGTGATGCAATTAATGCATCACTATAGTCACAACAGATAGTCTATCTTGCCCTTTCACCTATCTCTCCACTGGTTTCCACTGAAACTTCCATGCACTGTAGTTAATAGATGTATTGTTCAGTTGATTAATGAGTTATTATTTATGAATTAATTCACTCCACTATCACTAGTGTATCAATCAGTTAGACTAGATACAACTAGCTCAAATGAGTCTAAATGAGTTAAACTAAATACAACTCCAATATAACTACTTCTTCCAACTGTGTCATAACTCTGCCACTTGAGTTCTAACTGAGTCCTCCATGCATTAGCTCCAGTAAACCCTTAGGAATTGCGTAATTCCTTTTGTCAGTTGATGTGCCACATCTGTGCTCTGAACTGAAGTGCTCCAAGATAATAAGTTTTTATTTAGAGTCTGATTATTATTAAGAGCTAATAATAATCAACATGCATCTATTTTTAGATTGATGATCTATAAATAGACTTCGCCCAATATTATAAAAATATAATTTCATCTATTTTTCCAACTTGATCAACCATTCACAAATAGCATCCTGCAACTTCTGAAATATGATCATCATGTCTAAAAATAGACTTGCGCCAAAAATAGCCTGCGGGCCCACTTAGTGAAGGTGACTCTTTTCACTAAGCTCATCAATCTTGTTGAATCTCAACACTCCCTCTCAACAAGATAGGGATTATCTTTCACCCCGATCCTACCCCTATGGTATTCAAATTTTCTCCTGGTGAGCGCCTTCGTCAGAATATTTGCATCTTGATCCTCCGTAGGAATGTACTGAAGCACCATGATCTTCTGCTGCACACAATCTTTGATATGATAATATTGGATACCATTATGTTTAGATATATCATGAAACACATGATTAACAGAGTTTAATGTAACTCTGATTATCACAATGAATCACCGTGGGATCTAAATGTGAACTGAATAAACCAACCAGAATCTTCCTCATCCAGATAGCCTCACATGCAGCTAAACTTGCTACCATGTATTCCACTTCCGTTGAACTAAGTTCCATAGATCTTTGTTTCTTGTTGTACCAATAAAATGCCGTAGATCCAATACTAAAAATTCCTCTTGATGTTCTCTTTCTGTCTGTTGGGCTTCTTGCCCAGTCTGCATCCGTGAAGCCATGGAATTTCACCTCATCCATCTATCTGTACCATAAACCATACTCAGATGTGCCCCTGAGATATCTTAGGACATGCTTGCCTTCCTTCCAAAAGAGCTTGGTAGGCTTAACCATCGCTTGTGAAATTTGGTTCACCGCATATTATATGTCCGGTTTTGTATTGACTAAATACATGAGAAAACCCACCAACTGTCAATAAACAGTGGCATCCACTACCTCTGCCGATATAGCATCCTCTTTATTACAATTTCCTGGAAGAGGAGTGTCGATAGGCTTGCAACCTTGGATGTGAAACTTCTCCAGTATCTCCTGGGCATACTTGCCTTGAGACACAAACAGTTCACCTTCCCACTACCATATTTCCAATCCAAGGAAATAATGAAGGAGGCCCAAATCCTTCATCTCAAACTCCTTTGCAAGATCTTCCTTGCACAAGTGTATCAACTGCTCATCACCTGTTAGTATTAAATCATCAAAATAAAGTACAATGATTAAAATCTTACCCTCCACCACAATCTAGTATAGGTTTTCATCTGCCTCACTCTTGGTCAAGCCAAGTCCAGTGAAATAGCTGTCGATCCGAGTGTACCAAGCACGGGGTGCTTGTTTCAGCCCATAGAATGCTCTTTTGAGCCTGCACACATGCGACTCACTGTTGAAGATCTCAAATACTTCAGGCTGTTCAAGGTACACCTCTTCCTCAATGATCCCATTAAGGAACATAGTCTTCACATCCATGTAATGAATGTGCCAACCCATCTGCACTGAGAGAGCAAGGATGGTCCGTATGGAAGAATACTGTGCGACAGGTGCAAAGGTTTCTTCATAGTCAATCCACTCAATATGTGAGAAGCCCCTGGCAACAAATCTTGCCTTGTACTTCTTGACACTCCCATCAGCAGCTTGCTTTACCTTGTAGATCCATCTTGATCCTACAACTGATTTTCCCACCGGCCTTGGGACAATCTCCCAAGCATTGTTTCTGACGATGGAGTCATACTCCTCTACCATGGCATCTACCCATGTGGGCTCCTGTGCTGCTTATTCAAAATAAGATGGCTCTGTCACAATACACTTACTCATAATATCCATGTATCTAGTATATCGGTCAGGTGACTGTCTCTATCTGCGCTATGATGTAGGCACTCCTACATTCTGTGTCGCATCAAGCTTCAATCTCTCAGCTTCTGTGGTACGCTTTCTACCTTGTCTGATGTTTGGTTCTGCATGAGTGGACTCCTCCACTCCATGAATCTCCTCCTGTGGCTGATCCACATCCATAGGCTCATCTTTGGGAACAAAAAGTTCCTCTTCCGCATGCAAGTGTAGTTCCCTCTCAAGCAACAACTTCATGGCTTTCACCTCATTGAATTTTATATCCCGTCGCACAACAGTCATTCGACTGTTTGGAAAATACACATGATAGTTATGGGGTGTTTTTGTGTACCCCACAAATATCCAAACTCTTCTGCAGTAAGCTCCAGCTTCTTCCTGGCATCCTTCGTCACATGAATGTAAACAGGTGAGCCAAAAATATTCAAATGAGAAATATCAAGCTTCTTACCAGAAAATGCTTCTTTGGGTGTACTCATGCCAAGTACTCTATGAGGACAACGGTTTTGCACATAAACCACAGTGTTGCATGCTTCTGCCCACAAGTGCATCGGTAGGCCTTGGTCATGCAGCATCGCTCGTGCAACACCCACGATTGTTTTGTTCTTTCTTTCTGCGACCCCATTCTGCTGTGGGTTATGAGGTGTTGTGAGTTCTCTTCGAATTCCTTCTTTGCTATAGAAGTCTTTGAATTCTCCTGAGATGTATTCACCACCGTTATCGTTTCGTAGAGATTTAACCTGCTTCCCTGAATCCTTCTCCACCAATGCCTTGAACTCATAGAACTTTGAGAATGTTTCACTCTTCTTTTGCATGAAGAAGATCCAACATATACGAGAATAATCATAAAAAAATATCACATAATACCTGTGTTTTGCTGTTGAAGCAACCGAGAATGGTCCACACACGTCTGTGTGAATTCTATCCAGGATCACCGAAGCACGGTTATCCTTCTCATGAAAAGTGGTCTTCACAAACTTACCCATAGTACATCCCTTGCACGGATCTGACTGTCCAATAGTACCCTTGGGAATTCTAGTAGAAATTTTCTGCAAAATCTTCAAAGCGCCATAATGAAGATGGCCCAATATCCTGTGCCATAATTCGCCCTCATCCCGGATCACCACTTCTTCTGCTTCTCCCACCATTGTAGCACAACCATCTACCTCCATCTTGTAGAGATTCTTAATTCTAACCCCTATCTTCCTGGTTTGACCCGTTGTTTTATGTTGAAGGAAAGATTTTCCCTCACTGAAAACAACATCATAACCCTTGTCTTCCAGCATTGCAACTAAGACCAAGTTCTTCTTCAGACCTAGAACATGCATGGAATTCTTCAACAAGAATAGATTAACAGACTCCCTCTCAAAGGTAATGGTCCCAATTCCAGTCGCACTGTATCGACCATCTTCACCCATCTCTATATGCATTTGGAGGTCCTTCTCCTCCAAGTCACTAAACAACTCTTTGTCTCTCGTCATATGGAAAGATGCACCACTATCATGATACCACACCAATCCCATGTAGCTTGAAAACAAGCATGTGATCAAGGAAAAATCCAACTCAAATTGCAAGGCTAAGGCCTCTCCATCTTCAGATCCAGTAGCTTGCTTATTCTTCTTCTTTTGTGGACAGTTAGTGGCGAAATCTCCATGCTCGTGACAGTGAAAACACTTCACTTTGGAAAAATCCTGCTTCTTGCCTTTAGCACTGGATTTTGAAGGATTTTTCTTCCCCTTCCATTTCCTTGCTTTGGTATCCAAAGCGAAATTCTCTTCATCTTCATTCTTTGATGAAGATCCATCCCTGGTACCTCGCCTTATCTCCTCCTGCACAAGATCCGACCAAAGTCGCTCCCATCCCGACAGTTTCTCCCATCCATTGACAGAGTCTTCGTAGCTATGCCAACTGTTTAGAAGCCCAAGGAGAGCCAAGCTCACCAAGTATTTTTCATCAACAGTAACCCCCACACTTCCCAGTTCATCCTTGCAGTGGACAAACTTCGTGAGGTATTTTGGAATACTGTCTCCTTTCTCCGTTTTTATTTTTCTGAGCTTGTCTTTAAGCGCCAACTTCCTCTGGTCACTTCTACTTTGGAACAAGTCTGTTAAACCCTTCCATAGTAAGAATGGAGTGGCTTTCCCATGGAGGCTGGACACAATATGGTCCTTCACACCTTCCAACATAATCCTCCTTGTCTTTGCAGTCTTCTTTTTCCATGCATCAAGTAATGCAACATCGCTAGATCCCGGCTTAGGAACATCGCTATCGATGAAATCATTCAGCCCATTATCCTCTAGCACCACCTCCATCCTATTTTTCCAGGCTATATAATTCAAGATCCCATCAAGGGCATACTCCAATCTCAACCTGTTGAAAGACATTTCAATGTATACTCAATTTCTGCACCAAGAATCTTTTGTAGCAAATTTGAATTGTCCACCAACACAAACTCACTTCACAACTGCAATCTTCAATCAACAATGCTCTAATACCATGTAGAAATTATATGCACTAGGCATGCATATGTCCAAGATCCACCTGATCTCACACTATTTAACTTTATGCAAGATACTGAATCTATTCCACTTGTTAATCTTTTGTGGAAAACTTAATTGCACACACATGTGAAGCATAAACAAAAATATTCAATCTCACATAACATAGTTTTTAACCAGGAAAGCCTGAAGCTGAAAACCCCAACTATATATTATGTAACATGGAGATCATATGACAATCTCATACAATCATACAAATCTTATCACAAGCCCTCAGTATAGTACAATCGTCATACACTAATCAGGACCAATCTTGCAAATCCATGCACCGATCTCTGCCTCCTGCAAGCTTGCCTCCATTGCACAATATCTGCTGAAGAATAGCTCTGAATGAATTCAAATTACTCCATCCTTGACTGCGCAATCCTCATTGGCATCTCCACTGAGTGTGTGATGCCATCAATGCATCACTATAGTCACAACAGATAGTCTATCTTGCCCTTTCACCTATCTCTCCACTAGTCTCCACTGAAACTACCATGAACTGTAGTTAACTGATGTATTGTTCAGTTGATTAATGAATTATTATTTATGAATTAATTCACTCCACTCTCACTAGTGTATCAATAAATTAGACTACATACAACTAGCTCAACTGAGTCTAACTGAGTTAAACTAAATACAACTCCATAACTACTTCTTCCAACTGTGTCATAACTCTACCACTTGAGTTCTAACTGAGTCCTCCATGCATTAGCTCCAGTAAACCCTTAGGAATTTCTTAATTCCTTCTATCAGCTGATGTGCCACATCTGTGCACTGAACTGAAGTGCTACAAGAGAATAAGTTGTTGTTTAGAGTCTGATTATTATTAAGAGCTAATAATAATCGACATGCATCTATTTTAGATTAACGATCTATAAATAGAATTCGCCAAATATTCTAAAAATAGAATTTCATCTATTTTTCCAACTTGATCAACCATCCACAAATAGCATCCTACAACTTCTGAAATATGATCATCATGTCTAAAAATAGACATAGTCTAAAAATAGACTTGCGTCAAAAATAGCCTGCAGGCCCACTTAGTGAAGGCAACTCTTTTCACTAAGCTCATCATCTTGTTAAATCTCAACAATAGTGATGCTGAAGGTCAAGAAAGAAGTGACACAATGAGGCATGAGGTGACTCATGGAAGCCATAGAAAAAATAAAAAGGCTTGTGACAACACCAAAGGTCATAGCAATGATGGAAACACTGTCAAAACTACCATTATCACTCCTCTCACATGCATATACCACAGAGGAAAAAGAGATGTGTTTGCTGCCTCAAAAAGGAAAAGGGCCATCTCTTCTCAAGCTAGAAAGCCATTGGACAAGGGAAAGGAAAATATGGTAAGGAGTGAGCAGCAGGTAAAGGTGAGGAGGAGTAAGAGAATCAAGAAAACCAATCAAGAGCCTTAATTCATTGATCTAGATAGTGACAATGAGGACAAGGAGATGACCACTAGAATGATACTCCTGACCAAAGATGCATAGCTTAAGGAGTGGGAAAAAGAATTCAAGATGGCACAACGTGTCATTCAATATTACAAAGAGGAGCACAAGCACTTCAAGAAGGTAAAGAGAGGCCTTGCTCTCCAAAATAAAATGACCAAGCACTATGCAAATAAAAACATGCTTGCTTGTGCCAAACTGAAGGAGGTTCTCATAGAGCTAGAAAACCTAAAAAGGGAAAAAGTGAATGATATCCTTAGATTTTTGGTTGATGCTTCTCAACAAGCGTCCAAGACCTCTTGATCTCCACCAATTTTGAGCCAAATTGGACAAAATTTTGTCTTTTTGAAATTTTAAGGCCTCTGTGCGCAGCACCATAGGCGCTACACACAAATTGGGTGCATCCTCAACTTTCCAAATTTACATTTTTGTATTCCTCACATCACTAGCAGTCTACTCACAAAATTTCAGATCATTTGGAGTAGTTTTTGCCCCCCAAAAGGTAAAAAAACATCAACATTTTGACCTTTCTGCCTCATTTTCAGACTAGGTGCTGTGCACAGAGAAGTGTTGGGAGAATTGGATTTTTTATAGGTAAATGGAACTCAATTAGGAAAAATCAAGAATTTCTAGAAAGTAGACTCATCAGGCTTCCCAACGAGCCATCACGGAGCCAAATTCGGCATCGGGAAGGGGTCCAAAACTCATCCATAAAAGACCCTATTTTATGATGAAGTGGCGCTGCGCACAGAGACTGTCTAGTGTGTTTTGGACCAAAAGTCAACAAAACACACTCATTTATTGCAAATATATATTTTTGAGTTTTTTAAGGAAAATTACTCTAGAATTAGGTGCAAATAGTAATTTTGGCATTTATTTCTTAGGATATTATGTGCCTTGGGTCTTGCATGGTCTCTTGGCCATAAATCACATTTATGGTTGAATTTGACATTTTCCTACCATATTTAGGGTTTTAGTCCTCCTTTGATCCATAAATAGAGCATGAGGCCTCTATGTATTTTGTTGGCATTTGATGAGCTAGAAGAGAAATATACATGGTTTTATGAGCTTGGAGAAGAAATTGGTTTTGTGAAGTTGGTGAATGGCTTGTTTAACTTGATGATGGATAAGCTTGTTTGCAGGATTCCTTAGCTTGGTGAATGGTGATGTCTTCTTAACTTGTTAATTTTTTCCTTTTCTAATTATGTTTCCTCCTTCTTGGTTGCTATAAATCAAAAAAGTATAGGTTGAGACATGTTCTTTGAGGCACCTCAGTCCTCCTGTTTGTTATAGCTTTAATGTTTTCCTCTGTTTGGTCATCTTAAGGAATTCTTGATTGCTCCTTAGGTCCACCAAAACTTGTTTTTTTTTTATGTATGGTTATTATGCTAGTTTACAAGTATGATTAAAGGTATGCCCTGCTTATTTGAAGCTTTCAAAACTCTATCTTGAAACCTTTATGTGTAATATTGTTTGCTAGGTTAAGTCAAAGAGGTCACGTTCGATCTTGCCCTTTGTCCATGGCTACCAGCTTGTTTCAGAGTTCTCAATAGCTTGATATATGATTTTTAGGAGTTCCCTCTTCATAGATTAAGTTACTTGTATTATATTATATGTTTTCCCAAACTCTGAAGGTGAATTTCCTAAATTTAGAAGCTCTTATGCTTTCTATGTTTCACTGGAATGTTTATCTTGGATATTTATCAGTTTAAGTATTTTTCATTGAGCTTAGTGGTTTTCCATACCTCATGAGTTTAGCTTTTAACTATATGTATTTAAGACCTCTTAGTTTTTCCCAAATTTTATGTTCACTCCACCTCATACATCACCTTAAGGATCCATTAACTTTGCTAAATTGGCCCTGCAACACACTCTGTTTCATCATTTAGACACCCATGACTTTCATTGACTCCATATCCCAATGGCTTTGACAATCTCTCACTCCACTTATTCCACTTGAGCATCTTACCCAAACAAAACAATCAACAAACCCTAAACTTAATAACTAGCCTAAATTCAAAACCCAAGCACAAAAATAACACATCCTTTGCACCAAATAGAGAGAGCCCTTTCTAAGTCCAGGAAGGCTAGGTCCTAGGACTCCAAATACTGGTTCCATATTACCCTGTCATTTGGTCTACCAATATGCAAATTCACAGGACCCTAACATTCTGGTGATCATGGTGGGACCTTCTGAGTAAGTTCATGCTTAAATATTCTTTAAAAGATTCAGAAACCCTTAACTGATAGCATCTGGTGGTTTATCTGCCACCTCATTGCCACACTAACATTCTGGTGATCACGGTGGGACCTTCTGATTCAGTGACAAACTAAGTATCCCTTAGGACCTCATATACCCTTATCAAATCACAGAGAACTCACACTATCATCCATAGAGTAGACTCTACTTGTTTCACCATATTAGCAAAAAGATGATTCAGCTATAGGACAATCTTACAAACCTTAGGACTACCTATAGGAACTCAGAAAACCCCAAAAAACCCTTATATTGGTTTCTTGTTAGTTATTGGTGGTGGACCATAAACATACATTCTTAAAACAACAAAAAATATTCACCTGGCAACTCCACTAGCCTCTAGTAGGCCCATTACTTCATTAGCACTTATTTGACTTGCTAGATTTGTTTCACACCAGCCTTATTAAGCCTATGAAACCACTTATATACTGTAAGAATTTACCAAAAATTAAGAGGGGTCAGCCTTCCGAAAACAGTAATAAGACTTTCAGCCTCTCTGAATTTTGAAATTTGAAATCTGGTTTCACATAGGATCAGTACTAGATCTCATCTGGACCCAAACCCTCCCAACATAGTTGATGACCCAGAGAATATTTTGTGGCAAACTTCTAGATCTGGAAACTTAACCATTGTTAGGACCATCCATAGAGCAAGCTTTGTACCTGAACATCTTACAGCTTTGCAAGATCCCCAGTTTGACTTGCACCATACTAGGAACCTCTCTAGAAATATGTCTCAAACTGATATTGACCAAAATGACCTTGAACCCTTAGATTTGCAGTAGAGTTCTAGTAGAGAAGCCTTTCCTTCCACACCACCTGACTTTTAGCTTCTCCATCACTTCAACTCTTTCCATACTAGGTCTACTCAAAATCAGTTTGTTGATCCAAGTACTTCCACCACACCCATCCATACCACCACTGTGCAAACCACTCCACTTCATCATACACCTCCTTTAAAAAACCCACCTCTTGTAAATCCTCAATTAGCTCCCATCATGGAAGCTTGGTATGCACCCTTGGTTTTACCTCAGCCTTTAGTGCCTTTTCCAAATGAATATCAGTCCAAAATCTCTCATTTCATAAGGGTTGAATCCATCAGTGCCCAACAACATGTAGATAGGATCAATGATGCTTTTGATTACATGGAGATAGATGAAGAAAAAATTAAGATGAGGATATTTGCACAAATCTTAGGAGGAGAGGCCAAAAATGGTTCAAAGAATTAACTCCTATTTCAATACATGATCTCCCTTCTCTTTACCAGAGTTTCATAAACAAGCAGGAAATCAAGAAAAACCCCCTCCAAATCTTGTCTGAATACAACAATCTTAAAAGAAATTTAGGGGAAAGTGTGCAAGACTATTGCACCAAGTTTAACAGTGTTTACAATTCCCTCCCACCTCACATGAAACCTCCACAAGGCCTAGCACTAGTGAAATTACCTGAAGGTTTTGACCCTGACATGACTTTCCAATTAAGAGAAAGAGACTCTGAAACCTTAGAATAAATTCAAAGGGCAACAATTAGTGCAAATGTTAGCTTGATTGAAAAGAGATCCAGGTTGAAATCATAAAATAGAGTAACCTACAAGGATGAAACCATGCCCTCAACCTCTTCTTCTGATACCAAAATGGATAGCCTAATGAGAACTATGGAGAGAATGATAGAAAGGATAAATTTGAATGAAAGGACACCTCCTAGGGAAAACCAAGCTAATACCCAAAAGAGAAATAGAGCTCGGAACTTCAAAAGAGACACTCCTCAAATCAAACCAAGGGAAAGTGATCAACAAATCAGACCTCATTTTCAACAAAACTGTGTAGATGAAAAAGAAGGAGAAATTATAGAACCTGAAGAAAACCATATAAATATAATAGTTTCTGATAATGAAGATGATGTTTTTATCACCGAAGAAGAACAAGGTTTCTTTTCCTCAGATCAAATAGACACTAACTATGAGGATTCTGAAGACTACCACTTGGGATTTGAAAATTCCATCGTGGAAATCCATAAGCAATATGATCTTAGGAGAAAAAAATACCTAGATTCAGCCAAGAAAGATCAAATAGATATTGTTGTTCGGAAAGTACCTAAAAACACCCCTAAGAAAAAAGTAGAAAATGCCAACACCACAGCTAAGAAATTTGAAACAAACAAAGGGAAAATTAGCCAGCGAAACAAAGACCTTATCTGTCCTAGTAACTCCACTAGTAACCCTGAGAAAACCATTTTGTCTAAAGTTCCAAATCAGGATCAGTAGATTAAAAATGTGGAAAGGTTCATGGCTGATAAAGCTGATGTGAATATATCCAAAACACTAGTACCTTTTAGTTTTGAGGGCGAGATTGCCAAAATCAAGATAAATATTCCCCTCACTGAATTGTTTACTCAACCAATGTATAGGTCTCAGATGTTGAAGGCACTAAACATAGGAAATGATGCTAACACTTTGTACTTGGCTGACGACACACTTGATTTTTTGTTTGGACACAAAATATAAGGAAAGTATTAGGAAGGAGCCATTCCCCCTTTCTATATCAGCTTAAACATACATGAAAAAATCTTACATAATGCCATTTTGGATTCTGGTGCCTCTCACAATCTCATGCCCAAAGTTGTGATGGAGAGGTTGGGCCTAGAAATACCTAAACCTTACAAAGACCTGTACTCCTTCAATTCGAGTAGGGTCAAATTTTTGGGCCTGATCAAGGACCTCTGTGTCAACCTGGCACAAGTGCCTGCTAAGAATCTAGTCATGGACATAGTAATGGCAGATATTCCTCCCAAGTATGGCATGCTTTTATCCAGATCTTGGGGAGCCAAGCTTCTGGGAAACCCTCAACTAGATATTTCCTATGCTACCATCCCTGTTTTCAATCAGACAAGGAGATTATACCGAGAGTCACATATGAAGTATATGGTTAGCAGTCAGGACATGCCAGACAATACTCCTCTTTATTCTATTCACTCAGATCTTGATTCTTTCATATTATATAATGAGGAATATATTGATGAGAAGGTATATGAAGTTGAAACATATCAATACACACTACAACAGCCAAACCAGTCTTCTCACGAAGAACTCAGTATTCAGAACTCTAGCAGCTTTGAACAAACACATGATGACAACATCAAACTTGACCTTCTACAGACTAAAAATGAAACCTCAAAATCAATGGTCAGTTTGAAATATGAATTAGGTTGCTCAAAGGGAGGAAAAATCTCAGAAACACAACCCTTCCCTTTTTCCTATCCCAAAATGCTAAGATGCCCTCACACAACAAAAATATTAGGTGATCTGAGTCAAAGGAGTCTTATGTTTTTACCTTATTTAGACACCTCATTATCATAGAGTCTTTTCCCTCCAGAAAAGTTGTTGACTCTCACTGATGTTGCAATAAATCCAAAAAGGATGTCTATTGAAACTTATATAGAGGGATACAATATAGGCAGCCTAAGAAGACCCAAGGTAATTAAGTTGTCTAAAGCCTTGTTATTACTCATAAAACTTAAATACTTAAGGTTATGTAAGAATTTTCAGGATTCTCTTGTATATAGAAGTAAAAGCTCGAAGCCAGATGACATAAACATTGTGCAAAAGATGCCTTTTTCCAAGAAGAACTATGAAACCTTTGGGAAAATTCTGTCACTAAAAAAGAAAACCAAAGGATGTAGACTATGTATGGACTTTAGACACTTAGGCGAAGCCTCTATGGAGTCCAAATCCCCTTTTCCCAAGATAAATCATCCTATGCCAAAAATAGGAATTTATAACAAGGTTACTTTGATTGGTAGTGTTTCAGGTTTTTGTGAGATGATACCACTTCAAATCAATCAACACAAAGACATTTTCAAGGTTCCTTGGAATGACTACATGCTTGACCATTTTTTTCCTAGAATAAGGAATGCTAAAGACACCTTCCAAGAGGCCATGACACCTGTTACCAACTTTTTAACTATGATATACATTGATGACATTGTCATTTGTTTGGGAGCTGATGAATAATGCCTTCTTCACCTAAATAGTTTCTTTCACAGAAACAAGGTTTGGAAACAAAACTCAAAGAAGAAATATAAAGTAGAATTTGGCATGTTTGAAAATTTTTGGCAGGAATCCTGTACCATGCCCTCAACAATAGATAGCCATGTTCCTTATCTACAAGAGTTGAATGAAAAAGGATTGGTGGATGATCCTGTGGATGACAGGGTAATCAAATACCATGGCCATTTAGAGTCTTAGTTGGAGTTTCTCATTCATTGTACATACCACTGTTTGATGAAAATATATTAACAGAAATCACAAAAAATACAAAATAGAAAAATGGAAAAGATTACAGATTTGAAAAGAGGTAAAGCCCCATACCCAAAAAATAGAACTATTGAAAGTGTGTAAGCCTAAATACCACTACTAGTGCATAAATAAGTCTTGTGTCAGTCATCTAGCCTAATCATGGCTGAAACATGTTTTAAATTTATTGTTGATAAGTTAGTGAAAGATAGTTGGTCAAATTATTCAAGCTTGACTTGTCAAAAGATAGATTAGGGAAGAAAGATATTGGTTCCACATGCTTAAAACAAAAACAAGGAGAAAAATAGGGATGAATAGCAAACAATGTATCCTAGCCCTAATTTTTCTAGTCTTATTTTGTACAAAAACAAAATTTGTGTGCAACTTTTTCTTATGCCACAATGCTCATGGTAAGTCAAATTGTCTAATCCTGATTTAATCATGTTTTCACTTTCATGTTTATAGCTTAGTGAATGAATCCTGTCAAACGGTTTAACCTTGACAGTTGAATATTCTAGGTAGAGAATCAAAGGAGTTCATTAGCATAATCTGAAATACGGGAAGAAATAAGATAGAAGTAGATAGTTTGTTTTTCTTTAAAAATAAAAAATGTCACAGGTTGGCTAGTCCAAATGCACCCAAAGAAGAAAAAATGTTAGGCAAGTAGGTTGGGTAGGTAGAGATGAAGTTGAGCTAATCATATTTTTCAGATTATTGAAATCATACTTCAAGCAAGCATCAAAAAGAGAAAAGAGGTAAAAATATGCCCAATGGATGAGGCACTGGTCTCTATAAAGCCAGAAATCTGAAGTTTTGGACACCTCCTGAAAAGGAGCTGCCCTCCCCAAGTGGAGCCACTATTATTCATCAGTAATTTTTTCCTTCATAGATGACTAAATTATTTCCATAGATTTCTAGCAACAAAGTTCATGAACATTGTGAGTTCTAGAAATCTCATTGCCTTCATCATCCTTAAGATATTTTTTCACTATTTCATCATTTCATCATGTCAAGCTCTGCTTACCAATCCCATAAAACCAATTAGGGGCTCATGCCACTAATTTTTGTCTGTATCTTGTCACCTTTGACCCAAATACTCTATTTTGTTTTTGCCTAAACCCCTCACTGCTACCTAAGGCCGCCAATCAAACAATTCTTTTATGTCTTCCAAAAATACCCCAAGAATTGAGAGTCTCAAAACTGTCTCTCTAGGCTCTTTAGATAAATCAAGTACATTGGATTTTGGATCTTCAATACATCAGTTTATCATAAAATCTATCTTACACTCGATGACCCCAAATTCTAGATTTTAGTCCAAAAGCCAAGTCCAAGGAACCTTCCACTAGGTCACCTAGGGTTTCACAAGTCATAGGGTGGATTTGGTATCCAAAAAAGTTTGTTTTTCCTGTATGAAGAAACATCATTCAAAGAAGAAAGGGACAAGTGACTTTGTCCAAAACTCATCAAAAGGGTCCTTCAAAGAAAGGCCTCCTTGGCCTAGTGCACAAGTCAGCAAGGGATAATTTCCCTTGCTCACATTCATGCAAGAGGATCAAGATGACCATCAACCTAGCAAGAGGTAAGGTAAAAGGGAAAAAAATCACAGGAAGAACATCCACAACAAAAGAAGGCATCAAGGCATATGTTTGAATAGAATTAGGGTTTGTGACTGCTTTGGCCAAACAAGAAATTAGTACTAGGGCTACAAGAAAAAAGGTCACTTCCACTCCATCAGTGCACAGTTGAAGGTCTTTAGAGATAATAAATGATGTTTGAAAGGTTTTAGAGAACTTAGAAGACAACACTATTTACCTTTTTCTAACACCCCTAAAACCTAGGAGTTTGGGAAGATTGACAAAGCTGGTCAAGAAATGATGATGAAGCCTCCTTCATAATAGCATATGGCATTCAAAGAGTTTCAAGCTGCCCACTAAAGGTTTGACAAATAAGCACTAAGTCCACCTCACCAAAAGGACAAAAAGGCAAAGAATATCAGTACAAAGGCCTAAGTTTTCAAAAGGTACAATCATAGGTCTTAAAAAGGATCAAAGGAGGCAAGCATGAGGTAAAAATTGCCTAAGGAGGTAATCAGGATAAGCATAGTTTCAATGTTGAAGAAAAGAGGTGTCAAACTCCAAAAAGGAAAATGATCAAAAGCGAAAGTTGTGTAGGCACCTACAGAAACAGAAGTGGCCAAGGGGAAGACACAAAAATGGTTTAAATTGCTCACCTCTCTCACCAGAGATATATCATTGTCAAAGTGGTGTAAGGAAAAAATATATCAATGGTCTAAATCAAAGCAGTAAATCCTCCAACAATGGTTTCCTTATCAAATTATATTTTGCAAAAGATAACTAGCCATGGATGACACTTCTGCAGGATTGTCAAAATGGTTACCTACATGAAAATCGATAAGATCAAGCAAGCCTAAAAATATCTCACAATGATGGCACATATGAAAACTAAAGAGGTTGTTGATGCTTTCTGCTAGGGTTTTCACACTAGGAGGTTTTCTCACTACTTCACAAAGAAAACATGACAGAATGTTAGTCAAAGGAAAACATGTCAAAATGATCACAATTGTGTTATTTACAAGTGTTAAAAATCATGAAAAGGATTCATGTTTCCAAATACGGATAAGAGGCACAGTTTAAGCTTCTTCAGGAGTTTGTCAGTCTGAGGGGTGACATCAAAATTCTCTAGCAAGGAAAAAAACCATATTTTAGAACTCTGCCACCTACAATACAAACAAACAAAAAGACAGTGAAAAGTAAGAAGAGAAATAGACATTAGAAAGTGGGTTTTAAATCATGAAATATTTTTCAAAAGGGGAGTATAAAGGTCTCTTTTACCTCTCCCCCAACTCATTTGTGTCTTTGAAAAGGAGAAGGAGAGCCATTGAAAAAGTTTTTTAAGGTTTTCTACAAAAAAATAGGTGAAGTTCCAGGCACTACGCACCGAGCCGTTGGCACTGCACAAATAAGAGGTAGCTGCAGTGTTAAAATACACTGCCCTATGCATCGGCCAAGGTTCTACGCACAAACCCAAGTCCGTCCCGAATTTCCTGCCAGTTCAACGACGTTGTGCACTGAGAAGGCCTGAGAGGCCCATTCATTCACTCAAGGCACCAAAAATCGACCCTGCGCTACGCACAGGTCTACCAACCACCCGACCTGACCTGACGCTATGCACAAAGAGGATCCGACAGGAATGGCCTGTTAGGTGGCGCTACGCACAGTGGGGTTTTTGCCAGTTTTGCCCAAAAGTGGCCAAACTCAAATTTATTGCCTCCAAGCTTTTGCAAAGGGTTAGACAAGGTTGGTGGCCCCTCTTCTTTGCCCTCCAAGTTTTTCTTTTAAATTCATAATAAAAAAATAATATCAGAAAAACTAAACTTCGCCAAACCCTAATCTTCATGCCAATAAAAAATTTGACCTTCTAGGGCAATAATTACCATTTTGAGAGTGATCATGAGCATAAAGACACTCAATGCAAGACAAGCCTCCTCCTAAACTCTGAAAGCATTCCTTGATTACTTCATCTTGCCCTCATTTGCTAAAACTGCCCTCACATCACTCATTTGTCCTCCCTATACCTAAAGGCTCTCACCGAGCTAAAAATCATTTTTTTCTAGATCAGTCACCATGTCTAAGGAAGAGATCAGTACCATCATTGATGAAGGCCAAAGGCCTATCAAGCCAAAACACAAGGGAGGAAGGGTTAACATGTTTGAGCCTTTAGACACCATTCAGATCACCTCTTCTCCCATGATCCTTGCATGTTTTCAAGATGTTGGATGCTATCAATTCTATGAGAGGGTTAAATAGGTCCAAAGCCACTCAGATTTGACTAAGTTGTTCATTCTCAGCCTACAAAACCACCAAGTCAACCTAGCAGGAGTAAAATTTGAATTATCATCCAAATCAATTTATCAAGCCACAAGAATTCCATATATTGGTGAGATATGGTTCAAGCAGAAGAAATTGGACTTAAGCTAATATGAGCCCTTCCTCAAACCTAGTCATCAACAAGGTTGCAAGGCTTTTTTCCCCTTCTCCCACCTGCTAGAGAGATATTCCCTACTAATGAGGCATATCATCAAGTAATGCACTTGTGATTGGAGGTACTCCAGGATTTATTCATATCACATAAGACTACTAATGCACTTCACCAAGGTTAAATTGTTAAACCTACCATACTATCTATACTAGAGCATTGAAAAAATGGCTTCAATGGTCAAGAAAAGGAGTTATGCCCACAAAATGCAGAGAATTATTCACCACTCCTTGATTAAGATGATTGTTTTACACCAGCTGGAGCAGCAGGGAATTCCTTGGGAATTTTTCATCTCACATGATATATTTGCAAATCCCCAAGCCTTCATTCAGAAAAATTTTCCTTCCAATTCACACCCACTTACCTCCACTCCTCCATCACCTCCACCTAGGCCTTCTCCACAAGGAAACTTACCTCTTTCTTCTTCCCCTGATGCATCAAGTAAAGATGATGACAGTGGTAATGATGGGCAGGGAGGTGGCAGTGGCAATGATGAACAAGCAGATGACAGTGGAAAGGAAGAAAACAGTGAGGCGCATACAGAGTTAAATGAGGAACAAGGAGATGACAACAGCAATGAGGAACAAGAAGATGATGATGGAAATAATGAAGATAGTGGGGCAGACATATATTTTAATGAGGAAGAGCAGGAGGATAATGATGAAAATAAGGAGGAAGATGAACATGGCAGCCATGAAAGAAAAGGCAATGATGAATTGGAGGAAAAAAGTGATGGGGATGATACAAGTGAATCAATCCCAACTATAGGAAATAGTATTGCTGATGAGAAAGATGAAGACCAAGTGGATAATGAAGAAAATTATGAATATGACAGTCAGCAAGAAAGTGCACAGGATAGCCAGGAGAAAAATTTGCATGAGCATGACAGTGAGCACAATAATAGTGAGAACAATGATAAAATGAATGAAGATGGTGAATATGATGAAACAGAAGGGAATGATGAGGAAAAAAAATACCAAGAACAGGTAGATAATGAGGTTGAAACAAATTTTGAAGAGGCAGATAGTGACCAAGGAAATAGCACAAATAAAATAGTTAGTGATGAGCAAGGTAGCCAAGGAAATAGTCATGGCAGTCATGACAGTTGTCATGATTTTCATGACACTAATCAATCTCTTAATGAAAAAGAGAATAAAAGTGAGAGTTTAGGGAGTGATAAAGAAGAGGACATTAATGAAGGACAAAACCAAGGTGAGGCAAGTGAAGAAGAGAATGATCAATTTGAAGGCCAATATGGCAATATGGAAGATAGTGAGGGAAATGAATATGATAGTAATGTTGAAGGTCAAGAAAGCAGTGACCCAATGAGGCATGAGGTGACTCATGGAAGCCATAGAAAAAATGAAAAGGCTTGTGACAGCACCAAAGGTCATAGCAATGATGGAAACACTGTCAAAACTACCATTATCACTCCTCTCACATGCATATACCACAGAGGAAAAAGAGATGTGTTTCCTGCCTCAAAAAGGCAAAGGGCCATCTCTTCTCAAGCTAGCAAGCCATTGGACAAGGGCAAGGAAAATATGGAAAGGAGTGAGCAGCAGGTAAAGGTGAGGAGGAGTAAGAGAATCAAGAAAACCAATCAAGAGCCTTAATTCATTGATCTAGATAGTGACAATGAGGACAAGGAGATGACCACTAGAATGCTACTCCTGACCAAAGATGCATAGCTTAAGGAGTGGGAAAAATATTTCAATATGGCACAACGTGTCATTAAATATTAAAAGGAGGAGGATGCACACTTCAAGAAGGTAAAGAAAGGCCTTACTCTCCAAAAGAAAATGACCAAGCACTATGCAAAGAAAAACATGCTTGCTTGTGCCAAACTGAAGGAGGCCCTCGTAGAACTAGAAAACCTAGAAAGGGAAAAAGTGCATGATAGCCTTTGAGTTTTGGCTGAGGCTTCTCAACAGCTTTCCAAGACCTCTTGTGGGACCTCTCCACCAATTTTGAGCCAAATTGGACAAAATTTTGTCTTTTTGAAATTTTAAGGCCTCTGTGCGCAACACCCTAGGCGCTACACACAAATTTGGTGCATCCTCAGCTTGCAAACTTTAAATTTTTGGATTCCTCACATCACCTTCGGTCTCCTCACAGAATTTTAGATCATTTGGAGCATTTTTGACCCCCCAAAAGGTCAAAAAACATCAAAATTTTGACCTTTCTGCCTCATTTTCAGACCAGGTGCTGCACATAGAGCAGCGTTGGGAGAATTGGTTTTTGGACAGCTAAATGGAACTAAATCATGACAACTCAAGTATTTCTGGAAATTAGACTTGTCAGGCTTTCTAACAAGCCATCACGAAGCCAAATATAGCATCGGGAAGGGATCCAAAACTCAGCCACAAAAGACCTTATTTTCTGTTGAAGTGGTGTTGTGCACAGAGACTGTCTAGTGTGTTTTGGACCAAAAGTCAACAAAACACACTCATTTATTGCAAATAGATATTTTTGAGTTTTTTAAGGAAAATTACTCTAGAATTAGGTGCAAATAGTTATTTTTTCATTTATTTATTAGGATATTATGTGCCTTGGGCCTTGCATGGTCTCTTGGCCATAAATCACATTTATGGTTGAATTTGACATTTTCCTACCATATTTAGGGTTTTAGTCCTCCTTTGCTCCATAAATAGAGCATGAGGCCTCTATGTATTTTGTTGGAATTTAATGAGCTAGAAGAGAAATATACATGGTTTTATGAGCTTGGAGAAGAAATTGGTTTTGTGAAGTTGGTGAATGGCTTGTTTGGCTTGATGATGGATAAGCTTGTTTGCAGGATTCCTTAGCTTGGTGAATGGTGATGTCTTCTTAACTTGTTAATTTTTTCTTTTTCTCATTATGTTTCCTCCTTCTTGGTTGCTATAAATTAGAAAAGTATAGGTTGAGACATGTTCTTTGAGGCACCTCAGTCATCCTGTTTGTTATAACTTTGATGTTTTCCTTTTTTTGGTCATCTTAAGGAATTCTTGATTGCTCGTTAGGTCCACCAAAACTTGTTTTTGTTTCATGTATGGTTAGTATTCTAGTTTAAAAGTATGATTCAAGGTATGCCCTGCTTATTTGAAGCTTTCAAAACTCTATCTTGAAACCTTTATGTGTAATATTGTTTGCTAGGTTAAGTCAAAGAGGTCTCGTTCGATCTTTCCCTTTGTCCATGCCTACCAGCTTGTTTCATAGTTCTCAATAGCTTGATATATGATTTTTAGGAGTTCCCTCTTCATAGATTAAGTTACTTGTATTATATTATATGTTTTCCCAAACTCTGAAGGTGAATTTCCTAAATTTAGAAGCTCTTATGCTTTCTATGTTTCACTGGAATGTTTATCTTGGATATTTATCAGTTTAAGTATTTTTCATTGAGCTTAATGGTTTTCCATACCTCATGAGTTGTAGCTTTTAACTATATGTATTTAAGACCTCTTAGTTTTTCCCAAATTTGATGTTCACTCCACCTCATACATCACCTTAAGGATCCATCAACCTTGCTAAATTGGCCCTGCAACACACTCTGTTTCATCATTTAGACACCCATGACTTTCATTGACTCCATAGCCCAATGGCTTTGACAACCTCTCACTCCACCTATTCCACTTGAGCATCTTACCCAAACAAAACAATCAACAAACCCTACACTTAATAACTAGCCTAAATTCAAAACCCAAGCGCAAAAATAACACATCCTTTTCACCCAATAGAGAGAGCCCTCTCTAAGTCCAGGAAGGCTAGGTCCTAGGACTCCAAATACTGGTTCCATATTACCCTGTCATTTGGTCTACCAATATGCAAATTCACGGGACCCTAACATTATGGTGATCATGGTGGGACCTTTTGAGTAAGTTCATGCTTAAATATTCTTTAAAAGATTCAGAAACCCTTAACTGATAGCATCTGGTGGTTTATCTGCCACCTCATTGCCACACTAACATTCTGGTGATCACGGTGGGACCTTCTGAGTCAGTGACAAACTAAGTATCCCTTAGGACTTCATATACCCTTATCAAATCACAGATAAATCACACTATCAGCCATAGAGTAGACTCTACTTGTTTCACCATATTAGCAAAAATATGAACTCACATTATCAGCCATAGATACTTTTGAGTTTTTTAAGGCAAATTACTCTAGAATTAGGTGCAAATAGTTATTTTTTCATTTATTTCTTAGGATATTATGTGCTTTGGGCCTTGCATGGTCTCTTGGCCATAAATCACATTTATGGTTGAATTTGACATTTTCCTACCATATTTAGGGTTTTAGTCCTCCTTTGCTCCATAAATAGAGCATGAGGCCCCTATGTATGTTGTTGGCATTTGATGAGCTAGAAGAGTAATATACATTGTTTTATGAGCTTGGAGAAGAAATTGGTTTTGTGAAGTTGGTGAATGGCTTGTTTGGCTTGATAATGGAGAAGCTTGTTTGGAGGATTCCTTAGCTTGGTGAATGGTGATGTCTTCTTAACTTGTTAATGTTTTCTTTTTCTCATTATGTTTCCTCCTTCTTGGTTGTTGTAAATCAGAAAAGTATAGGTTGAGATATGTTCAGCTTTGAGGTACCTCGGTCCTCCTGTTTGTTATAGCTTTGATGTTTTCCTCTGTTTGGTCATCTTAAGGAATTCTTGATTGCTCCTTAAGTCCACCAAAACTTTTTTTCGTTTCATGTATGGTTAGTATGCTAGTTTACAAGTATGATTCAAGGTATGCCCTGCTTATTTAAAGCTTTCAAAACTCTACCTTGAAACCTTTATGTGGAATATTGTTTGCTAGGTTAAGTCAAAGAGGTCTCGTTCGATCTTATCCTTTGTCCATGCCTACCAGCTTGTTTCAAAGTTCTCAATAGCTTGATATATGATGTTTAGGAGTTCCCTTTTCATAAATTTAGTTATTTGTGTTATCTTATATGTTTTCCCAAACTATGAAGGTGAATTTCCTAAAGTTAGAAGCTCTTATGCTTTCTATGTTTCATTGGAATGTTTATCTTGGATATTTATCAGTTTAAGTATTTTTCATTGAGCTTAATGGTTTGCCCTACCTCATGAGCTGTAGCTTTTAACTATATTTATTTAAGAACTCTTATTTTTTATCAAATTTGATGTTCACTCCACCTCATAAATCACCTTAAGGATGCATTAACCTTGCTAAATTGGCCCTGCAACACACTCTATTTCATCATTTAGACGCCCATGACTTTCATTGACTCCATAGCCCAATGGCTTTGAAAATCTCTCACTCCACGTATTCCACTTGACCATCTTACCCAACCAAAACAATAAACAAACCCTACACTTAATAACTAGCCTAATTCAGAACCCTAGAGCAAAAAGAACACATCCTTTGCACCCAATAGAGAGAGCCCTCTTTGAGTCTAGGAAGGCTAGGTCCTAGGACTCCAAAGGCTGGTTCCATGTTACCTAGTCATTTTGTCTACCAATCTGCCAAATCACAAGACCCTAACAGGGGGAAGGGATCCTACACTACAACTGTTTGTTGTGAGGGTCCCCCTTGTCCTTGGCTACCCTGAAGCTTTTTTAGCTCGGGGAGGTCGGGACAATGATGAGTGTAATGGCCATACTCACCACAAATTGGGCAAGAGTGGTTTTTCTGAAGATTCACCCTATTTTTCTGCCCCTGGGAGTTATTTGGCTCTTGGTTTTTATTTCGGTTGGAATTTCCCTGAGCTTGAGATCGCGGATGGAATTTTTGGTTGTTTCCACCCTCTCCAAGATTTCCCTTTTATTTGTTTTTTTATTTTTTCCTTGTCGCATTAGGAGGATAACTAGGATTCTCCTGGTCATAATACTGGCACGGTTGTGCCTGGGAAGGTTGCACAAAGTTCATCGGTGCATTATTCTGCATTGGTGGGTTTTGTGCTGGGGATTAGGAATATTGGGGTCCCTGTCCCTGGTTTATAAATGACTTTTTGGGGGGAGCTCTTCCATCAGCATTTTTAGTTGCATATTGTGTTCCCTACGCAGGAGGGTATGGTCCTTCTTGCTGATGATGATATGACTGCGCCCTATTATTCATGTTCTGCAAAGGTGCATGATGACTCTGATGGTAGCCTAGTTGCGAGATATTCTGGTTAGGATCATATGCGTAACCAGGGTATGCACTATTTTTTCCTAGGTGGTTTTGGGTCAGTGACCCAATCAGTTTGTCTTCAGTGTTCGATACACCTGGCAATTATTTATAAGGTTTCAGGTGTGGGGCATTAGGTAGGAAGTTATAAATGTATCCTGAATGTGTGTATATCAGCTCGAGCTGTTGGGCTTTGCTGATGGCATCCTCTTTAGACGTGGGTCCTTCGAGATGCCACATCCTTTTAAATCTCTGCAATAAGATTTTTCAGGAATAGGTCCAGCAGAACTCGATCATCGAGTTTGGCTTTACAAAAACTTCAACATCATCGCCACTCATGGAGATGGTCTGAGATATGCACGACTAGTGTCTGCCTAAAATGTGTTAGTAATTCCATCCCTGAATCATGGTGGATGGGTAACTAAAAATATGTGAGGAAAACGGTTGCGAGGGCGCTAAAGGTTCCATGTGTAGCAGAAGGTTTCTCCACATACCATTTCGTGGTTGGTCCGGTTAAGGTGCGCTGAAATAGTCTTAGCCGAATAGTATCATCAATGATACTATTCGATGAACACCACAAGTGGAAATTCATTACATGATTTATGGGGTATTTCTCTTGCTTCCCTTTGAATTTTGGAATGTCCAAAGGGATATTTGTGGGAATGGGGGGCCAAGTGGAGTTGTGTGCAATGGGGTAATTTGTTAACTTGGTTTGATCAGGTAAGTTCAACGATGCTAAGAAAGGTAACTATGTGTTCAGAGCCATTGTGGAATGTGAAAACACAGGGTTTTGGTTAGGTATGGAGTTTTTCTATGACGTACTCAGCTGTGTGTTCTGTTGGCTCCCCGAATCGATAGAGATCCTCCGCCCCCTAGGGGTTGTGCGAGGAGTGGTGTGTGGTGACCCTATGGGGGTTTCCACTCGTGTGGCGTTGGGTGACCCTGGGGGGTTCCCGACAAAAGACTCCCAATAAAGGATGAATCGATAAGGGTGGTGGTGTTTCTTATTTGACGCCTAAATGGTGAAATACCTGGAGCTCCTCTCGCTAATGGGGGAGGTCTAAAAGACGTCTAGATCGATGAGGTTTCGTTGGGTCCATTATTGTGTCGACTAGGTATGGTTTTGGAAATATTCTTCAGTTCTATGAGAGAAGAGAGATTATATTTCAAATCAAAAATAGTGACCACATACATAAAACAAAGCAAAACAAAAGGTTAATTCCCATTTAGATTATTTCTATGTGATCAATCAATAAAAAAATGGTTTTGGTTGTTTTTGCGCGTGATACTCAAAATCATAAAGACCTAAAATTCCTCACACTCTCAATTGTAACTGGGCCTTGCGAAGATATCTTCTGGTGGGTATTGGGGCTAACATCCCAAAAGAATTGGCGACGCCTTCTAGCAGCTAAATAATCGACCAAGGTAATGGGTAGAGGATCTAGTGCTCTCTCCACCATCACCTATAGGGAAGGATGCCCTATATTTGGACACAAGTACTATTGTCACACGTAAGTGTTCAAGCCTTGAGCTTCTTGGTAAATCAGCTACCAGTACCGAGCATTAGATGGGTCAGGTAGCCTCAAATAATACCACACGCACTAGGCCTAAGCTTAACACCCTCTGAATCGGGTCTATGTGGCACTCGGGTTTTCTTTTCCATAGGCAGATAGACGGGTTTAAAACTCCCTATAAATTCAACTTCTATGTATTAAGATGTAAACTGAACATGGCAGCTTATTGGATGCCTACCCCCATGGTCCTAACTTGAACTATTATTTTTCTTATGGACCCTGTGGGGAAATTTAATGAGTTCACTTAGGTTAGTTTTAAGGTGGCTTACTTTGCTTAAGGTGTGGAAATGTGTGAGAAAAATTGAACGATCACACATTTTTAATATATGGATATGCGTTGATCATTTACACGTCCCCTATTAATCTATGTTTTGATTGTTCCTTGCGATAAGAAAATGATATGCGGATAGTGGGCCACTTATAATTTTTCCTAATTAAACTAAATGTTTGACTAAAGTGAGATGGAAAATTATCAAAAGAGAGCATTCATATGCATGCCTAGGGTCATGAAAAGGTGCAAGGGTAGCAAATATTACTTGCTTCTCTTAAGATAATTAAGTCCTGGTCCCAATTCCTAGTGCAAAAATTTAAACTAAAATTAATGATAAAACTAGGAAAAAATAAATGGAAACTAGCTAATCATATGTGGATTAGGGCCACTTACTCCTGCTAATTATCTATGTGTTTTGGTGTTTATTTTCACAAAATGATTTAATTTAGATTTCAAGGGTGGATTTTCGCCATTCAATTTCCCCCTACTTAAACTATGTGAGTTTTGTGAAGATAAACTTTAAAATTTAAAAATATGCAACTAGCAATACTAAAACACAGCCAAATGCATATTCTAAACAGTTATGGGACACCAAACATATTGCTGGAAGTTTTTTTTCTAGGCTGCCAGTCACTTTACAATTGGGAAACTAAAGTAAACCATTGAGAAATATGTTCTCTGGTTTCATGTGGAAATTTATCACACAACCACGCAACTCTTTGCGCAGGTCCGAGCTGAACTTGTGCGGATCATCGTGTCTGTTTGAGTAAGCTATGTGCAATTTTCCTGCAAGAAAAATTTCTGGGACTCCTGAACTGCAAATCTTCACAGTGGGTGAACGAGGAGAGAAGAGGAGAAGGGGAGTTGTCCCAAAAACACTCCTGAGCAGAGAGAAGTCCCCTGCAACAAGCGCAACCACTTAACTAATTAAAGGGTAAAGCAAGTGGAGTCGCCAATCCTGTAGTGGTCGTTTTGGTGCACAAGTGTACCAAACCACCAGTGCTTGGTAGGAATGGTTGTAACCTAAAAGCTATGGTCATAGGCAGAAAATATGGTTAGCAGGTTAGTGAACACATGCTAATATATATAAAACACACTAAATTATGGAATGTAGTATGCTGCATATAAGAAGAAGAAACACAATTAACAAAAAAAAAAACAAAAACAGAATCTCCAGAGATTCAAACAAGACAATAATACAAATGGTGGAATAAAATCCCCTCTTGTTGACCGCTATTAGTAAGAAAGATAGAACGTTACACACTTGCCAAAGGATCCTTAGAACTATGAAGTTCTAAGACCCAATGCAAGGAGGTTTTTTACCCTTGAGATGATGTTGCAAGGCCTCTCTCTTCTCCAATGGGATTGGAGTTGTTGGGTGGCCAGCAACCGAATCCTCTAACTCTAATATTTCTTTGGATTTCACACTGTTGGTTTTCTCATGGGAAATTTGGCCAGCATAACAATGTGTTCTCCCTTTGTTATTCTCATGGTGGAAATTTCTAGGCAAATTAAAATCCTTCTTCCGTCTCCTGGTACACTTGTGGATGGTGACCCAAGAGAGAGGTTTGATTCCTTTATGTGCTCACTTGAGGTCCCAAGATGGCTCTAGGTAGCTGTCCCAAGGTGGCTCTAGGAGGTTGTCCTTGGGCAACCTCAAGTGGAGGATCTACTCTTGAAGTGTTTCAAGTGGTCCTAAATGGTGACGTTCACCACTCCAAGGACCGCACGACTTTTTGAGCGAAAGCCGCACAGACCAACGCATATATCAAAGAAAAATGCGCACAAGGCGCATTTTTCCTATGTATTTGGTGCGCAATTTGATTTTTGCCTCTTGACCTTGGAGGTTTAAAAAAAAAATTAGATCCTCTAATGTTTATCAACCTTGTAAATCCTTCTGCTTGACATTTTATAATGTCATTTTGCTTGTCAGATTTTCCAGTGATAACACTTACCACAGGGTCAAGAAGGAATTTTTTTGGGATGGCCTTAAATCTGATATTCAGAAGTTTGTGGCAGAATGTTTGGTCTTCCAACAAAATAGAGTTGAGACAATAAATACCTCAGGTTTGTTACAACCTTTAGTCATTCCAAGCGAGCGTTGGTAGGAGGTCTCAATGGATTTTATCACAGGTTTACCCAAGTTTGAAGGGAAGAGTGTCATCGTGGTGGTAGTTGATAGAATTATGAATTATGCACACTTTTTTGCATTATCTCATCCTTTTAAATCGTGTACAATTACTACTGTATTTATGGAAACAATTAAAAATCTACATGGAAACCCAACGTTTATTGTAAATGACAGACATCCCATTTTCACTTGAAATTTTTGGATGAAAATATTTTCTTGTCTTAACACACAATTATCTCATAGCTCATCTTGTCATCCTCAATATAATGGGAAAATTGACATAGTGAACACATGTTTGGAAGGATATATTTTTTGCTTTGTATATGATAAACAAACACAACGGGTCAAGTGGTTTCCTTTGGATAAATGGTGGTATAACACTTCCTTCCATACTACAACAAAAATGAACACATTCATGGCACTTTATGGATATCATACACCATCCATAACATCATATTTAGGAAAAAATTCTAAGGTTCAAGCAATGGAATATCACATCGAGCAACAACAACAAGTTCTCCAATTCTTAAAGGATAACCTCACTCTGGTGTGGAATCGAATAAAAAAAAAGGCATATCAACATCACAGTGAAAGAAGTTTTGATGTAGGCAACTAGGTATTTTTAAGTCTACAACCATACAAACAAATGTCCCTCAAGCAAGCTAAAAATTATAATAAATTATCACTCAAGTATTATGGTCCTTATAAAGTGTTGCAAAATATTGGTACTATGGCATACAAATTGGAGTTTCCTTCATCTTCCCTAGTACACCCAAATTTCCATGTTTAAGGCTTAAAGAAGGTTATTGGTGAAAAGCTTCTAGTTCAAATAGTATTGCTAGAACTCAAAAAAGAAGAAAAATCATATTGGAGCCCATAATAAGAACAACTACAGAATCGATCAAATTCAGAGTATCCCATTAAGTGGAAGAACTTACTCGATGAAGATTCCACATGGGAGGATGGGAATTTTATACAAAAGCATACAAAAATACTCAAGCTTTGAGGACAACAATTTTTTGAAGTATAAGGGCATGTTAGGTCCCTAAATATTAGTGTAGCCCCATATTATTATTGTTGTGCTAATGTAGCCCCCTGTTGACGAGAAAATATGTTCGAACAAAAGCAGGGGATCTCCCCGGTAAAAAGTCCCAACTAGACTCTAAACCGTTTGGAATAGGGATCTCGTCCGTGGTGTGGGTCCAGCTACCACTTAATTATCCTTTCCTTGGGTCTCAGTAGGACTCTATAAACCTGGAGACACACGCATATTCGGATGATACAAGACACATGATTGATGAATTAAATGAACATACAACACTATGCATAGCAAGATGAATTATAAAGCATGGAGCCAAAGGAAATTTTGTCAACAACATATCATTAGGGTCATGCTTGTACGCTATTCTAACCATAGAAGAAACAAAATAAACTTAGCACCATTAACACATATTTATAAAACTATAATGCGTAAATTATGTAATTGGAAACACGGTTTCATTAATTAAAATATGTTAGAAACTGAAAATAGAATACTCATAGTGTTCACACATTTACCAACATCAGATCCAAAAATGGAGTTAACAAATTCTTGTATTCATACTCAAAAATGTGTAGTCCTTCTATAAAATTCTCTATATCTCTTTGAGACCCAAACAAAAGGTCCTTTACAATCTCCCGAAGGAAGTATTTATAGACCAAAACTCGCCTTTTGGGCTTCCCTCACTTTTCGTCTTCCTGACCGTTGGGCTGCCTTGCGACTTAGGAGATTTTGTGACCTGTGACCTCAACCACTGTTGCGACCTGTGACCCCACTATATTTTGCAACTTGCGACCTCGAGCAATCTGTGACCTCCTCGCGACTTGGTGAAGGTCGCACAGTCGGGTAGTCGCAACAGTTGAAGCCTCCCTCAGATGTTTTTTTTTCGACCTTGCAACTTCATTTGAGTTTGCGACCTGCGACCTCTAACAATCTGCGACCTGCGACCTTTGGGAATTTTCGACCTGTGACCTTTGGGAATTTGCGACCTGCAACCCTGGGAAATATACGACTTGCAACCCTAAGAGAATCTGTGACTTGCGACTTGGTCCATTTGCGACCTACGACCCAGTGGTTACTTGCAGCCTGCGACCTTGTGAAATTTGCGACTTGTGACCTTGGGAAATTTTCAACCTACGACCCCACTGGATTTTGCGACTTGTGACCTCAAGCAATCTGTGACTTCCTCGCGACTCGGTGAAGGTCGCACAGTTGGGTAGTCGCAACAGTTGAAGCCTCCCTCGGATGTGTTGTTTTGCGACCTTGCGACTTCATTGGATTTTGCGACCTGTGACCTCTAACAATCTGCGACCTGCGACCTTTGGGAATTTGCGACCATGACCCTGGGCAATCCACGACATGCGACCCTAGGCAATCCGCGACTTGCGACCCAGGGGTTACTTGTAGCCTGCAACCTTGTGAAATTTGCGACCTGTGACCTCGAGAAATTTGTGACCTTCTCTGGGTTTCACACCAAGATTTCTTTTCCTATCTATTTTTCTCGTGAAAGTGACTAAGTACCTTTGCGGTTATTTCAAGATTTGAAAGGATCCACCTTTTCTGCCAGAGAAGACCCTAGCTCTGGCTCTGTGCACCGACCACCTCTACCTGCGAACAACGTACATGGGTCATAAGTCTTCAAAATATTGATGGTAAAGCACATTTAGTTAGCTGAAGGAATGATTTAGAAAATAATAAACTTAGACCCCTGTGTGGGTTAGTTTGCAGTTACCTTTTGGAGGATGATTCCCCTCAAATAATCTACATGAGCTTATGAGCTTAAATGAAGTACCCAAACAAAATGCCTAATGATCCATGGTGAGAGGGCTTCTAACGAATATACTTAATGCATAGAGAAGTTTCCATTCAAGTGTATGCATGATGATACCTCCACACATAGTGTGGCTGTGGTGAAAGAATCTCGTCATGATGGTGAGAAGGTTTAATGACTATGGGCCGGGTCAAAACCTTGAGGGCTAAGCAAGTAGGGGGACCCAAAATTTTAGATATACCCAAAATTTTGGGTGGTGTTGTAGCGGCTACAACAATTGGGGAATCACTAGTAGAATCCAACATCTCTGTCAACACCCCAACAATATTATGAGTCCAGGAAGTGATGAAAGGGAATATTGAACAAGTTATGAGGGTACCCTTGTATTATTTTGACCTTTTCGGATATGCCCAATCCTTGTGCCTCAGCTAGGTCTCGTTAATCAAAACGCATCAAAGTGGAAGTTCATGGATGCCAATGGTTGTTTGATGATGTAGCGATCAGGGTAGTGGGCTTATTATATTCAAATTTTTTAAAATAAGTTTCTAGTGTTGCTCCACTGCCAGCAGGCCTGGACAGTACCCCGACGGAGTCACTTCAAGAGATCACAAATTTTGCTCTGCTGCCAGCGAGCCTGGTCAGTACCCTGACGGATTCGTTGTGTTACCTCTCTGTGCAGGAAGCCTTTCTCAATCCTTTACCCTTATTTGTTCATGTGCTTGAAGCACTTATTTTATGTGCTCGTGGCACTTATTTTGCATGGGCGGATGAGGGATCCCGACTTATTTTACGGGCAAGAGAGGTTGTTTCTTGTTTGACATAAACTGAAATATATCCTGATTTAGGTTTTCCCCCATGCCAAGCCTTCACATCCCATCTACCACCCATAGGAGAAACGTTCAAAACAAATCATTAATATGTTCGAGACTATGCTGGGAACAGGGCTTGGGTTACGGATATAGGCCATTCAAACACGTTAAGTTTCCCCACAAGCAACTGGCTTGTATCTCCCTGGCTAATGAATTTAAACTCATCATGTTGAGAATGCAACTTCGGTGACTTGTTCTGAGAGAAGCTGCCTTTTGAGGTAACCACTGCAACCTCATGCCAACCATGGAGTTATTGTTTTAGCAATCAAGTAGAAAATATCATTAGGATTTCGATACATGCAAAGAGGTAAAATCAATCCATATAGATTTGAAACCATGCAAAAGAAGGCTAGTCTGAGGCATCAAGGTTTTCAAGGCTTCGAGTTTAATGAGGGCTCACGTAGTGGTATGCAATGCACAGAAACTTTCATGACTATCTCAACAACTAGTGCAAATGATGCGAGGAAGAATGCGTAGAACACAAAGCAACAGGCGAAGCTTTATGACGCAATGCGATGCCATGTGTGAGAAAGATCAACTAGTTGCAGGTGGAGAAATAAGGCAAAGCACATGCAGTGACTATCTGAATATTATGCAGCATGCATGCAAAAATAAATAGAAAATTATAATGCATAAAACTACTGAACGCAAGAAAATACAACAAGCATAATTCTAAACCATAACACAAAACCTTAGCAAGTAAACATAATTAATAACTTGAAAAACAAAATTTTATTAGCAAATCCTAGCTAGCCTAATCCTAAAACCCTAGTTTAACCCAAGAGGTGGTCATGTTATGTAAAATTAGCTTTCCAGTGCAGCCACCGCATTAGTTCCCGCCCCGCAAGAACAACAACGTTCGCAATCAGAGCCAGCATACAAAATCGTGCACCAATAGCAAGGGTTACCTGAAGAGCATGTGCAATAGCAAGAAGGTCATGGCTACTTACCAGAGGACATGCCAGAATGGATTGTGCTAGTTGAATTTCACTTTCATCCTAATACATAGAAATATGTATTTGAAACATAAAATCATTTATCAATGACACACATCCATCCACGCACAACCTTAGGTTCGACGGAAGTGGGGAAAATAATTGCCTATTTTCTGGTATATTCATTGGATAGGGTTCGTCAAACCCACCGAGAATCTCATCATGATTTTGAAAATGTTCATTTTTATAGAACCAGAAAAATAGGCATTCACCAGGCGAATTTGGGTTGCTTGTGAATCCACTTGCAGAAACCCTAGTTTGAAGTTGTTCCTGGGTTTCGCCGAGGATGTGAGAAGCCGAAGGCCGAAATGCCGCACTGTCCTGGACCAAACCTAGGCCTTCGAGCAGGGAGCTTCCAAACTTTGATGGTTTCGTAAGATTAACCAGTGAATGGATGTGATCATCAATTGTGGCGATTGGAAAAATGTTAGTGGGTTTCATATCAATTTGGCCCAAAGTTTGCGCACTGGCAGATTGAAAATCCAATGTATCAGATTCTTTAGATTTCCCAGGATGGGGTGAATTGACTGGAAGATTTTTAGGCAGCAAAGAGGTTTTCCAAACATGACATGCTTGTGCCTGCATGCAACTGGTACTGGTTGGGAAAAAACTGAAAATATTAGAGACAAAATTAGGGCAAATTGGTTGTTGCATACCAGCTATCAGGGGATAGAAAGATGTGCTCATAGAAGCATCACTTGAATGGTAGGCTTGCCCGGATGAGCTGATATCCAACGTGGTTATGCTGAGAGGAGTGTGAGAAGTGGGAATCGTTATTTCAGGAACCCTAAATTGAGAAACCTTAGTTGGACTTGTTTGAGGAATTTGATCAGGGTTGGAAGAACTTGAGGTAATAGCTAGCAGAAGTTGAAATGCTTCGATCTCCTGATGGGTCTCTGAATTTTCACAAAGCGGATCATCAAATTTTGGTGGCTTCATATGTTCGACAGATAGATAAGAGTGATAGACCTTAGAGGAGTGAGTGAATATGTTTTCAGATAAGTAATTGTCATGGGAGACATCAATTTGATCAGGTTGGGTATCAAGCACATTATGCTCCCTGGGAGTTAACAATTGGGATGGATCAATAAAAGAGATATCTTGAGGTTTCCAAAATAGGAAATCACTGCTTCGGTTGTCTAAATATTTCAAATGAAAAAGATCAGATCTAAGAGATTCATCCACTTTGTAATGTGACTTTGAAACACCACTAGTGTGCTTTTGATTATCGCCAATACTAGTATGAGAAAATTTTGAATGAATTGTAGAAATTACTGGTGCGACAGGCTCATGAAATAAATCATAGAAAAATGGATGAAATGATTCATATGCGGGGGTATCAACCATGCAAGGAATTTCATCCCACACATCGATGTTATCTAGAGTGAACAATGGTCTTGCATGCCTAGGACGGTCCAATGATTTTGTAAGGTCAAATTTATCTGGGACAAGAGTCAATTTATTATTAGCATGTGAATAAGATTTAGGACTGTGTCTAGGGAAACATTCAGTGGACTCGAGATAAGTTTCATGAACCGGGAGAGATAATGAGCCACTATGGTTTTCGAGCTCTGATTTGACACGGTGCGTGAAAGATTCATAGGTGGCACAATAGGTTTTATCTTCTTGCACACATATATCATTGCTCAAAAATTTCGAGGTCACAACTCCACTACACGGAAATTTAGTAGGATGAACAGGAATATCACAAATACTAATACTCTCCTTGGAGGCCTGAATGTGGTCTGGGCTCGGGGGGATGGACAAGGAAACATTAGGGACAAAGTCTGAATAGCTGGAAACTTGCGGGTCATCAACGGGAACACTAGGATCGGGCTTGGTTGCTAATTGAAATTTTTCAAGGGAAACAAAAATCACATACCTGAACCGTTCACTTAAAAATTTCCAATCAACATCCTTTTCAGGGAACTCAAAACAATAGTGAACAAATTTGATAGAGAATTCATTTAGAAGTTCCTGAGGTTCCATCCTGATGTCATTTAACTTTATTAATACATTTTGAAAATTGTACCTGTGAAAAGCCTGTTGTAATTCACTGGCGAGTTGTTCAAACGAATGGATGGAAGCTTCCAGCAATGAGTGGCACCATTTCTCAGTGCGACCTTCGAGAGTGAGGTTTTGGGGTTCCTGTGTTTTGGTAGATTGGCTAACCAAAAGACAAGACAACATCAAAACCGCTTTGGGATCTCAGGATCTAGCCCTCCTGGATCCAGAGAGGGATCTCTCTATAGAGGTAACGAATAATGTATCTTTAAAGTTCAATTTAAGGTATTAGGCTAGTTATAGAGCACAAGGGTTTGTTTTTTTTGTTTGGTTGGAAAAATTTGTTTCATGTGGTATAGATAGAGCATGGGAATCTACAAGCCATTGGGCAATGGAGTCATGTGAAAGTCCAAATAGTTCTGAATAAGAAGGAAGGGAAACCAAAGGGAAAATCTAACTTGGTCAAGGATCCATTGAATAATATAGGTGAAATGGGATGAAAATTAAGGACTAAGAGTGAAAAGCAAACCAAACCCTTTCACAATGGCTTAAAGGATTTGGGGAACAACCTATTTCCTCTAGTAAGCTCATTGCCTTGGACTTAATAATATAAAAACTCAAAGGAAAGAGAACTGCAGACTAAACCTTCTTTAATAAACTATAGGATTCGGGGAACGCCATGTTTCCTCCTACAATTTTACTGCTAAAGGCTCAATCAACAAAGACATACAATTGCATTCAAAGAAGAGGGAATGCCTTAGAAATCTAGGACTGCAATTGTAGGGACCTTTAACACAATAATTACAACAAGAAACAGAGGGTATGATTGAAACAGACCTCACTATCAAACTGCAAGCATTAATAATAAAAGGGAGATTTCAGATACAATATTAAGTGGTAAAGAAAGAGGGAGCACCTAAACAATATTTAACACAACTGAATTTACCATTTCTGAAATAAAACAAACTGAATATTAAAGAGAGCTATTAGACTACCCTATCATGTTCAGTAGAAGAAAACATATATACAGTGAAGGATAAAAAGGTTAGAGATGCTTCTAAGATACATTTCTCTGCCTAAATTTTTTATCGTACTGTAAGCCAAACATGATGGAACAAAGTGGAAAATAGGAAATAACGTTAACAATAAGAAGTACTTCACCAAAACCAGGCTCAGGGATCCAATGGTCCAGCCTCCTTCATCAACAGGAAAACAAAGATCTTCACACTCTTTCAGAACACCAATGTTTCTTCAAAGTAGCAATATGTATTACTTTAGAAATCAGCAAATGCCAACCTTTTACAATGAGACTTCGAAGAGTCTTTATAGGAAAAATGAGGAAAAGTAGGTGGGGAAATTTTTATTGAACATCAAAGGTAGGAGAGAGCATTTGAATGCTTCATCCTGTGTCATGAACATAACATTGAATTCTGGATAGGATCAATAAATATGTAGCTTGTTGAGACCATTTCGATATGACAGAAATCACCCACAGGGTGTCCCTTGGGAGGAAATACTATCTGCAGTGGTATTGTTATCTTCTTGGTGCGAGTTAAGTGAAATAATGGGCTATGAGGACTCCCATACTTCTAAGTAACTGCTTCTGACAGTTTGTAGTAGTTTCTTTGGTGTAATAACTGCTTGGCAGGCTGGTGTGCATGGAGATGGGCTATGTCTGTGTCAGTCAACTTCTGCACCAATAACTGCTTTGTCTCTTTGTACTTTAACCTGTTTTATCTCTGTTTATGATTTTCTTTTTTTGATTGCTTAGAATTCTTATCTACTGATGCCTTTATAAGTCTTATTAATCTTCAATGCCGTGTGTTCTGCCACTGGAAATGTGATCATCATCTTTTCTGAGTGTTTTGTGTACAGGTGGAGGGTTTTGCTAAGTTGGAGGGTCACTGAGGGTTCATGGATTTGATCCATTGATTGACACGACCTCGCCTTCTATTTTTGGTCCTCTTGACTTTGATTCCTGGCCCTGAGACTGCTATCTAAGCCTTTGTGTCACTTTTGTAAGTGTAAAACATTAATCCTTCATTGGCCATGAAAACCTACAAACATACGACAAACATGTTATGAAATCATGCGGGCTTGGTTTAGAATGCTTGCAGAGGCTTTGGGGTGGCGGAGGAGCAGTGAGGAAGAGTGTGATTGCAGTGGAAAATTGGAAAAAAAACCCTGGCAGAGCAGCTAACTAGGTCAAGGGAGGTTTGGGTGCAAGGATGAATGTGGACCGTCAGATTAGAACGATCAATGGTCGAGATTTGGCGATGAAGTCATTCGGGAGGTTAGATGGATGGTAGACGAATGGGGGTGAGATTAAATGTGGACCGTTAGATTAGAACAATCAATGGTGGGGATCACTCGATGGAGTCTTTTGGGAGGGCGATGGGAAGCAAGTGGAATGTTATTGCGATATAATATGGGTCGTGCGATCTCATAGATCGACGACCAGGATTTAAATCTAAAGTTGCGTTGTGGAGGATGGTATGGCAGAACCAAGAATGGTTTTCGCAAAATAAAATGGAGGAGAGGCAGTTTTCACTTTTGGAATGTGATTCGATACAGCATATGACGCGTGTCCCTCCCAATACCGCCTATTTCGCAAAAAATTTGGGCGTTAAAATTTGGGTGCAGAAGTTTTGCGAAATAGAGTGTCAGGCAACAGATGAAGGGCAGCAGATCCGACGGTGTGGAAATAATGTGATAGTGGGTGAGATGCACGAGCGAAAGGTGTGGTGGGACCTTTGGTGACGTTTGGCCCTCTTTGTCGTGGGGAGAACGGCGGGTTAACTGAGGGTCGTCGGATCAGGGGAAATGAACGGTGGAGATCTCATTGAGGCATCGCATCGGCGGAGGTCAAAGGGTAAGGGACTAAGCCTTTGCGATACGCGATTATGAGAGGTTCTTCTAATTTGAAGGATGATCAATGGTTAGGATTTAATCGGCGGGGTGGTGACGGAGGGCTATGGACAGAGCGCGATGAGATCCTAGCGGTTGGTTCTGAAAACATCGACAGTGGAGATCTAATCGGCGACCAGTGGAAAGTGAAAAGGGGAAATGGACATGCGAAGCGTGATTGAATCTAGGCCGTCGGTTCTTGTGTATTCGACGGTCAGGATCAAATCGGGGATCAGAAGAGAAGGGGCTCATCGCATCAGAAGATGGGGAGAATAACAGAGAAGTCGGGAAAAGGAAACTCTGATTGCGATTAGCAGTAAGGGCTAGCACCTGGTTATGGCTCTGGGTCACATGTGGAAAAGGGGAAAGGGCCAAGGCCGAAAGGGCTTAAGGCCTAAGTGTAAAAATGGGTTTTTAGGCCAAAAATGAAGGTTTTGGAGGGCTTTTTGGCTTTCGGTAGAGGGAAAAAGGGGTGTTTTAAACCTATACAAGGGATATTTTAGAGGTTTAAAGGGATTTTGGAGGCTTTTAAAGGGAAATGGAGGGTTAAAGGGTGAAAAGAAAGCTTTATGAAAGTGGGGGGGAAAAGTGAAAATAGGCAGATTCAAAGGCCTTTTGGAATAGCTTTCTTCGATGAATCAACATGATTTCAAGATGGAAACAGCAGTGAAGATTATTTAAAAGATGAATAAACATCACAAGACTTCAAAGATGATGGATTTTCAAAGAAATAAATCTCTTGAAGGCCTGAACACAAATTCAACCACCATTAGATATATCAGAATTTATAGGTGGCTAACATGAGGGAGAAAAGAACACAGGCCAAATCGTCATTGTTAACTTCATAACACTCACAAAACTCACAGAAATCCAAAAGGTGCTCAGTTATGGAAACTCCATTTTCACCATCGAATTTTAACTGGGAAAAGTGATACATAGGTTCTTCAGGGATTGAGTAGTGAGAACCAGAAAAATCCGATAAAAATCTTGGGAGAATGATTTAGAGATGAGCCATTTCAGATATGAGACTAACTGCAGGCTCTAAGGGCTTGGCTTGTCATCAGGCCTTCCTTCTAGTTCCAATTCTGTTGATGAGAAAATCTGTCCAGCCAACAGCAGGGGATCTCCCCGGTAAAAGTTTCCAACTAGACTCTAAACCGTTTGGAATAGGGATCCCATACGGGGTGTGGGTCCAGCTACCACTTAATTATCCTTTCCTTGGGTCTCAGTAGGATTCTATAAACCTGCAGACATACGCTTATTTGGATGATACAAGACACATGATTGATGAATTAAATGAACATACAACATTATGCGTAGCAAGCTAAATTATAAAGCATGGGGCCAAAGGAAATGATGTCAACAACATATCATTAGGGTCATGCTTGTACACTACTATAACCACAAAATAAACAATTCTTTATCACAGAATACCCTTCACTTCCTTTAATTTTTTTGGTGAAAATATAAATGTCAGTAAACAAAGTTATTAACATTAATTGAGAAAGAGAAATAAACTTAGCACCATTAACACATATTTAGAAAACTATAATGCGTAAATGATGTAATTGGAAACATAGTTTCATTAATCATAAGATGTTAGAAACTGAAAAAGAGAATACTCATAGTGTTCACACATTTACCAACATCAGATCCAAAAATGGAGCGAACAAATGCTTGTATCCATACTAAAAAATGTGTAGTCCTACTATACAATGCTCTATATCTCTTTGAGTCCCAAACAAAATTTCCTTTACAATCTCCCGAAGGAAGTATTTATAGACCAAAACTCGCCTTTTGGGCTTCCCTGACTTTTTGTCTTCCTGACCGTTGGGTTGCCTCACGACTTAGGAGATTTTGTGACCTGCGACCTCAGCCACTATTGCAACTTGCGACCCCACTAGATTTTGCAACTTGCGACCTCGAGTAATCTGTGACCTCCTCGTGACTCGGTGAAGGTCACACAATCGGGTAGTCGCAATAGTTGAAGCCTCCCTCAGATGTGTTGTTTTGCGACCTTGCGACTTCATTGGATTTTGCAACCTGCGACCTCTAACAATCTGTGACCTGCAACCTTTGGGAATTTGCGACCCTGGGAAATCTGTGACTTGTGACCCTGAGAGAATCTGCGATTTGCGACTTGGTCCATTTGCGACCTACGTCCCAGGGGTTACTTGCGGCTTGCAACCTTGTGAAATTTGTGACTTGCGACCTTGGGAAATTTGCGACCTGCGACCCCACTGGATTTTGTGACTTATGACCTCGACCAATATGACCTCCTCGCAACTCAGTGAAGGTCACACAGTCAGGTAATCGGAATAGTTGAAGCCTCCCTTGGATGTGTTGCTTTGCGACCTTGCGACTTCATTGGATTTTGCGACTTGCGACCTCTAAAAATCTGCGACCTGCAACCTTTGGGAATTTGCGATTGTGACCTGCGACCCTGGGCAATCTGTGACTTGCGACCCTGAGAGAATCTGTGACTTGCAACCTGGTCCATTTGTGACCTGTGACCTAGGGGTTACTTGCGGCTTGCGACCTTGTGAAATTTGCGACCTGCGACCTCAGGCAATTTGTGACCTTCTCTGGGTTTCACAGCAAGATTTATTTTCCTCCATCTTTTTCTCGTGAAAATGACTAAGTACCTTTGCGGTTATTTCATGCTTTGAAAGGATCCACCTTTTCTGCCAGAGAAGATCCTAGCTTCGGCTCTGCGCACCGACCACCTATACCTACAAACAACGTATATGGGTCATAAGTCTTCAAAATATTGATGCTAAAGCACATTTAGTTAGCTGAAGGAATGATTTAGAAAATAATAAAATTAGACCCCTGGGTGGGTTAGTTTGTAGTTACCTTTTAGAGGATGATGCCCCTCAAATAATCTACATGAGCTTATGAGCTTAAATGAAGTACCCAAACAAAATGCCTAATGATCCATGGTGAGAGGGCTTCTAACGAATATACTTAATGCACAAAGAAGTTTCCATTCGAGTGTATGCATGATGATCCCTCCACACATGGCATGGCTGTGGCGAAAGAATATCGTCATGATGGTGAGAAGGTTCGATGACTATGGACAGGGTCAAAACCTTGAGGGCAAAGCAAGCAGGGGGACCCGAAATTTTAGATATACCCAAAATTTTGGGTGGTGTTGTAGCAGCTACAACACCCCCATATTGTTATTTTTGTGCCCTTACATTATTTATTTTATGTAGGATCTGATCATATTGTGACCCCTCTGACTCCTATATATACTAAGGAGGTCTTGTAATTTGTATTTTTATACGGAAAATTATCCTCCACAGACAGAGGAAAACACCCTAGACCTAGTGGTTAGCCTAGTAACAACAAGGGGGAAAAGCACACTTGTATTCCTTTAGAGAAACTAACATGAAGAAGAAGGAAGATTTACTTGGATTTCAAAGTCTCTTTCTCCTCGCTTGAACTTTTTTTCTCTCGCTCCAAGTGCTTCGATCTACACCTACAACACAAGCGAGATAAGAAAATGCTACACAAACAAGTACATCTATACAAATTCATCCATTCAATGAATAATAAACTTTGAAATAAAATTTTAACCATATATGGTACAAATGTATAAGGAAACAAGATAAATTTGCATTAAATGGATTAGGATAAGTTACAATAAAGTGATCAATGACTTGTAGATGTATCTCAAAGCTAATGTACTCCTTCCTTTATCTCAAAGAAATATCCAATCCTCCACCCAAGGAGCATAAATGATATGTTTTTAAGCTCAATCTAGCAACATAAGGATGCAAGAAAGGTCCTAAAACTCCAACCTTGAGCTCTTATAAAAGGGTAAAATTGAGGGACAAAATTTTAGTTTTTGGTTTTACCAATATAGGCTTGAGATCCATTAAAGGTTGGAAATCAGTTTAAGAGATTAAAGTAATCCCATGATCATAGGAGTTCGAGGTCAATTTTGATAGTAAATGGTTGAAACTACTTTATAATATTTTAGAAGTGGAATCTTTGAGATAAAATATCTCATTTCCCAAAAATCCAGAATTGGTTCACCTACAGTAACTTGAAGACTGCGTTGGCAGCCTTTTGCTCAATTATGTACCAGATCTGGGGTACGAGGGCACAATGATGGTACTTGCTGATATGGAATTATGAAAGAACGAAAAAAAATACAGATATAAACGTAAACATAAATATGTAGCATAATTAAATATTCATTTCATTAATATCAAATAACTAAAATATGCTTACATACAGAATAGAAATAAATTAGCTCGGGTGATGGTAACTTGTCTCTGAGAAGAGATGTGGCAACTACATGCCTATGAATTATGTTACAATGAGGCTTGAAGGCCTATTTATTATTTATAAATAATGGAAAACCATATACATTCAAAAACCTAACCCTAGGAGACGAAGCACAAAAATTGTGGGCACCGTTGGTGTAAATTGGTACATTAACTTCCTGAGGTCATACCTTTGGCATATGATCTCTATTTTATGCGCGTGATACCTTGTCAAAAATATGTCCAAGGACTACAATTTTTTACTACAAATGTGATTTAGTGACTCATATTTTCCTGTTTTCCAAAAAATATCGTTTAGGGCCTCAAAAAAGCTTCAGAAGTTCAAGACCCCAAAAATTGCCAAAAATAGTAAACTATGCTACAATTATGGAAACTGGCAGAAATAATGGTACAATGGTGAGGACCAAGTGGAATAGGTGGGTTGCCACCAATATACACCTAGATCATTCATTTCCCCTTAGGAAGCAATGTTCCCCATTGTGTTTAGTGCCTCCATGAGATGGGGAAACTTTTTTAGAACTTGGTCCCTTATAAGAAACTTGCCTTGGTGCAGGAATTGGCCAACTTTGACAACCTGATATAGTTTGATATTATACTAGAAATTATTCTTTATTTTAATGCCCATGATATGATCAGTTTTGTATTGTTACATGTATTATAGGTTTAGCTATGTTGGTGTGAGTTGTTCTGCAATGTTTGATTTGTCTAGTAATGGTGGAAAGTATGGTCGAAGGCGGTCCACATTGAACACTTGGTGCAGGCCAAGGAATGGGGGAATGATTATCTTGAAATAATTGTCTCCAATAGCCTTAGTGATGGTTGAAAGCCCATATCTGAGCAGGGGAATCTTGCGGTGAGCCCCAATGAGGCGCTCCTTTTGCTAATGTAACCAAAATTTTGTCTCCCTGGACCTCCCAAATACACCAAAATGTCCAGCGACCTGACTATAGTGGGCCTCCCAAATCATCTTGGCACACTCACTTGAAGGAACACAAAGGAATTCTAGGAGGCATAACAATGCATCTTGGAGGTGAAATTATAGAACTTGCGTACCTTCCAGGAGCATATGGTATGTGGTGCCAAATTTTGGATCACTCTTATAAAGATGTTGCCATATTGAAGTCTCGTTCCCACAAGAGTCTAGCATAGTGGTCAGCATAATAAGCGGTGGTCATATGAGGTAGAGTAAAACATTATTGGTGTTTCCCTTCTTGTAATTAATGTTCAAATGGAACTGTTGCAGATATTTAGACCATTTTTTATGATGATCGTTCTGTAACTTTCCTTATGTCTGTATGAACTACAGGGGATAGTGGTTTCTGTTGATGACCATTTAATTCCCTGGAATGTAATGATTCCATTTTTGGAAGGCCTACACAATGGAATACATCTCTTTTTCATATGTGGGATAATTTCAAACTGTATATGAAATTTTCTCACTATGATATGCCACCGGATTCCCCTGTTGGGTAATAACTACACCAACAACATAGTTGGAGGCATCTGTCTCAATTTCAAATGGTTGTTGCAGGTCTAGTAATGTGAGCACTGGTGTAGAGAATAAGTGATGCTTCAACTTGGAAAAATGCTTCTATTGGGATTCAGACCAAAATAAATTTTATTTCGCTTCGCCCTTGGTGACTTTAGTCAAAGGCCAAGTGATATGATAGAATCCCAACATCAACTTACGATAGAAATTGGCAAGATATATAAAGATGTGGAGCTCTGTTAGAGTGGTTGGGGATGACCAATCCCAAATAACCTATATCTTGTTTGGGTCCACATGCACATCCTCCTCATCAATGATGTACCCCAAATATTGAACCTGGTTCATACCAAAAGTGAATTTTTCCAAATTGGCACACGATTTGTGTTGTTGTAGGGTTTGGAGGACCTATTGAATATGGTGTATGTGTTCTTCTCAAATCTAGTTGAAGATCAGGATGTCATCTAGATACACTACTACGAACGAGTTGGTGAAGCGCCTTAATATGTTTTCCATCAGTCGCATGAAGTTTGTGGAGGAATTTGTCAACCCAAAAGGTATGACCAACCAATTTAAAATTCCCTCCTTGTATTTTAAGGAACACTTCTAGACATCGGAGGGTTCAATTGGTACCTGGTGATAACCGGACTTCAAGTCAATCTTGCTGAAATATTTGACCCCCTCGCGCTAGTCTAGAAGGTCATCAATCCATGGGATTGGATATCTATTTAGAAAAGTGATCCTATTCAACACCTGATAGTCAATAAAAATCCTCTAGGCTCCATCCTTCTTCTATACCAACACGAACGGGCTCCCATAGGGTGATGAACTTGGCTTGATGTGCCCTTTCTGTAACAACTCCTGAATTTGCCTCTTGATTTTATCATTCTCCAGAACAGAGCATCAGTAGATTATTCCATTTGGTATAGACACGCCCAAGATCATATCGATGGAGTTCTTGACTTGAAAATCTAGAGGCACCCATGTGGATGAGGTGAAGATATCCCTATACTCCTCCATGACCTTGTATATTGTTGAAAATACAGCAAGATGATGGAGCTTAGTGAAATGAAGGTATTTACCTAAATTGAGCCTGAGCATTCTGGCCTTAATCATTTTAATTTATCATCACTATTTTTGAACATATAGGAGCATAAGTCAGGGGTTTGGTTTATTGTTGCAGGGTATTGGTCATGTGTTGTTAAAAAAGATGGACCTCTATTTTTGACCTATAGGTCGATGTCTATTTTTAGACTGCCTATCCTAAAAATAGGGAAGTCAAATATTATTTACCCTTAATAATATTTGGACTATAAACTTCAGTTTACTCTCTTGGAGCACTTCAGTTCGAGCCTTGGAAGTGGCTCATGCATATGACAGAGGAATTATGCTACTCCTAAGGGTTTGGTGAGCTCATGCATGGTTGACTTCAGTTAGGACTTCAGTGACATAATTTTGGTGGAGTTGATGAGATAGATAGTGGAGTTGTGTTCGGTTTAACTTAGTTGAACTAGTTGAGATTAGTTTAACTAGCTAATCAACTAGTAATGAGTGGAGTGAATTAAATATTATTTAATTCAGTGTTATCAACTATCATTATTAATAAGGAACACATCGTATCCTCTGTTGTGGGCAGTTCCATGGAGACAGTGAAGAGGTAGATGAAGTTGAGTTGCTTCTGATGGCAACATTTCTTCATGATTGCACCACACTTGGAGAGAGGAAAAGAATTTACACTGATGATTGTTTATCAAGTAAAGGAGATTAGACCTTTGTTCTCTATTTGAAGCAGGCCATGAGTTATTTTAGTAAGAAGCTGAAGGCAATTGAGTGGTGAGTTTTGGGCCAGTGATCAAATAAACACAGTTTGTGTGTAACTTCATGGAAAATGCTGAAATTGCTTGTGAGGAAGTATTATCTCTGATTTCTTTACATATTTAATATCCATTCTACATGCATACATCATTTATGAGAATTTATATTCTCTAGATTTCTATACCTCTGTTGTTAGTATTATAATGTGATGGAATTGATGTTATAAGCTTGTTTTATTTCCGCATGTGTGATGATCTGAGTGGAAGAGATTATGTGTTGCATATGAATTCGAATTGATATGTGATCAGGATAGTCTCGGTGGATAATTAATCACTATTCAGCAAATTTCTACATATATTTGTTGTTTCCATGCAAAGAATACCTCTCTAGAGGTTGTGTTTGTGGCCATAATATTCCTATTTCTATGAGGACGAATCATAAGGAGGACAAATTTCTTGATTTGGGAAATGATATTACTACATTGTTTAGCAAAAATCAAAGAAAAGGTGGTAGGTGGTGCTACCTCTAGTATCTTGCACAATTTCTGACCTAAAGTAATAATAACAAAAAAAGGTATAGATTCATATATAACATGACGCTTTCGTAGGTATGGCTGACCTAATAAAACATCATATACTTCCAGAGGGACAACATCCCACAATACCTCATCTACAAAGGGCTTGATGCTATAAGGCAAGCGACAGTGTTGGCTGACATGGAGATCTCGCCCTTGGTGGAGCCACTCAATGGTGTACAGATGTGGGTGCAAAGTTGTTGGCAACTTCAATCTCTTAATGACCTTGGTCGAGATCATGTTATTTTGGCCCTCGTTGTCAATGATGAACTACACCAATGAAACCTTTACCCACATCTTCGAGTGGAAGAGGCGCTCCTCCTCGTCTGCATCCTTAAGTTATGAATTTTTTAGCATGGTGGTGGATACCGTCATGTTGAATTCGATGTCAATGATATGATTTCCCTTCTCAGATCCCTTCCTGGGTTCCATCTCTGAATCAGGGCATTCATTTGTCTATGAGTCTTTTAGCTCGACCATCAGTGCCTGCTTCACGTGACATTCGTTTGTGATCCGAGTTGGATTTTATGGAGCTCACAACACTTGTTGGTGTCTTTCTTCACCTTCTAATTATTCTTGGCTTGGGGCTTCAAGGATTTTTCCTAGGGGTCACGGCCTAACTCTTCCCTTTTTTATGTGGCTTGGGGGCACCTTTTCTCTTCTCTGAGTTCGCAGATCCAACATCTCGCTTCTTCTACTTGAATTTCTCCTAAATATTGATAACATATCGATATGTTGCACCAAGTGAGGAGGTGTCTGAGAACTCCATTTCCTCCTAAATTTATTTTTGCAAACAATTAAGATACTTTAACAATAGATGTTTTTCATAATATTTGATACCCAAATTTGTGCGCAATGTATGGAAAATATTTGTCAGCTAATGCACATATTGATCTCATTGTTGTTGCAGTGTATTCCATTGTATGTACTTGTCCTCGTAGATCCCCATGAGGTAATTTATTCCTTCATGTAAAATTAAAAATAATTCCAAGTAGGTGCAGTTCTCTCTCTTACCTCTATTCATAGAATTTTTCCTAGTAGTCCTTGACATGGGGGCAATTTTAAGGAGTGCAAAAGTAATATTTTCCCTATTAGAAAAATCATGAACTAGAAAATATCCTTCCAACATATTTAACCATCTATATATGACATCTACATTTATTTGACCTTCAAAAATGTGAATGTAAAATTTTAATTGTACCTTGAAGGAGTGGCACCTCCAGAGTGATTTTCAGATGAAGATGTGTCACTTGTGGGCACTCGTCGAAGGATCTGGGAAAACTTATCCATCATCGCGTTCCTTTGTCGCTCAAGGGCTTATTCGATCAATATTTTGAACGTATTTCCTACTCCCTCTTATTTATTTTCATCCTCCATGGGAGAATGTTGAGTTTGCAAGGCCAGTATTGCAAAGGTTCAACCAATTTGAACCCTAACACCTTATACCCCGAACTCATTGGGGACATGCAAAGAAAAACAAAGAAAGAGTAGACCACTATGATACCATTGATTAAGAATTATGCAAGAATGAAAAAAAACACAAATATAAATGTAAACACAAATATGGACCATAAATAAATATTCATTTCAGTAATATCAAAGAACTGAAAGATGCTTACATACAAAATGGAAATAAACTAGCTCGGACAATGGTAGCTTATCTCTGAGAAGATATGTGGCAGCTACATGCATATGAAATATGTTAAAAAGATGCTAAAAGGCCTATTTATTATTAATAAACAATGGAAAACTTTAAAATCCAAAAACCTAACCCTAGGAGATGAAGCGCCAAAACTTGGGCCCCGTTGGGGTAAATTGGTACATCAACTTCCCAGGGTCATAACTTTGGCATATGATCTCTATTTGATGCGCATGATACCTCATTAGAAATATATATTTGAGGACTAAAAATTTAGACTAAAAATGTGATTCAAAGACTCATTTTTTCCTGTTTTCCAAAAAAATTCTTTAGGGCCTCAAAAAAGCTTTGGAAGTTCAGGACCCCAAAAATTGCCAAAAATAGTAAATTGTGCTACAATTACAAAAACTGAAAGAAATAATGATACAATGGTGGGGGTAAGAGTGGAATATGTGGGTGGCCATTAATATCACCTAGATCAGTCCTCCCCCATTAGGAAGAAATGGTACCCATTGTGCTTAGTGCCTCCATGAGACGGGGAAACTTCTGCTGAACTAGGTCCCTAGTAAGCCACTTGCCTTGGTGTAGGAGTTGGTCAAATTTGACAACCAAATATAGTTGGATCTTCTACTAGAGAGTGTTATTGATCTACATGTCCATGATCCAACCAGTTTTGTCTTTTTCCATGCAGTCTAGGTTTAGCTTTGTGTGTGTGAGTTGTTCTGCAATGTTTGATGTGTCCAGTAATGGTGGAAAGTATAGCGGAAGGCAAACCACATTGAACAATGGGTGCACGACAAGGAATGGGAAATGTTAAGCTTGAAATAATTATCTCTGACATCCTTAGTGATGGTGTAAGGCCCATATTGGAGCAGGTGAATCTTGTGGTGGGCCCCACTGAGGTGCTCCTTCTACAAATGTAACCAAACTTTGTCGCCCACCTGGAACTTGTGTGGCACCCGATTATAATCATGAATTTGTTTATATTTATAATTTTATATGTCCAATATGTCATAGACATAGTGGAATATGTGCTAAATTCATTCAATTAATGTATTAGTTGTATCAGCTTTGTACTGGACATGCGATGAATCTGCCTAAGTTGTTGCTTGTGGTATGGAAATATCAATGGGACATAGCGGTTGGAATCCAAATCACACCTAAAAGGGGTTGTTTCCATTTGAGTTCTGGAGAGTTTTCTTGTATTTGTGTTGGAAATATGAGAGCCTTGGCATCCCATGTGCATGGATGCTTCGAGTTTTACATGCGCAAAATGTGTACGATCATCCTATTGACGACCTCTATCTTGCCATCAGTTTGGGGATGGAAGATCGTGGACTTAGTGATCTCGGTATCCAACAATGACCAGAGGCTTGATTAGAATGTGCTTAGTAACCTATTGTCCCAATATGAGATGATGCATTGTGGGATCCAAAAGTGTACCCATACTCATTCAAATAAGATTTTGGCAGTGGCTTTTGTTGCGATACTCTTCTCGCGGGCCGCCAAAATGGCCATCTTAGAGAATCTATCAATGACCAGGAAAACATAGTCATTTCCATGCTTGGGGAAGGAAGGTTTGACATGTAATCCGTAGACATGGATTCACAAGGCTGACTAGGAATAGGAAGAGAAGCATACAAGCCTTTCTTATTAATTGTAAGTTTGAAAATAGCATAGGAAGTGCAGGATTTGATGTACTTCCCAACATCTTGTCGAAGTTTCAACCAATAAAAATAATTCTGCAACACTGCCACTATCTTCTCTACACCAAAATTTCCAATGACCCGACTGTAGAGCACCTCCCAAATCATCTTGTCACACTCGCTTGAAGGAACATAGAGGTGTCCCAGGTGGCATAATAGTGTGTCTTAGAGGTGAAAGTCTAAAACTTGCTCACCTTCCAAGAACATATTCTATGTGGTGTCGAATTTTGGATCACTCTTCTAAATATGAAAACATCTTGAAGTCTCATGCCCACAAGAGTCGAGCATAGTGGTCAATGCCATAACTGACGGTCATTTGAGGAAGTCTGCAACGATATTGGTGTTGCCCTTCTTGTACTTAATGTTCAAATGGAATTATTGCAAATATGTGGACCATTTCTTATGGTGATTGTCCTGCAACTTTCCTTGTGTCTGTATAAACTGCAAGGGTTGGTGGTCTATGTGGATGAATATTTCCTTCCCCAGAATGTAATGCTTCCATTTTGGTAGGCCTGCACAATGGAATACATCTCTTTGGCATAGGTGGGATACTTTCAGACTGTATCTGTGTTATGAAACCATCACCCAAAATAGAATAAAATAGATATCAACGCCTTAGAAATCAGCCACTTTGAGGGTTAACCTCCTTTACATTACATAAATGAAAAATTATTGGATGATACAAATGAAAAAACCTCCTTTCTATATATAGGATTCCATGGGGTCACAATATAATCCTAGCCGACCTAACAATAATAATGTAAGGGCACAATAATAATAATATGGGGGTTACAAAGGTACAACAATAACAATAAGGGGGCTACACTAACAACAATAAGGGACTACACTAGTAATAAAGGGACCTAACATGCCCCTCTCATTCAAAAAATTGTTTTCCTCAATGCTTGAGCAACTCTAGATGCTTATGTATAAAATTATCATCCTCCTATGTAGAATCTTCAGTGGGTAAGTTCTTCCACTTGATGAGATACTCTAAAATTGATCAATTTCGTAGCTGTCGAGTTCTTGTTTCCGTGACTTCTCAGGTTCCAACATTATTTTTCCTTCCTCATCAAGTTCTGGAAATATTGTTTGAATGGGAAGTTTGCCACCTATAACCTTCTTTAAACATGAAACATGGAAAACTGGATGCATTCGAGAAGCAGGAGGCTCCAATTTGTATGCCATAGTACCAATCTTTTGCAACACCTTGTAAGGACCATAGTACTTTAGCGATAATTTATTATCCTTCTTAGCTTGCTTGAGGGACATTTTCTTGTATGGTTGTAGCCGTAAAAATACCCAGTCTCCTACATCAAAACTTCTCTTGCTGTGATGTTGATCTGCCTGTTGTTTCATTCTATTTTTTTCCAAATTTAGGTTATCCTTTAAGAGTTGGAGAACTTGTTCCTGATGCTTGATGTTATCTTCCACTGCTTGAACCTTAAATTTTCTCTTAAATATGATGTGATGGACGGTGGATGATATCGATAAAGTGCCATAAATGGGGTCATTTTTGCTGCGGTATGAAAGGAAGTGTTATACCACCATTCAGCCAGAGGTAACCACTTGACCCATTGTGTTTGTTTATTAGATACAAAACAACGAAGATATCCTTCCAAACATTTGTTCACTATCTCAGTTTTCCCATCAGATTGAGGATGATAAGATGAGTTATGAGCTAGTTGAGTACCCAAACAAGGAAATAATTATGTCCAAACATTTCCAGTAAAAATGGGATCTCTGTCTCTTACAATAATCTTTGGGTTTCCATGTAGCTTTTGAATTGTTTCCATAAATGTAGTAGCAATTTTACTTGCTTTAAATGGATGAGATAATGCACAAAAGTGTGTATACTTGGTAAGTCTATCAAATACCACCATGATGACACTCTTTCCTTTGGACTTATGTAAACTTGTGATAAAATCCATTGAAATCTCCTCCCAACATTGACTTGGAATGGATAAAGGTTGTAGAAAACCTGGGGTCTTAATTGTCTCAATTTTATTTTGCTGACAAACTAAACATTCTACCAAAAACTTTTGAATATCAGATTTAAGTCCATCCCAAAAAAATTATTTCTTCACCTTGTAGTAAGTTTTTAAAAATCCCGAGTGTCCTAAGGGATAAGTGTGCAATTCCAAAAGAATATTTTGTTTTAGTTTGGAATTATTACAAATATATAAGTGATCTTTGTACCATAAGGAATAATTTTACCAACTAAATGTATCAGATGTACTAGGATCTTGCTCCAACTTTTGAATGAGTGTCCACACTTCTTCTTCTTTCTTCCATTCATCCCTTGCTTCGGTTATCCATTCTGGTTGAATAATAGAAATGGCACAAAGCAATGCTTCCACCTCTTCATCCTTTCTTGAGAGTGAATTTGCAACAACATTTAGCTTCTCTTTTTTGTAGATGATTTCAAAGTCATAACCCAACATCTTTGTGACCCATTTTTGCTACTCTTCTAAAGAAAATTTTTGTTCCAAAAAGTATTTAAGACTATCATGATCAGTTTTTACCTTGAAGTGTCTTCCCATTAGGTAAGGTCATCATTTCTTTAGTGCATCTAGTATTGCCAACATTTCCTTCTCATAAATAGATTTCTGTAAATAATTTCCTTTGATTGGATGAATTTCAAAAGCAATGGGTCTTCCTTCTTACATTAAAACAACACCAATTCCATTTCCTGAGGCATCACATTCCACAATAAAGGTTTTTTTGAAGTCTGGCATAGCTAAGACCAGTGCTAGGCACATTGCCTCTTTAAGATGTTCAAAGGCCTTAGTTGCTTCAGGAGTCCATGAAAATGAATATTTCTTTTATAATGTTATTAGAGGTGATGCTATTCTCCCATAATTCTTAATAAACTTGCGATAAAACCCTGTTAACCCGAGAAATCCTCACAACTGCTTTATGGTTGTTGGGACTTTCCATTCCTTAATGGATTTAATTTTGTTATGGTCTACCTCAACACCCTTGTGTGATACAATATGACCCAGATATTCCATCTCGTGTACTCCAAAGAAACATTTGGAGGTTTTTGCATATAATTGTTTCTCTTCCAATAGTTTAAGCACCCTATCAACATGTTGAACATGATCCTTCCAAGACCTGCTGTAGATTATTATATCATCAAAAAATACTAACACAAAATTTCTAAGGGTTTGAAAATGGAATTCATAAGCCCTTGAAATGTAGAAGGTGCATTGGTAAGGCCAAAATGCATGACCAAAAATTCATAACGACCCTCATGAGTTTGAAATATTGTTTTCAGAATATCTTCAGTCTTCATTCTAATTTGACGATATCGTGAACGAAGATCCAACTTGGTAAAATAAATTTCTCCATGTATTTCATCCAATAATTCATCAATCACAGGAATGGGAAATTGATCTTTAATAGTGAGCTTATTGAGCTCCCTATAATCCGAACACATGCACCACGATCCATCCTTCTTGTGCACCAATACAATTGGAGCAGAGAAAGAAATTTGACTTGGTTGAATTATACCAGCCTCTAACATTTCTGGAATCATACGTTCAATTTTGCTCTTTTGGACATGAGGATATTTTTAAGGCCTAATGTTTGGAGGAACACTTCCTGGAATAAAATTAATAGCATGATCATGATCATGAATAAGTAGGAGTCCTTTGGGAGTTTCAAACACCTTGGAATGATTGTCCAAGACTTTTTGGAGATCTGGAGAAATAGATGATTTCTATGTTGGAACTTCTAGTGAGCATGATCATGCAATTATGCCTTGTTGTTATTTCTTCAAAATATTTAGCATGAAATTAGAGCTTATTATATTTCCCAGCTTCCCAATTATACCCCATAATTCAACTTCCTTTCCTTCCAAAAAAAAATTCAAGAAACGTTCTTGAAAATTAAAAGCTACCATCCCCAAAGATTGTAACCATTGTACTCCTAGTACAACATTAGCACCTCCCATTGGAATGGAAAGAATTGGACTATTCAATACATATTCCCCCATGGTTAGCTTGATATTATTGCATTTTACAGAGCACTTTATAGTCCCTCCATTTGCAACCATCACTTGAAACTATGGTGTTGGGTATAGGAAGCATTTCAATTCCTTGGCTACCTTACAATGAATAAAATTATGGGTACTACCTGAGTCAATCAACACTATTACCTTTTTCTTCTTGATATGTCCTTCTATCTTGAGATTTTGAGGAGTGGTAATTCCTGCCAATGCATTACAGGATATGGTAAGACTCATTTCTTCTTTCTCTAGGGTTGGTTCATGGTGTATATCCTCTTCTTTTGAAGTTTCTTATTCATTTTCTTCCTCCTCTTCACAATCTATGTAAAATAATTTCTTCTCAGCACACTTATGAACTTTAATGTATTTTCTATCAAAACTGTAGCAAGTCCCTTTTTCTCTTTTTTCTTCCAATTGTTGTGGTGTCAACCTTGTAGGTTGTGGAAGTCTAGGAGTAGAAACACTTCCATATTTATAAATGTGAGTGGTAGGCTTCCTTGTCACCATAATTTTACATTCAATTTTTCTTTCTAACCTGAATGCCTTCTCCAATGAATTAGGTTCCCAAAGGCAAACCTCATGTTGGATGTTATGCTTTAAAGTCCCTATGAATACATCAATCCTGTGTTCCTTTAGAATATCAACTACTCTTATATTCAATTTTTGGAAGTCCTCAATGTGCTCCACCACTGAACCCTTTTGTTTGATATTTATCAATTGGCTAAAGAAGGTGTTGCTCTTTGTATCCTCATAATGTGCTATCATTTCCTCCGTAAAAATTGACCAAGTGACAATTTTTTTACGGGAGGAAAGCCATTGATACCATACAAATGTATTTTGTTCTAAATATAAAGTTGCAAGGCGTACCTTTTGTGTGTTTTTCACATTATTGAGATCAAAATATTTCTCCATCTGTAGTATCCATGTTACAAGATCCTTTCTATTAAACTTCCTCATATCGATCTTTGGAATATGGTAGGTCTTCAATCCAACATTAGAGTTTATGAAATAAAGATTAACATTTATTTTGTTCTCATCATGAGTTTCCTCTACAATATTTTCTCCATTAGGAATAATTTCTTGTATCAAATTTATCAAACCTTCCTTCAAACCTTCCATGTCTGCTTTGATATCATTCTTCATGTATTCCTTTTTTTCTTCCATGTATTCCATGCCATTCTTCAAACCATCCATCTTAGCTTCCACGCATTTCTTCAAACCATCCATATTAGCTTCCATTCCCTTCTTCAAACCATCCATATTATCTTCCATGCCTTTCTTCAAAACATCCCTTTCATTTTTTGTTGCTCTTTGTGAGAGATAAATTTGGTGCACTTTCTCTTGTAATTTTGATATATCATGTTGCACTTCGTCCTCTTCATGAGTCATAGTAGAGTATTATGAGGGCTTAATGGGTGTTGAATTCTTTTTAGGGGGGGCATTTTAGAACCCAATATTGATATCTATGCTTCAATATGCCCTTGGAATCACTTCAAACTGATTTTCAAACAAGACTTATGCAATTTGAAAAACAAAATACACACCTTTTTCTTGCTTTTGAGGAGCTCAATATTTAAACTAAATTATATATATGATTTCAGATCTTCAATATATGAAATTCATTCATGTAGTAGCCCTGTGAATCTTCTTTCGAATGCCACATGTTTTACTTGATTTTGATTCTTCAAGGAAAAGTTATGTCCAAACTCCCACAATGACCTAATTATGGATTGGTTCAGTACAACAAACTTGTACGGCGTTCCACGTGTCTCGGTTTCCTCCTTCAGCTCTGAAATTTATACAAAGGAAACTAAAGTCCATGTAAATTTGGCCACTTTTTACATAATTCAAATCCAATTCTTAGAGAGAGAGTTATGGCGATTTTACCAAGGTCACCTCTTTTAGATGAAATTTGGGAACCTACAAAAACTCTAACTTTCATAGATCATATCTTCGAAAATATTGCGAACCAAGATCTAAAATTTTTACACAATGTTCCTCAATATTTCTTAGAAATGGGTTTTTTGTTTTATTGTCTAAAGCCTTGTAGAAAAAAAATTATATCAAAAATTCCATGATGACCTGTTTTAAGCAGTGAAACCCTAGAATCCAAAGCTCTGTTTCTAAATGTTATGAAACTAGCTCCAAAAATAGAAGAAAATATATATCAACACCTTATAAATCAACCACTTCGAGGGGTAAACCTCCTTTACATTATATAAATGAATAATTATTGGATGATACAAATGAAAAAACCTCCTTTCTATATATAGGAGTCTGTGGGGTCACAATATAATCCTAGCCGACCTAACAATAATAAATGATTGTCTATTGGAAATTTCTGTGTCCAGAAAACTATAGAGAGAGTAAGGTTGATGTAAGGGCACAATAATAAAAATATGGGGGTTACAAGGGTACAACAATAACAATAAGGGGGCTAAACTAATAATTATAAGGGACTACACTAATAATATAGGGGCCTAACAATATGAAAGTGCCTCGGTATGATATTCCATTGGATGCACCTGCTGTGTAAGAATTGCACCAACAACATAGTCAGAGACATTTGTCTCAACTTCAAATGGTTGTTGTAGGTCTAGTAATGTGAGAATTAGTGCAGCGCAGAGGTGATGCTTCAACTCAGCAAATTCCTTCTATTGGGATTTAGACCAAAAGAAATTTTATTTTGCTCTGCCCTTGGTGACTTGACCCAAAGGTCAAGTGATATGAGAGAATCCCAACACGAACCTGCGACATAAATTGGCAAGACCTTAAAAGTTGCAGAGCTCTTTTAGAGTGTTTGGGGCAAGCCAATCCCAAATAACTTGTATCTTGGCTATGTCTACATGCACACCCCTCTCATCAATTATGTACCCCAGATATTTAACCTAGATCGTACCAAAAGTGAATTTCTCCAAATTGGTACACATTTTTTGTTGTCGCAAGGTTTGGAGGACCTGCCGAATATGATGTATGTGCTCTTCCTAACTCTGGCTAAAGATCAAGACGTCAACTAGATACACTACCATGAACGAGTTGGTGAAGGGCCCAAATATGTTTTCCATCGGCGGCATGAAGGTTGCGAGGGCATTTTTCAACCCAAAAGGCATGACTAGCCAATCGAAAAGGCCCTCCTTGGACTTGAAGGCAATATTCCAAACATCGGAGGGTTCAATTGGTAACTGGTGATAACTGGACTTCAAGTCAATCTTGCTGAAATATTTTTCCCCTTGAGGTTTTCCAAAAGGTCATTAATCTGTGGGATTGGATACCCATTCATCACCCGATAGTCAATACAAATCCTCCAGGTTCCATCCTTCTTTTGTACCAACACAATCAGGCTCTCACAAGGTAATGAACTTGGCTTGATGTTCCCTTTATGCAATATCTCCTAAATATTCCTCTTGATTTCATCGTTCTCAAGAATAGCGCATCATAGATTGGTCCATTGGGTAGTGACACGCCTGGGGTTAGATCAATGGAGTGCTTGACCTGACAGTGTAGGGGTACCCCTGTGGGTGAGGTGAAGATGTCCCTGTACGTCTCCACAACCTTGTCCATATGTTTTTGTTGTGTGAAGTATCCCTTTCTAAAGGTTGTGGATGTGGCCACAATATTCCTCTTTCTCTGAGGGTGAATCATAAGGAATAAAAATTTCACAGTATGGTAAATGGTCTTACGACATTGTTTAGCAGAAATAAAAGAAAAGACGGTAGGTTGTGCTACCTATGTTATCCTGTAAAATACCCAAATTAATAATGATAGAATGAGGTCTAGATTCATATACAACATATTGCTTCCATAGGTATGTTTGACCTAATAAAACTTCACAAAATTCAAAATGGGAAACATCACACAATACCTCATCTACAAAGGGCTCGATGTGATAGAAATTGGCAAGACCAAGAGAGTTGTGGAGCTCTGTTAGAGTGGGCGGGGTTGGCCAATATCGAATAACTTTTATCTTGGTTGGGTTTACATGCACACCCCTCCCATCAATGATGTATCTAAAATATTGAACCTGGTTCATACCAAATGTGCATTTCTCCATATTTTCACACATGCTTTGTTGTTGCAGGGTTGGAGGACCTACCAATATGGTGTATGTGCTCTTCCAAACTCTGGCTGAAGATTAGGATGTCTTCTAGATACACTACCATGAATGAGTTGGTGAAGGAGCACAATATTTAGTCCATTAGCTATATGAATGTTGTGGGGGAATTTTTCAACCCAAAAGTCATGACCAACCATTCGAAAAGGCTTTCCTTGTATTTAAAGGAAATCTCCCACACATCGAAGGGTTCAATTGGTACCTGGTGATAACCAAACTTCAAGTCAATTTTGTTGAAATATTCCCCCCCCTGGAGTTAGTTCAGAAGGTCATGAATCCGTGGGATTGGATACCTATTTTAGACAGTGATCTTATTCAATGCCCAATAGTTAATATAGAGCCTCTAGGTTCAATCCTTCTTCTGTAAAAACACGATCGGGCTCCCACAAGATGTTGAAATTGGCCTCATGTTCCCTTTCTACAAAAACTCTTGAATTTTTCTCTTGATTTTATCATTCTCCATAAAAAAATGTTAGTATATTGGTCCATTTTGTAGCGGCACACCTAAGGTCAAATAGATGGAGTGATTGACCTGACAATGTAGGTGTACCCCTGTGAGTGAGATGAAGATGTCCCTATACTCCGCAATATTGTCCATCTGCTACTACCATGCAAAGGAGCCTTATCTAGAGGCTTTGGATGTGGCCACGATCTTCCTCTTGCTCCGAGGGAGAATCATAAGGAAGAAAAATTTACTGGTATGAGAAATGATCTTACTGCATTGTTTAGTAGAAATCAAAGAAAAGGCGATAGGCGACACTACCTTTGGTATCCTATATAATTTCTGACCCAAAGGAATAATAATAGAAGGAGGTCTAGATTCATATACAACATGATGCTTCCATAGGTATGGTTTACCTAATAAAACATCATAGACTTCCAGAGTGGAAACATCGCATAATACCTCATATGCAAAGGGATTGATGCTATAAGGAAGCTGGTACTGCTGGGTGACATAGAGATCTCGCCCTTAGTGGAGCCACCCAATGGTGTATAGTTATGGGTGCAACGTTGTTGGCAACTTCAATCTCTTAATGAGCTCGACCAAGATTGGTTTCTTTTGGATCCTGTCGTCAACAATGAATTACATTGGCGAACCCTTTACCCACATACGCGAGTGGAAGAGGCGCTCCCCCTCCTTTGGATCCTCAGGTTTTGATTTTTGGATATATTTTGTGGCTACCATTGCAGTGGGTTCAACGTCAATGATATTCTTTTCCTTGTAGGGTTCCAGCTCAAAATTAGAGCATGCATCTATCTCTAAGTCTTTTATCTTGGCCAACAACGCTTGCTTCATGCGACATGCATTCGTGTTGTGAGTAGAATTTTTATGGAACTCACACCACCTATCGGTGTCTTTCTTCACCTTCCTATTATTTTTGGCTTGTAGCCTTGATGAGTTGTCTTGGGGGGGTCATGACCTAACTTTACCCTTTAATTTGTGGCTTGGTGGTGCCTTTGATATAATTTTAGTTCATAAATACAAATTCTCATTTCTTCTACTTGAATTTCTGCTCGAATTTTTGCTCAATCTTGGTAGCATATCAGTATGTTGCACCAAGAGAGGAGATGTTCAACAACTACATTTCCTCCCACTGTATTTTTGCAAACAACTTCGATATTTGAGCACCAGATGTTTCTCAAAATATTTGATACCCAACTTTGTGCGTAGGGTATGGAAAATATTTTTCAGCTCATGTACATCTTGATCCCATTGTTTTCGTAGCGTATTCCATTGTATGTACTTTTACTCATAGATCCCCATGGGGTAATACTGTATGACATCTTAGAAATAATTCCAAGTGTGTGCGGCTAAAAATAGTGAGGGTTCTCTCTCATCCCTCTGTTCATTATAGGTTTCCCCCCAATCCTTGACATGGGCAGCAATTTTTAGAAGTGAAAACGTAATATTTTCCCTATTGGAAAAACCATGAACTGAAAACCTAACCCTAGGAGATGAAGCACCAAAACTTGGGCCCCGTTGGGGTAAAGTGTTACATCAACTTCCCAGGGCCGTAACTTTGGCATATGATCTTTGTTCAATGTGCATGATACCTCATTAGAAATATTTGTCCGAGGAATACAAAGTTCGACTACAAATGTGATTAAATTACTTGGGTTTTCCTGGTTTCCAAAAAAACGTCTTTATGGCCTCAAAACAGCTCCAAAAGTTCATGACCCAAAAAATTGCCAAAAATAGTAAATTGTGCTACAATTACGATAATTGAAATAAATAATGGTACAATGGTGGGGTTCCAAGTGTAATAGGTGGGTGGCCATCAATATCCACCTGGATCACCTACGCTGCATGTTGTGCTGACCCTAGAATCTAGGATTTTGACCTCAATTTCCAATTTGTCTTGTACTGCCAGAAAGAGAATGATTAAAGCTTTGTGGGGGATGATTTCAAGCTGATAAAGGATGATGATTAACCTTGTTTATAGGCCATGATGTCCGGCATAAAAACATAACTCAAGTATGCTAAGTAACCCAAGTGCGACAGAATATTGAAAGTGCGACATGTGCGACAAAATGGTCTATAACATATATCATCCAAGAATTGTTCATTTATGTGATGTAAAGGAGGTTTCCCCCTCGAAGAGGCTATTTCTCAAGTCGTTGATCTATATTTTCTTCTAATTTTTGAGATGGTTTCATAACATAGTAGATGATTATACTATAATGACATGGGTTGGTTTACTCGGAGCAAAATATGAAGCATTCAACAAAGTCACAATATTCAAAGCCCAATTTGAGAATGAAATGGATTTAAAGATCAAGTGCTTGAGATTTAACAAAGGGATATATTTTACATATGATGAATTCAATAAATTTTGTGAAGAACATGGGATAAAAATACATTTTTCAATATCAATAAACCCTCAACATAATGAATAGGTTAAAAAACATAATAGAATTGTGCAAGAAATGGAAAGAATTATGATCGATGAAGGTAATTTTCTAAATATATTTTGGGGGGAAGTTGATCTTACAACAATTAATATACTAAATAAGGCTCAAATATAAGTAAATAGCAATAATTTCCCCTGTGAATTTGTAATATTCCCAAATTTTCGCATCATATTTGGAATATTAGAGTCCTTGATTTTCCTAATAAATTAATTAAGTGAAAATGTGGAGGGACCCACAAACCTCAAAGATGAATAAAATCCATTTTAATGTGTGTATGTGGATATTCTAGATCTAGATCTAAAATCATGGAGTAGTGGAGCAGCTCCATTAATGGGGGTCATGTCTCATTTATGAGATAGATTAAGGAGGATGAAACAGTCAAATAAGATCATGGATCTTAAATATAAAATAATGAGGATCTTTGATAAGGTCAACTGAGATCATAGTGCATTCAAAGAAGATCATGAAGCACTTATGATAATATAGTGGAGGAAATGGTGCATTTAATGCACATATGATGGAGAAGGTGATCACCCCATGTGAACTTGATGGAGGACATGAGGCTATGGCGTACTCAAACATGGAGACTATGTCCACATGTACAGCACAGATTTGGAGTGGGCCTAGGCTATGGAAGGCTCATGCATATAATGAAGGTGAAGGCACAATGGAAGGAATGATTTGGATTATTCATTTCTTGATCTTTCTAGATCTAGATTTGTCTTAGGACATTTTTATGCAGACTTGGGCTGTTTAGCAGAGTTTGCAGTGTTGTTTAGCACAGGGTATTCCCGAGCGGGAATCCCACCTCTTTCTTTGAGTAGCTCTATAAATAGGTTTGTTCTTCATTCGTTATCAAGAATTGGTGCCATCTTCAGGAGGTTGTTTCTAGCATTCAGCTAGGAAACCAGTGGAGGATTCATCCTACCACTTTGTTCTTCAAATCTAGCCTTTCAAGAGCAGCAAATCTACATCCAACATTCAAGAAATTTGGTTTTACCTCCATGCAGTAGTAGTCCCTTCAAGGATTGCGCAGTTCAGTCCTGTAGATCTATTGGAGGAAGGAAGTTTCCAGTATTTCAACTGGAAATCCTATGAGGGATCATCTCCTCACATTGGATCTATTGTTTCCATCATTCAGGAGCTGGTTTGACATATCCAACAGTAGGCTATTGGGCCTCCCTCTCTAACAACGCAGTTTTCTGAAGCTGTTATTCATCCAATAGCTATTTTCAGTGGAGGATATTGGAGGAGCTAGGTCTTGAGGTTTTAGCCCAAGGATCTAGTGAAGGGATCAGCCCTTCTTGCATAGATCTAATTGTGCTTCATTGCAGCCATCATATCATCAGATCTAGCTACATATCTGCATTCCCATTAGCATATATGTGAAGCCCTAAGAGGGTGGTTTTCTTAGACTTACAGATCTGATAAATCCCTTCTGGGTTATCTTGGGAATCCATCATTAAGCCCAGATCTACAATTTCAGCATCATCAGAGCTCCCATTCTGCCTATATTTGACTTTATATCTTTCAGGAAGTTGCAGTCCCAACAGTTGCAGCAAGGACATCGCAGTCTACCTTCCCACAGAGCAGCAGTTATGCAGTCCCACTTGGGAAATCATTGCAGGGTCATTCTAGGCCACCCTTGTGGCTTGAGTGTCTCATATTTTGAGCACTATTGTACTTTCTTTTCCACATCCAATATAATAAAATGGCTCAGCTATTTCTGTGCATTCTGATGTGTATATAGATTTATTGTTTACTTTGCTGCAGTTCTTATATTGTATTTCAGTATTACTGCATTCTCCCTTCTAGGATATTTTACTTCTGATGAATTCAATAAATTTTGTGAAGAACATGAGATCAAAATACATTTCTCAATAGAAAGAAACCCTCAACATAATGAATAGGTTAAAAAACATAATAGAATTGTGCAAGAAATGGAAAGAATTATGATTGATGAAGGTAATTTTTTGAACACATTTTGGGGAGAAGTTGATCATACAACAATTAATATACTAAATAAGGCTCAAATATAAGTAAATAGCAATAAGTTCCCCTATGAATTATGGAAAGGTAGACTTGCTTCAGTCAAAAATTTTAAGGCATTTGGAAGAAAATGTTATATCTATATAAATGAAGACAAAATTGGGAAATTTGATTCTATAGGATATGAAGGAATATCTTTTAGTTACTCATCTAGGAGAAAAGGCTACAAATGCTACAACAAAATACTACGTAGGATAGTTGAAAGAATTAATGTGATAATATATGAAGCATTACCTCATGAAGAAAAGAATCAAAGAAATGAGGATTCAAGAGAGATAATAAATAGATAACATGAAGAGGAAGAACAATAAGAACAAGTGGAAGTGGAATAACAGGTGGAACCTCCACATCCAAAGACTCCCTCAAGGTATGTTCAAAAGGTTCCTCCAAAAAATAAAATCTGGTGACAAGGAGTTAGGGATTTCATACTATAAGGAAATTTATAAGCACACTAGAGCATGTAAACCTTGCCTTACTATACAAAATAGAACCCAATAAATTAGTCAAAGACTGTGAAGATAAGTATTGGGTTAATGTTATGGATGAAGAGATATAGTAGATTGAGAAAAATCATACATGGGAAATTGTTCCTAGACCAAAATATACGAATGTAATTGGTACTAAGTGGGTCTTTAGGAACAAACTAAATGAGGGTGGACAAGAAGTGAGGAATAAGGATAGATTAGTATGCAAAGGGTATGCACAAGTGGAATGAGTTGATTTTGAAGAAGCCTTTTCTACTATAGCCATAATTGAATCCATCAAAATGTTTTTTGCATTTGTTTATTTCATAAATTTCAAAGTCTAGCAAATGGATGTCAAATCAACCCTCTTGAATGGTGATTTAGAGGAAGAATGATATGTTGAAAAACCATAAGGGTTTCAAATGTTAGGAAATGAAAATGATGTGTGCAAATTGAAGGATTGTATGGTATAAATAAATCTCCAAAATATTGGTACTCAAGACTTGACAAGTATCTACAACAACAAGGATTCAAAAGAGGAACAAAAGATAACAATATTTATATGAAAATAGATAATGAAAAATTATTAATTATTGTGGTATATGTAGATGATATCATTTTTGGAAGTGATGTTGATCTAAAAAGTTAAAATTTTGTAGCAGAAATGAAAAGGGAGTTTGAGATGCCCATGCTGGGAGAACTATCATTTTTCCTAGGATTACAGGTGACTCAATTAGACAAAGGTATATTTATTTCTAAAAAAAAGTATCTAAAGGAAATTTTATGTTGGTTATGTGTTATATTCTTTGTGTGACTAGCGTTAGGTGTTTTTATGTCCCACTAGGTGTAGTTTGGGGATCGCAATCCTACATGGGGTTCAAGGTAGCACCCCTATTTTTTTTATGCGGACCCAAGGATGGTTGGACGGACCCAAGGATGGTGGGTGGACCCAAGGATAGTGGGCGGACTTACCCATGGTTTTGCACATGGTTTTTTGTGCATGGTTTTGGGCATGATGTTTTTTCCCATGGTATTTTGTAAATCCGGTGAAGGGAACTATAGTTATGTTCTAATCCATGGTTAATGTATTAGGGATTTATGAATTATTCAACATGTATATAATGTATTGTAACATTGAAAGGAATATAATGAAAAAAATCAATCTGGTTTTCCGTTTTTGGGTTCTAGGAGAAAATATTTGTGTATATTTTTTGTTCTCACAATTGTATATTTTTTGTTTTTATGAATTCATTTGTAGGTAATTTCTGTACATGGTTAGAACCTTCATGTTAAACAAATTTTACATGGAAAACTATGCACCTTTCAACACATCTATCACGGGATGCAAGGTGAGCAAAGATGATGAATCCCCTGATGCAAATCAAACTATGTATAGGTCAATTGTTGGAAGCTTATTATATTTGACAACATCAAGACCAAATATTATACAAGAAATAAGACTGGTTGCAAGATTTGAATCTGCACCAAAGGAGACACATGTGAAAGTAGTTAAGAGAATATTCAGAGATTTTAGGGGCACTATGGACTTTGGCCTATGGTAATCAAGAAGCAAGGAATTTAATTTAATAGAATTTACAAACGCAGATTGGGAAAGAATTGTAGATGACAAGAAAAGTATAAGTGGATGAAAATTCTTTCTAGGAAATTGTCTAGTGTCATGGTTGAGTAAGAAACAAACCTCAATCTCCCTATCCACGGTCAAAGTTGAATAAATTGCATCAAAAATATGTTGTGCTCAAGTTATTTGGATGAAGTAGACTTTGAAGGATATCGAGATAGAATATGATCAACCAATATAAATTGTTTGTGATAATACAAGGGAAATCAACATTTTAAAGAGATGTGTGACACATTCAAAGACAAAACAAATTACCATCAAGTATCACTTTCTAAGAGATAAGGTGACTAAAAAAAGGGTTAAACAATTATACATTACTACCAAGGAACAATTTGTAGATATCTTTACTAAATCTCTTCCTAAAGAATCATTTGAATGTCTAAGACAAAAGCTGGGAGTGATATCTCTCCTATCTCATTAGTAATAGGTAAGTATGCAATATTACAAAATCTTAGACCACATTAATATTATGGGAACTTATAAGAATGAGATATAGGAGAAGGATAATGACATGGAAAATTTTGAAGATATGAATTAGTAGTTGAAATTGAAGTGAATGGTGAAATTCAATTGGCAAGAAAATCAAAAGTGGGATAGTTTCAAATAAGGAGAAGTGTAATTTCATGGGGAGAATCCCTTTTATTTCAAAAGAGTTAAGTTGTATACAAAAGGAATCATGATACTAGGGAAAAAATATCTATATCTAATTAAATATAACAGACAAGGGGAGTAGTTGCAGTTACTGAGAAAAGTTAAAGATAGAGGAAGAGTTGCAACCACTAAGAAAAGTTACAAATAGAGGAAAATTTGTAGATACTAAGAAACGTTGCAGAGAAAAAGGAGTAAAAATAAGGATAAACACAAGCTAATGGGGGGCATACCTTTGCCATTGACTTTAAAGGCTCGATAAAAGTTACATGCATAAGAAAAATTACAAAAAAGGGGAGTTCTTCAATATTATTGTAGAATTGACTAAGGGATTCCATCAATGGCAAAGGGAGAGATTGTTGGAAATATTGTTGTCATTGAGGTCAAATATATGGGTAGACTACATAAGTCCAAGATAAAAAATAGAAAATAAAGATTGTTGTAAATGTTGTTTTTTGGACCGTTGATGCCAAATTTGGATACCCTATATTTGAAGGAATTTTTACTCTAATTTTATAGCTTAAATTGGATCATATGATATATGATTAGAAATATTATTCCAATAATTTTCCAATGGTATATTGTACTCCCTCTAACTGCATATGAATGAGGAGATATGAAATATTTCATCAAGATAACCCAACTAAAGTACAAGCAGGCTGACCTAACCAATTTTACAAGTCAACTCCATAACTGAATGAAGAAACATTATAAATAGAGGATAGATGAGTTCTTTTTAAGTGTATCCAAGTAATAATACATCCAAGGTTACAAGAGAAGCAGAGGAATAGTTTTTGGCATTATTATTGGAGTCTGAAGGTGGAATAAAAAACATGATTGATGGGGCAAATGAGTCATCTTGGAATTTTCGTTATAGCTATTATTTTGTGATGTTTTAGACCATGAAACTTGGAGGAGCTAGACAAAATATCTTCATGTACCTATGATTAAAATTTCAGACCTTTTCTTGTTATAATTTTGGATATATTCCTCGAGGAAGTTATGCTTCCTGAATGCTCTTGAAATCTTCTTCGAACATGTTAGCTCAACATTTTCACTATAACTTTTCTTCTGGAATGTTTGAGATTGTGAAACTTGGAGTCGCTTAAGAGAATACCTTCAGTTGCTCATGGTTTAAATGTGGACCTTCGTTTTATATAATATCTGACATATGATCTAAGCAAGTTATGCCCCTTGAATTCTCTTGAAATTTTCTTCAAACAAGTCATATTGGAATTTTCCCTATAACTATTCTTAGGAGATGTTTCATAATGTGAAACTTGGAGGATACAAATATTAGATATTTGTATACATTTGGTTAATATTTCAGACCTAGGTTCACCATAATTTTGTATATATGGCCTAAGGAATTTATGCTTCCTAAATTCTCTTAAAATCTACTCCAAGCATGTCATCTTGGTATTTTCGCTATATCTTTCTTTTAATGATTTTTCAAACTCTAAAATATGGAGGAGAGTGATAAGAGGTATCAAGATACTTGTAATAGAATTTTTTGACCTTGTTTAACTATACTTTCAAAGATATGATATAAATAATTTAATGTCATTGAATGCTCTTGAAACATTCTTCAAACATATCAGCTTAGCATTTTTATATAACTTTCATTTTGAGATGTTTCAAACTATGAAATTTGGATGCGACGAAGAAGATAGCTCTAGGTATCTATGGTATAAATTTTAGAACCAAATTTATAAAACTGGATATGTGGCATGTTGTGCCTTTTTTCTATTGGGAAGAAGCCAAAAACGACAATTATTAGGAGTAACAAGTAGATATGGTGAAGGAAAAAGTAACTAATAGACTTGGGGAAGGTAGAAGCATCAAGAAGACTTGGTGAACTCATAAGCATCCAATAGAAAATATGAAGAAGCAAGAATATTCAATGAAGTAGGTTGGTACCTATTAATATTTCTAGTAGTGGGGATTGGTGTCTCATATAGGTTGGTGCCTGCAAATCTTGTAGTAGTGGGGATTGGTATCTCATGTTGGTTGGCACCTACAAATATTGAAAAAATGGAAATTGATGTCTCTTATATGTTGGTTCCTACGATGCAACAGAGGAGATTGGTGTCTCTTATAAGTTGGTTCCTACAAAGTAGCAAAGAGAATTGGTGTCAAGAAAGCAACAAAGAGGACTGGTGTCTCTTGTAGGTTGGTTTGTATAGAGCAGTGGATGGGATTGGTGTCTCTTGTAGGTTGGTACCTACAAATTGATGTAATAGTAGGTTGGTGCCTACAATATCTTCCATATAAAGAAGTGTTGTGGTTCTCTCTCGTAAGGGTTTCCACATATATATTGTGTTATTTGTTTAGTTTATGAGATTGATTATTTTATGATGTTCTAGTGTTTAAATAAGTAAAAATTGTCATTATACTAATTCAGCGTCCCTCCCCCCCCACCCCGCCCCTCCTCTCTCAATATAATTGTGAATCCAACATGTTCTATTTTCGTTAGTTGGCTCAACATTTATAAGTTCAATAATTACTTTTACTAACAAAGTATATATATTTCATAGGTTTTTTGCAAGTTCTATGAATTTTGAAAAAGGGAATTATACTTGCAAAAACCAAATTAACTAAAATTACTTGTAGGAATTTAAAATCACACTTGTTGAAAGGAAAGCACACTCGAAAATAAATCACTCTTATATAAAGGAAATCATGCTTTTTGAAAGGAAACCAAGTTTGCTAAAAAAGGAAATTTAGTCCTTTCCAAAATGATCATTCTTATTACTTCAAAAATCAAACATGATTACCGTGTTAAGAACATTTATTCAAGAACTTTTCTAGAGGAATATAAATATTGTAAAACTCAATCTAGAATGTAATTAAGTTAATTGAAAAATAATCTGAAATAAATATTATATAATAAATAAATACAATCTTACATAAATACATTAAATCACATAACAACAAAAATAATTGCATAAATAAAGTTAATATAACAAACAAATACAACTCGCCTCTGCCTCTGCCTCAAGACAAGTAGCATGCCATGCAGCTTCAGTTTTGAGAGGTTACATCTCTCTGTGTTGTTTCATCTTTCTGATATCATGCTTTTTATGAACCGTGTGATAAACTCTTGCTCTTTTTTGTTAATGTTGGTTTCCCTACTCAGGGTAGCAATTTTTGGACTGGTTTCCCCATCTGGGGCGGTCACATTTCAGTTTTTTTTAACACTGCTCCCTCCGAAATTGGCTAGCATAGAAATTCTAGGGGCAAGATTCAAACTGTAAATTATGTGAAATTAATAGAATAGTCTTATTTAGAAAGAAAAAAAAAAACAAACAAACAAATACAACCCTACATAAATAAATTAAATCACACATCTACGTGCGAATTTCGGCCCCAACGTCAGTTTTATTTTTTTATGGCCCCATACATAGGTCCTATTTTCCAACATCCACAGTTATGTTTCCCATGATAATTAATTGTTTGGTGACTAAATTTTTTTTTCCTGTGCTCATCTGTTCCTATCATTGTCGACAATGTTAAGTGGAATGTTGCCACAAATGGATGACGTGGAGGTTGAATTGGTAGAATTCGAGGAAAGCCCTAATAAAATCCAATCTATTTGGGATAAAAACTAATTCTACCATGGAACATTTCCACGTGGGCCTTGGGATTTTGTGTAGGAGATTACTGATATGGTTATAAATATCAAAGGCAAGGTTTATAGCTAACATGTGGTGGAACTGTCAATATTATTCAATGATGGTGGTATGTTTGATCCATCGACTAGAAAATATCCTTCTCCCTTCCTTGTCATGCATTTGGAACCTCTGTCTCCCTTTTGTTTTATATTTTTAGATCAATTTGGAGCCGAAGTTAAGAATCATTGAGTATTAGCACAAGTCCTTGATAGACATGAGATCATGTGTTGAGTCTAGGTTTTAGAAAAAGTGTGTGTGTGTTCACCTAGGTTCAATTCAAATGGTGGTGGGAAAGGATATTTTTGTATCTAACATCCTAAATTTCCATATAAAAAATCACGTGAGTTGTTTCTATGGTAATTCGATGATCTAGATTTATGAAGGAACGAAATGAAATGCATATATAAGTAGAAACAAATATCTACAATGAAATCGGAACTTCAATTCATTAATAACAAAGTACTGAAAACTATTTACATGCAGAATGGAAATAAACTAGCTTGGGTGATGGTATTTTATCTCCAAGAAGAGATGTGGCAACTACATTCCTTCTGAATTGTGTTACAATGAGGTTCGAAGGCCTTTTTATTATTGAGAAACAAGGGAAAACCATAAACATACAAAAACCTTACCTTAGAGATGAGGCTCCAAAAGTTTATGGGCCCTATTGGGGTTAGATGCTATATCAAATTCTCGGGGCTGTAAAATTGGCATATAATCTTTGTTTGACATGTACGATACTTTGTTAAAAATATATATGATAGGAATACAAATTTAGACTACAAACCCCTAATGTAGACCATGGGTTTTCCTGTTTTCCAAAAAAATGTCATTTAGGGCCTCAAAATAGCTCCAGAAGTTCAGGACCCTAACAAACTGCCAAAAATAGTAAATTGTGCTATAATTAAGGAAACATAAATAAATAGTGTTGAGGGTCCAAGTGGAATATGTGGGTGGCCATCAATATCCACCTGGATTAGTCCTTCCCCCTAAGGAAGCAATGGTCCCCATTGCAATGAGTGCCTCCATGAGATTGGGAAACTTCTATTAAACTTGGACCTTGGTGAGCCAATTGCCTTGGTGTAGGATTTGGCCAACTTTGGCAACCAAAAACATTTGGATCCTTTGTTGTCGAGTGTTTTTCATTTGTGTGTCTGTGATACAATTATTTGTGGCATGTTCCATGCAGTCTAGGTTGAGCTTTGTTGGTGTTAGTTGTTCTACAATGTCTGATGTATCCAAAAATGGTGGAAAGTATGGTCGAAGGCAGTCCACATTGAACATTGGGTGCAACCCGAGGAAAAGGAAAATGTTGAGCTCAAAATAATTGTCTCACATAGCCTTAGTGATGGTGTAAGGCACTTATCAAAGTGGTTGGAGCTTCTGATGGGCTCCGAAAAGGCGTTCTTGCTACAAATGCAATCATAATTTTTCGCCCACCTCAAACTTATGTGGCACCCGTTGCTGATCATCTTGTTGCTTATACTTGGCATTGGAATTATCCAAGATATCATGCACTTACTAGCAGATGTGCTAGATGTGTTCAATAAACTTGGTTTCTTTATCAATTTCAAACTGTACATGTGAATATTTGATTTTTGTAATCACATGAAGCATGGAAACATTAATCAAACACAATGTTTGAAATCCCAAACCAACTTGAAATGGACTATGAGTAGGATAGCTATGGAGAGGTCTATTATAATTTTGTTTCACATAAGGAAGGTTTTCATCCCAGGTTCATGGATGCTTGGAGTTGTACATGTGTAGTATGTGTACTATCACCCTATTGACGACCTCAGTCTAAGGATGGAAGGCAGTTGACTTGGTGAGCTTGGTGTCCAATAATGTCCAGAGGCTCAACCAGAATGTGCTAAGGAACCTGTTATCCCAATTTGATATAATGGTCAGCGGGATCCCAAAATTTACCCACACTCATTCAAAGAATATTTTGGCAACATCCTCTATTGTGACACTCTTCTTGTAAGCCGCCAATATAGCCATCTTATTAAATCTATCCATGACCATAAATACACAGTGATTACCATGCTTGGTAGAAGGGAGGACTGACAATAATCCTTTGAGATGGATACCCAAGGCTAGTTGAGAGGAGGCAGAGGAGTGTATAGGCCTTGCTTCTTGATGGTTGGTTTGGTGATGACACAAGAAGTGCAAGATTTGATATATTTTCAAATGTCATGTCGAAGTTTTGGCCAATAAAAATACTTTTGTAGTACGACCATAGTTTTCTCCACACCAAAGTGTCTTGGGACCTGACTATATTACTCATACCAAATCAGCTTGGCACACTCACTTGAAGGAACACAAAGGTGGCCCAGGTAGCATAATAATGCATCCTAGAGGTGGAAATCTAGAACTTGTTTTCCATCCACTAGAATCTAGTATGTGGTGGTGAACTTTGGAATATTATACAGTTGCAACCATCTAGAGGTCTCATGGCCATAATAGTTGAAAACAGTAGTTAGTGATGTAACTTGGGGCCAACTGAGGCAATCAACAATATGATTGGTGTTTACCTTCTTGTATTTAATATCTAATTGTAATTATTGTAGATGTGTAGACCACTTCTGATGTCGATCATTCTGTAACTTCCCTTGGGTCTGTATAAACTAAAGGGATCGATGATCTATGTGGATGAGCATCTCCTTCCCCATAATGTAAGTTTTCCATTGTCGGCATGCCTATATGATAAAATACATATCTTTATCATAGGTGGGGAATTTCTAAATTGTATCAGAAAATGTCTCACAATGATAGGCCACTGGATGCCCTTGTTGGGTGATAATTGCACCAATAGCATAGTCGAAGGCGTTTGTATCACTTTATAATGGTTGTTATAGGTCTGGAAATGTGAGTACATGTGTAGAGAAGAGGTGGTGCCTCAACTTAATGAATGCATTTTTTTGGGACTTAGACCAGGAAAACTTTGTTCTCGCTCCACCCTTGGTAACTTGACTCAAAGGCCAAGTGATATGAGAGAATCCCAACATGAGCCTTCGATAAAAATTAGCAAGGCCCAAAAAGTTGCGAAGATTTATTAGAGTGGGCGAGGTTGGCCAATCCTGAATGAATTGAATCTTAGTTGGATCCACATGCATGCCTTGCTTATCAATGATGTAGCCCATATATTGGACCTGGCTCATGTAAAAGGGGCATTTCTCCAATTTGGCACATAGTTTGTGTTGTCGCAAGGTTTGAAGGACCTCCTGAAGGTGTTGCAGGTGCTCTTCCCATATATGTGGCTTCTATTGGAACCTCGTGATAACCAAACTTCAAATTAATTTTGTTGAAATACTTGGCCCCCTTGAGCCAGTCAAGAAGGTCATAAATCCATGGGATTGGATACCTGTTCCCGACAATGATTTTGTTTAGTACCCAATAATAAATGGATATACTTTAGGTTCCATCATTATTTTGTACAAGTACAATGGGGCTCCCACAAGGTGAAGAACTGGGTTGGATGTGCCCTTTTTGCCAAAACTCTTAGATATTCCGCTTGATTTCTTCATTTTCCATAATTGAGTGGGAGGTGCTCCAAAAGTAAAATCGATCAAATGCTTGACCTAATAGTACAAAGGTACTCCTGTGGGTGAGGAGAATATGTCCTTGTATTCTTCCACAAACTTATCCACCTGCTTCTGCTATGTGGGGGAACCCTTCTCAGGGGCCATGGATGTAGCCACTATCTTCCCCTTACTTTGAGAGTGAATTAGAAAGCAAACAAATTTCTTGGTATGGGAGATGACCTTACTACATTAATTAGCCTAGATAAAAAATATGGCAGTAGGCGGAGCTATCTTCGGTATCCTATATAAACTATTTCCCAAAGTAATGATAATAGTGTGAGGCCTGGACTCATGCACAACATGATGCCTCCACATGTATGGTTGGACTTATAACACATCACAAAATTCAAGAAGAGAAACATCACATAGTACCTCATCTGTGAAGGGCTTGATGTTGTAGGGAAAGAAACACTGTTGGCTGACGTAGATATCTTGTCCTTGGTGGAGCCATCCACTGGTGTATGGTTGGGGGTTTGGTATGGTCAGTAGGCCCAACCACTTAACGACCTTTGTTGAAATGAGGTTCTTTTGGCTCTCGTTGTCGAAAATGAACTACAATGGAGAACCCTTCACCCACATCTGTGAGTGGAAGAGATGCTCCCCCTCCTATGGATCTTTGGGGTCATTCTTTTGGACCTTGGTGGTGAAAATGGTGGCACCAGGTTCTGTGTCAATAATATTCTTCCCCTTGTCGTTCCCCTTATCGGGTTTTGGCTCAGAATTAGAACATGCATCAGATTTTTTTGAAGCTTGCAACAAGAAACAGTGAAGGAGGCATCTTGAAACATCATTCCTGATCCTAGTTGGAAAATAATCACCTAAACTAGGTGGGGCCCACACAGGTAATTTTTGGCGCAAAGTCTATTTTTAGACATGTCGATCATATTCTATGAGTTGCAGGAAGCTATTTGTGGATGTTTGGTCAAGTTGGAAAAATAGATGGACTTCTATTTTTAGACATATTGGGCGGAGTCTATTTTTAGATTCCTAGTCTAAAAATAGATATGTCGAATATTATTAGCTCTTAATAATATTTGGACTCTAAACATTATCTTATTCTCTTGGAGCACTTCAGTTAAGTGCACAGATGTGGCACAAGAGATGAAAGAAGGAATTACGCTATTCCTAAGGGTTAAGTGGAGCTATTGCATGGAGGACTTCAGTTAGAACTCATGTGACGGAGTTTGGTGGAGTTGTAGAAGTAGTTGGTGGAGTTGTGTTCAGTTTAACTCAGTTAGACACAGTTGAGCTAGTTGTATCTAGTCTAACTGATTGATACACTAGTGAGAGTGGTGTGAATTAATTAATAATTAATTCACTAAATAATAACTCATTAATCAACTGAAGAATACATCAGTTAACTACAGTGCATGGACAATTTCAGTGGAGACTAGCGGAGAGATAGGTGAAAGAGCAAGTGTGACCATCAGTTGTGACTATAGTGTTGCATTTTTTGCACCACACATTCATTAGAGATGTCAATGAGGATTGCGCAATCAATATAGGGTGGATTCGAGTTCATTTAGAGCCATTATTCAGCAAGGATTGCGCAGTAGAGGTAGGCTAGAGGCTAGCAAAGATCGGTGCATGGATTTGCAATATCGGGCCTGATTAGTGTGTAGCAATTGGATTGTACTAAGAGCTTGTGATAATATTTGTATGAGGATTGTTACATGATCTATATGACATATATTATATATATAGTTGTGGTTTTTAGCTTCAGGCTTTCTCGTTAAAAAAATTGTGTTAATGTGTGTGAATTTTTATGTTTTCATGTGTGCATATCAATTGATTTAATTTGTGCATGTGATGATCAATGGTGGAATAGATTTTGTACTGTGCATCAAGTTAAAATAGTGTGTGATCAGGAGAATCTTGGACATATGCATGCTTATTGTATATATTTTCTTTAGATTTTAAATATTTTAGCTTGACCACCAATGACTGCTTGGCGCGACACCCATTTTTGTTGTGAGTGGGGATCTTATGGAACTCATACCACTTTCCTGTGCCCTTCTTTGTCTTCGTGGTGCCATTATTTTCTTACATCTTTGACGAGTTGTCCTTAGCCGATCCACCTTGGCTCTTTTCTTTTTTCTATAGTTTGGGGGTGATCTTTCCCTATTTCTGATTTTCAGATCAAAAGTCGCTCTTATTTTGTTTAATTTTTGTTCAATCTTGGCAGCATATCAGTATGCTACACCAAGTGAGGATATTTCTAGGAACTCCATTTCTTCCTGAATTTATTTGTGTATACAACCATGCTACTTGAGCACTAGATTTCGCTTAGAGTCTTTGATACCTAGCTTTGTGTGTAGAGTATGAAAAAATATTTGTGAACTCATGCACATATTGGACACTTTACTTCCATAGTGTGGTCCATTGTATGTACTTGTCCTCATACCTCCCCACAGGGTAATATTTTTCCTTGAAAATATCTCTGAAATATTTCCAAGAGGGTGTGGCTATAAACAGAGAGGGTTACTCAGACCTTTTCTCATAATAAGTTTCCCACCAATTCTTGACATGGGGGGCACCTTGAGCAGTGCAAAAGTAACATCTTCCCTATTGGAGAAACTATGGACAGAAAAATAACCTTCTATTAGATTCAACCATTTATCTAACATACATTTGAATCTATTTGAACTTCGAATATAGGGATATTGAAGTTAAATTGTACCTTGAAGGGGGTGGCTCCTCCAAAGTGACTGTTCGATGAAGAAGTGTCGCCTATGGGAATTTGCCAAAGGATTTGGGAAAATTTTTCCATCATATTATTCCTTTTCCACTCGAGGGATTCTTCGAGAAAAAATTTGATATGATCTCCTGCTCCCTCATATTTCTTTTCTTTTGCATTAGAGGTCTTCTGTGTCAGCGGGTACGGTCTCGCAAGGGCTCAACGAGTTCAAGTCCCAACTCCTTATACCCCAACCTTATTGGGGACATGCACAGAAAAATAAAGAAATATCATACTGCTCTAATACTATTGATTTGGATTTATGAAGGAACAAAATGGAATACATATATAAGCAAGACTACAAGAAAAAAAAAAACTTGAATTCATTAATAACAAAGTACTAAAAATTGTTTACATGTAGAATGGAAAGAAACTAGCTCGGGTGATGGTAGCTTATCTCTGAGAAGAGATGTGGTGGCTACATGCCTTCTGAAATGTGTTACAATCATGCTCGAAGGAATTTTTATTATTCAAAAATAAGGGAAACCTCTAAACATCCAAAAACATAACCCTAGGAAAAGAAGCAACAAAAGTATGTGGGCCCCATTGGGGTTAGTTGTTACATCTCGCGGTCATAAATTTGGCATACAATCTTTGTTTGACATGTACGATACCTTGTTTGAAATATCTATCTAAGGAATACAACCTTTGACTACAAACCCTTGTATAAAATTATAGGTTTTCTCGTTTCCTAAAAAACATCGTTCAAGTCCTCAAAACAGCTCCAGAAGTTCAAGGCCCGAAAAAATGCCAAAAATAGTAAATTATGCAACAATTAAGGAAACTAAAAGAAACAGTGTTTGGGGTTCAAGTGGAATAGGTAGGTGGCCACCAATATCCACCTGGATCAATCAATAGGGGAAAATTATTTAGCTTCCCGATTAGAACAAAAGTGGAAGCCAATTATAAACTAGCATTTGCACCAAAAAGGTGCAAAGACATGTCGATAGAAGTACAAATGAATCTAGAGTGATGCAGAGGTAACACTGCAAGAAAAATGGATGTGGAATTGGAAGGCATGAGGAATCAATAGGATAAAGCATTGGTAAATTATATCTTTCCAAGTGGGTAAAAGTGCATTATAGAATTTGCAATATATCATATTTCTATCACTGAACTCATAACTAAACTAGAAACAATCTTAGAGGAGACATCACTGTTATATTCCACCATATTCTCTAAATAACATCTTGGAGATTATGATTAGAAGCTGTTTGGATGGGGGAGGAAAAAAAAAACAATTGAGAAATGAGCATTTCATGGGGTGCTCAAAAACCTAAACAAATTGAAATGTTGTCCTTTGCTACAATTCAAGGAATACCTGAGTAATTTTATCATGTTGTGATTTTGGATGGGACACAAGTGGATTATGTGCTCTCATTCTTATTTAAAAGTTTATAAAATGAAGCTTGGAGGACTATATAGGTTGAAAAGGACAACAATTTGTTTTCAAACAAAACATTGGAAATTTTGAAAAATTGATGCCCATTGGAATTTGGGTGCATATACCAAATTAGTAGATTGAAGGAAGTAGCTTCTAGTCGGCAAAAATTGACAATCCAAATTTTCATTACAACACCCAAATTTAAGAATATTGTAGGGCACAAGCTTGGCAAAAGCGCTTTTCTCTTTTTCATATTGTAAACAAAATGATGTGTTTGTTGAAAGAAATATTATAATACATCTTGCAATAAGTTCAAATAGGTTTTCTCTACTTTTCAAGTCACTTAATCAAAAAGTATGCTTATATATGTGACTAAAATGACACTGCTTCTAGAAAATCTAAGGGCATGTTTTACATCATTAGATTTATTATTTATTGTTTAAAGTTAAGAATTTTTTTACAAAATTGTTTTTGTTTAATTTCATATATTCTGATTGAATGGTAAGCCATTAGCCTCTTTATTATTTATAATGTAGCATTAATTTTTGGAGAAGTAACCTCACTTCACCTTTATTTTGTACCTATTGATGTCACATTCTCCTCAAATTCAAGTTTTTGTTACAAAACCCTCCACTTATCAACATGGTGGGACACCTAGCGAACCCAACCTCATGATCAATAACTGCCAAAACTTCATTCTATGTCAGAGAGACTAAAAGGGGCATGGGGTAAGACCAAGCCCCCAAAATAATGAATCAAAAATCTCTCCCTGATACATCTCTTTCATGATAAGCAATGTGGCAAGCCTTGAACTAGGAAAATAGGGCAGGAATGCTCATCTTTTTTGTATAGGACACAATTAGGTCATATCAAGATGCTAAACCTGAAATTTATATGTTACAAATTTTCCCTCGAATACAATCATATTCTGGTAGATTCCAAGAGAGTTATGATCACTTTAAGCAACCTTTCCCTTTTCCTTTCTGTATAAAACTCCTCACTCGGTAGATCACTATATGTGAGCCAGATATCAATTTTGGACAATGTGTGTCCTCTAGTGGCAGAATTCAGAATTAGATTCTATCCTTCAAAGCCTTGTCAAGGTTTGCGGTAATATCCTCCAAGGAAAGGCTAAAATAGTAGAGTTTGTGGAAGAAGTGGGTTTTTCATTGGACTATCTTGTAAATATTTTTTTTTTCACTTCCATATGTGTCAAACATGAGGGCCACAATCAAGAAACAACTCAGATGGGATGATGAATCACATAGTGACAGTGAATGAGAAGCTCCAGCTGCAAATGGCCCAACATTTGGGCAGGAAAATTCTAACAAGATGGAAAAAGAGAAATATGAAAACAAATCTTTAATTTCTACACTTGTTATTGGAGCTTTTGAGTCCAAATCTGTTGCAAATGGCTGTAACAAGCTTGGGGAGGCTCAAAATATCTCATCAAAAAAAGAAACTCTTGAATTCCAGTTGGATGAACAAATCAACAAACTTAAAAATGAGCTTAACATCATAAAATCTTAAAATAAAGAATTAAAAGGGATGTTTCAAGTGGAAAGAAACAATCTAGAGGCTCTTAAAGCTCAACTCCTAGAATCAAAGAAAAAATTTGCAGATTTACAGATAGAACATACTACAACTAAGGAATTGAAGCAAATGGGGGAGGATCAATTTGAAAATCAAGTGTCATTGAATGAAGACATTGAATTCCAACTCAAGGATGCTTGAGCTGAAATAAATCAGTTTAAATACAAATGTAAATCACTAAAAGCATAATTTGAAGAGAAAGGTAGCTATTTCGATGAATTAGAGACCAAATTTCTTGACCCGCAGATACAGTTGGAGAGTAGACACAAACCTAGCACCTCGAGATATGGAAATATGTCAGCTCTACACTATGTTGATGAGGATGATATATGCACAAGAAAGGAAATAAATATTTCTACTGCTTCCAACAAGCTTATTGAATGCCAACAAACAATACTTTCTTTAGAGAAACAATTAAGGTTCTTGTTGCTCCAAGTGATGCTAAAGATTTTTCATTTCAGTCGTCTTCAGGTTCACTATCACTTGAAAAAAATACTCCAACTAGAAATCAATGCGCCTCTCTTTTTGACCACATGCAAGCTGAAAGTACAACTAAAGGATCTCAGGACTGTCCACCTGAGTCTCCAAAACCAAAATAGGTTATGCATCTAAGAGCAGAGAATGATGGAAATTCTCAGCAAGAGTCACATACTCCAAGGTAGAGTAAAAGTGGATTAATTTATGGTTCGTAGATACCGACAGATTCCCTAAATATTTATACTCGCAAACATGTCCAAAATCATAATAGTGGATACAATTCTCATGCAGATTCAAATACCACCTAAACCATGTCTCCAACAAAATTATTTAGTATGAAAAGAAAAGGCTCAGCGAATGAATCTTCTAGTGCTCGAGAAATCGAACCTTATTCAGCTAAAAAGTGTAGTCGTTTGAGAGGTTTTAATAGATTCCTCATGTCGAAAAATAAAGGGCATTAACAAGGTTCAATTATCCAATTGATGAAGACTTAAAAAATTCACCTCGCTCCTCCCCCCACCATTATTTTAATTTAAAATTTCTTACTACTTTGATGCATCTCGATAAATTGTTAGAATGCTATTCTAGCTTATATTGTATCATGTGAATGATATGTATTTGGCATCCTTATTGTTCATTACCACACCTGGAAATCAAACATTAGTATTTTTTGGAGTGGTAGTTGAGTTATTAGGCTGACTGTTTAATGTTGTCGCTCCAAACTTGATATCTGGCTGACATATAGTGATCTACTGAGTGAGGATTTTTATACAGAAAGGAAAAGGGAAAGGTTGCTTAATGTAGATCTGGTCAAGGTTGACCCAGTCAAAATATCCAGCCCCTTTCACACCTAAGGGTGCATGTTAAAACAACCAAGATTTATCCCTTTTACATTTGGCATTGATTTATTCATTGTTTAGGGGTATTATGGACCTCCTTTACACTTTTATTCTTTAAAAAAAGATAGAAAACAAAAATGAATATTCCAATTAGCTTAGGACTAATTAGGAACATTACAGTCCTCCCCTCCAAAATGTTGCTTGTCCTCAAGCAACTGATAAGGTGAGTGTTGTAGCTCTTCTCCTCCTCCATTGGTGACACCAACATGTTATAAGCTTCCTCCATAAGCTAAGTGTTCACCAATCCATCCCTCCATGAATTGTTCCTCCAAAGTTCTCATGAGATGCAAATAGTCCATCCCATAAGGAGACAAAAGTTCAAATGAAACAAACATGGTTTTCCCAATGTTCTCCCTGAAACATGTAGCATAAGATACATGGAGAAGCTCCATCCCATAGGGCACATGCATACCTCCCGTCCTCCCTCCATACATTCCCATAAAAAGTACAAGTACATCATCAATGTATGGGAGAAAAACTATATACATACAAACAAAAATTTGTGCATATGGAGGTGGGTCATAGTCCCACATGTGGAACCAGCACAATGCATCTCCTGCCTGCATCAGATCTAGATGTGGTAAGTGGTTTCCCCACCACTTACTTGTTGCCCATGTTATCTCACTATGGCTGAAAGTGTGAGATATATTTGGTGCCTTAGGAAAGCACCCATCATGATGAAAAATCTCCCATTGTCCTCCAAGGGAGTAGCCCAGTTCAGAAATTTGTGTGGCCCAAAGTTGGCCATGAAGTTTATAAGATAAAATACTCCTTCTTGGAGTCATGGCCTACATAAACATACTGAAAGAATACATACAATCAGAAAATAAAGCATGATTTACATGAGTATGTTCTTCACCAACAATCCTCCTTGTACAAATGGAGTGGTGCATAGATCTTTATCCTCTCTCAAAAGAAGGAAGAGATGGCTGAAATAACTCTTTCATAGAGTCATATTGTTGTCCCAACTCCACATGGTTCATGCATTCTTGAAAATTTTGATGTAGTTCTCCTTCAAATCCTTCCCAATCAAAGCTCCTTATGATGATGTTATAGATCTTCATGGAATATATGTGGCTGAAACATAACTCTTCATAGGGTTTTGTAGCAACTTCTCCTTGAGCTTGGAGGCTCTAGACAAGAATATCCTACCACGATGATATATGACACCCTCTTGGACTAAATAGCCCTCTTCATGCAGCTGGTCATCAAGTATCATACAAGTGTGAAGATCCTTGGAATAATCCACCAACAGTTGGGATTTCCAATATGGATCTAAACTCCCCAATAATGATAGCATTGATAATCTATCAATTGAAATAAATGTCATGTGTCTGAACTCCTCCTTGACATCTCCCATGCCTAAGGTATAATTTGGAATTCCATTCCTTCCATTCTTCTCCTCCCACAGCACAGAATCAGAAATGAGAGTGGGTGATGATGATAAGGGGAGAATATATCCCTCCTCCTTGAGCCTACCCAAGACTCCCAGTGTTGTATCATTGTATTACAATGCTCCCATCCCTCCCAGATCTTAATTTGGAGCATCATGTTGTGAGATATATCCCACAAAAATTGAATCAAGTGGCCTCCCAGGTGGTTTGCCACTAGATAAAAGTGTCCCATGCAGCAACCTCATGAGCATGATAGATGGGACTGTAAGGTCCTTGCTTACACTATGCAAATCCATCTCTGATATTTGTGCGGAAGTGGTATGTGAGGGGTATGTATGCATGCCTTTGATCATTTGAGTTTCACCACTCTTCTTGTCCACCCATTCCATCTGCAAAGCCTCCCAATCAGTGGTGACTTTTCCCAATGTAATCAACCATTGAACACCCAAAATCACATTGGTGTTAGGTATGTCAACCACAAAGAAGTGATCAACCAATGTATATGTGCCCATGGTAACTGAAAGTGATGGGACTTAATGCATGCATTGCATTTTTCTATCTCCTGGGACCAAAACAGATAATCCCTCAAAAGCATCAGTGGGTATTGCCCTCCTTTGCACTAGTTGGGCATCAATGAAATTGTGGGTAGCCCCACTATCAATCAAAATAGAAACCCTCTAACTCAAGATGGAACCTTGAACTCTTAAGGTCAAGTGCTTAGGTACTCCTCTCAAAGATGCAAGAGCCCCTCCAAGAGGATAAAATTCTCCATTCCCATCCCCTGATGTTGTTGGCTCTCCTCCTACAATGTCAGCGTTGTGACCTCTTCTTGGTTCATTTTCTTCTTCCTCCTCATCATCTGAGAAGACCTCTATGTAATGTGCTTTTCCAATAGCACATCTATGTCCAGGTGCCCATGATTCTTGGCAAGTGAAGCAAAGCTTCCTTCTTCTTAGATCTCTCTAGACTTCATCATCAAGAGGCTTCTTGTAAAAGCTCTCCTTGGAAGGAGAAACTTTTTCTTCCTTTCCCTTTGAAGGGAAAGAGGGCTTATGCTGAAATATTGCCTTTGATTTTGGAAAGGAATCTTGAAGGTCTCTAGCCCTTTCAATAGCATCATGCAGGGTAGTGGGCTTGGTAGATTTAACCAACCCATGAAGAGGTTCATCTAAACCATCAATGAACATGTACACCCTTCTTGCTGAAAATAAATCAGGAACCATAACAGATAACCTTAAAAATTCAGAAATGTAAGATTATGTATTACCTGATTGTTTCAACTTTTCAAGGCTCATGAATGGTTCCTCTGGATCTATTCTATCAAATATTTCCATCAACCTTCTAGTGAACTATGAATAAGTAGTCACATTGGAGTGACCCAATGTAGACAATCCATGGAACCACTAATCATGTGCTTCACCTTCAAAGTGCAGCGTTGCAATCTTGATAGCCTCCATCTCTAGGACCTTGTTCAACTGAAAGTAGATGTCAAGTTTTTCTACCCATGATTTGGTAGAACACTTGGATGACCCATCAAAGTTGGGTAAAAAGAATCTGCCCATAGAGTGATGTTGATCATGATTCTAAATGAATCCACCACCTCTATGATGATACCCTGGTCTTCTTTTGTACTTGAGGTGAAAAAACTCCTGAAAACTCAAGTGATCTTTGAATCTCTGATTTTGAGACTCATATTATTCAAAATAGTCTTCGAGGGATTCTTGCTCTTGAAACCCTTCATTTCCCACAGCCAAAAATACAGGCATGGTAGAGCGTTCGGAAACTTGTGGCTGATGCACTGGTTGATCATTCCAGTGATGAGACATGTCAGAGCCTTCTCCAAGATGAAATCCTTTAGGAGATTCTTTGATTATTTCCAATCTCATCCCTTTGATCTCTCTAGCAAGATATTTCATGGCTCTCAAAAGGATCTTAGGAAAATCCTTTTCTTCTTCTTCACTTCTAGATACAGGGGCTTTACCCTTGTCTTCATTGTCATTTGTGTAATCAAATTTATTCTTTTGTCTTCTCTTTAGATACCTTTTCTCTCTGTCAGTAAGAGGTTCTTCATCTTCAGAAGACATATTGGCTTCTTAGAAATCATAGGCTGTGCCAAGATGATGCTCTGATACCACTATAGTATTCCCAAATGGGGAATGCAACAATACTGGACAGATATGCAGGAAAATAACGCAGATCATCAAAGACAAGAAGGAGGCCAATATGGAGACCTTTCAAATGTATTTACAGTAGAAAAATAGATGTACAATGAGGCCCATAAGATGCATAACTGTAAATACAAGTCACCAATAGAAGAAAATCCTCAAAATGAGGCGTTGCAACCATGTATTAAGACTGGAAATAGCTTGAAAGCATTATTTTATTAGGCTATAACAGTTTTTTATTACACTTCAGATCTATAGAAAATAAGCACATGAAAATTTAGATCTATAACAGATCCATACACTATATTAGCTCTTCTTCAGAATCCCCTTATGGTTTTTAGCATTACACCATGTACAACTTGTAGATCTGAGTTTTAAGACTGCAGATCTGTAGAAATATTTAGATTTGGAACTGGATCTTATCTGATTGAAATAAGAGAATGATACCTCCAATGGATCTCCAAAGTGAAGGGCAGATCCCCAACACTTGAAAACCAACTCTCTAGATGGTATGCCAAAAGACCCTGCAACAACACCTACAGGAATAATGAAGATCTGGAACCAAAATTATGTTGTATGGTTTAGAACATAGTTGGCCATATGCCAAGATCTAGAAATGATGCTCCAATTATCCAATACTCTCTTTCCAATGGGATAGAAGCCTTCCCCACTGAAAAGGATCACTGAAATGGTCTAGATTTTAGTAGATCTAGCCTCCACTTGCTGCAGCTTTCAAAGACAACCAAACCCTGAACAGGATCTGAATTCTAATTCAGGAAACCATGTTAGAAGTTTCAAAATCTAGGGGAATCTTGGAGCCCATGTTAAAAAAGTGGTATTTTTGTCCTTGTTTTTGTGGTGAGGTTGTCTAGAGGTATGATCATGGGGTGGGGTTCGGTTTGCAAAGCTCTCTCCTATTCCTATTTTCTTTCAATTATTTTGGTTAAATTATAAGTTAGGGGTCTTGGAGTTACTTTATTTGTTTTGAAAATTTATGGCCCCTATGCTAATAGAATCCCTTTTTGAAATATTTGGCTTTTGCAGGAATTATGGTTGACCTTTTCTCATTTGTGGGTGGTGATATGAATTTTACTCTTTCTCTCAAAGAGGTTTGGGGGAGGAATCCTAAAATGGATGTGCAAGGTGGATTATTTCCCTCTTTAATGGAAAACATCATCTCATGGATTTAGAGCTAGTCAAATTGGTTCCTAGTTGGAGGAAGTTTCACTCCATGGGGGATGAGGTTTTAAAAAGGTTGGATATATTTTTGGTCTTAGATGATTTGATGAGCAATAGTTTTATCTTAAACTCAAAATCTTATGTTGGCAGTCTTTCCAATCATAGGAATTTTTTTTCAAGAGTGATCCCTGGTGGAGAATCCCTAGTTGTGTCATTTATTCAACCTCGTTTGGCTTGAAGAGGAGGATTATAGAGCCTTTATCTTCGATTCATGGATTCATATATGTTCCTCTTCATCTGCTTCTTAATGTTCCAATTTGCTAATAATTTAGCCAATATTAAAGTTGCAACTAAGAAATGGTTAAATTATTATTTTGCAAAGTCTAAGGTAAAGTTAAAAGAAATAGAGAGAAATATTGATGTGTTTTTCTAGGCAATGGATGAAGTTCCTTTAAGTCCAATGCATCTTAATGAGTTAAAGGAATTAGAGGCATCTCGACATTCCTTATTGGTGAAGGATGAGCAGGCTTGGAGGCTTAAGAAAACCATTGTTTGGATTAAGGCTGGTGATAACAACACAAAATATTTTCATCAATTTGCAAATTACAGAAAATTTATCCACACTATCTTGGAGATTGAAAAAGTATAGGGAAGTTTCATGAGATATTTTTCTAATAAGGTAGGGGAAGGGGCCTATTTATTTCAATCTCTTTTTCAAGATCATAATGGGTGATCCATTCAAGAAATTATGTAGGTGGTATAAAAAAATATCCTTGTTCTTTTGGTATATATGAATCACTCTCATTGAAGTGGTGTCAGAATTAGAATTTCTTGTTATTCTATTATCAATGTAGAAGGCTAAGAGTCGTGGGCCAGATGGTTTCATGCTTGAAATTTTTTTGGTTCTCTAAGATTTGTTGAAAGAGAATCACATAAAAGTAATTTGGGAATATGAGGAGTTAGGAAAGGTTTTGGGAGCTTTTAACACTAAATTCATATGTCTAATTCCAAAAAAGTAGGACAATATGTCCTTTGGTGATTTTGACTCCTATTCCATGTTACAATGTAATTCATAAAATTATGGAAAAATTCATCGCTAGAAGGTTGAATATTATTCTTAGTAAAATCATTTCAGACGAAATATTTGGATTATCTCACATAGACAAAATCATGATGTAGTAGCAATGGCTCAGGAAGTTTTCCACTAGGTAAAAAATTCGAATCAAAGTGTGGCTATTTTGAAGTTGGATATTTCCAACAAAATATGGTCGAGTCACTTGGACTTTCTTTCATTTGGTCCTCCTCCAAATGGGATCGCCTTATCTGTGGAAAATTGGTTCATGGGGTGTATCTAATCAATAAAAAAATTTGTACTCATTAATGGAGCTCTTTTGTGGTTCTTTGGAGCCTATCGTTGTCTTAGGCATGGGTGCTCATTATATCCCTTATTATTTCTTGTTATTACGAAAGAGCTAAGAAAAATGATTTAAGAATTCAAATCATCAAGGGTGATTCATGGTTTTAAGGTTTCAAAGAGAGAATCAATTTCTCTGATTCTTTTTGTTGATGATGTTTGATATTGTGTTTGGGGATCCTTAAGATATTCTTTTGATCTTAAAGGAGTCCTTGATATTTTTTGTAAAAATATAGGTATGCAAATTAAGCTTTCCAAATCATGTTTAATTCCTCATATGGTTTCAAATCTTGTAAGGCAACAAATTGGTTTTCTTTTTTTGGTCCCTTTAAATAACTTGGATGATGGCTTTAAATATTTGGGATTCATCCTTAAGCATAACTACGATATGGTGGTTGATTGGTTGTGGCTTGTCAAGAAATTGGAGACTCGGGTCTCAATTTTGATTAACAAATTATTGTCTCAGGGTGGGAGGCTTATTATACTAAAAATTGTTCTTGAAACTATTCCTATATACTGGAATTTCATCTTTGTTGCCCTAAAAGGAATTCTTACAAAGATCCGTAAAATTAGCTTCCAATTACTTTGGTCAGGTGTGCATAATTAGAGGAGCATCCCTCTAGTAAAATGGTCAAGGGTGGATTCTCTACGGACCTAGGTGGAAGGGGAATTAAGAATATATATATTTTTGCTCAGGCCCTTGCTAGCAAGAGTCTTTGGAGGCTTTCTATTGGTGACTCCCTTTGAGGAAGAGTAATAAAATCAAATTATTATCTATAAATGTCTTTAAATGAATGGTTTTGATTTCCTATAAATATGCCAAGTGGTATATTATCTATAAATCATTAGTTGTGGCTTTCCCTCTGTTAGGTGACTCAGTTTTTTGCAGGCTGTGTGATGGAAGAAAGGTGTGTGATGGAAAATATCCTTGGGTGGGTTCTATAGTAGGAATTCATTTCTCTAATTCCCTTCTCCTGGATTTTTTATCTGAAAATGTTTTCTCCTTGAATGATGTAAAGACTCAATCATCATAATTGAGAGGGCGACAAGGGTGAAAATCAATAACCTTTCTTGGTTTGTCTAGGGGTGTCACTATAGAATTGAATCAATGCATGGGACTAGTGTCCAATTATATTCATTTGCAAGATGAAGATTTAGATTCATTGTGTTATTCAACGAATCCACAATCTGGTGAATACACAAACAAGTTGGAGTACAAAAGCTAGTTCAAATCTCATTTTAGGGGCCAAAATAGTGGTGGTGGATACTTATCTAGAAAATTAATCCTCCTCTGAAGTATGAGAAAACTACATAACTAGTTTTAAATAATAAATTGTTAACTTGGGAATTTGGGTTAAAAAGAGGCTAGATCATCCCAAGTAGGTGCACTTTATGTAAATCTCAAGTGGAATATTTAGCTCACATTTTCATAAATTATGATTAGACATTACATGTCCTGAAGATTGTTATGAATGATTCATAATTGAAGTTAGGCTGGATCTATTTAAAATTGGATGATTGCCTTAAATTCTGGTTGGAAAATAAAGAGATGGAATAATTTGCAGGGATGACTTGTTTTCTGGTAAAAAATCTACGGTGGGCTTGAAATTAGATTATTTTCAAGAATAAAGAGATTCCTTTGGAACTCTTTGCTAATATCATCCTCAACTTATCCATAGAATTCATGTCTAAGCTAAACTAAAAGAAATCCTATGACGCCAGCTATGTTGATGATTGATTTTGAGATTCCATGGGGGTGTTTTGATGGGTAATATCAAGGCCACGCCTTATATGTGTTATTGGAGTCATTATTTTCATGAGTCTCTCTTATTATATGTTAATCTAGTGTGCATTGGGGAGAGGAACAAATAACAAAGAAGAGTTTATTGTGGTGTGGCTTCTATTGGAGGTGGTAATAAAAAAAAATGTTAAGTAATTATAAGTCATGGAAGATTCAAATATGGTCATTGATTGGGCAAGAAAAAAGACATCAATGACTAATGTAAGGTTAGAATCCCTTCTAAGTGATATTAAGAAAGACATTATTTCTTTTGAATGGATCTCTTTCAATAATATTCTTTATGAATTGAATTATGAAACTAATGAGAATTATAAGGAAGCTTTGTCTTTTCCTATGGGAGATTTAGGCCTTTATGAATCCATAAATAGGGAGAAAGTGGAGTCCATGAAGTTTCACTTTCAAGTTGATTTTTATGTCAAATTTATTTTTTACTTTTGAATTAGAAAATGGAAAAAAAATTTATTATGTTAATTTGTTTGTAATTTTTTTTTATCCATGGTGATTGGAGGTAAAGTTAGGATATATATAGTATTTTGAAGTGTTTACAGTCTCATCATGAGATAGGGACCTATATATTCATTTCTCTTGAATAAATGAGATTTTTTCCCTATTGGAAGAAAAAGAGAAAAAAATCATACGACTAGAAATTAAAAGAAACCACCTAAACTATGCGACACTCTATTCTATTAGAGTGGGTATTTCCTCCATAAAATAGAGTGTTGATTTTAGTCAACACTCATTACTTCTACAACATAAAAAATAAATAAAAATGAAACAAATATATATTTTAAATAAATATTAGGAAAAATATCTATATTAAAGAATAAATAATACAATGCATGCTCAATCTTCCTCTCTTATTGATCATCTCCTTTCATACATGAACTTGATCTAAGAAAGAAATAAAAAATATATGAATATAGATCCACTTGATAATCAATGAATCTCAAATGGTTACAACCATTTTACAAATTTATAAAATATAGAAAACGATTTCCAATATTCATGTTAATTCCCAACGAATTTTGGAATATCTTTTATTGTCAAATTCATAAAAGTCTATGTGGGTTACAAAAAATTCCCCAAAATATGCTCAAAATAATTATTAATGATGTTGATATCCCTAGATTTGTGGTATATATATGGGATATCTATAATTCTATAATAAAAACATATATGCGCATGTAGGCACATAAAAATTTTCCTCACAATAATTAAGACCATAAAACATATGTTTCATTCTCTTCCCTAAGTGATTGCATGATTGGCGGTGGTCAATTTTCTCAATGGTAGCATGATAAATGTGCAACACATGGATTTAAAAATGCATGGAACCATTATTTGAATTTCCTCCAATATGTACCATAAGACTTTCAATTAATATTCTATCATAACTTGTCCACAAATAAGCCAGTATTCATAAGTAAATACAAAATACACATTTCTCCTAATGTTAATAATATTTTGAAATGATTTTCTCTCTCTATATTCTTGGAATCAATGGGATTTACCTCTTTGGTAGTTTGTTGGGGAAAAAACTCAACACATATGGGTATTTATGTATATTCCTTTTTGCATTGGTGGTCACCACAATGTTCAGTCTGTGTATATGAAAATTGTTTAGAGGAGGTTTCAAACATTTTTTTTTTCTACCTCTCTCCTTATTGTCAAGATAAATCCCCTCTATAGACAGAGGTGATCTCTCTAGCCTTAAAATGGGTCTAGCAACACGATATTCTTTCTAACATAAGATTTCTTAACTAATGCTTACAATTCAAAGAGGAAAGAGACATAAATACCTTTTTCCAATCTCTATCCTTGGATCCGTTGATGGTGACCTTGATCCACGATCCTTGTAGGCCCGCTTCATGCTACTGATGGCATGCAAATACCAGTGGATGATTGATAGAAAACATCAAACGTGATATAGTATATAATAAACGTAAACACTATCTATCTAGTAGATCAAGGAGTAACTGAATATTTTCATAATCATGTAGACAAATATAGAAAGAAAAAATCATATGTTATTATTGATAAATTACAAAGGAATAGCTTACAACCATTCCTTCATGTTGGAGGCGTCCTTGGGTGAAAATCTTAGTCCTTCACCCAACTCAAAATCATTCCTTCTCTCATGCACTTAGTCTTAATCACGATGCAAGTATGCAAATGGATGGGAGTTCAGATGAGTCTCACAATGATCAACCAAGCTTTAAACTTGGGGAAATGAGGGATGTGAATTTATAGCAAGAAGAAGGAGGTTTGGAGCCCATGAAAGGAGGAGGAAGGCCCACTTTCTAAGGGATGACCCCCCATGGATGAGATCAAAGCTCTAAAATGAGAGAGCTCGACCTTATCATCTTTTTTCAATAACCAACTCACCGCCCTTGAGCTTATAGAGGTCAAATATTCTCCTCCATTTGCGGAAAAACTGCCAGAAAGGGGATCGATGTGCTTTTCGAATAAAATAAGGCGTTGACAGCATTGGGCCAGAACTGGGATAAGGACATCAGCGCGGTCATGGCACCAGGAAGGGATCTGACCTAGGAAACTAGGAATTTACCAAGTTTCTCCAGTAATCTTTCAAGGAAGTCTTATTTGGATCTTCAAGGGGATATGTTAGCATATTTCTTGATGATGGAAACATTGCACAGGATTCGTCACGAGGCATTTCAGGATCAGGGATGGGAAAATGAGCATGGTGAAAAAACACTGTGTAACAGATGCCCCCTAAAGCATGTAAGAAGAACAGGGAGTGATGGTTGAAATGACTTACAAACCAAGGAAAAGAATGCAGACCACCTTCGGAGTACCAGCCAAATAAAACATTTACAATATATCACATCTCTGGTATAAATATGCCTAACCACATGCTGTTTCACTAGGCATCAAATGACACATGAGCCCATGGTATGGTTGCAACCATCCGTCTAAAAGAGATCATAGAAATGGATCCGCAGTATGGACATAGCCATCTGTATATATAGGATCATGTATACAATCATGAATACTCAATAACTCCACACAAGCTAGACCAAAAATCAGATGTGACCCAAGGTCTTCACCGCGATCTCAATAAACCAATGTAGGAATTTAGCCAAATGCCTTGTAAATTAATCAACTCGCCATCAGGAGCAAAGAGTGCCCATGCTACAGAAGACAGTTTTTGTGTACTATGGCAAGTTTCATCAGCAAAACCAACGTAGTGATCCAAAGACATTTTCAAACCAAGTGGAACACAAAGTAAGTAGAAGAAACATGTCTGCCAGGAAAAAAATCACACAAAAAATCAACTCAAAGCACACTAATGAATAACACACTAATTTAAAAATTTATCACACTTAATATTAAGCATAATATTTCTTTAGATAGAGCATGTTTAAGGGCTTAACCAAAGGATATCCTTCATAATCAGTTAGCTCATAGGTTCCACGTTGAATAATATAGCGCCCATGCCATATAGGCTCGATCTTTCCAACTCCCAACTTGTCATGGGCTTGGTCATACAGCAGGACCCATTCACCTTCATAGAAAACACAAGGTGTGACAGATTTGTCATATTTCACCTTAACTCGTCATTTATGTGCTTCAAGAACTAAATCAGCAAGCCTCTTGGTCTCATCGAGACGCTCGAGGTACAACAGTCTTTCCTCTTCTGGAAAAGTACCAGGAAGGATTTCGATATCCAGCTTCAGGGAAGGAATCTCACACTCGATGGCCTCTATACCATACACCAATTGGAATGGTGTGAATCCATTGGTAGTCTTACCGGAGGTTTGGTATGCCCATAGAGTGGAGAAAAGCATGAGGTTCCAATCTCACTTATGCTTCCCAATGGTATGTTGGAGCATGGTCACCAAGACTTTGTTGACAACTTAAACTTTGCCATTGACCTGTGGATAGTAAGGGGTGGAGTTATCATGATATAACCCCAATTGTGAAGAGAGTTTTTTCATCATATGATTATGAAAATGAGTGCCATGATCAGTGACAATCGCTTTCAGGACACCAGTCTGAGCTATGACATTATTGAATAAGAATTGTGAAGTAGTGAGAACTTCATTATCATACGTAGGCATTGCCTCAACCAATTTAGTAAAATATTTTATCTAAAAATGGGTTGGATAACTTGTTATGATTTTCAAGAACCTCCCACTCAGTTAAAAAAATAAAATATCTAGCTTACACTTGACTTTTGCGGAATTTTATACTTGAAACATGTGTATGTTTTTTAACTGTTTAAGTGGTTTAAGCCCATTTTTTTTTGCTGATATTAAGCATGTACAATAGCCATATAATGTAGCAAATACAAATCAACACATAACAGCAAATTTAATATAGGAGCTCACCTGAATATCGTGGGCTACGTCTCCTTGACCTCTTATCTTCTTGAATTGGCTCTTTGGGATTATGGAAAATTTATTTTACAAGTTACAAAATCAACTCCAATGGTTATACGAACTGAACCAATGGGTTTATAATACCATTTATACCCCTGATATGGCTGAAATATTTCTGAAGATGAACCTCGGTTCCCTTAGACTTGCTTCCTTGAGTTGGTGCTCTTAATCTACCCTGAGCTTCTCTATGGCACAAACTCTCTCAAAAATCATTTTATGTCCCTGAAACCATTTATATAGTCTCAAGCATATATCATACCTCTGAAAGTGACTGATCATTTGCTCAAAATGAGCACTAACTTCCCAATCTAGGCCTCCATCCATTGATGACCCTGGGTTTCCCAAAACTTCCTTGTGGATCTTTGACCTTTAGAAGTCTTAAAATGACTCTAAAAATCCATTAAATTGATTCATAATGTAAAAAATTGTCATAATATACTATTCATTTTCATAAATTGGCCTCCGGCTTCTCCGGTTATGCCTCTAACACCTAGCGGCACCCCCTGGCTCTAGGGTCACTAAAAAATTTTCTGAAGCATATCGAGCTCTAGAAGTCCTTAAAATCTTCTTAAAGCTCAATCAAGGATTCAAAATTATTAAAACAATCATAAATTACTATTGGTTTGTTGAGAATGGATACTGGTTGCTCTGGATAGGCCTCATTCTCCTGTTGGCACTTGCTGGCCCTGGTGGCCCCTGAAACTTCTCTAAAGTATCTCGGCATTAAAAATTCCTCTATAGGATATTAAAACCACACCATTAGTTCTATAATTTATGAAACATCCAAAATTGACTATTGGATTTCTGAATACGACCTCTAACTGCAATGGCTAGGCCTCAAACTGTTGTTGGCCGCTAGTGGCCCCTAGAACTTCTCTGAAGCAAAAACCTGCTCAAAGGTCCTCTGATGGCTCTGAAACCCTCACCAATGATTTTGGAATGTCTGATATAGTCGAAATTGACTATTTTCACTCTCATAATGGTCGAATCTAGCTCAAGATAGAGCCAAAACAAGATTTGTCCAGTGTCCCCTAAAAAGCCTCCACCAAAAATGGAGAACTCAAGTTAAACTGCAGATAAATAGGGACTTGGAAAAAAATGGCGCACCCACCAGCCAAAACCGCCAGATAAATAGTTAATTTAAATGTTGACCGCTGGGGTGCCCACATGGCCGCAAACCCTGCGGTCTCGTTGGCGGTTAGCGCAAACTATGCGTAAATTGTAGTTGCATTTGTTTTAAACCCGCGTTAATAGAACGGTTTTGTTAACCCGTCGCCGAAATAGTTGTAAATTGCGACATGTGAAAATTTTTTCCATGGGACTGTTAGCTGGTGGATTTTGAAGGTTGCGGTTGGGATTTTTCCCATGGACTTGAGGTCGCGGCCATATGGGAGGGGTTGGTCCCTCCGAACCCCCAAATATCATTTAGTTAAAAGTTAGCATAAACTTGCAACACCGATATGTTAAGAAGTATTGTGTAGCCTGACGGTAAGTCATGGGAACTCTATGCAGGAGGTCTCGAGGTTGACTCCCAGTGACCTGACCAAAATTTTACTGTACCATTCATGGGCCATGTGGTAGCCTCCGGGCCTACCACGTGACGACTTCTAATTGGCTTAAAACCACATCGTACAACAAACAATGAATCACAACGTGCCACTTGGCATTAATTGGTTGGTCCAGAATGAATATTACAGGGAATATTTCAAGGAATAGTCCAGGAATATTCCCTGGAATATTCTTTTTTTGAAATTACAAAAATCCAGTCAAACTTGGTCAAAAGCCAGAAATTGCAGTTTACTGGACTTTTCAAATCACGATAACTTCTTCATAAGGTGTCGGTTTTTTGAACCATTCACAGCGTTAGAATCAGGAAGATGAGATCTATCTGATCGCTTAGGTTTCACACACTTTTGAACACTTTGAAATTTGAGCTATCACTTAGGTCCTTGATCCAAATCTGATCACACCTCCCCATTGGGAATCTTTTAGACCCCAAAAGACTGATTTCCTGATATGTTCAATAGATGAGAGTACAACACCCTCAATTTTTAGCCTCCATACACTTTCCTTGCATGGCTTAGTGCCTTTGAACTACAACTCGAAGGTATTCAATGCTTTCCTTCCTGAATGCTCTTGTCCTCCTGTCAAGAATTGTCTTCCTTGAACTCACTTAGAAATTTTTGGCGAGAAATTTATAGAAGGTAGTTGAACATCATGTCCTTGATCATAGATCCAAGGTGAATATTCCTTCCAGACCAACTAGTGAATGCAAAATGGCACGTTGTGATTCGTTGTTTGCTGTACGATGTGGTTTTAAGTAAATTAGAAGCCGCCACGTGGCAGGCCCAGAGGCCGCCACATGGCCTAGGAATGATTCGGTAAAATTTTGGTCGGGTTGCTGGGAGTCGACCCCGAGACCTCCTGCACAGAGCACCCACAAATTACCATCAGGCTACACAGTAGTTCTTAACTTATCAGTGTTGCGGGTTTATGTTAACGTTTAACGAAATGATATTTGGGGGTTCAGAGGGGCCAGCCCCTCCCATATGGCTACGACCTCAAGTCCATGGGAAAATACCAACCAAAAAATCTGACATCCGCCAGCTAACGGCCCCTTGGAAAACTTTGTCACATTTTTTAGCTTACGACTATTCCATTGATGGGTTAACAAAACCGTTCTATTAACGTGGGTTTAAAACAAATGCAACTACAGTTTACGTGCAGTTCTCACTAACCACCAACGAGACCACAGGGTTTGCGGCCATGTGGCCACCCCAGCGGTTGAAATTTAAATTAACTATTTATCTAGTGGTTTTTGCTAGAGGGCACACCATTTTTGGCCAAGTCCCTATTTTATCGACAGTTTAACTTGAGTTCTCCATTTTTGGTGGAGGATTTTTAGGGGACAATGGACAAATCTTGTTTTGGCTCTATCTTAAGCTAGATTCAACCATTATAAGAGTTCCAATAGTCAATTTCGACTATCTCATACATTCCAAACTCATTGGTCAGGGTTTCAGATCCATCATAGGACATTTGAGCAGTTTTTTGTTTCATAGAAGTTTTAGGGGCCAACAGCAGTCTGAGGCCTAGCCAGTGCAGCTAGAGGACTTATTCAGGAATCCAATAGTCAATTTTGGATGTTTCAGACATTATGAAACTAATGGTGTGGTGTGCAGAGCCTGTAGAGGAATTTTTAAGGACAAGGTACTTCAGAGAAGTTACAGGGGCCACCATGGCCTGCAAGTGCCAGTAGGAGAATGAGGCCTATCCAGAGCAGCTAGTGTCCATTCTCAGAGAGAAAAAAAAAAGTAATTTTTGGCTATTTTGATACTTCTAAATCCATTGATGAGTTTTCAGAAGCTTTTGAGGACTTATAGAGCTCGATATTCTTCAGAGAAGTTTTCAGTGACCCTAGAGTCAGGGGTGCCGCCAGGTGTTGGAGGCATAACTAGAGTAGACGGAGGCCAATTTATGCAAATGAATAGTCTATTCTAGCTATTTTTGACATTATTAATCCATTTAAGGGATTTTTAGAGCCATTTGAAGACTTTTGAAGGTCAAAGAGCCACAAGGAATTTTTGGGTAGCCCAGGGCCATCAGTGGATGGAAGCCTAGATTGGGAATCTAATGCTCATTTTAAGCAAATGATCAGTCACTTTTGGAGGTATGATATATGATGTAACAATCAATTTTGGTTATATGCCCCCAAGTAACTAACGTGTGAGAATATAAGTCATGGGGTTGCAATCAAAAATCACTAGGGTTTTGCGCAAGAGAATGTAGTGACGAAAACGTTGAATTGCATGAACAGTAGCCAATGAAATTTTCTCTACATGAGCATATCGGGTCTCAGTATTGAATATATTATGACTCAAGTAGTATACCACATGTTCCTGACCATCATCATCATCCTAAACCAGCACCATGCCAATAGTGTTATCAGCGGCAGCCAAATACAAGAAATAGTTACGGTGATAATTAGGAGGATGCAGTAATGGAGTTGTGATGAGAGCTCTCTTTACAGCATCGAAAGAGCTCTAAGAAATTTCATCCCATAAGAACTGGATTCCCTTTTTCAATAATCACATGAATCCTTTAGCAATCTCAGCGTAATTCAGTACAAATCGGTAGAGGAAATTAGCTTTCCCCTGCAAAATTTGTAGTTGATGAATGGAAGGAGCAGGCAAGTTGATGATTTCCTCAACTTTCAGAGGATCGATGCAGATGCCTTCTTAGACACCACAAATCCTAGGAGTTTTCTACATTCGACACAGAAGGAAAACTTATGAGGATTTAACTTGATATTATAGTGTTGACAACGTAGGAAGATAGCTCTAAGGTGCTCCGGGTGATCTCGATGTTTCACGGAATGAGCCAAAAGGTCATCGAGATATGGCTGAACTATGTGCTTGATGTCATGGAATGCATAAGACATAGCTTTCTGGAAGGTTTATCTAGCATTATTTTGGCTGAAAGGGAGCTTCTTATAGGAGAAAGTTCACCATGGAAAGATAAAAGCGGCTTTGTGATGATCAGCAGGAGCGATGTTAATCTGGTTGTAGCCAGAGAAACCGTCCATAAAGGAAAATATCTCACTCCTAACACATTCATCAATGATCTGATCGATAAACGGATTGGGGTAATTTTCCTTAGTACAAGCTCGATTGATATCTTAGTAATCAACACAAACCGTAATGGTCCCTTGCTTCTTATTGACAGGAACAATATTGGAGACCAAATCTATCAAGGGTATGGGGTAGATAAAACCAGCTTTAAGAAATTTTTCAACTTCACCCTTAATAGTGGTAGTCTTTCTCGTATGCATAGGATGAGGTTGTTGGCGAACGAGCTTTGACTCTGGATAAGTGGTAATTTCATGCACCACGATACTTGGATCAATATTAGGTATTTCTTCATAGGACCACGTGAAGACATCAAAAAACTCCTGAAAATTTTTCTTATATACCTTGATCTCATCAGAAGAACAAGACGCACTAATATGCAAATTCTTGAAAATCCCTGGTTTAACAGAGATGTCAATCAGAATGGTCGGAGTGATATTTCCCATGTTACCCTCGGACAACACTTCATGAATCAAACTAGGATTATGAAGTGGGTCAGTCGGTACCAGTAAAGCATGGGATCCTAGACAGGCAGAGATGTCACCTGGGATTGGGAGAAACAATGAATGATGATGTCCATCATCCCATGGAGTTTCTTCGAGAGACATGACCTCCACGATACACTCGTCAGTGGGGAAATTCTCATTCAATGGATCATCAAAGTCCCAAAAACCAAACCAGGGAGACTGTGTATAAGTGTCTAGGGATGATACCAAATGAGTATTGGTCTTAGATGCAGCCTCGGAAGCTGTGAGGATATCTTGATACATCTGTTCAACTATGCTAAGAGGCAGAGCGTCACCGAAAATCTTAATCTAGTCAGGATTGGGAACAATCCATGGATCATGACCAGACGAAATCATATTGAAGGAGGTGACTTTCGAAGGTGGAAGCAGAAAAACTCCCATAAGAGACAAGTCTCTGAAAATACCCGGCCCAATGTTCTCATAAGGAGTAGTGGCCTTCCCAACATATGGAATTTTGCTTGTTGAAGACTCAAAGGGGAAGAAATCCAACTGATCCACAGTCACTATATTCCCTTTTTTAGGGAAATGGGGGAGACAAAAGAGGGTGGAGACCACACAAATCATAGCGTTTGTCGAACTACGTAAGAGAATTATATTGTAGTTCAAGTTGGAATCTACCACCTCAACTTCCATGTTCACCGTTTTCCCCTCCAACAGGATGGGAAATTCCTTTATAATTCCATACGACTGAGAACCTCAACCATCAAACGCTTCTAAGGTATTCGGGTACTGACTCAATGGGGGAGAGTCGATGTATTTCCAGCATGCGATGGATGTGATGTAGGTTGAAGCGCCTTAATCAATGATATTCCCATGAATATTCTTTCCCATGATGGTAACTTGAATTAGAAAAGCTAGCTGAGATGGGAGGCGTGTTGAAAATGGCAACAAGAAATAGTGAAGGAGGCCTCCTGAAGCATCTTTCTTGATCCTAGTTGGAAAGTGATCACCTAAACTAGGTGGGGACCACACATGTGATTTTTTGTCGAAAAATCTATTTTTAGACTATGTCTATTTTTAGACATATGGAGCATATTCTATAAGTTTCGGGATGTTATTTCTGGATGGTTGGTCAAGTTGGAAAAATAGATGGATTTCTATTTTTAGACATATTGGGCAGAATCTATTTTTAGATTTCCAGTCTAAAAATAGATATGTCGAATATTATTATCTCTTAATAATATTTGGACTCTAAACATTATCTTATTCTCTTGGAGCACTTCAGTTTGATGCCTAGATGTAACATGCGAGCCGACGGAAATACGCTTCTCCTAGGGTTTAAGTGAGAGAACTGTGCATGAAGACTTCGGTTAGAAAAATTTTGACTCATGTGACGAGTTTGGTGGAGTTGATTGAGGAAGTTAGTGGAGTTGTATTCGGATTTAACTAATCTAAACATAGTTAATTTTTATAAGTTAACTAATAGATACAATTAGTGAGAGTGGTGTGAATTAATTATTAATTAATTCACTAATTCGCCTCTCATAAATCAACTAAAGAATACATCGATTAACTTCAATGCATGGACGGTTTCGGTGGAACCCGATGCGAAATAGGTGAAAGAGCAGGTTAACTATCAGTTGTGACTATACTATTGCTATTTGCAACACACAGATGGGTGGAGTAACCCATGAGGATTGCGCAGTTCAGGCTGGGTGGTTTATCTATATAAAGAGGCCATCCCATAGCTTGAAAAAGCAATTCAGGTTGGCTATCAAGCGGCTAAAGGTTGGAGCATGAGTTTTGCCAGATCTAGCTTGATAGTGTGTAGCATGGGAGGTAGTGCATGAGAGCTTGCAAAGAGATTTGTACTATGATTGTTACATGATCTCCATGACATGTATAATATACAGATAGTTGGGGGTTTTCAGCTTTAAGCTTTCCCATGAAATACTGTGTTCATATGTGTGAATTTTTATGGCTTTAATGTGTGCATGCAATTGATTTTATTTCCGCATGCGATGATCAATGGTAGAAGAGATTTTGTATTGTGCATGAAGCTAAAATAGTGTGTGATCAGGAGAATCTCGGTGGATAACTCATCCATTATTCAAATTTCTACATGGTATCAGAGCGATATTGATCATTGGAGCAATTGCAAAGCATTGAAGCGGTTGAGTTTGAGTATAAACTCAAGAAACATAAAGATGGAGAAAGCCGGAAATATACATGCATTTTTTATATAATTTTCTACATGGAATGAGAGCGAGAATTTTTTGGGTGTGCGAGTTTGTAGGGAATATCTGAAAATTTTTGGTGAAATATTTTCAGAAACAAATAGCATATTTGGATTCCTTGCGAAAAAATACCCAAATTGAAAAAAAAAATTCGATCGAATCGGAGCTCGGATGAGGGAGATATCATCGATTTAAAATCAGCTCTTTTGTTAGAAAATTTTGCGACGGCAGGACAATTGCAATGTGCGCGAGCCAAGAATCTACATGCACTAAGGTACAATATGCATGCAAAGCTTTGAGGTGCAAAGAAGAGGTTAGTGACTTGGTGGTTGAGAGGGATCCTCTCAACATGCAGTGTGAGAAGCAGTCTCAGAAGGTTGTGGAGCAGCCACAACTGGAGATGCAGAAGAATATTTATAGATTTGATGTAGATGGGATGTCTACGGAGCTTCCTACTGTTGGGAAGCGGGAGGAAGACATGCAACTGAAGCTTGAGAGGGAGTAAGTGTTGCATGCAGGCGAGAAAGACATGCAATTGAAGCTTGAGAGGGAGCGGGTTTTGCATGCAGGCGATAGTGAACCTCAGGATGTGGAGCAGCCACAAGAGGATCATGGAGTGGAAAAGACCACTCATGCAGAGAAATTTCGTGCCAGACGGGCAGAGGGAGTGCATGCAGCTATACCACCAGGTATGAGGTGGGGCGACATGCATGAGTAATCCCATGAGGATATTTCTGGGCAGATTCATGAGATGGTGTGGATCTCATGGATTGAACCTGGCTACGAGGTGCCCATAGCGCAGCAGTAGCAAGATCAGTTGGAATGATGCAGGCAGATCAAAGTGACAGTGTCGGATACTGGAGCATGGATCAGAGTTGACAGCAAGTGCAAGAGTGCATGGTTGCAAGAGTTCAACAGCGCAATAGTTCCTGATGACATGTGCAGTTGGCCAAGAAGAAGTCGAAGACTTTGATGATAGATGCTAGATGCATCAAGACTGATTGAGTTGTTTGGAGCCTATTCAGTTTCAGAGGAGTTGCAGAGCAGATGCATGGACTTGCATGGCACTTGTGAAGGTTGCAGGGCGAATGCATGGAGTTGCATGGCGCTTGTGAAGGTTGCATGGAAAATGCATGGAGTTGCATGTCGCATGCAATGACAGTCCTTTCTTGTTGAGAGGGAGTGTTGAAAATGGCAACAAGAAACAGTGAAGGAGGCCTCCTGAAGCATCTTTCCTGATCCTAGTTGGAAAGTGATCACCTAAACTAGGTGGGGACCACACGTGATTTTTTGTCGAAAAATCTATTTTTAGACTATGTCTATTTTTAGACATATGGAGCATATTCTATAAGTTGTGGGATGTTATTTGTGGATGGTTGGTCAAGTTGGAAAAATAGATGGATTTCTATTTTTAGACATATTGGGCGGAATCTATTTTTAGATTGCCAGTCTAAAAATAGATATGTCGAATATTATTAGCTCTTAATAATATTTGGACTCTAAACATGATCTTATTCTCTTGGAGCACTTCAGTTTGATGCCTAGATGTGGCACATGCAGCTGACAGAAGGAAATACGCTTTTCTTAGGGTTTAAGTGAAGCTATTGCATGAAGACTTTAGTTAGAACTCATGTGACAGAGTTTGGTGGAGTTGATTGAGGAAGTTAGTGGAGTTGTATTCAGTTTAACTAATCTAAACATAGTTGAGCTTTTTGTATCCAAGTTAACTAATAGATACAATTAGTGAGAGTGGTGTGAATTAATTATTAATTAATTCACTAATTAAATACTCATAAATCAACTAAAGAATACATCAGTTAACTTCAGTGCATGGACAGTTTCAGTGGAGACCAGTGCAGAAATAAGTGAAAGAGCAGGTTAACTATCGGTTGTGACTATACTATTGCTATTTGCAACACACAGATGGGTGGAGTAACCCATGAGGATTGCGCAGTTCAGGCTGGGTGGTTTATCTATATAAAGAGGCCATCCCATAGCTTGAAAAAGCAATTGAGGTTGGCTATCAAGTGGCTAAAGGTTGGAGCATGAGTTTTGCTAGATCTAGCTTGATAGTGTGTAGCATGGGAGGTAGTGCATGAGAGCTTGCAAAGAGCTTTTTACTATGATTGTTACATGATCTCCATGACATGTATAATATACAGATAGTTGGGGGTTTTCAGCTTTAAGCTTTCCCATGAAATACTGTGTTCATATGTGTGAATTTTTATGGCTTTAATGTGTGCATGCAATTGATTTTATTTCTGCATGTGATGATCAATGGTAGAATAGATTTTGTATTGTGCATGAAGCTAAAATAGTGTGTGATCAGGAGAATCTCGGTGGATAACTCATCCATTATTCAAATTTCTACAAGGCGAGGAGCAAAATTCTCGAGATAAGAAATAATCAGATTAGAATCTAAAGGATCAATCCCATGGCAGTGAGTAATGACTTCCGTTGTGATGGGCATGACTGAAGGACCTCCAAAGCTGACATCGCCGAAGGCGCCTGAGCTAGATCTTCTATAATGTTGTAGTGGTGTGTTGCTCTCGCATTCAGATTGTAAGATGATTTCTGAAGAACACCTTTTGGGGGTGGTCAGATGATGGAGTCACTACTTGGTCTCTCGATCTGGAGAGGACCAGAGGTAGGAGGCGTGGAAGAGGAAGAGTTATCTGGGACTTCCGGTTCCAAAAGAGGCTTGGATGGATTGGGATAATCTTTCATTCTTGTGGTGATGGCAACAGATTGCATTCTAGCCATGAACACCTGAGATATATCAAATGATTGAGCTTGGTCTACCATTTGTATCTGCTGGGAAGGGAAAAATTATTTCAAAACTGCCAGAGTCCCGAGTGCTCCCTTTAGAATATGAGACACTTCAATACGCCGAGTACAATACTTGGTGTAATGATCATCATCACATATTAGACAAGGATATTTTGACTTACATGATGAATAATCACCAACAGAAGACTTCATTGAATCCTATTTAGGGTTCTCAGATTTAGACTTTCCTTTACCATTTTTCTTACCCTTCGAGGATTTTTCTACTGCGATAGACTGAACAAAATTTACCTCTAAGGTTTACCAGGATTATTCTTATTTTGAGAAGGAGGGGGAATAGTGGCAGTTGTGGGTTTGGACTTCAAGGCCTTAGGCGCACAACTATCATTATGAGGCACTGTCCCAATAACATCATCCACCATAGGCGTAACAAGAGGCTGAGATGATGAAGGATTAGTCGAAGGATGCCACATTAGGTAAAAACTCATATATATTCTCAGACTAGGAATAAACTAAGTCGAGGTATTGAGCTCTAGAGATGACATCCTCTTCCATGACACACCCTCCCATTGCAAGGTCTTTTGCAATTTTGGGAACGAATGATTTTGTGAACCATTCTGTCAAAAATTGATCCAGGATCTCAAATTTCATAAGGAGATGGGGACATTTCCATTCATGGATGTGATCCGAGATATTCGTAGCATTCGATTGCTTCAACAAAGTGAGAAAATGGTTGTCAGTATCATACTGGATAGGCAACTGGAAATGAGTGAGGAAGGCCATAGCCAAGGAATTTAAATCGAAGAAAATTCCTCAATGGAGCTCAATGTACCATTTGGCCGTAGCTTTGGTCAAAGTGCGTTGGAAAAGACGAAGACAAATAGAATAATCAACCCAAGAATTAGAGGAACGCCACAAATTATGTGTCAAAACATGGGTTTGAGGGTCTTCCCCAGATTTTCCTTTGAACTTTGGACAATCTCCTCAAATCTTAGTTGGAATTGGCAGCCAATGCAGTTGATGTTGGATGGGTCATTTGTGAGCTTTGACACATTCGAAAATTCCACCATAGCCAAGAATGGTAAAAGAGGATGATGAAGCGAGAAAGGTCATGGGTTCCAACCTGATTAATAAGGATTCTAGCCCAATAGCGCGAATTATGACCTAGATAAGCATATTTCCCCCATGGCTGATAAGGACCTTGTTGCATATATTGCTAATGGGGACCTGGTTGTGGTTGTTTATACGGCCCCTGCAGGTACTGAGGCGTGGACCTTGATGGACATGGGGTCCAGGATAATTTCCCTACTGAACATAAGGTCTATTTTGTGGCCCTTGATAAAATTAGGTTCTAGCCAGTGGTCCCTACTGAACATGAGGTCCAATGTAGTCCCTGCTGAACATAAGGTCTAGTCTGTGGTCCTTGCTGAACATAGGGTCCAACCTGAGGTCCTGGCTAAGATTTTTGGTACTGAGGAATTTTCTTATATGAAGCACCAGGTTGAGGCCTAGTCTAGGGTTGCCATTATTGACCTTGAGGAAAAGGTTTGTACTGAGTACCAGACTAATGAGGCAAAGGACCAGATTGACCCAAAAGGAGATTCGGACTAGCTTGGATGTAAGAACCAAAATGAGGATTAGTCACAACAGCATTAACTGAAGGTTGTGTAGAAATTTGAATAACTGATATATTATTCACCGAGATTCTCCTGATCACACACTGTTTTAGCTTCATGCATAATACAAAATCTCTTCTACCATTGATCATCACATGTGGAAATAAAATCAATTGCATGCATACATTAAAAACACAAACAATCACACATACGAACATCTTATTTAATGGGAAAGCTTAAAGCTGAAAACCCCAACTATCTGTATATTATATGTCATGGATATCATGTAACAATCATAGTACAAAAGCTCCTCACAAGCTCTCATGCACACCCTCAATTTCTACACACTATCAAGCTAGATCTAGCAAAACACATGGTCCAATACTTTGCCACTTGATAGCCAACCTCTATTGCGTTTTCAAAGCTATGGGATGGCTTCATTAAATAGATAAACCACCTGGCCTAAACTGCGCAATCCTCATGGGCTTACTCCACCTATCTATGTGTTGCAAATAGCAACTGTATAGTCACAACTGATAGTTAACCTGCTCTTTCACCTATTCCTGCACTGGTCTCCACTGAAACTGTCCATGCACTGAAGTTAACTGATGTATTCCTTAGTTGATTAATGAGTATATAATTAGTGAATTAATTAATAATTAATTCACACCACTCTCACTAATTGTATCAATTAGTTAAATTGAATACAAATAGCTCAACTATGTTTAGATTAGTTAAACTGAATACAACTCCACTAACTTCCTCAATCAACTCCACCAAACTCTGTCACATGAGTTCTAACTGAAGTATCCATGCAATAGCTCCACATAACCCTCAGGAATAGCGTAATTCCTTCTGTCAGTTGCATGTGCCACATCCAGGCATCAAACTGAAGTGCTCTAAGAGAATAATATAATGTTTAGAGTCTAAATATTATTAAAAGCTAATAATATTTGACATATCTATTTTTAGACTAGAAATCTAAAAATAGATTCCGCCCAGTATGTCTAAAAATAGAATTCCATCTATTTTTCCAACTTGACCAACCCTCCACAAATAGCATCCTGCAACTCATAGAATCATGATCCACATGTCTAAAAATAGACATAGTCTAAAAATAGACTTTGCGCCAAAAATAGCCTGCGGACCCACTTAGTGAAGGCGACTCCTTTCCACTAAGCTCATCATCTTGTTGCAATCTCAACACTCCCTCTCAACAAGATATGGATTATCTACAACCCCTATCCTGCCCCTGTGGTATTCGAATTTGCTCTTGGTGAGTGCCTTCGTCAAGATATCAGCATCTTGATCCTCCGTGGGAATGTATGAAAGCAACATGACCTTCCGCTGCACACAATCTCTGATATGATGATACCGATGCCTGAAGCACTGCCGCCTCAACTCATCCTCCTGTCTGTACCATGATCCATATCCCGATGTGCCTCTGAGATATCTCAATACATGCCTGCCTGCCTTCCAGAAGAGCTTGGTTGGCTTAACCATAGCTTGTGAAAGTTGGTTCACAGCATAGCATATGTCGGGTCATGTATTGACCAGATACATGAGCGACCCCACCAACTGTTGATAAACAGTGGCATCCACTACCTCCGCTAAAGTAGCATCCTCCTTCCTCCAGACAACAGGAAGAGGAGTATCAACAGGCTTGCAGCCATGCATGTTGAACTTCTCCAGTATCTCCCAGGAATACTTACCCTGAGAAACAAACAATCCACCACTACGCTGCCAAATTTCCAATCCCAGGAAATAATGAAGGAGGCCCAAGTCCTTCATCTCAAACTCCTTTTCAAGATCAGCCTTGCATGAGTGTATCAACAGTTCATCACCTGTCAAACTCAAATCATCTACATAAAGTACAATGATCAGCAACTTACCCTCCACCACAATCTGGTATAGGTTAGGATCTGCCTCAATCTTGGAGAATCCAAGTCCGATGAAATAACTGTCTATCCGTGTGTACCAAGCACGAGGTGCTTGTTTCAACCCATACAGCGCTCTCTTGAGCCTGCACACATGCGACTCGCTGCTGAAGATCTCGAAACCTTCGAGCTGCTCTATGTACACCTCCTCCTCAATGACTCCGTTGAGGAACGCAGTCTTCACATCCATCTGATGAATGTGCCACCCCATCTGCGCTGAGAGAGCAAGAATCATCCGTATGGAAGAATACCTTGCGACAGGTGCAAAGGTCTTTTCATAATCGATCCCCTCAATCTGTGAAAAGCCTCGGGAAAAAAATCTTGCCTTGTACTTCTCCACACTCCCGTCAGCTGCCTGCTTCACTTTGTAGATCCATCTTGAACCCACCATTGATTTCCTTTCCGGTCTCGGGACAATCTCCCATGCACTGTTTCTGACAATCGAATCATACTCTTCCACCATGGCATCTACCCATGCGGGGTCCTCCACAGCTTCCTCGAAAGAGGATGGCTCTATCACGATACACTTGCTCATAAGAGACATGTATCTAGTATACCAGTCATGTGACTGTCTCTGTCTGCGCTGTGATGTAGGTGCTCCTACAACCTTCTCTGCATATTGAGCCAGTCGCTCAGCTTCTGTAGTGCGCTTCCGCCCTCTGATGGTTGGCGCTGCCTGAGTGGTCTCTTCCACTCCATGAACCTTCTCTTGTGGCTGATCCACATCCTGAGACTCATCCTTAGGAACTAATAGCTCCTCATCTACATGCAAGTGTAGCTCCCTCTCAAGGGAACACTTCATGGCTTTCTCCTCCTGAAATTTGATATCCCGTCGCACAACAGTCTTGTGACTGTCTGGAAAATACACACGATAGTTTTGGGGCGTATCAGTGTACCCCACAAATATCCCAACCTCCGCAGTCAGCTCCAGCTTCTTCCTGGCATCCATTGTCACATCAATGTAAACAGGTGAACCAAAAATCCTCAAATGGGAAATATCAGGCCTCTTACCAGAAAACACCTCCTCGGGTGTACTCATGCCAAGTATCCTGTGATGACAATGGTTATGCACATATACTGTAGTATTGCATGCCTCCACCCACAAGTGAATGGGTATGCCCTGATCATGTAACATCGCCCGTGCAGCACCCACGATCATTTTGTTCTTCCGCTCAGCAACCCCGTTCTGCTGTGGGTTATGAGGTGCTATGAGCTCTCTTCGAATTCCTTCTGCACTGAAAAAGTCCTTGAATTCGCCAGATATGAATTCACCACCATTTTCGCTCCTAAGAGCCTTCACTTCCTTCCCCAATTCTTTCTCAACCAGTGCCTTGAACTCACAGAACTTTGAGTATGTCTCGCTCTTCTTTTGCATGAAGAAGATCCAGCACTTACGAGAAAAAACCATCAACAAATATCACATAATACATGTGCTTTTTTGTCAAAGCTACTAAGAAAGGTCCACACACGTCTATGTGAATTCTCTCAAGGATCGTCGTGGCGCAACTATCCTTCTCGTGAAAGGTGGCTTTCACAAATTTTCCCAAGGTACACCCCTTGCACTGATCTGACTACGCAAGAGTGACTTTAAGAAGCCCAGTAGAAATCTGCTGCAGTATCTTCAAAGCTCCCTGGTGAAGGTGGCCCAATCTCTGGTGCCACAACTCGCCATCATCCCGGCTCACCACTCCTTCAGAATTTCCTACCATTGTTGCATAGCCATCTACCTGAAATTGATAAAGGTTCTTAACTTGAACCCCTATCCTCCGGGTCTCACCAGTTGCCTTAATGCACAGGAAATCCTTTCCCTCGCTAAAGACAACATCATATCCCTTGTCTTCTAACATCGCCACAGAGATAAGATTCTTCAATCCTAGAACATGCATCACTTCCTTCAATCTGAAGGGTTTACCAGACTCCCTCTCAAAGGAAATGGTACCGATACTGGTCGCATTGTATCTACCATCATCTCCCATCTCGATGTGCACTCCAAGATCTTTCTCATCCAGATCAGTAAACAAATCTCGATCTCCTGTCATGTGAAAAGACACACCACTGTCTAGAAACCACACTGATCCCATCATACTTGAGACCAAGCATGCGATCAACAAAAAATCCAGCTCAAACTACGAGGCTAAGGCCTCTCCAGCTGCAGTCCCAGCAGCCTGCTTATTTTTCTTCTTCTGTGGAAAATTAGTGGCGTAATGTCCGTGTTGGTGACAGTGAAAGCACTTCACCTTGGACATGTCTTGCTTCTTGCCTTTCGCACTGGATTGAGAAGTTTTCTTTCTCTTCCCCTTCTTTTCTTTGGCAACCAAAGCGTAATTCTCTTCATCAGATTCCTTTGATGAAGATCCGTCCCTGGTACTCTGCCTTATCTCCTCTTGCACAAGATCCGACCAAAGTCGCTCCCATCCTGGCAATTTCTCCCAACCATTGACAGAGTCCTGATAGGAATGCCAACTCTTCGGAAGCCCAAGGAGATCCAAGCTCACCAAGTCCTCATCATCAACAGTCACCCCCACACTTCCCAGCTCATCCCTGCATTGGATGAAATTCGTGAGGTACTTGGGCATACTGTCACCTTTCTCCATATTTATGTTTCTGAGTTTGTCCTTGAGCGCCAACTTCCTCTTATCGCTCTTGCTTTGGAATAAATCTGTCAAGGATTTCCACATCAAGAATGGAGAAGCCTTACCATGCAGGTTGGACACTATGTGATCCTTCACGCCCTCCAACAGAATCCTTCAACACTTTGTTGTCTTCTTTTGCCAAGCCTCAATTATGGCAGCATCGCTAGAAGTAGGCTTTGGGACTTCAGCATCTATGAACTCCTTCAACCCATTGTCATCTAACACCGCCTCCATCCTATCCTTCCATGTAATATAATTCGAGCTACCCTCAAGGGCATACTCCAATCGCAATCCGTTGAAAGACATCTCAACTTTGACACCAAGAAAACACTGCTACAAATTCGATTTCCACCAGCACAAAACTCAACCGCTTCAATGTTTTGCAATTGCTCCAATGATCAATATCGCTCTGCTACCATGTAGAAAATTTCAATAACTGAGAATCTCGGTGAATAATATCATATTTATTCAAATTTTCTACAGGTTGGGGTTATTGGACATACTATTGATATTGTACATTCAGCCTTTGAACATAAATAATGTTAGGTCATTGAACATACGAATATACTGGGTTCGGCTTGCGGAAAAGGTTGTTAAACCTAGGAATATTTAACATGAGGCTGATTTTCCCCAGGAATAGATCTAGTACTTAGTTTCCCCCCACCCAAAAATGGAGGTACATAGAGAGGGTTAGACTGCCCCCAGGCACGAACGAAAGTGTGGATTTCCCACTCAATGGTGGGACAACAGTAATTGTAGATGGAAAAAAGGGAATAAAGGATCCAAACTACTTGGTCATTTGACCAATGGTGACTGCTGGTTGAACAAAATTTTGAGACACGACAGCCACATTTGAAACAAATGGGTTGGAAGACGGAGGAATACCTGTTGACAAAATAGGATTCATAAATAAGGGTGTACCACTGGAAGCTCTAGAGATGAGGTTTCCCATGAAAGAGGTATAACCGTGTAGGAGAGTAGACGCAACATAACTTGATGGTATTTTGGTTCCACTACCTAAATCATGATGTGTGGATTCGAACAATTCTCCCTCAGAGGGAAAAATCATCGAAGAGGCTTCTAGGATATATGAGCCATAGGTTTCCTGAAGAGTGCTTTGAGGAGCACTGACGAACGGAACGTCATTATCATTTGACGCCATTTCGTCCGAAAACAACCAACGAGCGGTAGAGCGAGATGCTACCTGTTGTCTAGGTAAATCCTCTTTGTAAACAGAGATGATCTCTCTAGCCCTAGAGTGGGTCTAGCAATAAACAAGACAATCAAGAATCTACTTTCCTAGATTACATTCAATAGAAAACAAACGATAGGAGTACCTACATTAAACTTGTGCTGATTACTTGTTCCCTTGGAATGCATCCACTTATTTTTCACTCCAGATCACGTTCCTTGTTCTTTTTTGTGATCAATACTTGTGGAAAGAGACAAAAGACAATACAGAACGAGATAGAACAAATAATACTTGTATTGAATGAAATATATCTAACGGATCAAGGAATATTAGAATTTTCATCATAATAAAAAATGAAAATGGAAAGTAAAAACCAGTTGTATTATATTAATGATCAGAAATGGGAGTTACAACCTGTGCCTTGATATTGAAGCTCTCCTTCGATGGGTCTAGATTTGGCATGTCTCCAAAGCACTCTTTTTCAACTCATTGTGAGAAGTCCAAGGGTCTCAACTCTCTCCTTCAATGCCTATGATAATCTTCAAACCTTTCTCTATTATTCTTCTCTTCTATTTTTTTCTAACTATCATAGGCCTTAGAAGGTGATCAATTTATAGCGATGGAGGAGGGAACATGGATCCACTTAAGATGGGAGAAAGGCTTATATCCTTGGGTGGTTCCCCCTTTGTAGGAACAAGTGGCCCAAAGGAGGAAGCTCGACCATATCTTGATCAACAAAAATCCACCTCTCTTCCCTTGAAGCTTCTAGGCCATGAAGCTTCGTTCCCATTTCTAAAAATCTTCTAGAAGTAGATCGGTGCGGCTATGGGGTTCATACCAGCACTAATCAGTGCTAGTCACAGGCTAAGGATTTTCCATAAGTGCTAGTGAGACATTAAAGGTTCGCATTGCTCCAAAAAAGTAGATTTTTAGGGAGCTACTCCAGAAATGATTAAAAAAGAGATTGATCTTCAGAATGTAAGGGATCCAAAGGCATGTTTTCATGTCGGAAAAATCATATAGGGATCACTGTTGGGGTTCTCCAAGATTTGGGAATAGGGAGTACAAGGACAGTGACAAAATTTTGTATAAAAGATGTCCCCTAAAGCCTGAAGGAAAACTGTGAATGAGGGTTGAGATTCTTTACGAGTACATGCCAAGACCAGGACGTTGTCGTCGGAAAACCTGCGAATCAAGTACACATATAGAATTGCAATATCTAATATAAATACATGAGAATAAGGTACAGGTGCAACCATCCATAAAATAGATCATGTAATAGGATCCATGGTATGGACACAACCATCCAGCAATAAGAAGGATCACAGATATAGACTCGGGTATGGTCTCAGACGTCCATCAAAAAGATTCATGTATACAATCATGAATAACTCCTATTTCCTTACAACCTGGACTTTATAAGACAAAATCCAGGGTCTTGCGCTCTGTCATGACCCAATCAAGTAAAAATTCAGGCATGTGAACAAGTGAGCTGAAGTTGAAGATGCAAGAAAATTTCCTAATTACCATCCAATGATGTAAACTATTAACAAGCGTGAGAGATACCACCAATAATGACAATGGACCACAAGGTACAAATAGTACAATCCATGATATGTGAACAAAGAACTGAAGTCGAACACTCGTGAAATCATCCGATCGATGGCCAATGATGTGAACCTATCATCGAATGCGAACAACCTGCCATTAGGGAAAGTAGGATCTAAGGTACTGGAAAAGGAGTCTCTAGATCAAATTTCTGGATAATGAGTTGAAGTCAACAAGAATCGATCCATCGAAGGAGGTCCATGATGTATCCCACATCATCGACGCGAAACAGAGGAAACAAGATGGTTCTAAATCAAGATTGAACAGAGAATCGGGTAATAAACAAACTGAAGAAGGAACTTCTCTTTAACATATCAGCGACATGACTCTGAGTATGGCGGCATTTGACTCAAATAGGATCAGAGGTCATGTTGACAATATTGGTAATCAAATGAGAGGCAAACAGATTTCCCAAACCCATGGAGGCAAAGTGACGAATGTAGGATGTCCCCAGCCTGACATGAACTAGAGACAAGTGTCATGTTCAAGAGTGACATACTGCCAACAAAACTGATAAATACTTCCATTTTCCCCCCGCCATTTTTGGCGATTACCACAATTATTTTTTAATAAAATATTGAAGGTGATAGCATATGCTTGTTATATAATTTTTTCTTTTGGACAAATCCATCCTAGTATATTTTATGAGCCCTAGGAAGGAGGAACTCGGTATCATCATGGTGATAATTCCAATGTCATCGACAAAGGTGAAAATCGATGCCTTTTCATGTTTAGAGAGTTTGAAAAGACGTTGAAAAGAAAACTCTATAGGGCCCTTTTTGTAGATAATCCCTCGAATCTGAAAAGGTAGAAAACAAAGTTCGAGAGAACCTCTTAGCCGTGATTTACTAAGGTATTCCTTTTTCATAAATAGTTTATCTCAACCCGAAAAAGGGGTAAACATATATTGGGTAAACGAAATTTCGTTTACTTTAACGAGTTTAAAATGACAAATACTCGGCAATATTTCCATGTTTCAAGATTCAGAAAAGAGCTTAAAGGTGAATCCACCTGAAGGAACGAGTGTTATAAAGGATAGCAACCAGTTCTACTTATGGTGGAATTTCTCTGAACAAGTAAAGGTCAAGAGGCTGGCTAACAAGACTACTCATTGCAGCAGTTCCTGCGTAATGGTTAAAACAACCAATTGAATGAATATGATCGACTAAGTAGGTGATGATGGAATGAGAAAACCAAGGCTCATATGGCAGAAGAGACAAACAAAATGGCAATCGCGAGAGGTGTAATGAGAAATCGTTTCATTTTTTCACAAGCTTGAAACATAGGAAACTATGCTTGAAATTAGTTTCATTTTTACACAAGCTTGACACATGTGGAAAAACTATGCTTGGATCTTGCTGGCATGGCCCCAGCATGGTGACTCAATTTGAGGTACATGCCCCCTAGGCTTCAGTTCATTCACTTGAGTAGACTATCGGTTACCAATAGGTGGATGGAGTGAAGGTTCATTTATGAGATCAAGTGAAAGGCTCGACTGGGATTTTACGATATCCAATCAAAGACTCAAATTGAAAAGGGTTTTGTTTCATTTTTTATCGAGGTTGACATAGTAAAAGAAATATCCTCATAGGGACCTATTTCATTTTTTAACAAGGTTGACATAGTAAAATAACCATCCTCATGAAAACGTTGATTCATTTTTTAAGGAGCTTGACACAAGAAAAATAACTCTACTTCAAAGAGCTTGTTTCATTATTTAAGGAGCTTGACACAAGAAAAGGAACTTTGCCCTGAAGAGCTTATTTAATTTTTAAGGAGCTTAACACAAGAAAAGGAACTATGATCCAATGATCTTGATCATGACTCATAATATGTCATGGCTTCCAAGAGGTTTTAATTTTATGGGAGAACAACACTCTGGAAATCAGGGTCCAATGCCCCTAGTACATGATGCACTACATCACTGACTAGACCATCGGTGGATGCAGGCATGGAATAGATGGCCACATAGTCGAACAGTGGCGGGGAAGATACCACTAGAATATAAGAACCATTTAGGGATGATGGTATACTGGGAGCCACATTAGGACCAATGAAAGACATCTAATCAACAGTCACAATGGCTCCTTCATGTGGAAAACATATCACACGAAAGGAAGAAGAGACAAGAGCTCCCATGACATAAGTACAGTCACACCCAAGGAGTAAGTTAAAATCCAAAGGGCCTTGGGCAACCATCACGTCTATATAGACAATATTTCCTACCAAAGTAATAGGAAACCTAGGAAGGATCCATAACATTTGATTGATTCCTCTATTAAAACCAACAGATTTTGGGTAACAGGCACAAGTTGCAGAGAACCGAAATCTTGTCAGGTATTTGAGGAAAAAATAATAATAGATGCACCTTCATATATTATTGTGCTAGGTACGACCACATAATATGCCTATATTGTGATCTCAAAGGGCAGGTAAAAAGGAAGACAATATCTCGTCAATCGACTCCAATCGAAAGAAGTGACCAAAATACTTGGAAGGGGTGTCGTGGGAATGGTAGAAATACCCCCTTGTATTACGAGAACGGAAGGATCACCCTCCTATATCACGGGAATGGAAGGATTTCCTTGGGAATCTGAAGAAATAAAAATAATATGAGTGGTATGAGATTCACTCTCTGCAAGAAAGGCCTGATTAACCGTAGGTGAAATCAGGTCGATTGTTTTCTCAACCAATGGTTGGTCGGGAAGGGACTCATGAGATTGACTTTCGGAGAGAGTGGGGTTTACTAGGGATGAATTTAGATCAATTGATTTATCAAATAGCGGAGGATTAGGGGAAAAAAATTTGGTAACCAACTAGAAGGCAGGGTTGAGAATCCGTAAGGGTATCCAACATTTTGGAGGCTTCATCCATCTAAGGAAAAAGTTGAATGGGATGATTCCCTTCAAATAACCTATAGGGAAATTTGACCTTACTCTTTTTCCTATGAACCTTATTACCACTAATTAAGAGTTCATCACCAGCATGATATCCATAGGCTAATGACGAAGGTTTATTTGGGCCAGTAGACCACACTTCTAAAACCTTGGGAATACCAGAACAATCTCTAAGAAGGCGATCACCCTCACATATCTTGCAAGGGAATTTCACTTTGTGAGATAAAGTAAAAGGTTTTTCAACATCAGTTGCATGGGTAGCGATGGTCACTAGGTTTCCCCCCTGCTTATTAACCTTCTTCTTCTTTGACCTCTTCTTCTTCTTCTTAGCCACTTGGTTACTAGAATCTAGACTTTCACTAGGAAAAGAGGAAGAACAGGGTGAAGAAATAGGTGAAGAATGCGAGGGGTCAACCTTACTATCAACATGGGGTTGACATTGTTCAGGTGGAGGAGAATTTGGTTGAGAAGCAGCTTGGACGTTTGAAACCACGGGGGTCTAAAATAACCAAATTGGTAGACATATGGTTAATCCCGAGAGGGACATTGTTTCCATGTAGGGAGCACCAACATTTCCAAAATAAGGAAAAGGACTAGGATTCCCATTTTAGGGGATTCCTTGATTGGTAAAATCGGGATTTGTGGCCATTGGTCCCAACCTAAGATTGGCTAAGGAGATGAGCACGAGTAAAATGTTATCGTGGACAATAAATTTTAGAAATTAAACACAAAATAAACCAAAAAGGGGTAATATAGGAAAGAGGGTTTACGAAGTATCCGTGAACTGCAGAATACCTCTTGGTGAACCAAGAAGTACGAGCAGGAAATCTCCCCAAATATTGTGTTTGGTGTATCACGTTTACGAGGCGACAGACTTGGTCACCTATGGCTAAAGCATAACAACCTAGTGGGGTCTCCCGTTATATTCTTATCATACATGCCACAAGTTCTATATACTTCCGTACATGGGCGGGTTAATTCACTCCCAGAATTCAATACAAGCTGTTAACGACAATTGCCAGGTTTATAGATGTCGTAACATGTCTCTAGCCTAGACTTCTAAATGTTTTGCATTAAGTTCCAAATTCTCCTTAGGTTAATTAAGGTTCATTGTAAGTTAATCTTGATTAAAGTTTCAATTTCAAGGCTCAAAATGATTTCACCTGAATACCTACAATGCAACTAACATGAGAAAATGATCCTTTCAATTCAATGGATACTATCTAGTTTAGGGAAGAGTTTCAAGTAGTGATGCAACAAAAAATAGTGCAGAAAACGAAGCTCTTCTTAACTAGATCACTCGCACTATCCCAATTCAAATCAAAATATTCAAAGATGCAAATTATGCAATGTAATCGATGCAAAAAAGAAAAAAATCGAAAACTATGCAATTGTAATCTAGACACAATTTCCTTTTTCTTTTGATGAATGAGAATGCACTCAATGCACTTTTTAGCTTTCAATCATTAAACAATGTAATATAATCTCAATGATAAATCTCAAAAATGGCTTCTCAATGCAATTGATCTAACACACTTTTGATGAAATGCAAACTTTGATATGAAAACTAAATGAATGCAAAATTATTTTTCTTTGTATGAACAAGATGCAAAAAGACACAAAATGGAACAATGCAATCACTTGTTTCGAGTAATTCCAAATGTTACAAAATGAAAAAAATTGGAGTACTAAAGAGACATATGAATCACTTTCTCAAAACAAACATTCTTCGCTTTTCACACTGATCGATACATAAAGAAAGATCCTTCAGTTGAAGACAAGCAATGTAATCTATGCTTGTCGATGGAAGAGAGGGCCAAATGCACATGGGATGGGCACTTGAAAAACTTTCAATCATATAAATCAACCGAAGAATGAAAGACAACCAAATCAAAAGGTTCGGAATAAACGACAAAACTGACTCAACAGCATGCCCAGAATTCAGCGAAGCATGCAACCATTCAAATGACACAAAGCACCTAGAAGCCCTAGGATGATGAGGATGCACAATTCAAAAGAAAAGAGACCAAATATGAGTTGATTGAGACAATCAAGTCACTGAACACACAAGAACAAGAGTAAACTGAGTGGAGAAGGAATCCTAGAAGGACAAGACACCCTGGTAATCAACAAAGAGAAACCCTAAAAAAAATTACTCAGGAATCGACACACCTGTGAGGCTGCTCCTCATGCTAGAAGGGGATAAGTGCTTCTTTTTTAAAGCATCTAGCCCCGATCAACGCTTATTTTAGGGAATTATCATCACCGATCAAGGAAAATGACTAAAAACAAAAGGGTTTGATCAAAGAAATCCAAGCTTATCACTTCAGAAAGGAGATTGATGACTGAAAATAGTCACAAAAGCCAAAAACAAAGGAGAAATATACATTCGACGAAAGTGGACGAAAAATCAAAAATCAAAGAGTTCAAGGAGAATAGAAAAAGGAACTCTCCAGTGGAGTCGTCAATTTTTTATCCACGTAAATCCTCTCTGTAGACATAGACGATCCCTCTAGCCCTAGAGTGGGTCTAGCAACAAAAAAGACAAGCAAGCATCTACTTTCCTAGATTACATTCAATCGAAAACAAATGATAGGAGTACCTACCTTAAACTTGTGTCAATTACTTGTTCCCTTGGAATGCATCCACTTATCTTTCACTCCAGATCATGATCCTTGCTCCTTTTTACAATCAATACCTATGGCAAGAGATAGAAGAGAATACAGAATGAGATAGAAAAAATAATACTTATATTGAATGAAATCTATCTAATAGATCAAGGAATATTATAATTTTCATCATAATAACAAACGAAAATGGAAAGTAAAAACCAGTTGTATTCTATTAATTATCAGAATGGGGAGTTACAACATGCACCTTGATTTCGAAGCTCTCCTTCGACGGGTACGAATTGGGGCACATCTCCAAAGCACTCTTTTTCAACTCAATGTGAGAAGGCTAAGGGTCTCAACTCTCTCCTTCAATGCTTATGACAATCTTCCAAACTTTCTCTACTATTCTTCTCTTCTATTTTTTTCTAACTATTAGAGGCATTGGAAGGTGATTAATTTATAGCGATGGAGGAGGGGACATGGATCCACTTAAGATGAGCGAAAGGCTTATCTCCTTGGGTGGTTCCACTTTTGTAGGAATAAGAGGCCCAAAGGAAGAAGCTCGGCCATATCCTGACCAACAAACATCCAACTCTCCGCCCTTGAAGCTTCTAGGCCATGAAGCTTCGTTTCCATTTTTAAAAATCTTCGACAAGTAGATCGGCAAGGCTATGGGGTTCATACCAATGTTGATCGACACTAGTCATAGGCTAAGGATTCTCCATAAGCACTAGTGAGACACTGAAGCGTCACACTACTCCAAAAAAGTGAGTTTTTAGGGAGCTACTCTAGGAATGATTAAAATGGAGATTGATCTTCAAACTGTAAGGGATCCAAAGGCATGTTTTTATGTTTGAAAAAACATACAGGGATCGTTGTAGGAGTTATCCAAGATTTGGGAACAGGCAGTATAGGGACAATGACAAAATGTTGGATAACACTACTACAGAAGCTTGAAAAGGGGTTCCTGGTTGATCGAAAGTGTTGTAAGGTTGCTCAGGAGAGACTAAAATCAGATCAAAGAGCGGATTTGAAGGAAAGACTGAGAATTATGCAGTTTGTTTGAGGATTTATGGCTCAGATTCTTCTAATGTAGTCAAAGGAGAATCATTAAGAGGTGCTCGAGATGATATGGGTTGAACACTAATGACAATTCCAAGCTCTTCACCTTGCACTTGGAGGGGTCCAACTAGAAAAAAAGGAACCTCTGGAGGAGGTCGCTGAGATCCATCAGGGGAGGGAGTGGGTGAAATCGACAATTCAGCCATGATGACCTTCGAGAAGAAGATAAAAAATGAAATAGGTGAAAAAAATCACAACTTACCAAGCAATAAAATTTGGAGAACTATACGGGTGAGATGTTTTCGTGGGCAGTTACTTTTAGAATTAACAAAAATAAATAAATAAAAAGGGATGTGCTAGGCATAAAGGTTTACCAAGTATCCATGAACTGCATTATACACCTTGGTGATCAAATGAAAGAGAAATGACCATGGACTTAATGTATGGAAGTTAGTCTCCTCGAATGTTGTGTAATGTGTATCACATCTACAGGGTATCCAACTCAGTTACCTATGGCAAGCTTGCAATCTAGTAGTGTCTCCCAAAATATACGCGACAGTACGTGGGAGTCCAGTCCATTGTAGTGATGTCTAATGCGTAACTGTTCGATGAAATCATCCCAAACATACTTATCATACATCAATATACTTCCATACGTGGGACGGTATATCACCCTCGGGTTGTAACGCAAACCGTTAGCAACAGCTCCTATGCTTAATGACATTGAAACACGTCTCTAGCCTATACCACTAAATATTCTCATTAATTCCAATGCTCCTTAAGGTAAATTGGGTTCATTTTAATTTGATCTTGATTAAAGTTTCAGTTTCAAGGCTCAAAATGAATGTTACCTGAATTCTTATGATGCAAACTAAATGCGAGAAATAAGATTTCAATTTCGATGAATTCTAAACTACTTAGGGAAGAGAGACAAACAAGAATGCACTTAATGCAACAATGAAAATGCCCCCAAACTAGTTCAGATTTACGAAAATGCAATGCTTTTCAAATTGAATTCACTTTCCCAACGAATGCAACTTAATTGAAAATGAAAATGCCTTTCCTTTCACTAAGATGCACGTAATTTTTTATTTTTTATTTTTCCACTTTAAAATGCAAGTAAAAAAATGAGCGAAGGAAGAAATGTGAAATCTCTTTCAATCGAACCAAACAAAAATCACTTTAAAGACTGCACAAATGAAATATTTTTCACTCTTCTTAAAACGAAAAAGAATATGTAAATAAAAAATGAAAAAGAAAATAACTTCCAATTTCTTTTGAATTTAGACAAAACACACTCTTCTAGACTTGTACATCAAACAAATTGTAATCTCGTGCTTGACAATAAATCGAAGGGAAACAGTCAAAATTGCAGAGATGACCAAAGCATACACCAAATCTCTTAAAAACAAGACAATAAAAAATGTGACAAAGGGTGTTTGAAATGGAAAAAGTTCCCCAACTTACAACAACTCAAAGAGACAAAACAGACTTGCACAGAGGAGATAGTAATTCAAACACATAGAAAGGAGATCATTGAGATCTCACAGACTCCTTAAAATACCAAGACACATTGGATAATCAGAGGGGAAACTCAAATTTTCCCATGGCTGAGATCAGTGCTTCTATACTGAGCAGAAGGGTGTTGAACAGCCAATCAGCGCGGTTATACTATATAGAACAACACTTCCAGCGCTACTGTGAAGACAGAAAAGGCGTTGTTCACTAAAAACAAGGAAAAAACAAAAGAGTCTCATAGACACACCAGACCTGACATAATGAAGTGACAAACAACCTTTACACAAGCTGACAGAGACCTAAGAAAATTTAAATTTCATAAATTAGATAAATTGATCCAAGATCATTTTGGGGAAGGAGGAATTAAAAGGATAAATTTCCCTAGCGGAGTCATCAGTTCTGTTGTCAAGATAAATCCCCTCTGCAGATAGAGGCAATCTCTCTAGCCTTAGAGTGGGTCTCGCGACATAAGATTCTTTCTAACATAAGCTTTCTTAGCTAATTCTTATAATGGAAAGAGGAAAGAGACATAAATACATTTTTCCAATTTCTATCCTTGGATCCGTTGATGGTGACCTCGATCCATGATCCTTGTAGGCCCGCTTCCTACTACTGATGGCACACGAATACTTATGGATGATCGGGAGACAACATCAAACATGATACAATATATAATAAATGTAAACACTAGCTATCTAGAAGATCAAGGAGTACCAGAATATTTGCATAATCATGTAGACAATTATAGAAATCAAAGATCCGATGTTATTATTGATAAATTACAAAATGGGATCTTACAATCAGGCCTTGAGGTTGGAGGCATCCTTAGGTGAAAATCTGAGTCCTTCACCCAGCTCAAAAGCATTCCTTCTCCTATGCACGTAGGTTTTATCACGATGCAAGCATGCAAAGGGATGAGAGTTCAAACGAGTCTAACAATGATCAACCAAGCTCTAAACTTGGGGGAATGAGGGATGTGAATTTATAGCAAGGAGAAGGAGGTTGGGAGCCCATGAAAGGAGGAGGATGGCCCACTTTCTAAGGGATGACCCCCCATGGATGAGATCAAAGCTCTAAAATGAGAGAGCTCGACCTTATCATCTCTGTTCAACAACCAAATCGTCACCCTTGAGCTTCTATAGGTCGAAGATTATCCTCCATTTGAGGAAGCACTACTAGAAAATGGATCAGCGTGATTTTCCAATAAACTAGGGCATTGACAGCGCTGGGCCAGAACTGGGATAAGGACATCAGCGCAGTCATGGAACCTAGAATGGTGCTGACCTAGGAAACTATGAATTGACCAAGTTTCTCCAGTAATATTTCAAGGAAGTCTTCTTTGGATCTTCAAGGGGATATGTCATTATATTTCTTAATGATGGAAACATTGCACAAGATTCTTCATGGGGAATTTCAGGATCAGGGACGGGAAAATGAACATGGTGAAAAATTAATGTGTAACACTCCTAATGGGTCGAGTTTTTGCAAATTACATTATGGAGGATGGGGTTTTAATACATTTTATATAGGGTCTTAAGATTAAATATGTTGTGGTTGTCATTTGGGTTGGTGGTTTGGTTTATATGGTCAGTCTGAGATCTACGGTTCTCTCAGTGAAACATTCTCACCTTACTTACCAAGTTTGGGATATGGATATTCTATTGGGATACCCTCTTTCAGATGGTTCAATGTTATCTTAGTTTTTGGTATGTTCAGCTACGAAAACTGTGAGAAACACGTCTGCGCAAGCCGGTCCAGATGTACAGTCTATAGTAAACGCCATCAATACCAACTCAAGAGGATCCACACCTCCTTTCCTTTTGTCCTTCGAGATTTTTAACTTCAATGTCCACAACTGTCTAGTCGGCTCCGGTGCCTCAACAAACGTCATGCCCCTATCTGTCTGTAAGAAGCTAAACATTCACCCGGAGAAGACTGAACATTCACCCGGAGAATACTGACGCAAAGATCATAAAACTTGACAAATCGCAAGTGCCATCCGTAGGAGAGTTGAACAATGTCATCATCCACCTGTCGTCAGACTCTAGGGTCCATCAATGCATTGACATTGTGATTGTCGACATCCCTGAAGCATATGGCCTATTGCTTAGCAGGGACTGGTCCAGCAAGTTGCAAGGCTATTTCGCCACCGACTAGTCCCACTTATGGCTTCCTTACAAGGGGCAGAACAATCAAATCAGGGTCGAAAGTGAACCATATATGAAACACACCGTGACTGATTTGGATGCCGTTAATGAACCCATCAGCTTTGCCCAGGAGGAACTTGGCATGTGTTTTCTGAAAGCCATATTCGAATGTTACCAACCCCCTCAGTCTTCCGTAGGCCCCGAGGTCCAATCTGAACTAGCACTTGTCGCGGAGGAGCAAGTCACCCCTGTCTCACCACCAGCAGAAACCCCTTCACAACCTATTACCCTGAAGGAGCCGGAAAGTGACATGTGGACCTTGTATTATGACGGTTCCAAGACTCATGACGGAGCTGGTGCGGGTTGCATATTGCTTGACCCTCACAAGAATAAGTTCTTAATCTCATGTCGGCTAGAGTTCCAGTGCACCAACAACACTACCGAGTACGAGGCGTTTTAAAGGCATAAAATTCTTACAGGTCATTGGGGATTCCGAGATTATCACTTGCCAGGTACGCAACACTATTCACTGTTTATCTCCGCATTTAAAGGCATATCAACAAGAGGTATGGCGATTGATTTCTGCTTTTAATGCATTTGGAATTAAATCTGTTCTTAGAATGCACAATGCAGCAGCTGATACTCTGGCCAATGCTACTGCTAGATTCACCCCTCTGAGGGACGGTTTTTCTATTGAAATTATATATAGACCCTCTGTGCCAGACAACATTACTAACTTACACGTCTTTGATGATGATCAACATGTATTGGAGTTTATGTGTAACTCGGAAACATTCAAAGACGCTGCAATAGATGAAGATGATCACGATAAAGCCGTGCAGGAAGAGTATGAGAAACGCAAAGAGAACCCCATGCCAAAGGGGGTAGTGTCACTTGTGAAACTCTTCGATCTGCAGAGCCGTTTTCAAGGGCCCCCGAATACCAAAGTGCAAAGCTCCATCTTGGCCCATCGACAAGTGAACCTGGGATCAGAAGACAATCCTAAGTTCGTCAACCTTGGGAAATACTGCACCACCCAGGAGGCACAGGCTTTCACCCATCTGTTTCGCAAGCATCGTGACGTATTTGCTTGGACGTATGAAGACTTACGTACGTATGATACTCGAATTATCCAACATGTTATACCCATGAAGGAAGGCGCAAAACCGTTCCAGCAAAAGCTCAGAAAAGTACGTCCTACTTTGGAACCATTGATCCTGAAAGAACTCAAAAAACTCTTAGACGCGCACATCATCTTCAAAGTATGCCATTCCACATGGGTGTCCAATTTGTTTCCGATACGAAAAAAGTTAGGCGAAATCCGCTTATGCGTGGATTTCCGAAAATTAAACCGGGCCTCAAATAAAGATAATTACCCGGTACCCCCCATGGAACAAATATTGCAAGCTGTGTCCGGGTCAGAGATGTTCTCCTTATTGGACGGGTTCTCCGGCTACAACCAGGTGCTGGTGGCTGAACCGAATAGATTGAAGACCACCTTTTGAACCAAGTGGGGAACTTTCGCATTCAGACGTATGCCTTTTGGATTAATCAACGCAGGGGCAACTTTCCAAAGGGCCATGGATATAGCATTCAGGGGGCTGATAGGCCAGAGTGTGGTTGTATACTTAGACGACGTCACCATGTTTTCAAAACACCGGGGCGACCATATACGCCACCTCAGGCAAATTTTTGAAAGGTGTAGAAAGTACGGGATTTCACTTAACCCGAAGAAGAGCGTTTTCGCCGTGGCAGAAGGAAATTTACTAGGCCATATCATAACTAAACAAGGTATTTTCGTCGATCCGGAACGGGTGAAAGCCATTGCTCAAATTCCTCTTCCCAGGAGTAAAAAAACGATGCAATATTTTTTGGGAAAGATCAATTTTGTCCGGAAATTTATATTAGATTTCGCACAGATAGTCAAGCCATTACAAGGAATGATCAAAAAGAATGTTGTGTTCCAATGGAATCTGCTGGAAAGGGAGGCCTTCGACAAAATCAAACAGGCTATAGCTGAAGCTCCTTCCCTCCAAAGTCCAGATTTTGGTAAATGTTTTATCCTGTATACTTTTGCTTTAGATTCCTCACTTGCGGCTGTCCTTACGCAGAAAGATGGCAACAACGATGAACGGCCCATTTCTTTCATGAGCACCGGTCTACAAGGAGCGGAGTTAAACTACCCAGAAATTGAAAAGCAAGCCTATGCGGTCTACAAGGCGGTCAAGCATTTTAGGCCCTACATCTTAAAAAATCATGTCACGGTTTTTGTCCCACACCCAGCAGTCCGCTCACTTTTTGTACAGCAAGAGCTAGGCGAGAGGCGAGGCAACTGGGTGGCATGCTTGCAAGAATATGATTTAGAATTTAAACCGGCACACACCGTTAAAGGACAGGGCTTATGCCAAATGGCCGTGGAAGCAACAAGTTCCCATGGAATTGAAGAAGAATGTTGGGAACAAGAAATTGACATGTATCAGAACAACCATGTGCCTCAGCAAAGTAGCCCTTCTTGTTATTCTGACATTTCAAGATATTTGGCCCAAGGCACCATGGACCCTGCTCTTACTGCCCGGCAGAAACGCGCAATAAGACTCAAAGCCGCATCTCACCAACTGATCCAAGGTAAGTTGTTCAAGAAACACCACGATGGGGTCCTGTTACGCTGCTTGGAAACTGACAAAGCGCAGAAAATCTTAACTGAGCTGCATGAAGGACCATCTGGAGGTCATTTTGCTGGAGATACTACTGCCCATAAGATAATGCGCGCAGGATACTATTGGCCTACTCTTTTTAGAGATACGCATGCATATGTTCGGAAATGCATTCAGTGCCAGAAGTTCGCTAACCGAGAAGCACGGCCAGCCGCCCCCTTACTCTCAGTAGCAGTAGAGGAGCCTTTCCAACAGTGGGGTTTGGATGTAATTGGTGAAATCACACCTCACTCTTCTAAACAACATCGGTATATCCTTACATCTACTGATTACTTCACCAGGTGGGTCGAAGCAACACCTTTACGCCGAATCAACGATCAGGAGGTAATAGAATTCCTCATGCATTCCATCATTACCAGGTTTGGCATTCCAACTTCTTTAGTTTTTGATAATGCGACTTATTTCTCATCTTTTAAATTATATGATTTTGCGCTGGAAAATGGTATTATTCTGAAACATTCTACAAATTACTATCCCCAGGGAAACGGATTAGCTAAGTCCACTAACAAGAATCTTATCCGTATCATTAAGAAGACCCTGCTATCTGTAGAGCTATAAAAAGGGTCTCTTTCACCTCTAATTACCTCACATTAATATGTCAACCCGAGAGCGTTTTGCCATTACAAAGAGTGACTCAATCCGAGGCTCATTTGTCAGAGTAATGCTAGTAGTACAGTGCTTAAGAAATACAAGAGTAAATGGATGCTTAACTGAAATTAAATTACTTTAAAGAAATAAATCACACACTCAGAAAACTCAATAACTTATCAGTCAAGGGTTCAGCAATGATAACCCATCCCTTTGGAAACTGATGGAAACGAGACTAGAGCATAAGCCTGGGAGCTAGACAGTGACTGCCAATGCTCACTACAGCCTTAGATCATCTCTCACACCAACACAACAAATGCAGATAAATAGAACAGCAAAGTAAATATGGAATTAACAGCAATTCGGGAATGGAACAGCAACTCTAAAATGGAACAGCAATTGAATAACTAAGTCCCGCGGGTTGTAACTTAACTCAAATACTCTCTATGCAATCAGATAACATTCTTTCACTCTAAAGATGATTCACACAAATCATATTAATGGAACAGCAACAACGATTAATGAATTATGGAACGATATTGATAAATCGGAAACGCACACAATACATTAGAATAACAATCAACAGAAATACAATTGTGCTTTTCAATAGAACGCTATTGTTACTGAATCCAACGATTGTAAAGAATACTGTCTCAACAAATGTAAAACATGAATGTTCAGCATAACAGCTCCGTAACAAAACAGTAAGAACATGCAATTAACTCCGAAAAGGATTAATAACTTGATGCAGAGTCAACACAAGATTCTGTTGGTAAAAACATCAATGATTCGAACTTTGAACAGAGCATATAATATGAACTTGTAAAGCATATCAAATTACCAACAATAATAATAAATAAACCACAATGTAAGTAAAGCTGAAGGTATTGGGAAGGTGGTCCTTCGGTCGTCTTAGCTCAAGGATACACCGCTTTAAGTTAATGCGTACGTCGAAGATGGAATAATCACGCTTCTATTAATGCATCGATCAAGAATACATCAACTCACCCTCAACAAAACTTAATAACCAAAGCTGATGTCTTATTTAAGATTACATAAAAACGTATCCTATCTTCTCTATCTATCCATATATATATATATTCCCTCAAGCGCCGTTGTGTTGTTAACTTTTATAATATAAAACATAAGGAGATGTCCAAGCACAAGGTACAGGACATCCCCAGATCAGAGATCCTGAGGGATTCGCCAAACTGTTAACTCTTCATCCTGTCTTTCCTTTTGCGCTGAGCTGGTGTCTTCTCCTTCTTTTCCGAGTCGATTTGCTTTGATATGCTTATCTTTGTTTGCGTTCAGTTCTCGTTTAGAGGGACAACAGTTATCTCCACTTTGTCCTTTCTTTTGGAGCGGCAACTCTTCGTTTTCTCCTTTTCCTGTATAGCAAATAACCATTATCAGTGGCTAAGTTATGCACATCAATTCTCACATGTTTTGTTATAGTTCCTTATTACTTTCCAAATTCATGATACAAAAGGTTCACAAATTCTATTAAAAAGCTACTGAAATAATCATCAAAAGCATACCTTTTTAGTACTCCACACACCCCCCTGCTTACCTTGTTTCATGTCCTCATGAAAACATTGTAGTTGACATGTAATGCAGTGAGAGAGTATGCTGGAGAAGGAGTCTCATACGGAGGCCTACAACCATGTTGAGTGATTAAATAGTCAAAGAACTGACCTGCTTGCCCCTCGGGCATATCATACAGAGCCTGGTATCCGGGTGCAGGATGCCAAATAATTGGAGCGCGAAATCTATATCCTAACCAAGATGACCCTGCTTTCAGAATGCTCTGGCCATAGAGATTCAAACGGTCAGCAGCTAACTCAAAGTTCTCATACTTAAATGGTTCTCTGAGCTGGATGTTTGGATCAGAGATTCGATATCGAAATTTGGCTACATTAATGGCCAAGTCTTTGATGGAAAGGAAATACTCTAAACTCTCTCGAATGAGTGCCTCATGCATGGGTCCTAATGTTTCAATGACACCCGGAGTCCTTATGTGGTTTATATGAGCTTTCCATAACTGTGCTGGGTTCCTAGGCTCAGCCCTAACTCGTAAATCTAGACCATTTTCCTGACTCTGGAAAGTATCATAGGCTTTGAGCCACTTAACCTGATTAACCACGAATGAAATGAATGCTTGGAATTGGATATCTCCAATGGAGGGGCCAGGGTTCAATTCAGTCTCCTGACTTAGCACAAGGTCGTGCAAATAAAGTTCACACAACAATCTCTGGACTTTCACTCCATAATGTTTACAGCAGTCTATAAAATCATTGACATTATTGATTTGTATAGGGGTGCCTGCCTTAACAGCTTTTATTTGTAATTGTAAATACCGTTCTAATAAAAACAGAGCATAGTTTTTAGCAGGGGCCCTACATGCTAAAACATTATTGTATAAAGAACACAAGTCATTCATTTGTTTGATAGCAGTATCTAGTCTACAAGTTACCTGTGTGACTTCCTCTTGTTCCTTCATCCACCCTTCAAAAGCATGGCTTTTAGCTTGACTGACGTCCCTTAGTTGCTGCTGCAACTCTTCATATTTTTCTCGGGGAACCGTTTGCTCTTTAAGTTGCTCAGCTTCTTGCTGTGCTTGCTTCATCATCTTGTGCAAGGATTTTGTCTTTGGATCTTTTTTCCATAGGTCAGTGGAGGCCGGGAGTTTTACCTGAACTTTCTTGTTATGTTGTTTGGAGTTCAGAACCCTTATTACCCCTGAGGGTGGTGCCTCCGTCTGAATTTGCTTCTCATCCTTTTCTGTTTTAACACGAACATCCGTTTGTTCCCGATCCTCAGCATCATGTGGAACGGCAGCTGGATCCTCAGGGTTTTGGACAGCAGGCCGTTTGTTGGCCCTCTTTTTCCTCTTTACCTTCTAGTTCTTTTTCAGAATCCTAATTTGTTGCCTGAGCTGGGTTATCGTATTTAACAATTTAGTCCGTTCTTTCCGCAACTTCTTAATTTCCATCGTTTCATTTGAAGGAACAGCAGTCTGTCGATGGTGGACTGGATCATGACCAGTTGCTAAATCTTCCTCTTGGGGTTCTTCCTCTTGGGGTTCTTCCTCACTGCTCTGCTCTGGCTGTTCAGGGGTAGGAACCTCGACTGGTTCTGTCTCTTCCTGAGCAGATGCTGTCTCTGCTCCTATTTCCTCTAGAATTTCCTCTTGTGACATGGGAACAGATTGTTCCCGTTCAGTATTTTCCTCCTCTTCATCATTAATAGGCATGTTCTCTTCCTGGGGTTTGTCGTGGGGGCCCTCTGAACTAGAAGGTTGACCATACTTACTCATATTGGCTAGGATGGCGGCCAAGTCATCATCTCCCAGTAGGTCTTGTAATGGGCAATCCTCCTGCTATCCCATTTCTTCCTCCTGTTCAGTTTCTGCTTCTATTTCTGTTCCCGAAGGCTCGGCTGCTTCTTCTTCGGGTTGCTCATCTTCAATTATCACTGGTTGGCTGGTGCTTCCCTGAAGCTTTTCCAGCCTACCTCTTATCCTAGCCAACCGGGCTGATTTTCTAGGTTTATTTATACTTCCTCTCATCTGAGCTAACCGAGCTGATTTTCTGGGTTCCTCTGGTTGCTCGGGTGAATCAATGGCATGCTTACGCTTTGCCGATTCTTGATGTAACTCTGGTTGTTCTGATGTACTAGCAACATTTTCTCTGCGTTTTGCCGGTTGTTCTGGTGGGCTTATAGAATGTCTACGTTTCGGGGATGGCTCTGTTAATCCCCCCTCAATCATTGTAATGAGCTCTTCCCAGCTGCTCTGCTGCTGGGTAAGACCATAACTAACAACAAGTTGAATCAACCCATGGTGACTAACAATTGCCTCTACGTGTTGTGCCTTTTTCATACTTTGTGCAGCATCATGCAGTAACGAGTTTAGGAGTGCCGGTAAATTCACAGAGCATCTCTGTTTTAAAACAGCTAAAAGTTTAAGGTGTCGTGGTCTTACCACGTCTTTTCTTCCTTCGCAAGTAATATAACTCTGCACCGTTCTTGCTAGCTCCGTCCAGGGTTCACCTAGGGTTGCTGGCAGAACTCCCTTCCCTTTGATTGTCAAATTCTGGCCTTCGTCCTAGAAGATGTCGATGACCTTCTGTAATCGTTCCTTTTTTAATGTCCATACCGGTCCGGTGGCTGGGAGTCCTAAGACTTCTGCAATTATGGCATCAGTGACCGCTATCCGTTTCCCTCTTACTGTGGAGTGGTCATCTTGTAAATTATGCAAGAACTCCATTGCTACTATTTCATTAGCTTCCTGTAGGTGATTGAAATAATTCAACCATCCCGCCCTTTCCAGGATCTCCCGGGCAGCAGCGGAGATCGTCAGCTGTTGAGGCTCACTTCGAATTGCTCTTCCACCCATGATTTCACTGTGAATTCTAAATGGAACAGCAAAAACGTTTTTTTTTTTGGTTTGAAACACAGAGAGTAATCGCAAGGTTACGAGAAAGAAAACACAGAGTATGCAATCGCGAAACAGAAAGCAACTTATGCGAAAATAGAAATATGCCATGCCGTGAAACCATGCCAAACCGTCGTAAACTAATTTTTCCGAATGGTGAATTGACACGTAATACAGGGAATGATGAGGTTAACCTCCCCCCCCCCGCAGTGTGATAGGCTGTCCCAGCCGGCAAATAAAGGAGCGGCACACAGTCTGCAATCAAGTCAGAAAGGAACAGCATGTGGAATTATACCATGTTGAAAAAGGACAACAGATTACCGAAATCGAGGCGGAGAATTGATCGCGTATGATATAAGAGGCTGCTGTGTTATGAGTTGAGGCTGATGGATAGGGCATGTATCGTACTTGCCAATCTCCAGTGGTCATGGTCACTTCCGTTGCCATGATTGGTAATGATAGATATTCATGCGATGTATAAATCGGGAAATGACATATGATTAGTTGCTCGGATATAAGAAACAAAAGAGTATTAGTATCTTACCTATTGGTGTAAGCAAGGTGACTTCAATACCATTAACAGTACTCTGCTTCCAACAGGTGTTCATAACCTTGGCAGAGTTGTTTTTTTACCCTCGGAACCATAATCCTTTGTGTACTTAGGAATGTTGTTATATCAAAATGTAGACCATTATGCTGGCTTGGTGACCAGTTAACCATAATGCCATTCACGAGGAAAGAGCGAAACGTGGGCAGGCCGGCTCGTGATGAGACCTCCTGCTCCAAGGTTTGTTTATTTGATATACCTTTTGGACCATATCCCTGGTGTGGTGGCCAGAATGGGAATGCCACTTCACTTCCATCCTCATGATCATGGTAGGCTGGCTCTCGATGAGACCCCCTATCCTGCATTTGACAGTTCACATATTTTTTCTTTTTCATAGAATATTTTTCCTTATTTATACACAAAGGGTGGTTCAACACTCCTTAAGAGTGGGAATGGTGGAAGAAGTCTTATTATCTCAATAGGAGGATATAAACTCTCTGCTCTTATTCCCAAGTACTAATAAAAAAAAAGTTTAAGGGAATCAGCATGATAAAGATAACCAATCAGGGCAAAATTAGTAAAACCATGTCAACAAAAGGTAAGAGATAAGTATGTCCTTCCATTTGTCCTCTTACTAATGCAGAGCCTTATAGGTATAGCGATTTATGGTTTGCAGATTTCGGTATGTTGTGATTTTATATGTCATTGCACAAATACATAGCTGTAGCTTAAAGACTAGAAAGAAGACGGGCAAGAAGCATCCTCAATTTAGATCAGCAAAAGAATAAGCTGTTTCACAAGGAGAGCAAAAGTATGCGAGTGGTGTTCCTTTTGGAAAAGAAACAATGATGGATGATAGAAAAAGGAACAGCAAAAAAATGCAAATGCCGTTCCTTTTTAGAAAAGGAATGGCAAAAATAAAAAGGCTATAAAAAACACTCTAAATGCCAAAGAGGAACAATAGTAATAAAAAACGCTGCTTCTTTGAAGAAAAAGGAACGGTGGTGACCAAAAGGAACAGTAGAAAATGTAATAATGCCGTTCTTTTGAAAAAGGAACAGCAGAGATCCCGAATGCTGTTCCTTTAGAAAAGGAACAGCAAAAGGAACAGCAAAACAAGCAAAACCAATAAGAAACACGCAAATGCTATTTTTCGAAGGGCAAAATCGAACTTTATGAAAGAAAGGAACAGCAAAAATGACAAGAAGATTTTTAATTCAAACTTATGTACAAGAATCACTCAAAAAAACAAGAATTTATGTACAAACTGCAAAAAGAAATGAACCCTTAATGAATTACAGGTGAGGAAGATTTCTCTTCCTCTCCTAAGATCTCCATATCGGTGTCTCGGCGTAGCTGCTGGCAGAAGGATTCCCGAGTGAGTGGTTTACGATAGAGGCGGACTCGGTGGCCATTTACTTTGAATGCATATCCAGAACCGTCAATGGTGATTAGAGTAAGGGTTCCATTGTCATGCACCTTCTGGATTTCGTATGGTCCCAACCATCGAGTCTGAAGTTTTCCAGGGAAGTCCTGAAACCGAGAATCGTATAACAAAGCCCAGTCTCCCTCGTGGAAGACTTTGTTCTTGATGAGCGCATCATGCCATTTGGCTCGCTGCTGTTGAATTAATGCTGTATTTTGTAATGCAGAGAGCCTGACTTCGTCTAATTCATTGATCTGCTGCAGTCGATTGAGTTGTGCCTCGGTTAGATCTAGGCCAACTTCTTGTGCTGTCCTTAGTGTTTGGATTTCGAATTCTATGGGAAAAATGGGTTGTTTTCCAAACACTAGTTGATAAGGTGAGTAACCGGTGGTGCTCCTCCATGTGGTTCTATATGCCCAGAGTGCTTCAGGCAGTCGGGTGGCCCAATCACGCCTATGTGAGGCAATGGTTTTTGTTAGGATTGATTCTATTATCTTATTGCTACTTTCTACCTGCCCATTTGCCTGTGGGTGATATGGAGTAGTGATCTTATGCTGGACATGATAATTGTTAAGTGTTGCAGCTAATTTATGCCCAACAAATTGTGGTCCTCCATCTGTAATTATTTCTCTGGGAAGGCCATAACGAACAAATAGATGGAACAGGAACTGTATAAAAGAATCCTCTGTGGCTCTTGGCAATGCTTCTGCCTCAACACATTTGGTGACATATTATGTTGCCACAAAAATATATGTTTTCTGATTTGATGAAGGGTTGATGGGTCCAACAAAATCAAGAGCCCACCATTCGAATGGTTCGATGACTAACTGTGGTTTCAGAGGCATCTCATCAGCTTGACCAGGTCGTCCTGCTCGCTGGCAGCTGTCACAGGCTTGGACAAACTTCTTTGCATCTTTAAAGATCGTAGGCCAGTAATATCCTGTCTGTAATACTTTATGTCCAGTTCTACGCTCAGCGAAGTGCCCCCCACACGGTCCATCGTGACAGGCTTTTAGGATGTCAAAGATTTCATCCTCTCTAACACATCGCCTGATATGCATGTCTGCTCCGGTGTGAAACAAATAGCCTCCAATCCACGAAAATCGAGAACTTTTCTGAATAATCTGCTTGCGCTCATTAGGAGTTAAATGTTTTGGTAATTTACCTACTGCGAGGTAGTTGGCAACATCAGCATACCAAGGTGTTTGAACGGCAACAGCAAACAGGTGCTCATCCGGAAATTGATCTTCAACTGCTGTTGCATCGCTTGATTTTGGTATTCTCGAAAGAAAATCGGCTACAGGGTTTTCTTTGCCAGGGCGGTCCTTGATTGTGATGTCGAATTCCTGCAATAAGATTAATCATCGAGTTACCCTGGCATTTGTGACAGGCTTATTTGCTAAATATTTTATAGCAGAATGGTCTGTATACAATATAACAGGGTAGCCTGTAATATAATGTCTAAATTTATTGACAGCATGTATTACAGCTAGGAATTCTTTTTCAGTAACAGTGTAATTTAATTCAGTAGGGGATAAATTTTTGCTGATGTAATAGATAGCATATGGTTTTTTATCCTCTTCCTGCCCAAGGACTGCGCCAATGGCTGTATCTGAGGCATCAGATGATATCTGGAATGGTAGGTCCTAGTTTGGTCCTCGAAGGACTGGGGCTGTGGATACAAGCTTCTTTAGATCCTCGAAAGCATGGTCACATTTGTCTGTCCAAAGAAAATCAACGTTACCAGTCAGTGCATATAAAGGAGCAGCAATGTGCGAATAATGCTCTATAAATCGTCTATAATAACCTGAAAATCCAAGAAAACTGCGTGACTCTGTTTGAGTAGTAGGAGTGGGAATAAGCAAAAGTATTTGGATTTTGGCCGGGTCTACCTGAATGCCGGCCGCTGAGACATAGTGTCCTAGGATAAGTCCTTCAGTCATCATCAAGAAACATTTTTCATTGCTTAAGCAAAGTCTAGTAACAATGCAGCGTTGTAGGACTTTCTCTAGGGTGTCTAGAGCTGGATCAAAGTCATCTCCATATGGTGTAAAGTCATCCATGTAAACTTCAAGTCCATCATTGATTAAATCTGCAAAAATACTAGGGATAGCCCTCTGAAATGTGGCAGGAGCATTACATAAGCCAAAAGGTAAAACTCGATAGGCAAATGTTCCCCAGGGGCAAGTAAAGGTAGTTTTATCCTGGTCTTCAGGGGCAATCTGAATCCGATTGTATCCACTGAAGCCATCCAGGAAAGAAAAGAACTTCTTCCCTGCTAAAGTGTCCAATACTTGATCTATGAAAGGAAGAGGAAAATGATCTTTTTGTGTTGCCTTGTTAAGTTCCCTATAATCCACACAAATTCTCCATTTCCCATTCTTTTTTGGTACCACCACAAGTGGAGAGACCCATTTACTATCAGAAATAGGGTATATAAAATTCACATCTAAAAGCTTCTGAAGTTCAGTTTTTACGACATCTTTTAGATGGGGATTAAGTCTCCTTTGCGGCTGACGCACAGGTCTGGCATCCTTCTCTATGTAAATGTGGTGTGTACATAACTGGGGATCGATTCCTTTCATATCAGGGTAGTCCCATGCAAATGCTTCTTGATATTTTGTTAACAAATGGATGAGCTTTGTTTCTTGTTCAGGTGTGAGATTAGCATTGATGTTTAAAGTTTTCCCTGGTGCAATTTCCACAGTTTTACTATTTGCAACAGAAGTAACAGGTATTGTTTGGTCATGAATATCTTTCAGGGGATCTTCTTCCAATTCATTATCAAATGCTACTTCTATCATGTGACACTGTGTGCGAGGTTCAGTTTGAGTAATGAAATTATTAATGGCATCGTCTTCTGTTTGATCTTTGAAATCGAGTGCCTCTTGTATAGTTAATGGAGATCTGATGTTATCAGTAAGGTATGATACAGGGTGTTTATTAGTTTTAATCATAGTGACACTTGGCTGCGCTGGAGGATATAGAACTAAATTTTTGCTATTCGGTCCTCTGGTTATGGTCATATTTCCCTGCCGACAGCCAATGTAGGCATCGGCAGTAGCGAGCCAAGGTCTTCCTAAAATTAGCGGGTGTCCATCAAGTCGGGTTTTTGGATTAATTATCAGGAAATCGGTTGGATACTCCCAGGATTCTACAGAGACCATGACATCATGTAGAGTACCCTCTGGTCTAACCACAGATCGATCAACCAATTCCAACAGAGTGGAGGTGGGTTCTACAGATGTAATGCCGAGCTTTTGGCAAGTTGTGGTCGTTAAAATATTAATTGCAGCCCCTAGATCAACTAAGGCATTAGACAGGGTCTGACCATAAATTTGAACAGTTATAATTGGGTTCCCGGGGTCTTCATATTTAAGGGGTGTTTCTCTTCCAGACAATAGATCAGATAGGGTACCGACTACTTGGACTCTTGGATTATTTGTTATATTCCTCCTTGGTTTCTTTATGCACAATTCCTTTATAGTTTTGGCATATATGGGAATGTCTTGAATGGCTTGGAGGAATGGAATTTTTATGTACAGATTTTGTAACTCTCCCAGAATGTCAAAGTCAGGATATTGTATGGTTCGAGGTATGGCTAATCGTTCTGGGAACGGAGGAGAGGATGTGGTTTCTTGATTATTAGTTTGTTGCTTATTTACATCCTCTTGTTGTGACTGATGTTCTCTGGGTAACTGATCTTCAATATGAACTGTTTTATCTCCCTCAGTTTCAATTATACGCCCAGATCTTAACTGAAGGTCATTGCACTCCCTTAAGTCAGGTCCTGTTTCTGGTGATTCTATGATTTGAATGGATTGGACCTGCCTGTTGTTTGGATTGGGATCGGGTTGGGCTGGGAGTTGCGGCCTCAAGTTAGACTGGGGATTTTGTTGTAGAGCTGGCAAAGTAGGTTGAGGGAGCGGAATAGTTCCAGCTGGATGGTACATCGGTCTTTGCCAGCTTGTCTTCCAGGGTGAACTTTGTGAAGTAGAGGGAGTCTATTGTGAAGGATATGGGCCATTTTTCCAATATGGTGGAGTGTAAGGGAAATTCGGCCAACCAGTTTGGCTTGTTTGATTCGGCCATGGATTTGAAGAAGGAAACGATTGTGGTGACCAGTTTGTAAATGGGGGTTGAGATTGATTTTGCCACATACCATATTGTTGAGCACTATATTGTGGGTTTTGAAAGAAAGAGGTTGGGTCTGGAAACATACCAGGTTGTCTCGGCTGCCACGGACGACGCTGGTTGATCGAATTCACCGATTCTGGTTCTTCTTCTGCTTCCTTATATACCTCTTTCAATCCAGGAAGTGAGGGGCAGCTCTCCGTAAGGTGATCTTTTGTACAGATGGCGCATGTTTGGACTTTATCTAATGGACACTCCTTGTGGCTATGTTTCTTTCTGCATCGGGGGCAGAAGATTGCCATCTTCTGTTCTGCCTCCAGCTGCTTCTGTTTAGCCTGCACCATATCAAGTTGTGTAGTTAGTGTCCCCATAATATCAGTTTTAAAATTTTCTAATAAATTTCCAATTTCTGCACGTGTTACTCCTTCTGCTGATACTTTGTTATCTCTTGCAAACCGATCATATTCTGCCGGTTTTATTCTTGTGCTGCCTCTCGAACTCCTGATACATAAGTTAAGGATGTCAGTAAAATTCTCTTGATAAATATCCCCTTTGCCCATAATGTTTAATGTTTCAATCCATTGTTCCTTCATACCCCTCATTAATGCAGTTTTTAACACATTATCAGGTAAAGGTAGCGATGCATAAGGAGATCTTTGTAAATTATACTGAAAACGTTCCACATACTCCTCTAATGTTTCATTTGGTCTGGCTGTCATTTGAAATATTTCATCTTTTAATTCTCTAGACCTACAATAATCCTGATATTTCTTTAAGAAGGATTCTTTCATTTGATCCCAATTGTTGATGACCCCGCCACCTAGCCCCATAAACCATCTTAAAGCAGCCCCTTTTAACGTAGAGGGAAATAATTTCAATTTTTGGGGATCGGTGGTGTAATCGTACCCCCTACATAACACATCGAATTCGAATAGAAAGGCATCCAGATCTTCTGATGTGAGTCCATGGAATGTAGGGATATGCTGAAGAGGGATAGCTTTCATGGGTGCATTTGCTGCAGAATCCGCTATAGGATATTGTAATGTAGAGGTTTGAGTATTTGGCTGGTTTTGAGCGTTTGGTTGGTTTTGAGCCATGGAATCGAATATATGCCAATAACCTTCTGGGATATCTATGAGGGTATTCCTAGGTTGAGTGGGAACGGTTTTGACAGGGATCTTTTTAACAGCGCTTCCTTTATCTGGAATAATGGGAATACCAGGTGTCTGAGGAGATTGAATCTCTTCAACAATGACTTTCGCAGCACTTCCCTTATCTGGGCTATCTAATGGCTGATTTGTTTCAAGAGGAGATTTTGGTTCCTTGGTTTCCCCTGTTTCTCCTTCTCCTTCACAAAAGTTGCTAGAGTTCCCTTCCTGCACTAATTCTGGAGTGGAATTTTCAACTTCTTGAAAGTCCTGCTCCTCAGTTTGACTATGCACCTCAGCACAGGCTACAGATGGTGATCCTGTGGCCTGAAGGGAACTAGTAGGCGGTTTGGACGTGTTTTTCTTGAAGCCTACCGATGGCTGAGACTCTGTTTTCTTATAGATTTCGTCTATGAAGGTCGTTCGGCCAAGGGTCACCGGCCCCTTAGCTTTTTCAGGTTTGGATGGGGGTTTGATATTCTTTTCTGGTCTTTTCTGCTTAGTCATGCACTCAAAAAAATGAATTACCAACTTCTATTCAAACAAGCAAAAACAAATCTGTTAGGAAAGCGGATAGTGAGCAGGTCTTTACATGCTCTGCACGTAGGTTCTTACCTTCCGTTTTTAGGATCCAACTCCTCCCTAGCAGGCTTGTACACTACTCTGAAAAAGACAAATGGCTACACTCTTTCCCCGGCAACGGCGCCAAAATGTAGAGCTATAAAAAGGGTCTCTTTCACCTCTAATTACCTTACATTAATATGTCAACCCGAGAGCGTTTTGTCATTACAAAGAGTGACTCAATCCGAGGCTCATTTGTCAGAGTAATGCTAGTAGTACAGTGCTTAAGAAATACAAGAGTAAACGGATGCTTAACTGGAATTAAATTACTTTAAAGAAATAAATCACACACTCAGAAAACTCAATAACTTATCAGTCAAGGGTTCGGCAATGATAACCCATCCCTTCGGAAACTGATGGAAACGAGATCAGAGCATAAGCTCCTCGGGAGCTAGATAAAGGATCGCCAATGCTCACTTCACAGCCCTTTAGATCATCTCTCACACCAACACAACAAATGCGTATAAATAGAACAAAGAAAAGTAAATATGAAATTAACAAAGAATTTAGAATGGAACAAAGAACTCTAAAAATGGAACAAAGCAATTGAATAACTGAGTCCCGCGGTTGTAACTTAACTCAAATACTCTCCATGCAATCGATAACATTCTTGTTCACTCTAAAGATGATTCACACAAATCATATTAATGGAACAACAAATAAACGATTAATGAATTATGGAAACGATATTGATAAATCGGAAAACGCACACAATACATTAGAATAACAATCAACAGAAATACACCGTGCTTTCTTAACAGAACGCTATTGTTACCGAATCCAACGATCAGAAGAAAACCTGTCCTCAACAAATGTAAAACACGTAATGTTCAAAGATAATAAACTCTGTAATATAACAGTAAGAATTTGCGATTAACTCTTGAAAGGATAAATAACTTGATACAGAGTCAACATACAATTCTATCTGTAGAAACTTCAATGATTCAAACTTGAACAGAGCGTATAATATGAACTTGTAAAGCATATCAATTTATCAAATAACAATAATAAACAAACCACACAGAAGTGAAGCTGTAATGGTACAGAAGCAAGTGTCCTTTGGGGCCGGGCCCTTAGCCTCCAAGGATACACCGCTTTAAGTTAATGCAGACGTGAAGATGGAATAATCACCAAGCCTTTATTAATGCATCGATCAAAAATACATCGAACCAGTCTTCAACAAAACTTAATAACCAAAGCCGATGTCTTACAAAAGATTACATAAAACGTATCCTATCTCTCTCTTATCTATCCCTAAACTAACAGTGCTGTCTCTTTTTATAAAGACGACGGCGGAGATGTCCAAGCAACTAGATAAATAAAGCAGCGATCCCTCAGGATCTTCGATCCCGAGGGATTCGCCAAACTGTTAACTCTTCATCCCCGTTTTTCAAGAAGCTGAAATGTGTCCTCTCCTTCTTTTCCGAGCCGATTTGCTTTGATCTGTTTCTCTTTGTTTGCGTTCGGTCCTCGTCTAGAGAGACAGCAGTTATCTTCACTTTGTCCTTTCCTTTGGAGCGGCAACTCTTCGTTTTCTCCTTTTCCTGTATAGAAAATAACCATTATCAGTGACTAAGTTATACACATCAATTCTCTCATGTTTTGTTATAGTTCCTTATTACTTTCCAAATTCATGATACAAAAAGTCCACAAATTCTATTAAAAAGCCACTGAAATAATGATCAAAAGCATACCTTTTTAGTACTCCACACTATCCCACCAGCGCAACTGGCACAATGCCCTTCACAATGCACTTTGGGCTGACCGTATTACTCCCAAGTCCTCTTTAGGCACCTCCCCTTTTTTCCTCGTGTATGGAAAAGAATTTGTTCTCCCTCCTCATCTATCTCTCCCTGCCCTCCAGCTGTCCCAAGAATGTCATGGTACCCCGTGCCCTACCTTGCAGACTCGAATCAACACCTTGTTGAAATTGGAGGAAGAAAGGCAAAAGACCCGGGAAAAGTTTGCCATCCATCAGAGCCGAATCAAGAGATGGTTTGATAAAAGGTCCGCAGGGAACAAAAATTTTGAAGTAGGAGACCTGGTCCTCAAGTGGAATAAAGCTCATGAGGAAAAGGGGAAGCATTCCAAGTTCCAAGCACTTTGGACAGGCCCTTTCCAAATTAATGAGAAGATAGGATCCCACACATTTAGATTGCAAACCCTTGATGGACGAGTCAAGGTCCTTTCAGTGAATGGGCATGACCTCAAACACTATTTCACCTAGCTGCCCTTAGAGGGCTATATTATCCTTGTACCATATTTTCTTTTCTCGTACTTGTTTAAAAAATAATAATAATAATAAATAAAATAAAATATAGTAATAAAATTTTTGAGGAAGGATTTGTTAGAGCCACGCAATTGGCACACTGCAATAGGTTCTATGCTGATGGAAATCCCTTTCCGATAGACTCAAAGGTGGCAAAAGCTTGCTTGTTCTCTGCACCTAAGGCAGCATATCACCAAGCTCGAGGCATCAAGCAGGAAGCTTACCTCGCCAGCCTGAGAGGGTGTCCGCAAAAGAAAATGCAGTGTAGTGGTAACCAGACCAGAAGGGAAAAGAGGTACTCTATGCTACGACAGGGTATCTGGGAAAAACCAAAGTCCTCATACCAGACCAGGAACAACCTCTCTGCAAGCAAAATAAGTCGGGATCCCTCATCCGCCCAGGCTAAATTTCCATCTCAAATAAGTTCCACGAGCACATCTAAATAAGTGCCTCAGGCACATTCAAAATAAGTGCAATAGCACACTAATAAAGGGTAAAGGATTGAGAAAGGCTTCCTGCGTAGAGAGGTGATGTAACGACTCCGCTAGGGTACTGACCAAGCTCGCTGGCAGCAAAGCAATGTTCACGATTCCTAGGCAGTGACTCCGCCAGGACCGAGAGGTTCACTGGCAGCGGAGCAACACGATGAGGACAAAATAATCGTACCAGACCCTGTAGCCACCTGGATTTCTCTAGCCCTTCAAGTCCGGAGACCTGAAGAAATGAATTTGGTTAAACGGCACCTGAACAGGCCAGCAGATCGAGCAACCCAGCAAGGTTCCAAAGGCTAGGAAGTGTCAACCGAAAGGTAAAAGAAAATAGTCAATAGAGGCCCCTCCCTCCCCCCGCCAAGACTAACCATCAGCAGAGACTATGAGTTCATCCAGTGAATCACCATTTGTTGTAGCCCCTACAACACCCTCCAAAAAGACCACCATTTCAAATTTTTGGAGCCCCTTGAAACTAGAGGAAAACCAAGAGAAAATCAATAAAGTGAAGTCGCAAAGTCGCATAGTTCTCTTTTAAAGAAAACTGCGACCTTGCGACCTTGCGACCTCACGACCCCAAGTCGCCAAGTCGCCAGGTCGCAAGGTCGCGAATGGTAACTTTCAAAGAAAACTGCGACCTAGCGACCTTGCGACCCAGCGACCCCAGGTCGCCAGGTCGCCAGGTCGCAAATTGTAAATTTTAAAGAAAACTGCGACCTTGCGACCTTGCGACCCCACGACCCCAGGTCGCAAGGTCGCAAGGTCGCGAGGTCGCGAACCCTCTAAATCACGAAACTTGCGACCCAGCGACCCGGCATTTATTGCCCGCACGTGCGACTTTCTATATAAGGGAGGTCGCCAGGTCGCATTTTTCACAATCGGCGAATAGGAAAAAACGGCTCTGACAGGTCGACTGGCGCGATTTTCCTGGGTAAGTTGTCGTTTCTCTCCTGCTTTTTCCTTTCTAGACATTTCTTGCCAATTGCATGCTTGCCCAAACCTTTAAATTCCCCCCTTGCACGAACCATTGTTTCTTTTCCAGTTTCTGAATGTTTTGTTTAAACCTGCTTCATCATAGCTGCTCAAACTCATCACACTTCTGGTTCATTTTCACATGGCCTTGTCCCTTGCTCCTAACAGCCATTCCTCAGCTCTCCCTGGACCCAGCCAGCTTATAATTCTTCAGTAGGAGGGAGGAAAACCTTACTGCCGCGCGCACGCAAAACCCCCCGGCAAGCCTTATCGTGACCTGTGACCCAGCGACCTAGTCGCGAGGTCGCAAAGTCGCATTTTCTTCAGATTTCTGGAATCTGCGACTCAGCGACCCAGCGACCTAGTCGCAAGGTCGCAAGGTCACATTTTCCAATTTTCCTGAGAGTTGCGACCCAGCGACCCAGCGACCTGGTCACGAGGTCGCAAGGTCGCATTTTCCTCTGTGTTCGTAATTTACGACCACGCGACCCTGCGAACTAGTCGCAAGGTCGCAAAGTCGCGCCTAGACCTCTTCTTGCAATCTGTGACCCAGTAAACCAGTAACCCAGTTTTACATGTGTCTCAGCTAAATTTCATCACTAAACTGTAACTAGTTTTATATCATCATGTCGTTCTTATCTTAGGATTCCTTTATGAATTTGACAGGTGAACTTCAAGAAGACATAGAGTGCATACCTGTTTTATCAGATTCTAGTGACATGGCACCCCCGCTATCCCGAAAGAAGGACAAGCAAGTGGTGGAAGAAATTGATGAGCTGGACGTGGTATCCCCACCCCCAATATATAGGGATACACTATTTACATTTGCAAAAGAAGACAGCATGCGATGGTACCAAGTGTATCATGAGTTCGCCATACCGAAAGAGGAATTTCCAGAAGATCTCCCAGACCGAAAAATATACTTGGCAGTAAAAAATTCCAAACTACATCTGGCAGGGGCGCATCCAGCCATATATCCATGTCCAGAGGTTATAGATTGGATCATACAAAAGACGGATCCCAATAAGTTTTTGATCCGAGACAGCGAAGGCAGGGCTTTCGCTACGCTCATAGGCACGGATGCCCACCTTTACTACTCATTGCCTCGCCCAGATGAGCATTTCACTCCAGAATGGGCTACTACCCACGTTGTTCCAATAGTTGATACTATTAGACAATGGTGGGAGGAGCCTGAGAAGTTTAAGGTCAAGAAAGACCAAGAATATTCGGTGGCTAGCCTGAGAAAGTTTTATAAATTATTTGCCACCATGCTTTGCAGGCTTTATGGGCGCCCGGACTGCTCCACTTTCAGCGGTAGTTGGGCTACTATCATGGAGTATGTGACAACACATGGCACCCGTTTCAACTGGGCCGGCATATTGATGACTTCGATGCAGACCAACTTGTCCGCGGCATTGGCCCCAGATGATGGAATGCCTTCCAAATTTTACATGGCCTCGTACCTATTGGATGCTTTCTGCGCAAGATTACACTTTGAGGGATGGGCACACAACTGGGACTCCGAGCAGTCTCGTGCAATTCATCTGCAAATCAGGGTATTTTGGGAGTCCAAGTACAAACAAGATATAGAGCAGATCTCCCAAGTATTTATCCCCTCTCTATATAGAAACTTATTTGGCCAGGATGCCCCCTGCATGTCTTGGCGGGCCAAAGAGACTCTAGTCAAAGTGGCACATTGGTTCCCTTTCCCCGGATGTACCTTCATCCGAGTCTTTGGATCTGACAGGGCACCACATGCTATGCCTCGCTTTGTTACGGACAAAATGCTCATTCAGGAGGTATGCTTCCAAATGTCTCAAGGCTTCTCCAGCGTCCTGTCTAAAGGCAAAAAGAAGCCATGGCCCACGCTGCCCCTCACCATTGGCGCATACACAGTTAAAGACTTCAAGGAAGTAGCAGCGAAGGGAGAGGCGATGAAAAGCTATCAGCTTGGGGCGTTAGAACACCGAACATATGATCCGGAGAGAATAGTTCCTGAACACTGCCTGAAAGCTAAATTCAAGTGGACTTATCAGCATGTTGAGCGCCTGACAGAAGATGAAAGAAGGAATTGGTATAACGCCGAGAGACAATTGGCTCCGGGAGTAGACTTGGGCCAAGAAGATCCAGATGATCAAAGCCTGGAAAACAGAAGATGTCAGTTGGGAGGTGCCTCTTCCTCTTTACCCAAGAAGTCTCGGATCAGCACAGGGCTTACTACATCTATCCAACAGAAAGAAGCGGAAAAAAAATCCCAGCAAGAAAGAGAAAAGAAGATAAAGGAGGATGAGGAAGAACGTTGGAAGAGCGCAACGGCAATGCAGAAGAAGAAGCAGGCCAAGGAGGCTAGGAAAGGAAAAGAGGAAAAGGAGGCACAGGCCGCAGCAGAACGGGCACTCAAGGAAGAGCTGGACAAAGCAGAAGCTGAGCGCCAAAAGAAGGTAGAACAGGTTGCGGAAGCTGAGCGCCAAAAGAAGGCCGAACAGGTTGCGGAAGCTGAGTGCCAAAAGAAGGCCGAACAGGCTGCTGTAGCTGAGCAGAAGCGGAAGGCCGAAATAGAAGTAGCGGTAGAAACTGAACGCCGGTGAAAGGAATAAGAGGAAAAGAATAGAGGAGAAAAGGAGGATGACATGCTAGAAGACATCGAGGTGACTCCCCTCGAGATACCTCTAGGCAGTACCAAGCTCTCTGAGGTTAGATCCCCCCAGGGGTAGGAAGAGGATGTATTTGATCTCACCAGACTTACATTCGATCAATTCTCTTTCAAAATCCGGCAAGAAAAAAGAATATCTCTGGCGCAAAGTCCCTTTGCCACATCCACAGTTGCAACAGGAAAAGACATAGTCCTTGATACCAGGACTAATCCGGTAATGATAGCATCAGCGGGCACTGCTTTCGCCGTAGCCACGAAAGAGAACGTAACTAGAATGAGTAGAGAAATAGTCTCTCTACAAAATAGACTGCAAGTAGCTAAGCAGCACGAGAAAAGAGCAGAGCAGGAGAAAGAAGAGTTGAGAGCAGAAGTTCAACAACTCCGAAACCAGACTCCACCGGTAAATGAAGTCCCACTGGCCATTTTCAACGAATGTGAAGTATTAGAAGCAACCATGAGGCAAGTGTATGGAGAAATGTACACCATCAAACAAACAGTCACCCCACTGGTAAGAGCACGAGCAGAAACCAAGAAAAAGCACGAGCAGCTCAGGGAGGCCTCACAAGCCTTAGACAGAATGATGGGCTGGACAGTACAATACCCGTAGGCACCTGAAAATTTGCCCAAGAGGGATTGGATTCATACACAGGATGCTAAGGTTCAGCTCCGTATGGCAATACAATCTAAGGACAAACTATCTAAGGACCTGGACAAGGTAATGTCTTCGTACGACCACCTGATCAGCGGTATCGACTCAATGCACACTTTGCACCACATTCCGTCGCTTGGGGCATTGGACAAAGAAAAAGTGTGGGAGCAAGTGGATCAGGACATCCAGTCATTTCTGCAGCCTATCAAGCAAGCTGCTGCTGCCCCCGAGCCCACAGCATCTCAAGAACATCTGAGTCAGTTTATTGCCACTCCAGCTCGGATTTATACCAAACTTGCCTCTCTTTCAAACCAGATCTCACAGAAAAGGGAAACACTAGTGCCAAACGCTTTGGAATGCATGCATCGGTTGAAGGAGGAGGTTCCTCTGGTTTCCCCCATAGCGGCAGAATACTAAACATGGCAAGATTTTCTCAAGGAGCAGCAGATTGACGCCCCTGACCTCAACATTGCACGTCCATCTCCGCAGCCCGGTAGCAGCAAGTCATGAGCAGCAGTTAGAGGCAGGTCGCAGGTCGCACTGTCTACCCAGGTCACAGGTCACACTGTCTATCTAGGTCGCAAGTCGCACATACCAGACAGGTCGCACTTCGCAACCTCTTCAAGGTCGCGAGGCAACTCAACAGGCAGGCAAGCAAAAAGTCGGGAAGCCCAAAGGGCAAGTTTTGTGCTATAAAACTCCCCACGTGGAAAGTATTAGGGGCTTTTCTTTTTGGGAGACTCAAGAGCTACATTGTATTGTATTGAAAGATCATATTCTTAGGCATATGAATACGAATACTTGTTAAAACCCCTTTGTCGGATGATGTATTTTGCTGTGACAGCACTATGTGTATTTCTTGAACAGTTTCAAAACATCCTATGATTAATGAAACTGCATTTCCAATAACATAATTTATGCATCATGTTTATCTATGCTTGTGTTAATGATGTTCAGTTTTATCGCTTTCTAAATGGATGTTAATACCTTTGTCTATTAGCATTTCATTTTATCTTTCAGAAAGTAAAGAGGAATATTTCCATTAAGAACTATTTCTTCTGTGGTAAGATACCTTGCAAGCATAACCCCAAAGACGTGTCGTTAACTGCATCTCTTCGGGCGTATGTGTTTTATTCATTCTCTTGCTACGCATAGTGTTGTAGACATGTTCAATGCATCAATCATGTATTTTGTATCCTATGAATAAGTGTGTGCCTGCAGATTCAATCAGGTTCTTTTGAGATCGGAAGGTAAGGCGTCTTAAGCGGTAGCCGGACCCACACCCCGGACGGGATCCCTACTCCAAACGGTTTAAGGTCTAATTGGGAATTTCTACCGGGGAGATCCCCTACTGTTGGCCGGACAAATTTTCCCGTCAACAGGTTCTCTCAGTGAAACATTCTCACCTTACTTACCAAGTTTGGGATATGGATAGTCTATTGGGATACCCTCTTTCAGATGGTTCAATGTTATCTTAGTTTTTGGTATGTTTTCCTGTTAATTCAATACATATGATCTAGGTCAAAGCTATCGATAGTCTATTGGGATACCCTCTTTCAGATGGTTCAATGTTATCTCAATTTGTGGTATTTTTTATTTTAATTCAATGCATACCAGCTCTAGAACACTCTTGGTCATTAAATCATCCCTTGTAGAAGAATCAATTCAAGATATTGGTTGGTGCAAAGGTTATTGATAAAACTCTAGTGGTTTGACACCAAAACAATGTTATGGGCATCTATGAAATTTTTTCATAGGGATGAGCATGACACGACTAGGTATAATACACCACAATAATGCCAACCCAACTGAGGTCGAGGTCGAGGAAGGGGGCAACTAGAGTAGGCCGAGGTGGCGAAAAAAATTGAGCTGGTAGAGGAAGGGAACATGGTGATGGGACTCTCTCAGGTGTGGAGGCAGCCACAAACTATAGAGCATTTTCTTTTAACACTATGGGCTTCATACTAGAAGAGTGGGATGAGATTATAGACTCTGAGTAAGAACCGAACACGACAGATTTAGTGAGTGACTTGGGAAACATCATAAAAAATCTTGGATACACCAGAGGGAGAAGGACCTTATACTCTTTGATATTGCTTCTATATTGGAGAATGAAGACCTTGATGGCCAGGGTCATGGAAATGACACCAGTTGATCCCTCGCAGACACCTGGAGAGTTAGATTTGATCAAACGAGAAATACAACAATTGAAGTTTTGTATGATATAAGTGAAAGGATGACTTGCAAGAATTGAGACTCACATTCCATGTATTCCCCTGTCATCCCAACATAAATCTAGTGTAAAGGATCCAACTCTTGTTGAGTCATCATATGATTAGAGTTTTTTTATCTATAGTTAGCAGCCCTTGGCCATCATTGGGATACTTGTAGAAGTCAACATGATATTTCATTGTTTTTAGCTTTCCAAGACTTGATCAGGACATATAAATTTTAACCAGGATATGACTCCACCAAATGGTCAACAGATTTGGTTTCCCTCTGGAGAGGTTAAGACCATCTGGTTATTTTTAAACTTGCATGTACAATGTGCCTTTTTAAATAAATAGAAGGACCCAAAGCAATGGAAAATTGTGATGTCCCCTTCCTAACGAGTGGAGTTGGTGTACCTCTAGCCTATCAGTTAGTTCTTGTAGGCTATTGGGTTAAGGTTAGGGAACCCTGGAGGTAATTAATCCAATATTTTGGCAGTTTTTTATAGTCATTTGAGATCTCATTAGGATTATGAGCTAGATGCATTTTTTCTAGAATTATTATGGGATAGTTTTCCAATACTTAATATTTTTAGTAACTTAGTTTTGAGCACCTACTAGGTAAATTGACTAGGTTACTATGTTATTATTCTTAGTGTGTTTAGTTTTGATGACTATATCAACATTTTATATAGTCCATCAGTTTTAAATAAAATAACAATAAGTTATTCATTAATAAAGTTAAATCAAAGGTTTAACTTCACAGTTATTTTAATAATTTTTAATTAAGGGACTATAAGGGCCAATTATAAAGTGAAATATGTTTTATTAAAACAAAAATAATTGGGCCTTTAATTGGGAGACTAAAAGTGTTTTTATTTAGTCCCACATAGCTTGATGAAGAGGGTCAAACTTCTTGGGAGAGTTATAAAAGAGAATTTGTGGAGTTCATTTGATATGTTGGTTTTGATATTTGATATTAACATTTTTTGGAGGAGATTACTTCGTCTTGGTTTGTGAAGAAGAAACCCTTTGCATGTGAAATTCTCCATGTTATTGAGATATATAATTTGGAGAATGTCTTGGTGATTTCACACAGAGATCACAACTAGGCTTCATTGTTGGTTTGATATCTATATTCTAGAGTAGATTTGAGGATATATGTTGCAACTAAAATGATTTTAGAGCTTGCTGTAGTATTGTTGCTACAATAACCTTACTACAATGATTTTTCATATTTCAATTCAGCATGATACTTATGCATTTCTAGATTATGGGTATGTTTCAATTGTGTTTTTAAAATATTTTGGTTATCTGGGTATTGCTCGTTTTGATCATACATTGTAATCTCAACTCTAAAAGTAAATATAAGTTATATCAATTTTTTGATTTTCCTAAATATTGTTATTTTTTGAATTATTTCATTGTTGCTAGAAATATGAGTTATATTAGTTTGTGGGTCTTCCGAAATATTCTTATTTTGTAACTTATTTCATCATTTCTAGTACTATCATTGTCCAAAAAAAGGGGGGGTGTATGTTCCAAAAACACCATATGCCAAAATTATGGGTTTAAGCATAAAAAGGAATAAATCTTGGGTTATGGTTAAGTAAAAATACATGTAAATGATGATGAAAAGATGACAATTTTGAGGGTTGACATAAACACAGGATAATGAAAACATGACAATTTGGAGGCTTGACATAAACAAAGGATGATGAAAATATAACGATTTGGAGGCCTGACATAAATAAGGGATGATGAAAATATGACAATTTGGAGGCTTAACATAAACAAAGGATGATGAAATCCCAACAGCCCATACAAATCTATCTTGGACGCCATTCCTCTTGAGGGAACCTACTAGAATGGCCACTAAGCTACCTCTTCATGGATAGATGTAAGAGGTTACATTACCTTCAAGTTAAAATCAAACAGTCATGAGATATTCAATATTTAAAGAGCTAGGAGTCTCAATCAAACCTCCAGTCCCAACCTTGGAATCATCCACTCCAAAGAGTGTGCCTATTGTTAAATGGTTCTTGCCCATATCCAATAAAAAGTATTTCAAGTTTCATAAAAGTATCTTGTAACATCCCCATTTTTATATTTTGATTACAAGTGTAATTAACAACACTAATAATTGTTTTAATCTTGGAATGATAATTAATTGTGATTTCATGATGATTTAGACATATTTTTGTTGTAAATATTATACATTTTAGCTAATAAGAAGATGCCAAATGTTGACTAAGTCATGAGTGCCTATAGGGACCTTGATTCCATGAATGGGGAATATTAAGGGGACCAAGAAGGGTTCAATATGCTTAAAAGTCAAAGTCACCTTTGTCAAGTTATTTGTGTTATGCCAAAATAATTCTTGGAATTGTCTTGCATTTCCCTTGTTGACTTAACAAGCCAATCATTGAATGTAGTTGGTGGAAGGGCCACCTTCCACAATTATGAGAGGAATGGATTGAGTACTATGAGGATGGGACTGGTGGTAAAATCGCTCTGAAGGAGTTTCTCCCTTGGAAACAAATTCTCGCCATTGAAGGGGGTGAATTTCATGAGTGATGGGATTGATGGATGGGGTGAGAGAAAACCTACATGTATGGGTGCAAGAGCAGTAGAGGAAGGCCATGTGCATGAGTAGAGGACACACACAAATGGGTGGGAGGTAGAATTTACATGCATAGAATGAGAACTAAGAGCTGAAATATGAGTTGAGTCGATTGTATTGTTAAACCAATTGGAAATTCCTTTGTTCAGACTCTAAAATCATGTGGGAAATGATCTATGGGTGTTGAAGCACGAAAATAAAAGTTAGCGCTACAATGGACACAAGAAGCACTAATTGGAGGATTTTACTTTATGGATTGAGATTAATGGCAGAGGGATTTCTCTTTTGTTGTTTTAATCCAAAAAGAAAAATGATCAATATGGATATTGGGGACCACTCACCTCTTCCATTTTCTCAATGGTTCTCTATCTTCTTGGAAATTTTTCTATGATTTTTGGGTCCTAAACTTCCGGGGTTATTTTGAGGCCCTAAACGATGTTTTTTGGCCCCAGTCAAAATTTTAGATCATGTTTGGTTATTTTCGAAAATCTATTATCCACCCAAAATGGACATTGTATGCCAAAGTTGCACCCCCAGGAAATTTATGTACCAACTAATCACCTTCAAGGCCACAAACATTTTGGTGCTTCATATTTTAGGATTAAGTTTATGGACCAATAAGGTTATTTATTTTGGCCTCTTGTAATATATTTTTCGAATTCACATAGCCACCATCTCTATTTGTTCATATATCGCTACCACCATTCTAGCCAATTTGCATTCTATAATGTTCTACTATTTCATTTCTTTGGGTTTTCACCACATTAACATGTTTTTTATTTTATTCTTCTGTGTGTGTTTCTTTTCTTAATAACCAATGATAATTTTTATAGCGATATTACCCATTAAGAGAATTATTTTCCCATATTTATTGAGATTTTTTGAAATCCTCCCTTGTGGTATCATGGTCTAGCTAGGGGGTCAAAAATTATAGAAATACTATGTGTAGTTGTGCCTACAACGAATGGAAAAATTATCACCCTTAGTTAGATTATTAAGTTTTACTCAAACAAGTCTTTCTATTTTATTCATTAAAGATTATATGCAATTAGTATAATTTATGAAAGCATGCATGCATTACATAATATGTACCATCATAATGGAAATATTAAGAAGTTATAGATTTGGTAGCTTATAAGCATATTTGAACTTATGTATACAAGCTTGAAGAATTAACATCTTTATTGCACTAATCATTATCCTAATTTTTTATTTATAAAACTATCAGAGTGAAGTTGTTAGTGGCATTGAAGTTAATCTATTAACTGGAGGAAATTCATCCTTAAAAATCACGTACAATACTTAAGGCATGTAAGCCTTGAAGGGTGCAAACTTGGGGGTTGTAAATGCTTATGGGTGTTGGGCGGATTAATCAATCTTGTGGACAAGACCGATCTCCCTAGTACCAAAAAGGTAATCTAGCAACAAACAGCCAAATGAACTAATCTTTCTCTAAGCATATATGATTTACAAACAGCACTATAGAGGTGTAAAAGACTTACCGTAGGTCCAGCGTTTGTTCGAAGTCATTGTTGTCCCTCGTGCACTTGAAGGAGTTATCTTCGTAAACCTGCAGTCACAAACAAATAAACATTAAATAGCACTTGTATAGTAAACATCGTAAATCATGCTTATCATAGTGATCAAGGATTCCATGAAATAAATAGTTAACTAACATCTTATTGAGAAAAATGAATTCATTTGTATTAACTTTCAAAGAAGGAAAACCTTACAACCTTAGCCTTGATGTTGAACAGGTCTTCCCAGGGTCCGAAGCAGGAATCCCCTCTACTCTAATAAGCTCTTCACTCCTCCAACTGAGACAAATAGAGCTATGTGATCTCTCCTCACAAAAATCTCAGTTAAATGAGTTTGAATCCCAACAGCACTTAACCTCAAATAATTCTAAAGCTTGAACTCCCCTTAAGGCTACCCAATGCCTCTTTTTATAGTGAAAAAGAAGAGGTTTCAGTTCCAACTATGAAGGGATATAATCCTCCTTCAAAGGGATAAGCTCCTCACATCAAAGGGTTAGCTCCATAAGGTAAGGGATACATGAACCTCAAAAGAACGGTCCTGCCACCGCAATACTCTTTGTAGAAGCTTCTAGAATTTACTGAAAGTGAGATTTTTTGAGTTTACTTGCGCCTTTTTTATATTTAAAAGGGTTTGCACCCATAACACAGAGAAAGTGCATTCAGGTACACAGGAGACATGAACATTAGGTGCGGGACCGCAGGAAAGATATAGAGAAAGTGCGACACCAAAGTTAAAGATATTTTAGGAACTTTTCTCTAATTTTCAAGGCTTGACATGAGGAACTGATATGTTAGACTTGCAAAGGAGGAAGTATGAGTAATAATGAGCTCATACACATAGCAGAATGTCAAGATGACAATTTTTAGTGCAAAGTCTGGAATAGATGAAGTTGAAGTGTGTCATATATGAAGAGTGCAGTACTTTATCATTTCAAGGATCATCTTGTGGACACCCCAATCGAAACCTGTAAAAATATTCGATGCAAAATATATATGTATACATATCATCATTGAGGTAGGAATTCCCATACTCAGATCAAAACTAACTAGAAATTGATTCAAACTGTTCTGATACAGGAATGATTTTGAATACAGCATAGTATAGACATGTGTAGATACAGTATGGACGCAGCCATCTGTTTATAAATATTCCACTCTATAAATGATAACAAAATTCCTTGCAGCCTGGATGGTAGAAACTAGATCCAGGGTCTTGATTTCCGCATCTCGAACTAGTATGATTCTATCCATGTGAATGAATGTATCGAAGTTGAACATGGTAGAAACCACTTGATTACCGGTCAATAATGTAAACTGTTAACAAGTGTGAGAGTAAGCACCAGTAATGTCAATGGCTCTCAAAGTACTCAGTACAATCCATGAAATGTGAATGAATGAGCTCAAGTCGAACATGTCATGGAATCATTCGATCGAAGGTCAACGATGCAACCTGTCGTCGAAGGCGAGAAACTTGCCATTGAGGCATGCAGATTTCAAGGTACTAATGATTTCTAGACCAACTTCCTAGATAATGAGTTTTCGTTGATAGAAAGTGATCCGTCGTAGGCAAGCCCACAACACAAAATCATAGATCAAGTTTTGAAAATATATTGGCAAGGACTGACTCAGGGATGGTCAAAATGAATGACAGATATTTTGCAGATGAATGGTTTGTTTGAACTGTCCTCTTGAACACATAACGACACTACAGAAGGCTTGGTAACAATTGACCCAAAGCTAATACCCAGAAATTGGCTGAAAACATTCAATATGGTTTGATTAACTATTAGGCAAAGGATTTCCCAACCCAGGTGAACAAAAAGTGTCGTGTTCAAGAGTGGTTAACTAGATTTCCGAAAAATCAAAATACAACAAAGAAGTCCATTTTTCTCTCTTTTCCACCACCATTTCTGGCAAGTACCTCTTTATTTTTGACAAGCTTGAGGAGGATAACATTTGCTTGTTTATAAGCTCATCCTTCAGATGAGTCCAACTTAGTTTAAGATTCGAACCTTAAGAAGGAGTCGTTCGTTCCTGTTTAAAATTGAACAAGTCCTTTACTGTTAAATTTTAACGAGTCCAGTATAGGAGAAACTTAGTGTTTTTCAATTTTAGGGAGTCAGAAGAAAAAACTTAAGAAAACTCCATGGGTGTGTGTTTTCGTAAATTTAGTCTCTCGAGCCCGAAAAAGGATAAAATAATGCGGGATAGAACTCTATTGACCATAATTATTCAACGTATACCTTTTTCATAAATAGTCCATTTCAGTCCGTAAAAGGGGTAAACTTATACTGAAGGGACGATTATTCATTTATTTTAACAAGTTCGAATAATTAAGTGCTCGGCAATCTTTTCATGTTTAGAGAGTCTGAAAAGGGCTTAAAAGAGGACTCCAATGTTTTTCTTTTTCGTGAATTTTTTAAAGAGTCTGAAAAAGTGATAAAAGCATGCTCTTTGTTGAAAAATGATCAATTCTCCTGAAAAATCCAATTTCTGCACAAAAACTTGAAACATTACACATACCTGTTTAAGATAAATAAAAATGCTTTCAAAAATAACCTTTTTAAAGTGAAAAATAAACAAATTAGAAATTCATTTATTCGAAAAAACTTATAAAAAGGACTTTTCTAACTTCATTTTTACCGTTCGAGTTCAGAGTGAAAAGTAAAAGCTTTTGGGTAAAAAAAATCCTGTGAAGATTCTGGAAAATCCGCCCGATGAAATTGAGAACCATCAGCTCCAGGTAATCCACGACCTCCTAATCTTGCATTTCATCCATTTACATTTCATTTTTAGGCTTTCGATTTCATTTTTAAGAGAAAAATATGTTTAAAAAATCGCCCGCGGGGGTCCGCAGGCACAACACATGGGCCCTATGGACCCTGACTTTTTCCCATGTAGAAAAAAGTCGTGGGTCCGCACTTGTCTCACAATGCTCGTGTGTTCCTACGCACTGTGTATGAAGATAATGTGCAGACCCCGCGCAATTGAATTTCAAAATTAAATTTCTCACTTGCCACCCAAAAATTTTCAAATTAGATTGTTCTAATATATATTTTTATGCATTGTAGGATAAACAAGATGCTAATTTGGATAGAACGTGAGCATGAAGACGTAGATGATGCTGCAATGCTCCATTTTCCCACAATGCAAGCATTAAGAGCATGCGGTTTGTATAAATTCTGGGCCATTCAGGGCATGAGGGCTCAAGTAGACCTCCTAACATGGCTGGTGAATAGGTGGAACGTACAGGACCAGTTTTTCTTTATTGGCGGCCACCGGCTCGAAATTGAGCTAGAGGATATCTATTTTTTGACTGGTTTGTCCAAGAGGGGCGAACAAATTTCTCTATTTGGGACTAGGCCAGGTGGCCAGACTGTCACTAGTCTTCAACAAGAGTTCTGTAATGATCAGGCAGACCCTAGGGACAAACAGATTGACATAAAAACCATCATCTGTCTCGAGCTAAAATTTATTGCATTTACTGTTACCAGACTATGTGGTAGTGCAGCGTTGCATGTGGCTACCGGTTCCCAGATGCGCATTGTTGTAGACTGTTTTCGAGGCACCATTTTCAACTGGTGCGAAGCTGTGTTGGCCAATGTAAAAAGCCAACTAACCAGAGAAAATAATGGAAAGCTAAATAACTTTGGATATGGATCCATTATAGTCACCTTTTCTCTAGAGAGGATCCCCATGCTAGCTCCGCAAAACATTCCTGTTGATGCTGGACTACCTCGAGAACCTAGGATGGTTTGTTGGGTTGCATTGATGGCCCATCATGCTATTGAGGGCGTCGAGATTGTTCGATTTCCTCCTTCATATTTTCGTTGGCTGGAACGCCAAATTTTTGTTATAGAGGACTTTCCATACGCCGGGATAGATTTATGCGGTGACCGAGAGATGACTCTCCCAGCAGGGGAATAGTGGGATGAATCAGGTAAAATCATTTTCAACAATTTATAAGTTCTAATTTTTTTGTATTTTGATCGTCTTGAAATTAATAACCAAAATTTTTAAATGCAAATGTGGGCCCACGGCGACCAGCCCATCTCCAGCCTTATGAAAGAAGACAACCAGTTGCAGCCGCACAAGCCCCAGCAGGCCAATCAGCAGAAATCCTGTCTGATTTAGAGCATCACCTAGAGCGCCTGACTCTAGACATTCCAGAGACATAGATAGATGATATTCCACTCAGATTATAGAGATACGTGATTGGTGTCCTAGGACCTTTTAGGAGGTTCCTATGTAGGGTGGCCCAGGCAGTGGTCTCTTATCGTGATCACCATCAGTGATAGGATGATCATGTCATAGACTCATATTTTTGACCTTTTGAATTACCATTTTTGCCGATCATAAGGTGTTTCCAACCTATGAACAAAGACGATGTATTTTTTTTTAAACAATTCTATACTATGATATATCACTATTTACCGGCTATCTGTGTACATGTTATGAATGTGGTTTAATTTACTGTTTTTATTATTGCAAATGTCGATTTATCATACTAGAAGCAACTGCATCTGCTAATGTATTTAAATGTATTGGAATATGCTGATATTCAATGTAATCAAATTCACATTCCAAGAGATGAACTCTTAAAAATAACCGTAATAACATTGGATTTATAATGGTATAAACCCTGTTGAGTTGTAATACAACAAGTTCAGAATCCAACCTAACAATCAAACTCTGAATTCCAAATGATATGGATTCAGATAGTAACTCAATCACTGCACTATACTCTGTAATGTTATTTTTGTTTTTACCAAGTCTTACCCCATGCATGGATACTAACTCGTCAGATGGTGAATAAATAACCCAAGCTGCGGAAGAAAAGTTTCGTGTACTACGACAAGCACCATCAGCAAAACCAATGTCGGTTTGAAGAGACATCGACATCTGCAATATCAAGAGTAAAACTCAGATAAGCAAGAATAGTGACAAAACACACTTCTAAACTAGGCACGCTTTTCTAATCTAAGACACACCAGCAGTAAGGAAATTTATTCTAACAAAAAATCTCCACACCAAGTTTAAGCATAATATCTCTTCAGATAAAGCCCATTTCTAGGTTTATCTAAAGGGACACTGTCAAAATCTATCAGTTCATAGGCCCCTTTTGCTAGCTTTCGCTTAACAATGAAAGGACCATGCCTCATTTGCTATTGCAGAATTTCGTCGATTCTCATCTAACTGAGCCAAGTACAAAAAATGTTTCTCCTCTTCAGACGTAGCTGGGATTAATTCTATGGCTAACTTCAAAGACGGAATTTCGCATTCAATCGGCAACATAGCTACCAAACCGTAAACCAGTTGAAAGGGAGTGAAACCAGTTGATGTTTTTACTGAGGTTCGATATGCCCAAAGTGTTGAAAATAACATGGAATTCCAATTCGACTTATGAATACCAATAATTCGTCTGATCATAGTGACTAAAAATTTATTGATAGCTTCAAGCAAACCATTAGCCTGCGGATAATACAGAGTGGAACTATCGTGGCACAGGCCAAGTTGATCTGTCAGTTCAGTCATCATGATATTTCGAAAATGACTTCCATGATCTGTAATAATGGCTTGAGGAACACCAAACCTAGCAATTATGTGATTGAATACAAAAGTTGCAACAATCTTGTTGTTTTCCGAAAATGTAGGCATTGCCTCAACCCACTTAGTAAAATAATCTACTGCTAAGATAATATACGCATGCCCCCCGGCCGAGTGAGGGTTACATGTAATAAAGTAAATACCCCATTTTGCGAAAGGACCAACAGCAATTATAAGGTGAAGAGGAGCAGGTGGTGCACGCATCTTACGATCAAAAATTTGACAATTGTGGCATTTCCGGACTGCATAGATACAATCTTTGAATAACGATGGCCATAAATAACCAGCGTGAAATATCTTTTGGGTTGTGGCATACCCAGACATATGACCGCCACATGCTCCAGAATGGCAGTCATTTAAAACCTTCTCAGGTTCTTCATGAGTAAGACAGCGTCAGAAAACAAAATCCGCTCCACAACGATAGAGTGTATCACCAATAATATTGAATTGCCGGGATTGGAAACATATTTTCCATCACTGAGATCATGAGATTTCAGGCCGAAAAGATTGGGTTTGGAGATAAACGATAATATCCCCATACCATGGATCAAGAGTACTGATAAGAAACAAGGATTTGTCTGCAATGGGCTCCTCCGCCACATTTTCAATATCAGTAGAGGGGAAATCACACATCAGTTCGGCAAAAACCAAAGATTTCTTTGCCTTGGATTTTTCAAATTCCAAGTCAAATTCCTGCAGGATAACTATCCATTTAGAATACTTTCCCCCTAGAAATTGTTTAGTTAAAATGTACATCATAGGGTTTCAGTCAGAAATTACTATGGTTTTGCGTAATAAGATGTAGTGTCTAAATATTTGGACAACTTGAACAGTTGCCAAGGCCAATTTCTCCACATGTGTGTATTTTATCTCAGTCGGATGCAGATTTCGACTAAGATAGTAAATCACATGTTCATTGTTGAATTCGTCTTCCTGAACTAAAACCATTCCAATTGTGGAATGAGAGGCGGTGAGGTACAAAACGTAGTCCTAGTTGTAGTTAGGAGGATGCAATAACGGTGCATGGGTCAACGCGTGTTTAAGTGCATCAAAAGATCGATTAGCAATCTCATCCAAAAAGAATGGAATGTTCTGTTTCAGCAACCGGGTAAAACCCTTTGTTAGCTCAGCGTAGTTAGGAATGAACCGACGTAAAAAAATTTCTTTCCCTTGCAAACTTTGGAGTTGGCGTAGATTCGAAAGAGGAGGTAAATTGACAATAGCTTCGACCTTCGATGGATCAACGCGAATGCCTGTTTCGGGGAATATCACCCTAGAGGTTGGTTGGGTTACAACCTCCACAGAGCAGGGGCATGCTACTTAAGAAGGACTCACACAACCATGCACGTTCAGAAAAACTAAATAGAGTAGAATGAGAAAGTTACCCGTAAGTCCTACGGTTGAAGAAGATCCCACAGGGTTCAAACCCCCAGCAACCATCCTTCCTTCTTAACCTGAAAGACAAGAAGAAACAAGCACGAAGAACTGGTTGTACAGCATATATCTACTCTAAATGTTAGTGAGATTCATATAAAACATTAAATAAATCACAATGAATGCTTAAATAACAATTTTCACATACATATAAGCATACACTAACACGTATATTTCAGGAACAGCATGGTACTTCTGTATTATAAATAGCATGTACAAAAGTAACGAGTGGAGAGATCACCTAAATCCTCCCACGGCCTTCGAGTAGACCGTCGTCCGGATCCGTCCAGCCCTTGCCTCGCTAAGACTCCTTCCAAACTGGTGCATACGAGATGACATATAGGGAGATGTGCATCTCAAGGAAACAAGGGTTTCCTGTAATGAACTGGGAAAGTGCAGGAGGCACGGGGAATCAGACTTGGATAGGGAATACCAACAGAGTATAATATCAATAATTCTCTCTCTCTCTTAGGCCATACACATGAGGGCTTTTTATAGTCCCTCCAAGTAGTTTCAACAGTTGGAAACAGTTGGCCACGTGCTGGGGTGGTTGAACTACCTGAGTAACCATCGACCCAGCCCGAAAATAGGGAATAATTATATATTTTTTAATCATTTTTAATGGCATACGCGGAAAATTCTAGCTGAACTCGCGTATACACGCGGAAAAGTATGGGCATAGTCGCGTATGGGGATTTTTACACTGTTTTTAAGTGAATTTGTCCAAGTCTGTAGGAATGGGTGCCCAAAACCATCAAAGAAATCATGAATCATGTCAAGGTGAGAAATGATGCTATAACATATGCCCCCTAATATATGAGGTCAGAAGGGGTACATGATGGCCGAAATGTATTATGCACATAGAAAGAACTTCGCAAGGACAAGAGAGGACTTCACTAGATTTCAGCCTGCCAAAAACCAATGAAAGAAAACAGAGATTCAACTCATGTTGAGGCGGGCATACCCATGCTCAGTCAAAAATACATCATATAGAAAGTAGTGAATAGATCCAACATGTATACAAGTATAGCTGAACTGAAAGTACACAATGAATCATCTGAGCATGGCCCGGAAGTGTAAGTCTGAATCAATGTCCAAGTATCACATATAGAAAGCTAATCAAAGATGGTGCAACTGGATGTCTGATCAAATAAGTAACTGAATCTCCAAGTACCGGATCATAAGAGGTGGATCAAATGGTACAATCACGCAACTCGGGAGCCAACATATAAGATGTTGTTGTGCTGAACTGCAACATATAAGGGTGGACGGCATCACTGGCAGAAACTGAATAGACTGTCAAAAGTGAACCGAAGAATGCTGATGCAACCCGAGGTCTTCACCGATCACTATGGCACAATTCTACACAATGGGAATAAATGAGCTGAAGTCGACCATGTGAGAAATCGTTGGATTACCGGTCAATGATGTATACCGTTAACCAACGCGAGACAACCCACCAATAATGATAATGAGCGTCAAGGTGCCCCAGTACAATCTGACAAGTGCGAATGAATGATTTGAAGTCGAACACTTGAAAGAATCTACCAATCAGGAGGCAATGATGAATCCCCACTGTCGATAGCGAAGATTCTGCCACTGATGACTGCAAACCCTAAGGTACTGACAAAGGACTCTAGACCTTATTCCCAGAGCAATGAGTCGGAGTCGATGGGAAAAGATCTGCTGGAAGGAAGGCATTAAGGCATCCCACATCAGTCCAGCGCGAGTGTAACCCGCAGGCCAAAATTTGGAAGGAATCGGACGAAGTAGAGTGACGGAACCAAAACTGAAGTACGTTTCCGACATGCACAAGATGAAGCTAGCGCACGGAAGAAACCCTCTGAACCAACCAATAATGAAAGCTGACACAGAGGTGAGAAATCCACCGATAGGGTCAAATGGAAATCAAGGTACTACACGAATCCCAAGTGTGATAATGTGTGCTGACGTCGAACACAGGGGAAACCACTCAGTCAAAGACCCATGATGATGATCAAATTCTGAGCACAAGGTCACCTATCAATGATGGAAATAGGCCCAAGGTGCAGCTCTAGGTTTTCTCTCAGAGTAATGTGTCGTAGTCGATAAGAGACAAACCCGCCAGCAAGAAGTCAATGGGGACCTTCTCAAACCAGCACGAGCAGAAGACCAAAACATCTGATGTGATAGAACATCATACTGACAAGACCGGGAAGGCCGACTGAATAATGAGTCAAGAGACACCGCAGAATGGCCGACTCAGGCTAAACTTCCCTTGAACAAAAGCACGACCCGTGATGACCATGGCAGTAAAAAGTGACACTGTATAAGTCTGTTATGTAGGAGGTAGAACAAACTCTCCATATGATTGGAAGAGATAACCAACCGGGGGAGAACTGACAAGTGAAACATGGTAAAGGCTGAACCTAGGTCAAAACTAAAACCATCCCAAATGTAGGAGATATATATAAGTAAATGTGCTTTGTTCAAGGGCGACAAACTGACTCTGTACTGCCATCAAAATAACGAAGATACATCTCGTTCCCGCTCTTTTTTGTTATATTTGATTTTTTTGTCTTTTTCATATAACAAGCCTGAAAAAGAATAAAATAATGCTATGGTACAATGGATAGAACGAGTATCAGGAAATCAGATGCACTAGTTCCTGGTATTGGAACAATCTTATGCTTAATGCAAGGTGGCAAAAACTGGTAAGTGATACTCAAAGGAACGTTCCATCCATGGGTAAAAGGTGTCAAGTCGTGATAGCTAAGTGCATGCAATGGTTAACTTGTACAGAAAGTCAAGGTCAAAAGTTGGCTTAAACATCGAGTCCAAATGAAGCCGGCTAAAGGCCAGGATAAACAAGTAGCCAATATGCAATGCAGTAATACAACTTAACGACACCAGGGAGCCTCGAGGGTAAAAGCCAGAAATAATGATAGTGATGAAGAAGAAGAATGAAGCTTCAGCACATAAGACATGGCGGGACTAAAGAGGACTCCCGAGCCTACATAAAATGCAGCATGGGCAACAAGTGATAGCGAGGAACTAACTAGGAAGCCCATGTAAAAGAAGGCTCTACCATCAAGTCATGATTAAATAATCGGCGAGTGAAATGGGTGTAATACTCATGACCTGATGGGATCGACCCTAAGGCAAGTGATCAGTATGGAGGCTAGTATGCAAGATGCAACGGAAAGTGATTTCCCTAACCTATATGCCAGTGAAGATCATATACCTACCGTGACGAGTCGGTAATCATGGATAAAAAATCGGGAAAAATCTCAAAATCGTCAAAATGTACCTGAAAACATACCAAACTGGGCACTTCCAAGCAACCAGGTTATGCAACTTAAGATAGATCGAAAAAATAAGCATAAGGAATTTTTGCGAAAATTTTCAACTTTTTAGCCATAAATAGACCAATTACCTCATATTTGGTTCATTATTGCATTGTTGATTTGGAAAAAGTGCTCTGGAGCAAAAAACTTCTTTCGTCAAATCAGGAACAACCGACCGTCGAAACGCACCGAAACTTCAGGTAGGCTCCTTAATCATCCTGTTTATTCATTTTGTCCGTTTGGAAATTAAAATTAAGTGATTTTTAGCTTTAAAACCCTTGCTAAAAAATGCGGACTTGCGCATATGCAGGTTCGTTAAAGGAAACTCGCGTATAGACGCGACTGTGCAAAGGAAAAACCGCATATGCGCAGGTCTGAATCCAAAAAAGCGTGGCTAATGTATAATTTGATGAAATTTGACAGGATGACAATCTCATGGAGGGAACGTGAGCATAGCGCAATTGACCAAGAGGTCATGCAAGATCGCGCAGCACAAAATATCCTTCGGAATTGCGGATTGTTCAAATTCTTCAAGATGCCAAATATGGAAAGCAATGTGCGGTTGCTAGAAATGCTCGTAAATTACTGGGAACTAGATCAGGATTGCTTCATTATTGATCAGATGCCAGTACGCATTGAAGTGGAAGACATATATTTCATTACTGGACTCTCCCGAAGGGGAGAACCAGTAGACTTGCACGGGAAGCCTCTGGGAGGGTTAACCGTGGAAGACTATGTCCACGTGTATTACGTACCGGGTTCCAAAAACGTTGGAACGCAAATTGCAATTAAAGATGTGAGGGATTTTCACATGAAAATCCTCCTTTTCACCATTAGCAAAGTGGCAGGATCCGCCTCTCTACATCAGGCGTCCAGGACGCAAATGAGCATAGCAGTAGAATGTTTGACTCATGTGTACGATTGGTGCACAGCCCTTTTACTGAACATGAAACAACAGTTGACCTCAATTCGCCAAGTAAAGACTAAACATTTTGGATACGGTACAATTTTGACAACATTCTTCTTTGAGAAGATTCCAGCTTTAAGACCCAGAGTCATCTCTACAATCAGTAGCCCGCGGGACCCAAGAATTGCCCGTTGGGTGGACATGATGAAGAGACTGGGGGGTAGTGAAGTACCCCGGACCACATGGGATGATGAGTTCTTCCTTTGGTGGGGAGAACAAATCATCGCATTGGACGACTATCCCTATGCCGGGATGGACTTTCGTGGAGATCCGGATCTAGTTCTTCCACCAGGCACAGCATGGGGAGCAGTCGGTAAGTTTGCAAAAAAAAAAATTGACTTATATGATTTTTTTTTGGATTTTTTCAAATATGTATGAAAAAATGAAAAACAAACATGTTTTTGATTGGATTCATAATGACTGACAATTAAAATGATCATGTTTCAGATGTTGGACCAGTTCGTCCTGAGGGCCTACCACGCCATAAGCGCCGCAGGGGCGAAGCGGATACTGTGGATTCAGATAGGACTCTCCAGGTCGTGCAGAGGAATTTGGAGGGACTAACCCGCCAAATACCTATGGCTGCTGTGGAGGATCTACCGGAAGCCATCCAGAGACGGGTGGTAGGAGTGCCCTGAGACTGGGTTAGACTATTCCGCCGAGTTGCCACTGCAGTCACATTCTATAGGAACACGACTTCTGGGCAGGGACCTCAGGAGTAGACAGATATTATGTATTAGATGACTAGATATTCTTTTTTGAGACTGAACATGATGGGGCATAAACCCAAGTTTTGTACGAGATTATGGATCCAAATTTTGTAAAGTTTTTTGACACTCCGATGATATATATACGGCGATATTTGATGTGATGTGATAAATGTATCAAATGTATGATGTTTTTGATGATTAAAAATTTATTGTATGGAAATGATTAATATGCCAATCTAATGCTTGATTAGCTAATGAGTCAGCAAACCAATTGTCAGCTCGAGGAATATGAATGAACGTTAAAAATTGAAATGACCTTTGTAACAAATGTACCCTCAAGAAAAATCGTACTAAAAATGGATCTCGTACCCGATAAGTGTTGTTCAACTGTGACACCACCAGCTGAGAGTCCAAGAAAACTACCAACGAATCGACACCCAAAGATATTGCCTCTGAGAGTAGATGAATAACTGCAGTGTATTCTGCTATATTGTTGGAAGCAGGACCAATGCAGACCCCTCTTGATACCAACAGCTGACCGGATGGATAATGAAGCACCCAAGCCGCAGAAGCTAAGTTCCGGGTGTGTCTACTAGCACCATTGGCGAAACCAAAATGACTCATGACATCCAACACCACCTGCCAAAGCAGATCAAAAACATCACCAACTCATCAAAGATCGAAAATCAATCAGATATGTACAAAGTAAAAACTACTATATACAAAAGCAAGATGCCAGGTCGAAGCCTAGGCATAATACTTCTTCAAATAGAGCCCATTTCAGGGCTCCGGAAACTCGTTCCCTTCAAAATCAACCAAGGTATACGCTCCTTTCTTATGGACTTTTTTAACGATATAGGGGCCATACCACATAGACTTAAACTTTCCTGCCCCCAGGGCATCCTTTTCTTGGGCATAGACCAAAACAAGGTCGCCTTCCGAAAAGACCCTAGGGTTGACCGCCTTATCGTACTGAACCTTTACTCGGTTTTTATGCGCTTCATTCACCGTGGCGGCATCTCGACGCTGCTCATCGAGATGTTCTAGATGAAGAAGCCGTTCTGCCAGACTAGAAGTGTCAGGAAGAAGTTCAACAGCTAATTTAAGAGAAGGAATCTCGCATTCAATAGGAAATATGGATTCCACCCCATGCACTAATTGAAACGGAGTAAAGCCAGTTGCAGTTTTCACTGACGTCCTATATGCCCAAAGTGCAGGATATAGCATAATATTCCAGTTGGATCCAGCTTTATCAATTGTCCTTTGAAGAAATGTCTTCAAGGATTTATTCACGGCTTCCACTTGCCCATTGGCTTGAGGATAATATGGAGATGAATGCTCCTACCGGAAACCCAATTTGAGAGCCAACTCAGCCATCATACTATTCTGAAAATGACTGCCATGGTCAGTGACAATCTCTCTAGGAATACCAAAACGAGCGATAACTTGATTGAAAAGGAACAAAGTTGTAGTCTCACCATCATTCCCAAAAGTAGGCATAGCCTCGACCCACTTCGTAAAGTAGTCTACTGCTACGATAATGTACTTGTGACATTTTGCTGAAGGCGGGTTACAAGTAGTATAATCAATACCCCACTTTGTAAAGGGTCCGACAGTAACGACTGGAAAAAGCGGAGCTGGATGAGCGCGCATTTTTCGAGTATAAACCTGACACGGATGACACTTTTTGACCGATTCAATACAATCTTTGAAAATTGAGGGCCAAAAGTATCCAGCACGCAAAATCTTTTGGGCTGTAGCAAGCCCAGATAAATGACCCCCACAAGCTCCACTGTGAGAATCATTGAGCACAGCCTCAGCTTCTTCGAGATTTAAGCAGCGTCTTAGGATTGAATCAACCCCTCGACGGTACAAAGCATCACCAATAATCAAATAATTCTTGGCCAAGTGACGCAGTTTACGACGCTCATCTTTCGAAAAAGTAGAGGGAAACTTCACAGTCTGGAGATACACAATGATATCCCCGTACCAAGGATCCTGTGGAGAGATCAGAAACAAGTGTTCGTCCGGAAAGGACTCATCATAGATCATCTCCTCTCCACAGGGCAACTCGGAGATCAATTCCGCAAAAACTAATGACTTCTTGGATTTGGTAGACATGAACTCAAGATCAAATTCCTGTAAAATCACAATCCATCTATTATATTTGCCCCCAATCACTCGCCTGCTGAGGACAAACTGAAATGGATTGGCAGCTGCCAAGACATAAGTTTTGCGAAGAATAATGTAATGTCGGAGTCGCTGCACAGCATGAACTGCTGCTAAGGCTATTTTTTCTATCGGAGTGTATCGAAGTTCAGGTCCTACCAGTCCTCGACTAAGGTAGTAAATAACATGCTCTGCAAGAGCATCATCTTCCTGAACCAGAACCATACCGATGGTAGATTCTGCTGTAGCCAGATACAAAAGAAAATCTCTGCTATAATCAGGTGGACTCAGTAAAGGAGCAGAGGTTAATGCCTTTTTCAAAGCATCGAATGAGCGTTGAGCGTAGTCATCCCAAAGAAAAGGAACTCCTTTCTTCAACAATCTCATATATCCCTTTGTAATCTCAGCATAATTGACGATAAACCTCCGAAGAAAATTAGACTTCCCTTGGAGACTTTGAAGCTGACAAATTGAAGACGGGGGAGGCAACCGAAGTATTGCCTCAACCTTGAAGGGATCTACCCTTATCCCTTCCCTAGACACAATGAATCCCAATAGCCGACCGGATGTAACCGCGAAAACACACTTGTTCGGATTCAATCGAATTTTATAAAAATGACATCTTTCAAATATTTGCCAGAGGTGACCAGGATGATCCATCCTCTTTCGAGAATGAGCAGCTAGATCATCTAAGTATGCCTCGATAATCTTTTTGATGTCGTGGAAGGCATAAGACATGGCCGGCTGAAAGGTAGCCCCAGCATTTTTAAGACCAAAAGGCATATTCTTGTACGCAAACGTACCCCAGGGAAAAATAAATGCAGTCTTATGTTGATCTTCAGGATGGATAGTAATTTGATTATATCCGGAGAAACCGTCCATGAAGGAGAAAATCTCGTTACCGGCACACTCGTCAATGATATGATCGATGAATGGTGTGGGGTAATTGTCTTTAGGACATGCTTTATTTAGGTCTCTGAAATCGATGCACACTCGAATCGTTCCTTGCTTTTTATCTACGGGAATGGGGTTTGAAACCCATTCACTCAGAGGAACTGGGAAAATGAATCCCGCCTTAAGCATCTTTTCAACTTCACCTTTGATAGCTGCTGCCTTCCTAGGATTGACCGGACGAAGTTTTTGCCTGACCGGCTTAGCGTTTTCATACGTCTTGATCTCATGCTGGACAATAGATGGGTCTATGCCAGGCATTTCTTCATAAGACCAAGCAAATACATCCCTATACTCTTTGAAGAGCTCGGTATAAATTTGAACCTCTTCACGGGAACATTCAGCTCCAATGAAGACATTCTCGATAATATTGGGATCCCTAGAAATGTTCACCGGGATAGTAGGAGAGATCACAGCCATGTTCCCTTCAGCATAAACCTGTGTTGGTGCCAAAGGGTTCAAGACTGGGTGAACAGGACCAGGAGACTGAGGACTCAGAAAACTTGTTTCAACTTCGTTCAAATCAGGTAGGAAGTAAGACCGATGATGCAAATCATGCCATGGTCTATCTATACCAGTCATGGCTTCCAGGATTGCCTCTTCAGATGGAAGAGTGGTATCAAGGCAATCCTGGGCCGAAGAAGAACTAAGCATCCAAGCCGGAGCCACATCACCATCCAACTCTTCCGGTGAAAGAGGAGCTGGGATAGATTCTGCAGTGTCAACAATAGACTGATATGCAATCTCAGCTGCAGAAATCGGAAATGCCATTCCACCCACTTGACCTTCCGCTAATGTGGCGGTAGGGGAAGGTAAGGTCCAAGGGTCCGAAAAATAATGAGTTCGAAAGAACTCTCTTCGAAGGGGAGCCTTGGAGGATGAAATAGCATTAATATGCACAGTAGGAGGAGGAAGATCGAAAGTACCCATCAGGGAAGAATACATTCCAACTCCTAGATTCTCAACAGGTGCCTTAGTATTATCCAACTTAGGAACAGATGAGTCAGAAGACGTATTCGGGTCTATCTGAGGACAGTCCAGTTGATCCACTATGACAATCCTCCCTTCGTGGGGGAAACATACAATTCGAAATAATGAGGATCAATGGCATCCATCTCATAAATCCAATTCCTCCCCAATAGAAGGTTGTAGTCCAAGGCTACATCCACTACCTCAACCTCTATGTTGACAGTTTTGCCCCCAACACAGATGGGCAAAGCCAGGACAATACCATGGGGTCTGTGAGAATGACAATCGAACGCAGTAAGAACAGTGCTAGATGGAACAGCTTTGGGAGATCCAAGTGTCTTCCAGCATGCGAGAGACATCACGCATGTGGAAGCACCCTCATCAACGACCGTTCGAAAGATATTGCACTTCCGATACGACGATTTAATATGAAAAGCCATGTGATGAGGAAGTCTCTTCTTAAAATTATTCATATCAAAAGTAATTAGAAGAGAATTTTTTGGATCAATAGCCCCAATGGCAGTGAGAAAAGCACTGCGCTGAGCCGGACAAGACTGGAGTACCTCTAAAGCTGACATAGCACAAGGACTTTGCGCCAGATCTTCTACAATCGAGTAGTTCTGGGCAGCCCTCGCATTTGGATTAATCGTTGACCGCTTAGAAGATGCTTTGGGCATCCGAGGCATAGACTCAACAGTAGGCTTCGTAATGTGAAGCGGCTCAGTAGCATCAGGAACTTCCTTAGCTTTCGAAGACTCTTCTCCGCCATAATCACGGGATCTCATAGCGATATCCGCGTGAGCACTCATCATGAAAATGTTCGATGGAATTTCCCCTTCCTGGGTGCCCCCAGAGGAAGCCCCAGGATTTTGGTTCGCGCCAACAACTAATTGCTACCCTTGGGGAAAAGGGTTTGTTAACACAGCCTGGGAACTAGAAGAACCCTGCTGGGCTAACAAGCGCTGAGCATTCTGAATTTTAGGGCAAAGGTGTGTGAGATGGTCTCCAGCATAGAGCTTGCATGGAAACTTCACTTTCTTTTTCTCCTTTTGACCCTCACCAACACGCTCGTTGGTTTTATTTGCATTGCCCTTCCCGTTCTTGCCCTTCTTCTTGTTATTTTGTCCCTTCTTCTTCCCATCGGATTGTTGATTTCCTTTGGGATCAGAAGCTTGGACAACATTTATGGACAAAGACTGGGAAGGTGATGAATCAGCAGGCACAGCCTGACCAGAAGGAGAAGATTGTAAAGACAACTGCTGCAGTTGAGAAAGCAGGCTGGCTGCACCACTATTGACTGATCCGACAAGCCCATCACCATGCGGACCAGGTTTAGTTTTCGACAAATCTAATTTGGAGCGAGGAGCATTGGGCAAATATTTATAAAGGACCCCAGACTGAGAATAGATCAGTTCCAGCTGCTGGGCCCTAAAAATGGCCTGCTCCTCAGAAAATACCCTAGATAGGGATACATCTTTTGAAATGTCTGACTGCAGAGATTTCAGAAACCATTCGAGAAGGAATTCTCCTGGAATATGAGCTTTAATAAGCCTCTTCCTTCTCCTCCATTCCTGAATGTGATCAGAAATGTGAGTTGCCTCGTCCTACTTAAAATTATCCAGGAGTTCCGTCCCAGCCTCATATCGGACAGGCAACTAAAAATGGTTTAGAAATGTGATAGCCAGTTCTCCAAATGTAGAAAAACTGCCCCCAGTTAGCTCAATATACCATTTGGCAGCATTTCCAGTTAGGGTGTGTTGAAATAATCTCAACCTAATCGAATCATCGATCAGGGAGTTCGAAGAACACCATAAGTGGAAAGTGGTGATGTGGTCAGCCGGATCCTCCCCATTCTTACCTTCAAATTTTGGAATATCTGAAGGAAGTTTGGTTGGGACCGGAGGCCACCCCGGACTATAACGAATCGGATCATTAGTCAACTTCGACAGATCTGGCAAGTTCAACGTTGCCAGAAAAGGTAAGCGAGGCGGAGCCTGAGGATTCCATCCTTGATGGGATGGATTCCCAACATTCTGAAAAGAATAGCCTAGATTTGATGAGGCACCAGGCTGCCAGAAAGGACTCATAGAAAACGGAGAAGAACCTCCTCCCCACGCCGAGTTACCAAAGCCCAGACCAGTTCCCCCCGCTGAAGTGTTAAATGAAGAGGAGAGCCCCTGATAGGGGTTCCAAGCATTAGACAGAGGAGAAAAGGATTGATAAGCACTCGATGAAGGGAAAAAATCATTCCCTTGATGACCTGCGTAAAACTGATTCCCTGCCCCCGCTGTAGTAAAGACAGGATTCCATCCCGTAAAAGTAGTCGAACTTTGCCCCCCAGACCAAGGGTTGAAACTCTGGGTCTGGGACGTAAACGGAAACGACCCTAAAGAAGGATTGGAACTAGGAATATGTCCAGTCCCAAAGGGGAAACCCTGAAACGAAGCTGATCCACTAGCCATGTTAGACATGGGCGTAGATCCAGCTGAAGGAGAAGGAAAAAGAGGAATTCCCAATAAAGGGCATCCCTGAACAAAAGGGACTAGAATGAGAAGCATGTGCCTGGGTGAAACCAGAGCCAAACACAGCAGCACTAGAAGCAATCGAAGATGAAGCAATAGTGCCCCCTGCTTCAACAGAAGCAGGAGTCTGAATGCCTGCAGCACTCACGGTAGAAGCTGCGTTCCCAGTCGTGGCCATCGAAAGATAAGAATGATACGGAAGATCTCTCGGTCTCTCTGACTCAGGTCCGATGTATTGAACAACAAACGGATAATCAGGAGGAAGAGGAGATGGACCTGTAGCAGGAGGCTCAGGTACGTCTTCGATTTGAAAATCTTCTTCCTGAGGAAACAAAACTCGCGAGGTGAGCGGAATGCTCCTCTCGGGACCGACACCAGAATCAGCTATGAAACCTTCAGACCTTTGTGGAGGATCTCTCTCCACTGCGTCAGACGCCACAGGGTGGTAACCACCTGCTAAATCACTCCTACACCTTCTCGAAGAAGGCTCTGGACTCTCGGGAGATAACCCCCGGATTCTCCTCGATCGTCGAGGCGCTTGATCAACCACTTTTATAGATTTTAAATTAGACTCAAAAAAGTGAAAAGCTAGGCAAGCTAGGAGCAAAGAGCACTCACTAAAATAAAAATCCCTGAGATACAGTCAAGCAAACAACCTTCAATTATTTCCACTCTGGGTGATGAGGACCGGACACCAAAATACGGGAAAGCGAAATATAGGACCTTTCGAAAGCAGTCTGGGATGATTAGGGCCCATAAAAACTAGAGAAGGTATCAGAAACAGTTACGCCGACCTCCTAACGACAGCCTTTTCCGGCTAAGCACCCAAGCTTCGCAAGGGCACCCCCCAGAAGTACTGTTGAAAGTGATGCGACGTCTGCCTCAGGTACCACGGGTATTCCCCCCCGCAGTCACCTGTGTGGAACCTAGGAGTGGCAACTATGGGCACCAATCCGTGTCAGAAGCCGGGCGGAACGGTCTTGAGGTCAGATTCAGCTAATCAGAGAGGGGGTATCCCTCTTCTCGGCCTTCACTTCCCCTCGCGCTTGACTCTCTGGAGGAGAGCTTTCCCGGTCCACCTAACGGAGTTGGATTTCACTCAATTAATCAACTTCTATGTTTTGTTTGAGCAGCCTTGGAGAGTTAACTCTCCACTCACCTAATCCAAGGCCCTACAACCTAGCTAGTTGGTGTATGACACTTAGAAAACTTGCTAGTTGATTTTAGATTAAATCGCTTATTTTAATGGGCTGTTATGTTAAGTCACAAGGATATGGAGATGAAACTTATGGTGTTTTGATGCAAAAGAAATTAATAAAAACTTAACTACATGCAAATGCAGTTCTTTGTCTTTCGATGAAGAGAAATCTCTATACAGGTTCTATGAGACTAAAAATTGTATTTTTCTTTTCAAATAGCAAACTCACACTCACAAAAACTATGAAATTGACTAAATGATTAAATGCACCTAATGCAAATCACTACAAGCATGCAAATCCTAAGATGCAAATCTCCTAAAGCAGAGTGAAATTTCCCAAAAATTCCTTCAGTTTTAACTCTTCTTTGGTTGCCCAGAAAGCTAGTTCTTGAAATCAAGAACTCTTAAAATGAAGACACCAAGAACACTTAAAAACAAGAAGAAGAAATCTATGACAACTCCTCCTCAAAATCAAGCTGAAAACCAAAAGCAAGAAACCTCACAAAAGCTTCAAAAGACATAGCAAACGAAAATGAAAATGCAACAACAAAAGAAAATAACCAATGAAAATGTTTTTTAAGCCTTTGAAATGCAAAAACAAAAAGCAAAGCAAATGTTTTTTGAGATTTTTAGTTTTATAAAGAAAGAACTCGAAAAGACCAAGAAAAAATATCAAAATCCAAACCAAACAAGACTGAATTTCAAGCACAAACTTAAACAATGCTCCCAAACCTTATAAGGCTAACTCGTAGCAAGATCAATAAGAGAAAAAGAAGACCAGAAAACTCAGCCACTCAGCCTAGACAAATAGTGCAAACTCGTCGCAAACAAAAACTCCAAAGAAGCTAGAAAAGCTCTTCAAAAGTTGCAACAAAACCTAGCCTATGGAACTCAAGAAAACCAATCAAAAACGAAGCAAAAATCGCAATGCGAAGCACAACACAAAGATAGGAGCGAGTAAGTGAGCAGAAGCTCTATGTTCTGATAAAGCAGAACAGCCAAGAATGCTCAAAAAGCGATCTTGGAACTCAATCCAGAAGTTCCAGCACCAGAAACAACACTTTTCCAAAAAGACTAGTTTTCAATCAAACGAAAGAGAGAAAAAACAAGAAACCACTTCCTTTACAATCCAAAGAGTACAGAGACACTGTAGGAACAGGTCTCCACAGCCAGAAAGGACCAAAAAGTCAAGAAACCCAAAAATTCAAAATCTGCCTAGGTATACGCTACTTCACAGTTATGCAACCAGCGTGCATACGCGTCTGTGCTAAGGGAAACTCGCGTATACGCGGGTCCCTTTAGACAAAATTGCATGTATACGCGACTGTGTGTAGAAAAAAGTGCGTATGCAGAGGTAAATAATGAAAAAAACAAAAAGGACAAGCCTGGAAAAGAAACCAGGACTTCAGACTGACTGAGAAATAATAAACTGGACTGCAAATGAAAGATAAAACTGTCGGAATCCTATCAAACAGCTGAAACCACCCAACAGGAGAATCACAAGAATGTGATCCCCAGCGGAGTCGCCAGTTCTGTTTCGGGGAATATCACCCTAGAGGTTGGTTGGGTTACAACCTCCACAGAGCAGGGGCATGCTACTTAAGAAGGACTCACACAACCATGCACGTTCAGAAAAACTAAATAGAGTAGAATGAGAAAGTTACCCGTAGGTCCTACGGTTGAAGCAGATCCTGCGGGGTCCAAACCCCCAGCAACCATCCTTCCTTCTTAACCTGAAAGACAAGAAGAAACAAACACGAAGAACTGGTTGTACAGCATATATCTACTCTAAATGTTAGTGAAATCCACATGAAACATTAAATAAATCACAATGAATGCTTAAATAACAATATTCTCATACATATAAGCATACACTAACACGTATATTTTGGGAACAGCATGGTACTTCTCTATTATAAATAGCATGTACAAAAGTAACGAGTGGAGAGATCACCTGAATCCTTCCACGGCCTTCGAGCAGACCGTCTTCCGGATCCGTCTAGCCCTTGCCTCGCTAAGACTCCTTCCAAACTGGTGCATACGAGATGACATATAGGGAGATGAGCATCTCAAGGAAACAAGGGTTTCCTATAATGAACTGGGAAAGTGCAGGAGGCACGGGGAATTAGACTTGGATAGGGAATACCAACAGAGTATAATATCAAATAAATTCTCTCTCTCCCTTAGGCCATACACATGAGGGGTTTTTATACTCCCTCCAAGTAGTTTCAACAGTTGGAAACAGTTGGCCACGTGCTGGGGTGGTTGAACTACCTAAGTAACCATCAACCCAGCCCGAAAATAGGGAATAATTATATATTTTTTAATCATTTTTAATGGCATACGCGGAAAAGTGCAGTTGGACTCGCGTATACACGTGGAAAAGTACGGGCATAGTCATGTATGGGGATTTTTACACTGTTTTTTAGTGAATTTGTCCAAGTCTGTAGGAATGGGTGCCCAAAACCATCAAAGCAATCATGAATCATGTGAAGGTGAGAAATGATGCTATAACAATGCCTGCTTTTGAAACAAAAAATCCCAGTAGGCGACCCGATTCTACACAGAAAACACATTTGTGTGGATTCAGCCTAATTTGATAGTGCCTACATCTCATAAAAATAGCTTGTAAGTGAGTGAGATGGTCGGCCCTACATGATGAATGAGCAGGTAAATCATTGATATAAGGTTGCACAATGTGCTTAATGTCATGAAATGTGTAAGACATAGCCCTTTGAAAAGTTGCTCCAGCGTTCTTCAATCCAAAGGGTAGTTTGCAATAAGAAAATGTCCCCCACGGACAAATGAAAGTTGTTTTTGGCTGATCAGCAGGGAGTATGTTTATTTGATTGTAACCGAAAAAACCATCCATAAAGGAAAAAATTTCACTGCTAGCACAATCATCAATTATTTGATCGATATAGGGGGTTGGATAATTGTATTTAGGACAAGCTCGATTAATATCCCTATAGTCGATACATACTCGTATCGTTCCTTGTTTTTTAGTAACAGGAACAATATTCGATACCCAATCAGTTAAAGGAATTGGATAAATGAAACCTACACGAAGTAATTTCTCAACTTCAGCTTTGATAGCAGCAGATTTTCTGGGATTTATTTGACGTAGACGTTGACGGACAAGTTTGGCATCCAGGTAAGTCTTGATTTCATGTACGACAATTGATCGGATCGATTCCTGGCATTTCTTCATAGGACCAGCCAAACACATCATGAAATTCTTGAAATAGGGCTTTATAAGTTTCAATTTCATCTTCTGTACAACAAGAACCTATATGAATGTTTTCAATTATTCCTGGCTTTACTGAAATGTCAATTGGAATTGTTCAAGAGATATTTTCCAAATTTAACTCAAAATCAGGATTTCGCAATGGATTATGTGGTTCTTTGACATATTTAGCAATAAAATAGAAGCGAAATCATCTTCAAAATGATCCAGCTCAGGTAAAAACGAAGACCAGTGATGTAGATCTTCCCATGGTAAATCGTCAACAGACAAAAGTTCACGAATTTTCTCATCAGTATGAACAAGATCAAGAAATTTCATTGTGGCTGAACTAGATATAGAAAGTGATTCCTCATGGATCCCATTCATTGGATCATTTTCTGTTGAAGAAGGCTCAGAAAGTGACTGTACAGCCTGATATGCAATTTCAAATGGACTCAAAGGCATCATGCCATCAAATGAATCTAACTCGAAGTTGGAAGGTACAACCCAAGGATCAGTATCTGACGAAATCATATTAATATTTGTGATAGAAGGCGATACGTTAGGAGGAGGAAAGGAAAAAGTTCCTAGTAAACCAGAATCTTTAATCAAACCTACTCCAACATCCTTGTAAGAGATAGCTGCTTTACCAACGTGCTGGATTGTTTCTGTAGAGGCTAGATTGGAAGAAAAATAAGTTAACTGATCTATTGTAACAATCCTTCCTTGATGTGGAAATTTTATGAGCCGAAAGACCGAAGAAACAACAGCAGTCATAGCATAAGACCAACTACGACCCAGAAGAAAGTTGTAATCTAGAGGGGCATCAACCACTTCCACATCTAGATTTATGGTTTTACCTTTGACCCCTATGGGTAAATCCTACAAAATACCAAAAGGGTGGAAACCTCGGCCATCAAAAGCCTTTAGAATCGTCAGAGACTGATTGAGTGTAGAAGAACCAAGCGATTTCCAACACTGGATCGACATAATACATGTTAAAGCTCCCTCATCAATCACAGTCCGAAAAATCGGTCTATTTTTTACTAACACTGGAATTTGGAAAACTATTTGGTGAGGTAGGCGAGGTGTACTATTTTCTAAATTGAAGATTATAAGGTTCGAATCCTGAATATCGACAGCTCCTATGGTAGAAAAAATTAATTTACGTTGTGCTGGGCATGACTGCAGTACTTCCAAAGCTGACATTGTTGAAGGGGAAATAGCTAAGTATTCAACAATGTTGTAATTCTGAGCAGCTCTCGCATGTGGATTGAAAGCCGATTTACGAAGAACGCCTTTAGCAGGCGGTTTGGTTATTAAGTCTGGATTTGGTTTCTCGATCTGTAGTGGACCAGAAATAGGAGGAGGTGTAGTTGATGTATTTGCACTAGAAGATTCTGCTTCTTTACCATCAACAAGATTCTTACTACCATAATCTTGCGATCGCGTCGCAATCCTTACATGATACATCATCAAAATAGGTTCTTCTTAGGCATTTGAGGTAGAACCAATCATCTTACTATCTTGAGTTGGAAAAGGATCCTTCAAGACAGCAGGTTGTTGTGAACCTTTAACAAATTTTGAAACCTCTGCTCGATGTGGGCATTCCTTAGTAAAATGGTCCTCATCACAAATGTAACAAGGATAGCGAGGTTTGCGTTTTTCGTCATTAGATTCATTTTTATAAGTTTTTTTCTTTTTAATTCTTTTTGTTTTTATTCTTCCCTTTCTTTTTACCGCCGAATTTAGATTTGGTCATAAATGTCTCTACGACATGAATGTTGGCAGAAATTTCAGGGGCAGACTCTCCTTTCGGGGAATCAAGTAAATTTATAATAGGGGAAGAATTATTTGAAGATTTCTTCTTGCTTTTAGTATTGATTGTACCAATCATACCATCAACCACATGAGACCCTGAAGGAGCTGCAGCTATTTGACCTTGTTTTGGAAGATCGGGGATTTTTTCATGTAAAGTACCTGACTGCGTATAAACGAGGTCAAGGTACTGAGCTTGAGAAATTACTTTCTCCTCAGTAACAACACTAGCCTTAGCTACATCTTCAGTGTTTTGGGTAATAATGATTTAACAAACCATTCCGCCAAAATTTGATCTGGAATGTAAACTTTCACCAAACGCATTCTGTTAGGGATCTGTAATTTTAGCAGAATGGTGAGACTAAAATTGCATAAACAACATCGTTTCAACCAACTTTGGGATTCTAGGATCTAGCCCTCCTAAATCCGGAGAGGGATCTCTCCAATAAGTGCAAAGATGGATTTGTCTTTGAAGTTTGGGGTAATGATATTAGGCTAGTTATGAAGGCCAAGGGTTTTGTTAGTTTTTGGATGGTTGAGCATGAATACTGATTTGAGGGGAAATTTCTAAGTGCAAAGAGTTTCAAAGGTGAGAATTTGCAAGTGGATAGAACAGCTAGGTTAAAAGATAGATATAACGTTGGTTTTTAGTCTATTGGGCTATGGAGCCATAATAGAGATTTAATTGAACAACAACATCAAGAGTGATCCAAGGGGCAAGTAATCTATGTCACAAGATCATTGAGATTAAAATGATGGAATGGAAACAATAAAGTGTTGGAGGGGTGGAAACTGATAATAATTTCACAAGGGATTTATAGTTAGTCCAAACAAGAAAAAGTCTCTTAAGTAATTGTTTAAAACCAACCAAGTGCAGGGCTAACCATTGACTTCTTGGGAAACTTTGTATTAAAGCAGCTTAATTGAAAAACAATCCAGTAATCCACATAATTACTTTCAGAAAGTATGAAAACACATAAGAGAAAACAAAGTGCAACTTAAGATCAGATAAATTACTTTTAAACCTAGTCTACTTTCAGCCAACACCAAGGGAAACTTTCAGAATCAGCCTTTGGAGAATAGAAGCTAGCAACAACGCAAACCATCACTTTCTAGTCTAATCTCTAATAAGAAAATAAGGAAAATAAATTTCAAGAACAATGTTTAAAGCAAACAGTAGGTTGAGGGAACTCCATCATTCCTAACCGCTTGAACTGTACTAAATCATTCTTGAATAAACAAATAAGAGGAAAACATTAAGATAAATATTTTCAATTAGAGAAGGGAACTGATAAACAATAAATCCTAACTCTGTAAATGATTTTCTTTATCATAGAATAGTGAACAATATGGCATACTTACAAGGGAAAAAAATAACAAAGAAAGGGCACTTCACCAATAATATAGACCAGGATCCCAAGAAACAGGTTGTTATTGATGTCAAACCAGTTACAGTCTTCAAGTCCAGTGTTTCAGTTCAGCAATCATCTTCACTATTTAGCCTAACTTATCTATTACAAACAGAGCTTCAAGGGCCAGTGAATAATATTTACAATCAGAAGTTTCAAGCTCAATTACATAACAATTCTCAGCAACGCAGTCAACCAATAGTTTCTCATCTTCTACTAAGGTATTTATAGAAGGATGAGGAGGTGAGAACTAAAAAGATCTCAAGGATCATTAATATAGATTAAATGACTTCTCAGCCCTTTACGGGGCTCGATGGAGAAGTGTACAGGTGGACTACTGTATTAATGTTTAAAATTATGAATTTAAACTCGGTGGGAGCCTTATTTGACTTTGAGGCTCTGCGTGCTGTGCGGAGTAACTCTGTAGATATTTCTGCATTTATTCCCTTGCAGAAGTAACTTCCCGACTGCGCTGGAGGCAAATATCTTCATCTAATCAATAACTTCGGCCTCTGTGTTGAATGCTTTGAGGCACAGGTGGCGTTTAGGGTAGCTGAGGAATCAATTTGCCTCAAATACAGTGGTGGAGGTCTTTTCTGCCTTTTAAACACTTATAATTCTCTTTAATGGTGTTTTAATCCAAGGAATTAGGATTTTGATAATCATTCTTAGCCATAATTCCCCAGATTTGTCTTTAATCTCCTTCTCTGTTGCACTATGTTCTTCAATGCTTATACTCTTTAATCTATGTTTTTTAATACAGTGTTTTGTCAATGTGCAGGGCTGCGTAGGGCCTTTATAGTATCAGCGCCCATAGAATGCTGATAAAACATTGCATCCAACCCTGTGAATGGTTCTCTTCTAAGGACTAAAGGCATGGGAATCGTCATTCCCGGCCCCTGGCCTGTCTTCAATATAAAAATGGAAACCATTTAAAACTTGCATAAAACATAAAACAATTAAGAAAACCTGCGTTTTTGGGTTAAACTTCTTCAGAAGGCGGGAGAGGAGTGTAGTCGTTGGATCTGGACACGTGGACGGTCTAGATCTAATCAGGAGTTTGCAATCGGCAGGAGGAGAAAATGGGTGCGATGAAAAACTCTGATGCGATTGCGCGATTGGGAAGGTAGAAGCAATTAGGCAATGGTCGTTGGATCTGAGGACCAGATCAACGACGGGGATTGAATCGGAGGAAAAGCAGTTGGGGGAAGAATCAAATGCATGCGAGGAAAAAACTTTGATGCGATGGTGTGATCAGAAAGGTAGAAGCGATTAGGCGATGGCCATTGGATCTGAGGACCAGATCAACGGCGGGGAGCAAATCAGAGGAAAATCAGTTAGGGGAAGAATCAAATGCATGCGATGTGTTGGGGTTCCCATGTTTTGGCAGATTTGGCAATACCAAAAGATGAGACAACATCAAACCACTTTGGGGTCCTAGGATCTAGCCCTCCTGGACCCGGAGAGGGATCTCTCCCAATAGAGCAAAGAGTGATGTATCTTTGAGGCTCAAGATGAGATATTAGGCTAGTTATGAAGCACAAAGGGGGGTTTTAAAATGATTTAGTTGAAGGGTTGCTGGGTTGGTCACGAGATCATGGACTGAGAAAGCAGTGGGAGGAAAGGAACAAAACAGCAGGCTGTTTCAGCAGAGAGAATGGGCCAAGACCGTGCCATCCATTGGGCTATGGAGTCATGAGAGGAAAATTACGTGCATCCACTAGCCAAGGCTTTCAAAGGGAAATTCATCTACACTAAAGGATCTTTTAGGCAGATGGTGGAATGGAACATTAAAGAGGAAAGTGAGAGAAGGAAAGAAACCAATTTTCCGTCTATATATCAGGTCAGAGGTCATTTAACTCCAAACCTGCTTGGACATACTCAAAGGCAGCTCTCAAAGAGACAATGGGGCTGCTTATAGATCAGACCAGAGGTCATTTAACTCCAGGTCTGCTTTAGCAACTCCAAGGGGAAAAAAGAGATAAGATTACAAAGAAACATCTAAGAGGCAAACCCCCAAGTTCATACATCAGCCAGCAGGCAATAACATCCGCTGCGCTGGTTAAACCCATGAATTAACTCTTAGATAGCACATAGAGCAGAAAACATAAAGGTAGGGAGAGCAGACAGCATAGGGCACCTAACAAGGGTGAATCCTATACCATTATTCTGATGCCTACCAGAAGAACATGAAACAATGTGAAAATGTAATAAACAGAGTAAGAAAACACATCACCAATAGTAATAGACCAGGATCCTGTGGAATGTGTTTTGATTAATTGATGCAAAACCAATCATGTACAATATGGCTCAATGGCTGTTACAACCCAGACTTTCTCCTCCCAGCCTATTACATACAAACTACTCTGCAACTTCCTCCCAAGACTGTTCTAACAGTCACAAATGAATCCCTCTAACAGCAGATGCCCAGCAAGGCAACAACAACCCTTACAATTCTTCCTCGGGGATCTTATAGGAGAAAAATGAGAGAGAGAGAACAGCAGGAGTAGATAGACAATTAATTGATCACATTAAGACAGAATCGGCGGAAGTGTCCACGCCCATGCTGCTTAATGGCTGAATGCAGCGCTGTATGTACTCTGAGACTGGTTTGGAGATCTCTGTCGGGTTGAGATTGACCTCTGATACATTCCTTAAATCCTTACGGAGCCTGGAGCTCTGCGTTGCCTTCTGAATAAAAGGACTGGTGAAAGATCTGCAACTTCTCCATACTTCCATAACTGCTGACCAAACAGTCTTTAATGAAGCTCTGTCATGGCAATTAATCATTCCAGGGCTCAATGGAGGCATGGAGAACGCTGTGGGAAGGTGTACATTTGAAGAGAATGTAATGTGCCAATATTAAACACAGATAAGACTTTGACAATGTGCTTGAATCTTAAAACTGTGCTTGAATCCTTTGAATGCGGGATTAGACGTTAATTATATCAATAATGTGCATTAATCCCCTTTGAATCTTGTTTCTGCTGCTTCTGCTGGCTGGCTGAAATGTCCTCTCTGTGCTAATCCGCACAGTGGAAAGAAACTGTAAAACCGGGCGGTGGTGGAAAAATTCTCTCGGAGGCGGAAGAACGGTGGCGGAACGGTGAAGAAACAGTGGAAACAGCGGAGAGCAGTGGAGAAATGAACGCATAGTGTAAAGCCCAAAGTTCAGCATTTGGGTGAATTATAAATAAAATAGCCAACAAACAAGGGGCAGAGCCTTGGATGTGGGGCCGACCGTGGCGGGGGGCGATTAAACCTGGGTCGTCAGATCCGGGAGGAGACGGACGGCGGAGACGAAATCGCAATAATCGCAGTCGGAGGTCGGAGCGGGGAGCAATCGCAATGCACAACACAAATGTTTCGATTGCGATTGGGGAGATGCTGCGATTAAACACCAACCATCGGATCTGGGATCAGATCGACGGTCCACATCTAATCGGAGGGAGATGGAGAGAGGCGACGGGCGATGATGCGATCAGCGCAGAGTTGTTGGATCGACCGGGAGATGGACGGCTACAATTAAATCGGGGGACGGAGGAAAGGACTTGCGACTGCGATCGGAGGGGAAATGCGATTGAGCGCTGGCCGTCAATCTGGGGGAGGAATGGACGGCGGAGATTTAATCGGAGCATCGGGAGAAAGACTTGCGATCAGCGATCGGGCGGGGGTGCAATTGAGCGCTGGCCGTCGGATCGCGGGACAGATCAACGGTGGGGAAGTAATCAGAGGTTCACAATCAGGGGGAGGAGCAGAAGGCTTGCGATTAGCGCCCAGCCGTTAGATCGTGCATCGAACGAACGGACGGGATTAAATCGGAGGATGAAGCGATTGGGGAGCGATGCGATCGATCGGGGGTGACAGTGTGGGTGTTGCGATTGCGATTGACGGGGGGCTTGCGATTAGCGCTCCGCCGTCGATCTGGGGATCGGATCAACGGTGCAAAACAGAGCAGAGGGTTTACGTTATAATTAAATTGCATCGGGGTTTTAGAGTATTACAAAGGAATTTCTCACCCGCCCGGCTTCCGATTGTGATAAGCGCCTGGGACTTAAGCGCTTGGTCCCAGCGCGGGGGCATGTGGGGAAGTGGTTTGAAAGGGTCCTGCGGTAAAGGGGCTAGGCCTTTTAATAAGGTCGGAACATGGGTTTTTTGCCCATTTTAATGGGTTTTAAGGGGTTTAAAGGGGAACGATAGAGGAATAAAGGGGAGAAAAGGGAAAACAAAGGGCAGGGGAAGAAATTAAAGGGGATCTTGGGGGGATTTGAGGGGTAAATGGGGAAATAGAAGGGGGGAAAAAGGGGAAGAAAAAGAGGTTAAATGAGGAAAAAATAAAGGGGAAAGGAGGCCTTTGGGCATTTCTTCACATAACAGAGAGGTTTTAAAAGGGGAATCAACAGAGGGGATTTGATCAAAGGATAAAAGGCACATGGAGGCTTCAAGGAGACTGTGTTTTCAGCGGAAATGCATTCCTTGAAGACTCAACAACAATTTAGCCCCCTATTTTCTTGTCAAAAATTTCATAGGGGGGCTAACAGTGGCTCCACATGGGGATGGCTTCTTCTTGAAGGAGCCAAGAAACCAGAAAATGATCTCTTGGTGTAGGCCAGATGCCTGCTGCTTGAACCATCCATTTCTTTCCTTGATCAGCTGCCACAAACTGTGAAGACAACATATCAGCAGTACAATTCTTCCAAACAACTACCTACCCACACTATAGTCCTAACATTTTTTCTTCTTGGGTGCATTTGGACTTGCAGACCCTTTTACATCATCAATTTTTACAAACAGGAAAAATAAACCTAGTCTACTTCTACCCTTATTGCTCCATGAGACCAGATTAGACCGTTGGTCTCACATGTTTCTCTACCTACACTACTACCTGCTAGGATTAGACTGTCTAGCAGGTTTCTTCTCTACATTCTAAGACAGAAAATGAAACAACTAATCTACTTGCTCATGTACTGAGCTTTATTGAGCTTCCTACCTACCCTACTCTAACTGGAAATCTCTGATGTTCTAGGTGATATGATAAAGCCAATACAACCAGTCAAGTAGTAGTGAAAAAGGATATGAGCACTGGCTGCCTGTCAGAGATAACCACAGGGTGCTCTGCTTGTGGTTCTTCAAAACTGTGGTCACCATCAGTAGTGACCATTCCTGATGAACCTGGCCCGTGCTGAGGATCAATGCTGGAGCGTTCGAGCATATCAGGGCCTCCATGTACTCTGCCACAGGATCAATGAACACTTGATGTATGCTTTCTTCTTTTTGGCCTGCCATGATTGGTAGGCTATCTACTTCCTGGGCAGCTTCAATTATTGCACTTTCCACGGCATCCTCAGTGTGGCTCATGAAACCCGGATCTTCTTCTTCTTGTATTTCGAAGAGCAGTGGAATCTCTGAATTTTTAGGGGCCGGGAGACTTTCCAAAAAGGCCCTTGGGTCTCTGGACTCGTATGATTTTTCTTGTGAGTTCAAGAGTTCGAGCTCAGCTTCATATCTGTCAACCACCAAATCAAGAAACATCTTCTTAAGCGCAGGTAGATGATTGAGTGCTGAGCTAATAGGGACAACCTTTGGAAGGTCCTCCCATTCAATTTCTGCCAGTACACTCGCTACTCCACTCTGAAACTCTGCTATGAGGCTTGGATCTATTTCTGCACATTGTTCAGAGTCCTCCATTAGCGAAGTGACTGGATCTTCGGCGTGGATGATGTTGTACTGCGACATGGTCTCCCAGTGGAGTCTTATGTGATACCACAGATAATCAGTGGCCAGCTGATTACCAGCGGAGTCTTTTAATCATTCAGGAATTGTGGAGTCGCCAGGTGGATGATTCACAACTTACTGTCCACCACAGTGGTTTACCAAATCAAAGCTGACTGATACTTCCCCAGTGGAGTCGCCATTATGTTGGGGTTCCCATGTTTTGGAAGATTTGGCAATACCAAAAGATGAGACAACATCAAACCACTTTGGGGCCCTAGGATCTAGCCCTCCTGGACCCGGAGAGGGATCTCTCCAAATAGAGCAAAGAGTGATGTATCTTTGAGGCTCAAGATGAGATATTAGACTAGTTATGAAGCACAAGAGGGGGGTTTTAAAATGATTTAGTTGAAGGGTTGCTGGGTTGGTCACGAGATCATGGACTGAGAAAGCAGTGGGAGGAAAGGAACAAAACAGCAGGCTGTTTCAGCAGAGAGAATGGGCCAAGACCGTGCCATCCATTGGGCTATGGAGTCATGAAAGGAAATTACATGCAACAACTAGCCAAGGCTTTCAAAGGGCAAGTCATCTATACTAAAGGATCTTTTAGATAGATGATGGGATGGAACATTAAGGAGGAAAGTGAAAGAAGGAAAGCAACCAATTTTCTGTCTATAGATCAGGTCAGAGGTCATTTAACTCCAGACCTGCTTGGACATACTCAAAGGCAGCTCTCAAAGAGACAACGGGGCTGCTTATAGATCAGACCAGAGGTCATTTAACTCCAGGTCTGCTTTAGCAACTCCAAGGGAAAGACAGAGATAAGATTACAGAGAAACATCTAAGAGGCAAACTCCCAAGTTCATACATCAGCCAGCAGGCAATAACATCCGCTGCACTGGTTAAACCCATGAATTAACTCTTAGATAGCACATGGAGCAGAAAACATAAAGGTAGGGAGAGCAGACAGCATAGGGCACCTAACAAGGGTGAATCCTATACCATTATTCTGATGCCTACCAGAAGAACATGAAACAATGTGAAAATGTAATAAACAGAGTAAGAAAACACATCACCAATAGTAATAGACCAGGATCCTGTGAAATGTGCTTTGATTAATTGATGCAAAACCAGTCATGTACAATATGGCTCAATGGCTGTTACAGCCCAGACTTTCTCCTCCCAGCCTATTACATACAAACTACTCTGCAACTTCCTCCCAAGACTGTTCTAACAGTCACAAATGAATCCCTCTAACAGCAGATGCCCAGCAAGGCAACAACAACCCTTACAATTCGTCCTCGGGGATCTTATAGGAGAAAAATGAGAGAGAGAGAACAGCAGGAGTAGATAGACAATTAATTGATCACATTAAGACAGAATCGGCGGAAGTGTCCATGCCCATGCTGCTTAATGGCTGAATGCAGCGCTGTATGTACTCTGAGACTGGTTTGGAGATCTCTGTCGGGTCGAGATTGACCTTTGATAAATTCCTTAAATCCTTACGGAGCCTGGAGCTCTGCGCTGCCTTCTGAATAAAAGGACTAGTGAAATATCTACAACTTCTCCATACTTCCATAACTGCTGACCAAACAGTCTTTAATGAATCTCTGCCATGGCAATTAATCGTTCCAGGGCTCGAGGGAGGCATGGAGAACGCTGTGGGAAGGTGTACATCTGGAGAGAATGTACTCTGCCAATATTAAACACAGATAAGACTTTGACAATGTGCTTGAATATTCAAACTGTGCTTGAATCCTTTGAATGTGGGATTAGACGTTAATTATATCAATAATGTGCATTAATCCCCTTTGAATCTTTTTTCTGCTGCTTCTACTGGCCAGCTGAAATGTCCTCTCTGTGCTAATCCACACAGTGGAAAGAAACTGTAAAATTGGGCGGTGGTGGAAAAATGCTCTCGGAGGCGAAAGAACGGTGGCGGAACGGTGAAGAAACAGTGGAAACAGCAGAGAGGAGTGGAGAAATGAACGCATAGTGTAAAGCCCAAAGTTCAGCATTTGGGCGAATTATAAAGGAAATAGCCAACAAACAAGGGGCAGAGCCTTGGATGTGGGGCCGACCGTGGCGGGGGGCGATTAAACCTGGGCCGTCAGATCCGGGAGGAGACGGACGGCGGAGATGAAATCGCAATAATCGCAATCGGAGGTCGGAGCGGGGAGCAATCGCAATGCACAACACAAATGTTCCGATTGCGATTGGGGAGATGCTGCGATTAAACACCAACCGTCAGATCTGGGATCAGATCGACGGTCCACATCTAATCGGAGGGAGATGGAGAGAGGCGACAGGCGATGATGCGATCAGCGCAGAGCCGTTGGATCGACCGGGAGACGAACGGCTACGATTAAACCGGGGGATAGAGGAAAGGACTTGCGACTGCGATCGGAGGGGAAATGCGATTGAGCGCTGACCGTCGATCTGGGGGAGGAATGGACGGCGGAGATTTAATCGGAGCATCGGGAGAAAGACTTGCGATCAGCGATCGGGCGGGGGTGCGATTGAGCGTTGGCCGTCGGATCGCGGGACAGATCAACGGTGGGGAAGTAATCGGAGGTTTACAATCGGGGGAAGGAGAAGAAGGCTTGCGATTAGCGCCCAACCGTTAGATCGTGCATCGAACGAACGGACGGGATTAAATTGGAGGATGAATCGATTGGGGAGCGATGCGATCAATCGGGGGTGATAGCCTGGGTGTTGCGATTTCGATTGACGGGGGGCTTGCGATTAGCGCTCTGCCGTCGATCTGGGGATCGGATCAACGATGCAGAACAGAGCGGAGGGTTTACGTTATAATTAAATCGCATCGGGGTTTTAGATTATTACAAAGGAATTTCTCACCCGCTCGGCTTCTGATTGCGATAAGCGCCTAGGACTTAAGCGCTTGGTCCCAGCGCGGGGGCATGTGGGGAAGTGGTTTGAAAGGGGCCTGCGGTAAAGGGGCTAGGCCTTTTAATAAGGTCGGAACATGGGTTTTTTTCCCATTTTAATGGGTTTTAAGGGGTTTAAAGGGGAACTATAGAGGAATAAAGGGGAGAAAAGGGAAAAAAAAGGGCAGGGGAAGAAGTTAAAGGGGATCTTGGGGGGATTTGAGGGGTAAATGGGAAATAGAAGGGGAGAAAAATGGGAAGAAAAAGAGGTTAAATGAGGAAAAAATAAAGGGGAAAGGAGGCCTTTGGGCATTTCTTCACATAACAGAGAGGTTTTAAAAGGGGAATCAGCAGAGGGGATTTGATCAAAGGATAAAAGGCACATGGAGGCTTCAAGGAGACTATGTTTTCAGCGGAAATGCATTCCTTGAAGACTCAACAACAATTTAGCCCCCTATTTGCTTGTCAAAAATTTCATAGGGGGGGCTAACACGATGAAAAAACTCCGATGTGATGGTGCGATCGGAACATCGCAATCGGAAGTTTCAAATGAACATAATCAGAGGGGGCCCTTCAAAGGTTTCCGATGCGATCGGGTCATCGCAATCATAGGGGCGGAGTTATATATATAAAAGACTTAATCGCATCGCAAAATTTCGATGCGGTCTTTTTGATCAACCCATTAGATTTCTCCGATTTTGATTGCACGATCAGTCTTTAAAATCTACCCATTGAAATATTTCAACATGTGACTTAAAGTTTTGAAGTTAAAACTTTGGATAAGCAGGTTTTTAGGTTTTTACAAAAAGAAAATAACAATTGGGAGTGAAATGTATAAATTTTTTAAGCGCCTGAGGCGAGCTCTATAGTTATATGAAAAAAATAATATTATCGGGGGCTCGGACACAAAGGCTAATCACATCGGAGTTTTTCGGAACTTGGTAAAAGACCTGTGCACTTATTTCTTTCTGATGTGATTAGCGCTCGGGATTTAAACTCTTGGTTTTCTGCAGAAGAAACACGAGACCAGGGATTCATAATAAAAGGGGCTGATCGCAATTGGAGACTTTTGCAACACAAAATCAATCGCAAAGATTTGCGTTATTTGAACATTTGCGATGCGATAAGCACCTTAACCTGTTAGCATGTGGTTCCAGCCCCAAAGCGTATGGTGGGGAAGTGGTTAGGACTTAGCCCAAGGGGCTTAAGTCCATATGTAATAAAACTTTGTTTTTTATGAAAATTTCATAGTTTTTCAATGGGAATGGGTGTTCCGAAATAGTTAAAAAGTGAGTTTTTAACTATGGAAAGAGGGTTTTTATGAAGGGGAGAAGAGGAATCATGAAAACAAAGGGGTTGTTATGGAGAGAAAGGGGAGAAAATGAAGGTAAGTTTGGAAGAGGGGGAGGAAAAAATGATGGTTTTACAGTAGTTTCTTCTCATGAAATCAGCAGAAATTCTGAGTATAAAAAAGGGAACATCAAATGAAGATTTCAGAAAGAGGCATGAGGCCTTCAAGGAGTCTTCAAGAGTCAACAATTTTTAGTGGTAAAATTTTTTCCTTGGAGGCTCAAAAAGTCTTAGCCACTTTTTGCTATAATCAAATATTATAGGTGGCTAACAGTGGCTCCACTTGGGGATGGTGCCTTCTTGAAGGCATCAAGAACTTCAGACTTGCTTTCTCTGGGATGCTGGCTTGTGCCTGATCCATTGTGCTTAGGGATAATTTTAAGAACCCCCCTAAATTTTTATATATAAAAAATAGGCGAATCCCCATGATACATAGGAAAAATGGAAGGCGATTTTATTAATAATATAATATGTATATATAATTTTTTGGCGAATCTCTCACGAGATTATATTATCTTGTAAAATCATGGCGAATCACTACTACAAAATGCTGAATCGTTGTCTAGTGGAGTTCGGAGTGTTGGTTCCAATGAAGATATGGTAGTTGAACCAGGAGTAGAAGATAAGGTCAAATTTCTGTACTTGGCTTTTTCTCGTGGGAGCCCATTTCATAGGGTCGTTAGATTTCCACAATCGGTTCATGGTCAAGGTCTTCCCAACTGCACTGCTTTCTTCTATACACCTTTGGATTAAACCTAGATGGAAGATATCTTAGAATCTTTGCACAATTATACTTTCTGGCATTTTTTCTCCAAGAGCTTTCATATTGTTAATAATTTTTGCAGCTTTTAGAAAGAAACTGGCAATGTCTTCATCATCATTCATTTAAGTTCTCAAACTGGGCTCTATAGACTTGAAGTTTGGCAGTCTTTACTTTCTGGTCTCCCTCATGTATGTTTTCAAGAGCATCCCATATTTTTTTGGCAGTGTCTTTGTGCATTACTTTAATAAACTCTGCTTCACATAATCCATTCAGGATGGCATTCATGGCTTTTGCATTAGCCACAAAATCTTGTTTTGAGTCTTTTTCTGTGTCAGTTGCCTTCGGGGCATATCCTAATTCCACAACAGCCCAGACTTCTATTCCTAGGGACATTATGTATGTCCTCATTTTGATTTTCCAGAAAGCATAATTTTCACCAGTGAAGAAAGGGGCTTTATTGGTTGAGCATCCTTCTTTACTAGCCATCTTGGGAACCTAGTATCTCCTTTCAGTTGTTAGAATTGTACAAAGGAACCTGCTCTGATACCAATTGTTGAACCTTTAGTTAAACTGAGAGGGGGGGGGGAGGGTGAATCAGTTTAACACATTCCTGATCTTTTAGAACTTTTCATTAAAATTAATTACACCTTCATTTCACATCCAATTTAATGTGTGAGTAATCTTAAAATGTAAGCAGCAAGTGTTAGTATAATATAGCAGTAGAATTAATATGAGAGCAGTAGATATTAAGTAGATAATACATATCAGATCAATACATAAATATCATGCACAGAGACACCAGATATAAGTGGAAACCCATAAAGGGAGAAAACCACATCTTATTATTGTTGTGATGCAAAGGCAAGCTCCAACTCCCTCTCACCACTGTTTTTCTGCAGGCACCAACCTACAAGAGGCTCCAACCTCTATTCTGCAAGCTACAACTTGCAAGGAAGCACCAACTCGCTTCAATTTTCTGCAGGCACCAACCTACAGGAGGCTTCAACCTTAGTCAGCTACAACTAACAGCTATCAAGCTGCAACTTTATAGGGAAGCTCCAACTTCCTCAATTTATCAAACTGAATGTTTGCTGATTTACCTCAGATATCAACTCTGTTCTGTAGCTTCTCTTTCTGCTCTTCTTTTCTTGGTCTTCTCTTCTATACTCCGCCTTCTCTATATTTTCTCTCTCTCTCTCTCTCTCTATTTTGAGCTTATCAAATTGATATTATATATAGAAATTCTCACATGACTGTTTGTATTTCACAAGGAATTTGAAGTGAACAGTCATGACTCTTTGGCTTCTATCTTCTTATTCCTTTTTCAACTCAATTTTAGAATTACTACAATATGTACAAGTTTCATGCTACAGTGGGATTTTGTCTTTTCCTTAGGATACTTGCCTTTGCATTACAAACAATAAAATAATTACATCATTTACATTCACATTCTCAATTACATATTTCAATATCACTCAGCTCCTTTTCTGGATTTGGCTTTACTGGATTTGTCTTTTCCTGCTGCTGTTAAGAACCTGTTCTGCATGCTCTTTGTTCACTTTCATCTGCATATTCCCAGTTTTCTGTTCTCGGGCTGCCTGTCTACATTTTCTGTTCATATATGAGTTAAATATAATGGTTTGAAACTCACATTACATTTTCAGTTCTTCCAACCTTATTCTCTTTTTCATTTTTCACTTAACTGTGTGTAAATGTATCCCAAACTGTCATTGCCCAATAATTTTCCCAATCCGGGCAATCTCCTACTTCTCGTTAATTCCACGCTGGCAAATTTAATTAAATAAACAAGTCTGGTTTATCTAAATTTAAAGGATTTAGATATTAATTCCATACTCCTGTATAATTATAACCCGAAAATCTCTTATATGTACATATGCACTAACTTCGCATTGTAACCCTCATACGCAACATAATAGTTGACTATTGTGTTGGAATGTAATTTCATCTGCCGGATCAGTTGCAGGCGGCAGCACGACGACTGGTTCAGCAGGCGCAGAGGGTTATCACGGTGGCAGGTTTGAACAGATTAACGGAGTACGAGAGGTCGAACCGTTCGACGGTTAATGGGAAGGCACCCCCGGTAGTTGACTGGCTAAGCGGGGGTTGACCGCCGATCAACGGTTATGATGAACTACGGGGCCTCACCCAAATTGATGCGTACAGGCAAATGGCAGCCCCCGTAACCACCAGGTAGTGGTGGCTCCGTCCACGTGCACCACCAACGCGCCACTTAACCATATACAACTATTATAACCATGCAAACTGACCCTCAGCACGTACATATATTAACCCACACAATATATCCATATACCTGTTGCGACGTTCTTCAATTATTAACGAAATCCCACAGTACATCGCATACCCTTATGAACTTGTGACCCATGATAAAATTCTTTTAATATACTCCATCGAACCTTATAATATACTCCGTCGAACCTTATAATATACTCCGTTGAAAACATTAATAAACCAATTCATAACTTATGACTAGAGCGGGCCCAATGCAACCAAACAACCTTGTGACATACATACACAACTTTCGGGCTCTTCTATTAAACCTCGTGCAAGTCCTGCGAACGATCGTCGTTGGATGTCGAGTCTCCAAATCAACGACATATGTTAATTTCGCTCCACATCTTCAGTCGACGTATAACGCGCGAAGGCGCACTTTAAACAATGGTTTTGAAATGTCGGTCGGGACATGTGTCGATTCCTGTATGGAATTGCTCCTCCTCCGGGCAATACCACTTATGGTCGATAGGCGGTGCGGAGAATACCACTTCCAGCCTTACTGTTCACCAAACCACATTTACTGTTCACTGGTCATGGTTCCGCTTCCTCCAGGTTTCGTCTTCGTCCTTTTACTCTGGTTTCCGCCCGTTATATATGAAAGGGTTCTTTTCATTTATTTAATCTGACCCAGGGTTCCAGCCTACGCTCCAGGTTCCGGTCCGCATTTGTTATTTATCAAAACGTTCACTGTTCAATGTGTTTTTATTATTCGACTCCGCTCCATTCAATTTTATATATATATATATGGTCAACTATGGTTCCGCTCCTATTCACGCTGGTTCTTTGGTGTATGCATATATATAGACCATATATATATATATAACGCACCTACCATATATATAATGCGCAGTTCTACCATATCAATCGAATACAAGTGCTTCGTTAAAACTTATGTTATGTGTAACACCCGGCTGTATGAAAGATTCTCGGAATTTATCTATATATGTACATATTTTTGAAATAACAACGGTTTCTCTGCAATGACATCTGTGGCTCTGCCTTTGTCGCTTCTGTCACTCTGCCTCTTCCTCTACTGCTGTGATAACAGCTCTGTCTCCGTGCCTCTACTGCTGTGATAACAGCTCTGTCTCCGTATTTGCTTCCTCTGTCTCTGCCTTTCTCTTCATTTCCTCTTTGCTCCATTGTCTGTCTTAGTCTCCTTGTAACTGTTCCTGCTTCTGCATCTGCTACCTCCTTTGCCATCAATGACAATATTTCCAACAAGTGGGACTAGTATTATGCATGCATTGAAGTGGGTTGGATGTGTTGAAATCCAGCTAGAGTCAGGAGGATTTATGGAGGTGACAAGGATGTTATTTATTCCAGGGTTGATGGTACACATGCTCTCAGTATCAAATTTGGAGGATGTTGGATATAGAGTTTTGTTACACGACGAAAAAGTGCTTCTATATACAGAGGGAGCGACCTTGGATGTAGGAGTAGTGCTTGGCATCTAACAGGGCCAGTTATACAAGTTTTTGGGACAACTCATGGGTTTATCCGAGGGGACCTTAGATATAGGAATAGTGTCAGTTACTACGAGGAAGTAGGTGGCGAGGAAGAGTGATTCTTTAGGTACTGCTAGGAGACTCAGCTAGTACAATATGATATTTTTAGATGCTTAGAGCAAGATCCTTAGAGCATGGTTGGATGTGATAGGTTCTCAGCTCGAGTTTTAGATCAGGTAGCAAGAGAGGCTTTGGTGTCAAAGGGAGCAACTACAAATACTAAGATGGGCTTGGAGGCAGACCCAGGCGGAGGAGGTTCTTCCAGAAGTACCTTCCTTTCTATGAGGGAGCGTTGACATTTGTAGCTCGAGTAGGTACTTCTACACAAGCCTTGTGTCTAGGTGTGTTGAAATCGCCCACATTTCACCTTAGAAAATTTGTTGATGTAACTTAGCCTAAGTTAAACTTAGGAAAAAATACATAATTATATGTTGAATTTTTGAGCGAAAATAAAACTTAGATAAAGTATTTACTTTTGTGATTAAGTTTTAATATTAGATGTCTATCTCAAGTGAGGTGAGATGTAATCTCAACCGTCCATCACTTTGAGATTAGGGTTAGGGTTTTGGCTCAATGTAAAGTTATAAAGGTGAGGCTAAGGTGAGGATAAGAGACAACAACAACACAAGATTGACAAAGGCTTCTCAGTGTGCTAGGTCTGAGATAGTGCAGTGAGGTCAGTGATCAACTTTGTAGCTATATTTTCTCAGTTGGGCCATTATTCTAGGACGAGAGCCCAAGTGAGTTTCATGATTAATTTATTAATGAAGAAATGTTGATTGGGCATAAATCCGTTTATGTGTATGTGATTCTAGTCGATTAATTTTGCTTCCGCTAAATATTTTTTGTTAAGAATATAGTCATGTATATGTTTAATAATTAATTGTTGGGAACCAAATACTGAGTGTTGGGTTTGGGAAAGTTTAACATAGAGTGGGTGTTGAAAGTTCTAACTATTTTCGATCTTCGTAATTGTATTTGACTCATGAATTGATGTAATTATTATTGTACTTGGAAAAATAAATAAATATAAAATATTTTTGTAAAAGAAAAATTATTTATTTTAAATAATGGGTTTCTTGCCCATGGCCATTGGTCCTGTTGGGGTTCCCATGTTTTGGCCAGATTGGAAAAACCAAAAGATGAGACAACATAAAACCACTTTTAGACCTCAGGATCTATCCCTCCTGGGTCCAGAGAGGGATCTCTCTATGATATGTCAAAGGTATATGACTTTGAAGCTCAGTGTTAAAATGTTAGGCTAGTTATAAGGCTCAGGGTTTGTTTGTTTGATTGTTTGTTTGGTTGCTGGTTATCAGGAAAGAAGGGTTCAATGTAAGACAAGGATGAGCAAAGAGGAATAAGGCAGAGGTGAATTATTCCAGGGAGCATTCAAAACCATTGGGAAATGGAGTCAGGAAAGGATTTGCTTGCTAATCAATAGGCAGGATTTCAATTGGGCTAGTCATCTAAAACATTGGATCTTAAAGATGATTGTGTGATATGGAATGGTAGGAGAGGAGGAGACAACACAGATTCAGGACGCACAGTTAAAGACCAGCTGGTCACACAAGGATCCTAGTGGATAGGGCTAACTCTAATCCCCAGTGTTCCTAAATCTTCCAGCTAAATCCTAACAAGAACATCTAAGAGCAGATTCATTTAATTCATACATCAGAGAGTAGGCAATAACATCCACTACATTGGTTAAATCAACTGAAATCAATTCTTAGATAACACATTTAGTAGAAAACATCAAAGGCAAGGAGAGAAGAAGCATAGGGTACCTAACAAGGGTAAATCCTATGCCAATATTCTGATGCAAGACAGTGGAAACGAAATGAAGTGAATTAAAACACAGAGGCAGGAAAACATCACCGCTGCTTTAGATTAGGATCCAAAGAAATGTGCTTGTCATATTAAATAGAAATACCAGTCAAGTACAACAATTCCAATAGCCGAATACTCAGTCTGAAATCATATTCCTCAGCCTATATTACAACTTTACACAGAGACTGTGTCTCAAAAGAAACTACTTGCAATTCTCAGATAACTGATCAACAACCTTTACAATGAGTTTCTGTATGAATATTATAGCAGAAAGATGAGCCGAGGAGGTAGGTGGAAACTAAATGCAGCATTAAAAATTGGAAAAGAAAGAGGGAGCCGAAGCTCATTCTGTTTAAATTCTCTGCATTTATCTCTGGTACCCTTTGGAACGAAGGAGTGATCTTCTTCAGTCTTCCAATTACTTTGGTATGAATCTGATGTACTTTGTCTGTAGTACTGTGTAGTACTCTGGTGAATAAACTAAAGAGGAAAATAAATGACGGAGAAGTTTGCCATACCACAAAACAAATGCTCTGATGGTTTTGGACTGTGGTCAAGGCAGAAATATTCTCTGGAACACGGCATAGACTAAAAACAGTATGGGCACCCCGTCCTTCCATGGAGGAAAACATTCTGCTGATGTAAAAAAAACCTGCTATTCATTAATTTTTGTGTTTCGTATCCTCTGCGGGATCTATGATGTCTTCAAACAGGTACTTTGCTTCTAAAACACGGAGTTAAGGCTCAAGATCTTCATTTTCGTGCCTTAGACTCTCTGCTGCTCCTTTCTATCTCTGTCGGTGAAAATCTGCCGCTGTATTAAAAACTGTGTAATCATGGCGGCGTTTCACCTCCTGTACCCTGCAAAAAAACCACAATTGTGTTAAGAAATCCAATGCATGGGAGGGAGGATGGATACAGAGGGCGGAGGAAATGATAGCGCGGTGGTGGTAATAACGGTAGTTTTAAATGAAACAATGGTGAAAATGCTTTGATATGGTGTTACCAGCGAACAATAGGGTTTGATGGAAGAATGCGTGTGGACCGTTCGATCATGGTATAGTGGCGGAGATCGACGGCGGAGATGTAACAACGGGATGGTTTTATGAACACAGGCGTAATGAATATGAAATATTAGCTTTAATGCAAATTGTGAAGTTTGGTTAAAAGCGGAAATGCAAAGGAAATGGACGAAAATGCAATGAAACACGTGTATGTGGTGGGACCCGGCGTGGGTGGATGATCCAGGTGGATATTGGTGGCCACCCGCCTATTCCACTTGGGCCCCCACCATTGTCTCTTTCAGTTTTTCAGTTTCGGCATAAGTTACTATTTTTAGCAGTTTTTCGGGTCTTGAACTTCCGGAGCCGTTTTGAGGCCCTAAACGACGTTTTTTGGGTATCAAAGTAGTTGTTGCGAATTTGATCATCAAATTCATCACGAAAGATGTAGTCCTTGGATAGAGCTTTCTAATGATGTATCATGTGCATCAAACGGAGATAGTATGCCAAAGTTACGTCCTTGGGAAGTTGAAACACCAATTTACCCAAACGGGGCCCCATAGTTTTGGCGCTTCATCTCCTAGGGTTAGGTTTTGGATGTTTATAGTTATCCATTGTTTCTCCATGATAAATAGGCCCTCGATCCTCATTGTAACATAGTTCAAAGGCCTGTAGCCACCACATCTCTTCTCAGAGATAAGCTACCAGTGCCCTAGCTATTTTATTTGCGTTCTGTTTGTAAGCAAATTTTAGTTCTTTGATATTAATGAAATGAAGTGTTATTTATTTAAATACGTATTTATGGTTATATGACTATTATTGCGTTCACATAAAAAGGATCGGTGGGAGGCGAATCTTTAGGACCGTCGGATCGGAGAGTCAGATCACTCACGATTCAGTTGGAGGGGAGAAACAGGAGGTTTGACAATCCATTTGAACGATGGTGCGACTGGTTCCTGGCCGTTGGATCTTGTCTTAAATGGACAGTCAAGATTGGATCGGCGGATCACAATCACAAGGGGTGGAAAGTGACAACAATTGAGAAATGCGATTGCGATTGGAGCAAGGCAGCGATCATGCAATGGATGTTGGATCTGGCAGACGGATGGATGACTCAGATTGGATCGGAAGGTCGCAATCGGAAGGAGCGGAAGGGGTGGCACAACGAAAGTTGTGATTGCGATTGGGCGGGGAGTGCGATGGCCGTTGGATCAATGGGGGGAATCAATGGCTATGATGGGATCGGAAAATCGCGATCGGGAGGTGCGTAAGAGGAGATGCGATTGGACGTTGCGATTGTGATGGAGCAATTAGCATCGGGCCATAGGATCAACGGGGAAATCAACGGTGGAGAATGCGATCTAGGGATTGCAATCGGGGGAAACGAGAGTGGCACCGTTTTAAAGTTCCAATTGCGATTAGGCGGGGGGTGTGATTGGCGCTCCACTGTCGGATCTACGTGATAGATCAACGGTATTGAATACATCACGGGAATTGTTAACGAAAACCCATCGAATCGGGATTTTTCACTGTAACAAAGGAAAACGCCCGCCCGACGGCTCTGATTGTGATAAGCGCCCAAGGCTTAAACGCTTGGTCCGGGGTGCGGGTCACATGGGGAAGTGGTTGGGGGCTGGCGGAAAAGGGGCTAGGCCCTATTATAATGTGGCAAAGTGGGTTTTTGGCCCATTTTAATGCATTTTAAGGGTTAGGAAGGGGAACGATAGAGGGAAAAAATGGGAATTTGGCCAAACAAAGGGTAAGGGTAGAATTTAAAGGGGATTTTGGGGAGATTTAAGAGGACTAAGGGGGAAATTCTAGGATGGAAAGGGGACTTTGAAAATAGGAAAAAGGGGTAAAAGAGAGAGTTCTGCAGAGGTACAAGGAGCAAATAAAGGCCTTTTTGGAGCCCAATTTTCATCATCAGTGAGGCTCATAGAATCAAGAACAGCAGAGGGAAACAATCAAAGGCAAGGAAAATGAAATGCTTCAAGGATGATGTGTTTTCAAGGGAAATGCATTCCTTGAAAGCTCATAAAAAAAACTATCCCCTTGCTTTCTTGTCAAGGAATTTATGGGGGGCTAATAAGTCCTAGATCCAACACCCATTGAATGCTCTAGGGATTTAGTCTTGAGTCAAAGTCAATGATGTAAAAGACCCATTAGGCATTTATATCAAAAGAAATATTATATGTTGTCTAGAAGTCTCTAAAGAGACCCCAAGACGAGGTCGGCTAGCCTCCTTCATGTCGGCCTAGAAAGACCCTTCCAACTCTTGTGAAGCCTATATAAAGAGGAGAATTTGACCTATATTAGACACACATATAACATATGGATATCTGAATTGATATGTGGCTAGAAAAAAGTGTGAGAGTCTTGGAGATAAGAGAAAAAGACAAGCGAAGAAGAGGAGGATCATTAGGGGAATTTTGAGGTCTAAAATGGGCCTCCTAAGGAAATAATAAAATAATAGCTAAACCAATAAAACAATATTTATGAATGTGCAATTCACTTTTTGCACCACAATCCATGTAACCATAGTTAATTTCAATTCAAAAGTTGTACCAAAATACAATTAATAAACAAATTGTATTGATGTAACTATAAATAAGAATGAGTTTTTCAAGGAAAAATCATTATCATTGAACAACTAATGCATTTGTCCTTTGTACTTAAATAACTTAAAATAAAATATAAATATAAATTCATAAATTCTTAATTATATATGTTATAATTAAAATTTATATTATTTAAATTGTATAATAACATGTAATTAATATACTATATAAAAATAATATAATATAATAAATGTATAGGGATATGCATTTTTCTTTCAAGAAATATGAAATGACAATAATATATTTTTATTCAAAAAGTGTGAAATGACATTTGTTATGAGTACTTTACTTTGACTTTAAAAGTACTTAGAGCACTACCATGATTAACCATGAGTTTTTATCCACCATTGAGAATGTGACAAGTAAATACCTTTAACTCAATAAATGCCACCTCAACCATTAGGGATGATGTCATCCCCTAAAATGTGATTGGTTCTCATAAAGTGAATTTTGATTGTACATTTTCCTTAGGAGGCCCATTTTAGACCTCAAAATTCCCCTAATGTGTATACATTTGAAGTATGTCTTGATGCTTCTCCCATGTGCGAGTTTTTTTGTGGACACTAGGGTTTCCATAGGTCTGAAGTTACACATAAGTAATTTGAAGCAAAAATTCTTGTTGATAGCTGACCTAGTCTTAGGGATTCTGTCCTTGGGTCTATGGTCTTGGAAGTCTCTTTTGACAATGATTCTATAAGAATTTTTTTGGGTTTTTTCCTATGGGGCGGTTTTCCCTTGGCTTGGAGCCTATCTCTGGTGTTCTCTTCTTGTTTTGTGATTTTCTATATTCGACATTTATTTGATGATGAAAGAACACAATAATGATAATAATGAAGTAACAAATGTCACAAATAAATGTCACTGTTTAAGAGAAATCATGTAATTAATTTACCCCACTGAAAGCCTTAAGTTTCTCAACAGTGGGGTCCACAGTACACATGACACAATATAGGTCATGACTATGGTCTGGTATATGGAGCAGTTCAATATGAAGTGGTTGGCGTGGTTTGGTATGAAATGGTTGGCGTGGTCTAATATAGATAAGCCTTGTAGGCGGGGCCCACAACACTCACCTAATACTTGGGCATAGGTATAAGCCCCGTGTGGCAGGGTCCACCCAGTAGGTTGGGACTGGTAGAAGGGCCCACATCGTGGTTTAGTATGGAAAATTGAATAAGCCCATGATTTTTTTAATGTGAAAATTAGGTTTTATCGTGACCCTCGTTTGCCTTAATCACAACCACTAATTTGTAATTAACACTTACTGTATACTAGGATGAGATTACTGTAGCTTAATTATATTGAGGTACTAGAAAACTGGGCTATTATGGTGTGGTATTTGTATGACATGGCAAGTCCACATGGATGATAGGTGGCAAGCTTGATGATGTGGCAACTACAATGCGTGACATGTGGCATGCAAATTTGGCAGGTGACAGGTGGTAGGTATGTAGAAATTTATACAAGATGCATGTATATTACCAGACTCCCCTGATCTAACAAATTAACTTATGTTAAATACATAATCCTTCCACTTAATTCTTTGTGGAAATTAAATTTCCAATTGAAAAACACACATGAAGCAAACTCAATCACATAAACACAGTTGTTTAATGGGAAAGCTTAAAGCTAAAAACCCCAACTATCATATATTATGTATATCAATGGATCATGTAATAATCTCATACAAAGCTTAGTACATCAAACTCTCAGTGCAATCAACAATCATTACACTGTCATGCAGAAATTTGCATATCTATGCACCAATTTCTTGCCTCTTGACAACTTACCTCCACTGCGCAATCCCTACTGAAGAAGACCTATGAATGAATTCGAATTGACTTTGCCTTGACTGCACAATCTTCATTGACATCTCCAATGTGTGTCAAATGCATTGAATGCATCACTATAGTCACAACAGATAGTCCATCTCACCCTTTCACCTATCTCTCTACTGCGTCTCCACTGGAACCGACATGCAAGTAGTTAACTGCTATATTTGTTCAGTTGCAAGTGAATCTCTAGTTGTGAATTAATTAAATAATTAATTCATTAAACTCTCACTAGTGTATCTTTAGTTAGAACTAGATACAACTAGCACAACTGAGTTTAACTCACTTAACTGAGTTAAACTAAATAAAACTCCCATAACTACTCTTTCAACTCTGTCACAACTCTGTCACTTCAGTTCTAACTGAGTCCTCCATGTTTGAGTCACCAACCACCCTAGGAATTGCATAATTCCTTGAACCCATTGATTTTCCAAATCTGTTCACTGAAATAAAGTGCTCCAAGAGAATAAGTAGATATTTATTGTCGGATTATTATTAAGGGCTAATAATAATCGAAATGCATCTATTTTTAGATTAGCGATCTATAAATAGACTTAGCCTAATCTTCTAAAAATAGAATTTCATCTATTTTCCCAACTTGATCAACCATCTACAAATAACATCCTGCAACTTATAGAATATGCTCACCATGTCTAAAAATAGACATATACCTAAAAATAGCCTACGGGCCCCACTTAGTGAAGGTGCTTAATTTTCACTAAGCTCATCATCTTGTTGAATCTCAACACTCCCTCTCAACAAGATAGTTATTATCCTTCACCTCGATCCTGGCTCTATGGTATTCGAATTTTCTCCTGGTGAGCACCTTCATTAGAATATTTGCATCCTGATCTTCCGTAGGAATGTACTGAAGCAACATGATCTTCCGCTGCACACAATCTCTGATATGATGATACCAGATATCTATATGCTTAGATATATCATGAAACACAAGATTAATCGAGAGTTTAATGCAACTCTGATTATCACGATGTATCACTGTAGGATCTAAATGAGAACCAAACAAACTGACCAGGATATTACTCATCCAGATAGCCTCACATGCAGCTTGACTTGTTGCCATGTATTCTTCTTTCGTTGAACTGAGTGCCACAGATCTTTGTTTCATGCTATACCAAGAAACTGCCGTAGATTCGATACTGAAAACCCCTCCTGATGTGCTATTTCTGTCCGTTGGGCTGCTTGCCCAATCTGCATCCATGAAGCCATGCAACTTCACCTCATCCGTTTGTCTGTACCATAAACCATACTCAGATGTGCCCTTGAGATATCTCAGGACATGCTTTCCTGCCTTCCAAAAGAGCTTGGTAGGCTTAACTATCGCTTGACTAAGCTGGTTCACTGCATAGCATATGTCTGGTCTTGTATTAACTAAATACATGAGCGAACTCACCAACTGTCGATAGACAGTAGCATCCACTACCTCTGCCGATGTAGCATCCTCTTTCCTCCAGTTTCCTATGTTATTTCCTAAATATACCTTAGGCTGAAGGAAGGCACAGTTCAGGGTGACATCAAACCACGCTCAGTCTGGTAGCTAGCCCTACCAGATCAGGAGAGGGCTCTCTCCGGGTCAATCTGAGCGAAGATAATCAATAGGGCTTGAGATGACTTGAAATAAAAGATGATTTTAGGCTAGGTATATAAGTAAAGGAGTTTGATTTAATTTTTGGGTTTTTGTTGGAATAAAAGGGAAAGGCAGTTTTGGGTCCAGGGATGAGGCCTAGTTTTTGCAGAGTTCTGAATGGGGCAAGGAAGGAAATTGTTTTGATGCTTTGGATTGAATGAATGGATATTTTAGACCGGTGAGGAGCCGAAGAGGGAAAGAGGCTTTCAAGAATCCTCTTCAAACAAATGAAAACATGGAAAATTAAACAAAACTGAAGGCAAAGCAAAACAATCTAATGAATTCCACCTTTATAACTCATTTGTTTAATTTAAGAATAAAGGAGAAGGGAAATGATACAAATAAACATCAATGAACTTACAATCACATAGAGAAACACACCATCAAAACACAGAGCCACATGGATCCCAAAGAGTGCTGCAAACCCTGGTCTATTCCTTTGCCAAAATTGCAGAGATGAAATGTACAATGAAGTGCCAAGCAATCCCAAGTGTCCAACCCTGAAAATGACTGAAGAAATAGAAGATATAGACAAGCCTAACTCATCCCCATGCCTCTAGGGGTCGAGCTCACTATTCTAGGAGCTGTTTCAACCATATCTAAACTAAGAACTGGAAAATAGGCAATGAAACAACTTGCCTCTATATGATAGGAAACTGATTCATTCACTTACATTTCACTTTTTGGTGAATGAATCTACTTGGATGAGTAAAAATGTTCAAAAATTACATCATAGTCATGGAATTACACCAAGTTACATCAAGAGTTACATGAAAAAGTCAAACTAGCCAAAACTAGGCGAAAAACTGAGCTGTTGAGTGAAAAATAGGCCAAATTTCCCAATGCGCTGCTCCTGAAATCTCTATGCGTAGTGCCACTTTGAGGCTGATTTTGAGGGCCTTCCCGGAGTCCAAATTGAGTGCAGGATAGCTCGTTGGAAAGCTCTGCCTGTCTACATTTGAACCCAAGTATAATTTCTGAATTGGGTTGCCATTTACCCCTCCAAAAATCAAATCTCCAAACAATGCTTCCTGTGTGTCCAAAAAGTGGCAGAAAGGCCATTTTTGAGGTGTTTTTGACCCTTTAGGCAACCCAAAACTTGTCAAAATCCTTAGGTAATGGGTAGGAATGCATAATTTTTGATGAAAAATCCAGAAATACAAAGTTTTCCTCAAAAGGAGCTGCCAATTATAAGCGCGCGCCAAGTGGCACTACGCGTCGGGCGGAAAAATCTGTGTTAAGGCCACAAAATTCGAAATTGAAAAAAGGTTTCCCAAATTTCTTGAAATTTGGGCTGAATGTTCACCATCAAGCACTATGTTGAGCCAAAGAAGCTTTGGCCAAAATTTGGAGTCTAATATGCCTTTTGCGAAGCTTTAGTGCCCTCTTTAGCCTTGCTTTCAGGATCTTGATCCTCGCTTTGCAAACATGATTTCGCGCCCAATAATGGTTCTTCATGTGCCTGAGCATGTTATTTTCCTTGTTTTCCTTTTCCAACAGCTTCTCAAGATGAATATTGACCCTCTTAAGCGAAGTATCTCTATCAGCCTCAATAACCCGCTCAATGGGTGTCATCTCTATTTGGCTTCTTTGGGCAACTTGCCGGTTCTCACGGATGTTTTGCAACTCCATGATTGTTTTCTGTTCTTCCAACTGTTTGTTTCGATACTCCAGGTAATTTATGATCCATTGGGCTCTTTTCAATTTGACGGTCAATGTGTCAATCTCCGCCTTCTGCTCCTAAATAGTCTCTCTCAACTTTGAGCTTTGAGAGCTCAAATCCTCATCAATGAGTACAAAATCAGCATCCTGGCCTCCTGAAGGGCCCTCATCCTGTATAGGCCTCTTACTTTTGTCCTGTACCTGTACCTGTGCTGTTGATGACGGCAACGAGACCCCTTCCACCCCAGGTGGAGATAGTACTCATCGGGCTGCTGTAAATAATACTCTGGTGCCTCTCTGATAAGTAACAAGCACTGGCACATTGATAGGCTCTGTCTCGTGACCTTCAGGCTGATGTGAAGGTTCACCTGGCTCATGAACAACGTCCGGAGGAACCTGAGGTGCTGTGAAGAAATCACGGGAAATGAAATCCTCCCATGAAATGCCCTGCAATCCAAGCTGATGTACAACCACGATCTTAATGAATGCATCATGATAAATACTGTTGTACTGCTGCTCGGGAGTTTTCTTCTGCACAAGAGTGGTCATTCTCTTGATATTCCGGCACATGAAATAAGGAATTTTCATCATCCTCACTCTGGTGAAATGCATCAATAACCTGATGTGGTAGGCATAGAGGCGTGAAAACCGACCCTCACAACTGAAATATCTGATAATGAGTTTCATTAGAGGCGCATAGGATTCCTTTAGTAACCAGAATGGGAACACCCTGCTGAGTTGCCTCACAAAGCTAGGCCTGATGTATGGTTCATAATGCACTCTATCCACCTGCTGTCTTTTGTTCCACTGCTCACCCAAATTTGGTATTCCGGTTGCTTGAGAAATGGTTTCCGGTGTCAAAGTGAAATTTACACCAGCAAGAGTTACCTGACCATCATGTAAATGCAATACAAACAAATGAGCCAAATCCTGATGATGATGGATTCTAGAAATCATTTCACAATACTAATAGCATGACTGTTCTCGAAAAAATGCCATGGCAAGTGGGCAAGCCTGCAATTGAGTCAATGAGGTGGGCTCTTCTCTCACATGTTTGCCACCTTTACGAGGCCTTCTAGGTGCATGTAGCTCAGTATTAGAATCAATATATCGGTCATATGATGTGTTAGTATCTCTCTCCATGATGTCCATGCAAGGTGTATATTGGCTTATATGAGAGGAAAATGAGAATTTGGTGCTTTGTTTCAATTACCAAATATATGGTGGTAAGAGAGGGACTGTAGGAGAAATAAGGCAGTGGGAACAATGGGATTTAATCAAGTGATAATTTGAAGTATAAGGATAGTTACTTGAATGTTTGGAAAACTCGGGGTTTGGGAATTTTTACAAGTGAGATGGGAAAGGGAGAATGAGAGTGAGATGAAATGACTTGAGATAGGGAAATAGGGCTTTAGGAGTGAATGACTTTTGGGGATGTAAGGGAATAGGGGATGTACTGTAATGATAATATTAACAGTGAGAGGGAGGAATAACAAGAGGGGAATGAAGTATTTGGCACCAAAATCAATTTTAAAACTCCAATTTCAAAACCCTAAGGAGGCACTTCAACAAGATGATAGGGTTTATAGTTTTGGCATTCAAACTCTCATATTCAAACTCAAACAACACCAATCATTGTTTAATGGCAATTACAAGATCACTCGAGTCGATTTGAATTTTTGTGGAGCAATGACAAAAATCTAGCTGTCTGCCCTATGTGTTGTGACAGTGGCCCAGTGCTTTGCGACCCTTATATGCGCCGTGCTGGTTAAAAAATGCACAGAGGTGAGTGGCCCTATGCGTCGCGCTCAACTAGTGCGCCGCGCCAGTTGCCCAGTGCGTCACGCAACCAGATTCAACACACAGTCCGCCCTCAAACAACTGCTTCGCTTCTCCATGATTTTTCTTGGCTTCACTCTTGTCTTTATCATGCAAATGAATCTTTGAAACAAATGAAAATATCTTTTATGGCAAAGATTTTAATTTTTGCTTCTTGAAAACCCACTTTTGTAATGTTGCAGACTTTGACACTTTAAATGAACTCTGTTTTGTTTCCTTTTGATTTTTTGGACTGAAGATGAGCTTCTTGTCTGTATTTGTAGGGATAGCTAACATGGAGATTTGGAAAAGGTGACCAAGGCTGCGCATGGAGTACTTTACAAATGAAGAAACTTTGAAAATTACCTTGCATTTATTACAAAAGATGAAATAGAGGATTTTTCTTCAAAACAGAGTTTTGAAGAAAAATCATTATCAAGCATTATGATGATGAAATTTTTGCGATGAAAACCTATTTCGAACCTCCCTCATGTGCCTGCTGACATTATTAGTCATTTTGAAGACTAAATTAACAAAACCCTAGACTTAATGAAACTAAAAACCCTAAAATGAGTCTTTGCTAACCAGGAGACCAAAAATGACTGTAAATAATTTTGATGAACAGACACAGACCAACAGGTACATGACATGAGGGATATGAGTGAGAAGACCCTACCGTTAGATGATCCATGCTCCTAATGGAATGCAGTTGACTGAACTGAATGAGACACCTAAAATGAAATACAACAAGAGAAATTTGATCTCTGACGGAGGAATGAAGATACCGACTCTAACATCCTGGAAGAGGAGTAGCCATGGGCTTGCAGTCCTGCATGTGAAACTTACCAAGTATCTCCGGTGCATACTTGCCTTGAGACACAAATAGTTCACCTTCTCGCTGCCATATTTCCAATTCAAGGAAATAATGAAGGAGGCCCAAATCCTTCATCTCAAACTCCTTTGCAAGTTCTTCATTGCATGAGTGTATCAACTGCTCATCACCCGTTAGTATTAAATCATCAACATAAAGAACAATGATTAAAAGCTTACCCTCCACCACAATTTGGTATAGGTTTGCATCCACCTCACTCTTGGTGAAGCCAAGTCTAGTGAAATAGCTGTCGAACCGTGTGTACCAAGCACGGGGTGCTTGATTCACCCCATACAACACTCTTTGGAGTCTTCAAACATGTGACTTGTTGTTGAAGATCTCAAATCCTTCAGGCTCCTCAATGTACACTTCTTCCTCAATGATCCCATTAAGGAGCACAGTCTTCACATCCATCAGATGAATGTGCCAACCCATCTGCGCTGAGAGAGAAAGGATGGTCCTTATGGAATAATACCATGCGACAGGTGCAAAGGTTTCTTCATAATAAATCCCCTCGATCGGTGAGAAGCCCTGGACAACAAATATTTCCTTGTAATTTTCGACACTCCCATCAGTAGCTTGCTTTACCTTGTAGATCCATCTTGAACCTACCACTAATTTACCAATCGGCCTTGGAACAATCTCCCAAGCATTGTTTTTGACAATGGAGTCATACTCCTCCACCATGGCATCTACCCATGTGGGCTCCTGTGCTGCTTCCTCAAAGGAAGATGGCCCTGTCACGATACAATTGGTCATGAGAGCCATGTATCCAGTGAATAGGTTATGTGACTGTCTCTGTCTGCGCTGTGATGTAGGGACTCCTACATTCTGTGTCGCATCAAGCTTCAGCCTCTCAACTTTTGTGGTAAGCCTTCTGCCCGTTCTGATGTTTGGCTCTGCATGAGTGGAATCTTCCACTCTATGATCCTCCTACTATGGCTGATCCACATATTGAGGCTCATATTCGGGAACAAGAAGTTCCTCCTCTACATGCAAGTGTAGCTCCCTCTCAAGCAACAACTTCATGGCTTTCTCCTCATTGAATTTTATATCTCGTCGCACCATATTCATCCGACTGTTTGGAAAATACACATGATAATTATGGGGTGTTTCTATGTACCCCAAAAATATCGCAACTTCCGCAGTCGGCTCCAGCTTCTTCCTGGCGTCCTTTGTCACATGAATGTAAACAGATGAGCCAAAAATCTTCAAATGAGAAATATCAGGCTTCTTACCAGTAAAATCTTCTTCAGGTTTACTCATGCCAAGTACTCTATGAGGACAACGGTTTTGCACATAAACTGCAGTGTTGCATGCTTCTGCCCACAAGTGCATTGGTAGGCCCTGGTCATGCAGCATAGCTCGTGCAACACCCATGATCATTCTGTTCTTCCTCTCCATGATCCCATTCTGCTGTGGGTTATGAGGCGCTATGAGTTCTCTTTGAATTCCTTCTTTGCTAAAGAAGTCTTTGAATTTGTTCGATATATATTCACCACTATTATCGCTCCGTAGAGCCTTCACTTGCTTCCCCGACTCCTTCTCCACCAATGCTTTAAACTCACAAAACTTTGAGAATTTTTTGCTCTTCTTTTGCATGAAGAAGATCCAACATATATGAGAATAGTCATAAAAAAATATAACATAATACCTGTGTTTTGCTGTTGAAGCAACCGAGCAAGGTCCACACACGTCTGTGTGAATTCTCTCCAGGATCACCGAAGCACGATTCTCCTTCTTATGAAAGGTGGTCTTCACAAACTTACCCAGAGTACATCCCTTGCACTGATCTGATTTCACAAGAGTACCCTTGGGAAGTCTAGTATAAATTTGCTGCAAAATCTTCAAGGCACCATGGTGAAGATGGCCCAATCTCCTGTGCCATAATTCACCCTCATCCCGGCTCACCACTTCTTCTACTTTACCCATCATTGCAGTGCAACCATCTACCTCCAGCTGGTAGAGATTCTTAACTCGAATCCTTATCCTCTTCGTTTGACCCATTTTTTTATGTCGCAGGTGTTAGCTCCCTATAATCAGTAAGATTGGCAAAGGTCCGACCGCAGGGAGAACACCGTTTCAACCACTTTGGGATTCTAGGATCTAGCCCTCCTGAATCCAGAGAGGGATCTCTCCAATAAGTGTAAAGATGGATTTATCTTTAAGGTTTTGGGCATTGATATTAGGCTAGTTATGAAGTCTGAGGGTTTTTGTTTGTTTTGGATTGTTGAGCATGATTATTGTTTGAGTGGAAAGTCCTAAATGGAAAGAGTTTCAAAGGTGTGAAGTTGCAAGCAAATAGAACAAGCTTTGGCCAAAAAGATGGATGCAATGCTGGTTTTAGTCCATTGGGCTATGGAGTCATAATAGGATTTAATTGAAACAATCAGGTTCAAGAGTGGTCCATGGGGCAAGTCATCTATGTCTAAGGATCTCTTTAAAGTTGATTTTATGGAATGATATGATACAACAAGAAGGGGAATTAAACAAATGAGGAACAAAGAGCAGCCCAAGATCTGGTAAGTACTTTGAAACTAGTCAGCTTTTGACATACACTTAAGAAAGACATAAAATCAATCCAGGATCTGGTAAGTACTTTGAAACTAGCCAGCTTTTGATATACTTTCAATAGAAAAACATTTAAAACACAAGGGAAACACAAATTATAACAAAGAATGGTCTAAGATATGGTAAGTACTTTGAAACTAGCCAGCTTTCAACACACTCTTAGGGAAACTTTCAGACAGTCTTTGAGGATAAAACTAGGACAGGGCTTACCATAACTTCCTTAGTTCCTCTCTACTTAACATAAACTGAAAATAACATTCAAGAATAACAATTAGCTAAGACAGTAGGACGAGGGAACGCCAACATTCCTAATTGCTCAAACTGAATTAAATCATTCCTAAACAACACAAATTGGAAGAAAACATTTAGATAAAGCTTATCAGTCAGAGAAGGGTATTGATATACAGTAAATCCTAACTCCATGCTTGTTGTTCTTTATAAGAGAAGATGGAAAAAGTGAAAACATAAATAAAATAACAATTTACAATAAGAAAAACATCACCGTCGACATAGACCAGGATCCCATAAATCAGCTTGTATTGATGCTTCAAACTAGTTATAGCTTCAAGTCTAGTGTTTCAGTTCAACGATCATCTTCACTACTCAACCTAACTATTCTATCACAAGCAAAGCTTCAAGAGCCTTTGAAAACTATTTACAATCAGAAGTTTCGAGCACAAGTATATTTCAAAGTTCTGCAACCAACATTTTCTCATCTTCTACAGGAGTATTTATAGAAGGAATGAGGAGGTGGGATCTGATAAAAGATCTCCAGGGTCAATTAATATAGATTAATGCTTCTCGGCCTTTGAGGGGCTTAATGGAGAAGAGTATATATATTTTCACTGTATTAATTGATTTAGATTAAGGATTAAGCTCGGTGGGAGCTTTTGTTGACTTTTAAGGCTCCGTTTCATGGAATAATAACTTTTCCGATATTTTGCATTAAGTTCCTTTGGCAGAATTAACTATTTGGCCGTGCTGAGGAAAATATCTGATTTTCTGATCATAATTCGGCCTCTATTGAATGCTCCGAGGCTACAGGTGGCTTTGTGGTAGCTGAAAGGAATCAATTGGCCTCTGTTGTGGTGGTGGAGGCCTTTCTGTCTGATAGATATTTTTGATTTGGCTTTAATTACGTTTTAATTTAATGGATTAGGATTTTTGATAATCAATCTTAGTCGTAATCCATTAAACTATGGAATTCATCTTCAATCTTCACTTCTACTATGGTAGGTCTTCAACACTGATACTCTTTTGTTTTATTTAATTGTCTGTGTCTTGTTGATGTGTAGGGCCACACAGGGTTCATATGGCATCAATGCCCATGAAGCACTGATGAAATGTGGATTCGAACCCTATGGAATGATCTTTTTGTAAGAACAAAGGCACAAGGGATCGTCATCCCTAGCCTTTGGTTTTCCTTGGATGTAATGGAAAAACCATTCAATACCTGCAAAATACAAAAATAATTAAGAAATCCTACGTTTTTTGGGAAAAATGCTTCAGAGGTTGTAGGTGGGAGCATGGCCGTTGGATGGTAACATCCAACGGTGGAGATCTATTAGCGGAGGTCAAAAAGAGAGCGGTGGGAAGAAATAAGTCAGATCCGTCGATCTGCAGAGATCGACGGTTAGGTTTAATCGGGAGAAAACATAATGCAAATGGTCACATTATGGAAATTCGGAAGAAAATCAAAGGAAATAGGCGAAATTCCCTTTGGAAGAGGTAAAATGCATAAAAATTGAAAAGGGGGTTTCAGGTTGATCGTGGGCCGTCGGATGAGAACGGCCCACGAGATGGACGGTGGAGATCTGCGTTAAAAACCCTTTGGAGGAGATGGAGGGAGATAGTGTAAGGTCAGATTAAATTTGGGCCGTTGATCTACAGAGATCAACAGTGGGAGTCGCGCATGATGAATCAAAATAGAAATGGGGAAAATTGGTTTCGGAGGGCAAACAACTGTTTTCACGTGAGAAGAAGGCGGGGAGGCGGTTTTGCCTTTTTGAACACGATATGCGTTCCCTCCTGACACGTGTCTTTTCAAAACCACAAATATCGCGTGGCCCTTGGGAAATTATTCTTCGCACTGAAAGTTGCGCGATATGGAATGTGGGCCATTAAATCTGGGACCTAACATCTAATGGTGGGGAAAAGAGCACGATATGGGATAGATGCGCAGACAAAAGCAAGGAGAGCGGTTTTATTATGGGCCGTCCGATTGAGAGATCGACGACAGAGATCAAATCCAGAGGGAGGCAAGACCCACAGGAGGTAGGCCTGTCGAGTTAAATATGAGCCATTGGATGGAACAAATCAACGGCTGAGATGTGATTTGGGGTATGAACGAAAATAATACAAGGGCGAAGAAGGGTTAATGAGGGTTGTTGATTTGCAGAGATCAACGACTGAGGATTGGCCAAAGACATTTATGAAGCGGGGCATATGTTTTTAACCGAAGTCGGGAGACACATCTTGGATCGTCCGATCTGGACACGTGGACGGTCCAGATGCAATCGGAGGCATTCGATCGGCAGGGGGGGGGGGTAAGAACTTGTATGGCACTGATGCGATTGAGCGTTGGCCGTCGATCTGCAGATCAGATTGACGGTGGAAAATAAATCAGAGGGGTTTGAAGGAAGAGGACTAGCTAATGATCAGAGCGAATGAGGGCCATCAGATCTGGGATATAGCGGATAGATCCAACGGCGGAGGATCCATCGGGGAGAGGAAATAACATAAGCGAAATGCGCCCTTTGAAAATTGCCGATGCGATGTTGCGCTGATCGTTGATCGACCTTAGATCAACAATCGAGATTTATTTAAACAACGAACTGGAGGAAACCCTTTATAACACATGAAAACCAAAAATTAAATAAAAACAAAGTTTTTGGCTGCTCGGAGTGGGATATGTATATATGAAATGGTTTGGCACCCGACTGTGGGGCCCGTGGTTTATATGAAACACGATAGGCCCATGGATTATATATATGGGAGCCAATCGCATCAGAAGGTTTGGCTTGGTCTTTCAATCTACCCATTTTGAATTTCTCCGATGCGATTAGCGCTTCGGGACTTTTGACTCTTGGTCCCGGGCGTAAGTTATATGGAGTGAAGCGGAGAGAAGGGTTTATACAAGGGGGCTTAATCGGATCGAAAATTTGGTTTGGGTCTTTCAATCTACCCATTTACATCAAAATCATTGCTCCGGCGGGTTTTAGACCAAAACTTAGGAAAAAGGGTTTTTTGAATTAACAGAGGGAAATAGGCATCAGAGATGGAATTATACAATGTTTTAGTACCCGATTGCGGGCTCAAAGGTTATATGAGGCAATAATAAGATCGGGGGTTATAAAATGAGGGGCTAATCGCATCAGAGGCTCTACCATAAGAAATAAAATTTTGCGCCCGAATTTTTCCGATGCAATAAGCGCCGAAAGGCTTAGCGCTTGGTTCCAACACCAAGGCATATGGTGGGGAAGTGGTTTAGGATTTAGCCCAAAAGGGCTTAAACCCTTAGTAAAAAAAGTGTATTTTTATGATTTTTTCATAGTTTTATGATGGATATGGGGGTTTCGACAGAGTTTAAAAAGGAGTTTAAACTCTGTAAAGTGGATTTTATGAAGGGGGAAATGGAAAAAAGGGAAAATAGAGGAAGTTTATGAGGAAAAGAGGAGGAAAAATGAAGGTTAGTTTTGAGGTGGAGGGAAGGGAAAAATGGCTTTTGCAGCAGTCCTTTCTCTATGGGATCAATAGAATTTCTGAGTTTGAAATGGAAACAGCAGTGAAGATTTAAACAAAGGGCTAGATGCCTTCATGAGTCTTCAAGAGATAACATTTTTTAGCAATAAAACCTATTCCTTGAAGGCTCCAAAAATGTTTTAGCCACCATTTGATATGACAAATTTTATAGGTGGCTAACAGTGGCTCCACTTGGGGATGGTGCCTTCTTGAAGGCATCAAGAACTTCAGACTTGCATTCTCTGGGAGGCTGATCAGTGCCTTATCCATTGGGCTGCCTTTATTTACTTGGATGATCTTCTTTGTTCCGAAAACATGTTAGCAGCCATGGAAAACAGAGGAACCTCATCAATACAAGCTTTCTACCTACCCAATCCTATTGATCTAACATTTTTTCTTCTTTAGAGTGCACTTGGATTGGCAAACTATTTTCACAACATTTTATTCTTTTGAAAGCATAAAACTAATTTAATTCTACTCCTTATTTCTCCATGAACTTAGATTAAACAGTTGATTCAATATGCTTCTCTACCTAATCTGCCCATCTGTTAGGATTAAACAGTGTAACAAATTTTTATTCTCTAATTTCTAAAACAGAAATTCAAAAACATATAAGTCAGGATTGAACAGTCTAACTTGATGCCGATCTATGGCATAAAAAACAAGCTGCACATAGATATTATTTTGCAGAAAACTAAATCAAAATGGAAGGCTTAAGATCTAAAATTTGAAAGCACTTCCTTCATCTTTGCACAACTCTTTTTTTTGCTTCTTGTTTGAGCTGTTCTTATTTTATCAACTGGTTCAGATTTTGAGCTGATTAGAACCAGTTTTAACTATGTTTTGACTCAGAATTTGAAACAGATTGGAGTCATTCTTCCTTTGAAAACTTAGGTTTGGATTTTCAGCGTATTTGAACCTTTAATTTCTAGCCTAACCTACCTACTGATAAGCCAAGATTACACTGTTTTGAAAATCGAATTCACTAATCCTATCAGCAGTAAATTTAAAACGAATTAGTCAAGATTAGGCTATATGACTAATTAGAAGTGTGTTCTTCAGGAGTGGCATTTAAGCTTGCACACTTTTAGACTTGATTCTATTTTTGTTGGTATGGGGCTGTACGTTTATTGTTTTTACAATCTTCCCTCTTTTCACTCTTTGAATATTTTTGTATTTTTGATTTTTATAACTTTGAATGCAATGGTGGATGAAATATTTATAATGGAAGAAAGATAAAAAAGCTTTCAGAACATGATAGAATCAAGAGAAGTAACGCTTAAGCATCCTGCCATTGACATGACCCCCAAAGAATTCGGTTCCATTCAACTCATGTAAGAAAAAGACATTATTACCAGTAGCTGAATGAATGAAGTAAGGGCCAAGCCACAAGTTGTAAAATTTTCCATGCTTGCCCTTGTCTTCTCTCCTTGAGTCCCACTTTAAAACTTTGTCCCCAATATTGAAATTTCTGGTCTTTGTTCTTATGTCAAAAATATTTTTAATGCTGTCTTGCTTTTGCAATGATTTATTATAAACCTCCTCTCTAGTTTGCTGAAGATGAATAGTCTGATTTATTCTTTTGATCATATCATTTTCTTCAGACTGAGCCTCTTGAATCAACTTCATAACTGGCACACCAAGGCTGGTTGGAAAAATTGCATCAGTGGCATACACAAGCTGGTAGGGTGACATGCCAATAGATTTCTTCAAAGTCAATCTGTCAGCCCAAAGTGCATGCACAAGCTTTGTGTGCCAAGAATTTTTGTTGTCCTGCAACAACTTCTTGATTATGTTCACCAAAATCTTGTTTGAGGATTCTACAAGTTCATTACCTTGAGGGTAATATGCCATGGAATGCCCCAATGTTATCTGATATTTGTGACAGAACTCAACCATCTTCTTTGATCCAAATGCTGTTGCATTATCAATGATTTTCTTGGTATGACAGACAAATCTAGAGAGAATATTATTCTCCATAAATTTTATAATGACAGAATCATTGGCTTGCCTACAAGGGATGTCTTCTATCCATTTAGTGAAGTAGTCTGTGGTAGTGAGAATCCATCTATGCTGGGCAGAGGATGGTGGATCGATTTCACCTATGAAGTCAAGTCCCTACTATTGAAAAGGGGCTTCAACAGTGATTGGATGCAGAGGCAGGGGTAGCAACTTCCTTTCGCCTTCAAAAAGTTGACATTTATGACAGGAAATTATCATCTTGTGTACATCAAGAAAGAGAGTAGGCCAATATCAACCAGCCCTCAAGATTTTGTTGGCTGTTGTCTTCCAGTATAAATGGCCTCCACACTCCCCTTCATGGAACTCATGCTTAACCTTCTCTGCATCAAAGTCAGGAAAAAATTTAAGCAATATTCCACTTGCATTCTTCCAATAAAGACATTTATCTATAATGCAATAGTTTACAACTTTTAATTTAAAAAAACTTGCCTTTGTTTTTGTCAAACCAGGAGGTGTATTCAAATTAAGAAAAACATAAAGAATAGCAACATACCAAGAGGAATTCATAAAATGGTCTTCAACAATGGGAGTTGATATTTCCTCTTGTTCATCCAAAGCATTAATCATATTAATATCAAGAACTTCAAAATTTGATTCAGCCATTAATCTAGCTAGACCTTGGCCTTTGATGAGTTTAGTGGGTTTTATCTCTAAATCATATTCAAGAATAACAACAATCCACTTACCTCTCTTACCATCTGGGTCCTGTGTTAGAATGTCTTTCACAATTAAATTTGGGACAAAGGCAATGATGTGGGAGTGCAAAATGTATACTCTGAAGTCTTTTAAAGCCTTAACCAAAGCAAATGCTTGCTTCTCCATAATGTTATACTTCAGAGAAGCATCCCTCAAAGCCTTGCTAAATAATGCAATAGGTTGCTCTTGTCCTTGTGGATTTTTCTGTAAAAGGACAACAACTATTGTATGTTCTGATGCAAATGAAAAAATATAAAAATATTTTGAAAAATTAGGACTGATTAGAACCGGTGTTTTGGTTAAATCTTGTTTCACCAGTTCAAAGGACTTCTTTGCTTCCAAGGTCAATTTTACCCCTTGCTCCTTCTTCAACATGTTTGTAATATTTCTAAGGAGCTCAGCCAAGTTGGGGATGAACCTTCTCAAAAATTTAATCTTTCCAATGAAATATTTCAACTCCTTGATGTTTCAAGGATGAGAGATTTGCAATATGGCCTCAATCCTCTTTGGATCTATCTTAATATCCTCTTCGGAAATAATGTGCCTAAGAAGTTTACCTTCTTGGAGACTGAATAGTGTTTTCTTGGGGTTCAAAGATATCCCAAATTTTCTGCATCTCTCGAAGACTGTTCTTAAATGTTCTAAGTGCTCTTCATCTGTATTTGAAAAAACAGTAACATCATCAAGGTATATAATTATGAAGTAGCCCAGTTCTTCGGAGAAAGCTATGTCCATGGCTCTTTGAAATGTTGCACCAACATTCATTAGACCAAAGGGCATTTTCACATACATGAAAGTGCCCCAAGGTGTAGTAAACACTGTCTTTAGTTGATCATCAGGGTGGACTAAGATCTGATTATACCCTGAGTAGCCATCCAGCAAAGAAATTCTTTTTGACCCAACTACCCTTTGTAAAATATGGTCCATCTTAGGTAAAGGGTAGTTGTCCTTGAGTGAAGCTTTGTTTAAGTCTCTAAAGTCTATACAAAGCCTGATCTCTCCTGTCTTCTTCCTAACTGACACCAGATTAGACACCCACTCAGAATATCTAATAGGGACAATAATACCAGCTTCATACATTTTCTTGATTTCCTTCTCAACCAAATGCAGCTGAACATGGTTTATTCTGCACAGTTTTTGTTTGAATGGTTTTTGGTTTTCCTTGAGAGGGATTTTATGCTGTATTATTTTAGTGTCATAGGATTTAAGATCTTCGTAACTCCAAGCAAAAACATCAGAAAATTATTTAAACAACTCTATGTATTTGAGTTTGATGTGAGCTGGTAAAGTCTTAGACAGTTTAATCATCATAGGTTTTAGTTCACTGCCTATATTGCACTCCTCCACTTCAGTCTCTACAGGCTCCAGTTTTGGCTTCTTGGCCACATTGTTAAAATCAAACAACTCTTCTAAAGGGGCCAGACCCTTAGGCAAACTCTGATCTTTAGATTGCAGGGTTTCTAACTCCTCTGTTTCTAATTCTGCAATTATCTCTGTTTTGTTTTTAAGTTTTCTAGACAAAATATTAATATTAGCAAGCTCAGGATACTGTTCTTCTTCACCAAGAAAATTTTCTTCACTGTTGCAGTTTGTATCTTAATCTGAATCTGAACTATGTAGTTCAAATTCATTTCTGAATTGCAAGAAGTCTTTTATTTGTTTGTTTCCATCGAACACTTGCCAATATTTTTCGTTATCAGGAACAACAGGTCTGAATTTTATCTGAGTTGTGCATTCTTTGGTTTCATATGGCGTTAAGCATGTTCTAGCTGCGAAAGCTAAGCTGTGCTCCGCGATATTTCTTTTTCTAGGGACAAAAATAAACTGGGATTCCTCAAAAGTTTTCAAAAGGTCCAGACATCGTTTCGATAGGCCCTAAGTCTTGGGTGATTTGATTTTTATTCCCTGTTGACTTGCCTAATGATTAACTCTGAATCCCCATATACTTTAATTCTCTTGGCTCTTAACTTTTTCAACAAATGCAAGCCTAATAGAAGGGATTCATACTCCGCTATGTTATTCGAACATTGAAAGTTTAATCTACATGAAATTCTCTCTGTGTGGTTGTTTTCAGTGTTGCATATCTAGACACCTGCACCAGCATTAGTTCTAGTGCATGACACATTGAAGTTCATACTCCATAGAGGACATTTTTGGTTTGATCTTGGGTACTGTCCTCTTCAACTAACATGTTTTCTGATTGTTGTTGAATATCAACACTTAGTTGAATTCGTTTCAACTCCTCAGGTTTTTCGCTGTGTTGAGGGTTGCTTTCTCGACTATCAAGGTTAAAAAGCGATGGATGCAAGAATTTTAGTTCAAAACCAGTGTTTGATTTTCTGAAGTTTTCAAATGCAACAAATTGTTTTGGCAACTCCGTTGCGTTTACCTCCTCCTCTCTATCGGCCATTAATTCATTTAAAGTGACTTGCTCACTGAATGTTTCATCGTTAAACAAGATAAAAGAATCGAGGCCTGTATTTACATAATACAGGGGAGATTTTTGTGGTCTGTCTTAACTTATAATCGTGTATTGCATATGGGACTCCCTGTAAAGTCTTCTTGTCTGATTGAAAACAGGGATGGTCGCATAGGTCATGTCCATCTGCATAGTCGCTTGTAACTTAGCCCCCCGAGACCTAGATAATAACATTCTATACTTTGGGGGCACATCAGCCACAACAATATCCATGACTAAGCATTTGGCTGGGATCTGTGCTAAGTTAACGCAGAGGTCTTTGATTAATCCTAAACATTTTACTCTGCTTGAGTCAAAGGAGTAAAGGTCTTTATAAGGTCTGGTGATTTCTAGTCCCAGGCTCTCCATCACAGCTTTAGGCATTAAATTATGAGAAGCCCCGTATGTAAAATCTTGTCATGAACATTTAAACTCACATAAAAGGGAGGAACAGGTCCCTCTTGATACCTACCTTCAATCTTTGGACCAAAAATAAGCTCTGTCTGGTCATCATTAAGATTGACTATGTCATTATTCTCTTCAATGTTTAAAGCCTTCAAAATTTGGGTCCTATATACATTTTTAGCAACTAACTCAGTCAGGGGAACATAGATTTTAATTTACGAAATTTCCTGCTCTAGGGAAAAAGGAATTTGATTCTTTGAAATGCTTGTCTCAGCCTTATTAGCTACCACTCTGTCAGCAAACTCTGTTTGCTGATTTGTTCTATTTACATTTGAAAAAATGGTTTTAACAGGAGTACTCGCTGAAATGTTAGTACTGCTAAGGTCCGTGCTCTGTTTTTCGTTGTTTTGAGTGCCTTTCTCTTTACCTTTATCAGAATTTACGGCTACTGTTTTGTCTTTCTGTTTGACAATTTTGGGTTTGTTTATAGTGCTGTTTTGTGAAGATTTGTCAGAGGTTTTGGTGTTGGGAGTTTGTTGACTGGTTTTACTTCTAAGGTCATATTCCCTTTGAGATTCTATGATGACATTCTCCATGTCTTGATAATAACTTTCATCATTATCTCTTTTGTCATCATAAGGTGTGTATAGACCTTGTTTTCTATCGTAATGAATCTCAAAGTCATCATTATCTACCCCCAGCATGTTGATATCATCTTCCTATATTGGTTCATCTATTTCCTCGACCTCACTCTCATAGTTTTGATGAAAGGGAGGAGTGATCTGTTGATCATCTTCCCTAGGTCTGTTTGGAGGCTGGTTCCTTCTAAAATTTTGATTCTGGTTCTGGTTTCTGTTTTGAGGAGTAGTTTGGGTTTGACTTGCTTGTGCTCTCTCAAGGATGCTTATTCTCTTCATCATCTCCTCCATCATTTTTTCCATCTTACAGCTGGAAGTGGAAGGTGTGGATTCTTCTCTCAAGGACACTCTCTTCTCATTTTTCATTCTTGATCTCTTCTCCATTAATTTAACTTCCACAGCAAGAGCTCCTTTTTGCATATCTTCAAGAGTTTCAGGATCTCTCTCTCTCAGCTGATAGGCCATCTCGGGGTCAAACCCTTCAGGAAACTTGTTTAGAGCTGAGCCTTGCGGAGCTTTTAGATCTGGGGAAAGTGCATTATACACACTGTTAAATCTAGTGCAATAAGCTTGTACACTTTCCCCGGTGTTTCTATGGAGGTTCTTGTAATCAGAAAGGACTTGGAGAGGATTCTTCTTCATTTCCCATTTGTTTAATAATGTTTGATGGAAGGCTTGGAGATCATTGATACTATGGGGGGTTAAGCCTTTAAACCATTTTCTTACTTCTCCCCCCAGACTCTGAGAAAATAGTCTTAGTTTGACAGATTCATCATCAATTTCATTTATGTCAAAGTAGTCATTCATCTTATCCACGTGTTGTGATGTAGTATTAGCATTACTAGCATCATATAATTGAATTTTGGACTGATAGTCTTGTGGAAGATTGAATAATGGTATAGGAAGGACTAAGGGAGCATACTATGCTACCATGATATGTGGTGGAGGTGGATTTACAAGAGGTGGATTAACAAAAGGGAAAGTGGGCTGAAGTGGAGTGGTTTGGACAGTGGATGTATGATGAAAAGATGTGGATGGAACAGGAATAGATTGCTGAGCTGATCTTGGATGAGAAACACCTAAATTGGAAAGGAAATGTGAATCAGGTGGTGTTGTTTATCTACTACCAGGATGTTCACTTGTTTCAGGAGATGAAAGTGAAGACTCAGAATCTAGCTGATCTAAATCATCAAGAGACCTAGTTCTAAATGGATTTCTTAAGTCTACTTGTGATTGTTGTAGAGCTGCAAGATTTTCAGGAATTGAATTAGCTCTCAAGGGTGATCTGAAAACAGTTGAAAATTCTATCTTAGGAGACTTCCTAAGAATACCTTCAGGGTTATCAACTATCTCAGGTGGTTCAGGGTCAGGGTGGGCTCTAGTATGAATCTTTCTAGGAGCCACTATGATGTGTTTTTTAGACCCAAGTAAAACAGGAAAAGTTCAACCAGATATGACAGTCTTTAAAAGGTCAACTAATTTGTTTTACACAAATTTTAATCCTACAGTCCTCTAACTAAGTTTGAATGATATTACAATAATAAGGGTTCTTCCCAGTGGAGTCTTAAGGTCTGTTTAGGATTGTGGAGCCGCCAAGTGGAATTTTTTAGCTCTTTTGGAGGTAAAAGGTTTTATGGTCCACCACCATGTTTATTGAATACCAATCTGAAATATTTTTGGGTTTTCTGAGTTATTTTTCAGTCCTATTGGTTGTTAAGAGTGTCATAAATATGTTTCACAACTTAGCTACAGTTATGAGACAAAGACAATCTACTCTTATGGCTAAGCTAGCTGATCCTTCAAGGTTAGATAAACTCTTATGAGAATCCTAGGGTTTGCCTAGTTTTTCACGGATTCAAACTAGTTTCATCATGATTACCATTAGTTGGTAGTGCTTGAAAAGGCTGCTTTTTACTCACAAGGTTTTATGAAGTTTTTAAGGGAACCTAAGATGAAAATTCGACTCAGTCCCCAGTGGAGTCACCAGAATTGTTAGCTCCCTGTAATCAGCAAGATTGGAAAAATTCCGACTGCAGGGAGAACACCGTTTCAACCACTTTGGGATTCTAGGATCTAGCCCTCGTGAATCCAGAGAGGGATCTCTCCAATAAGTGTAAAGATGGATTTATCTTTAAGGTTTTGGGTATTGATATTAGGCTAGTTATGAAGTCCGAGGGTTTTTGTTTTTTATGGATGGTTGAGCATGATTATTGTTTGAGTGGAAATTCCTAAATGGAAAGAGTTTCAAAGGTGTGAAGTTGCAAGAAAATAGAACAATCTTTGGCCAAAAAGATGGATGCAATGCTGGTTTTAGTCCATTGGGCTATGGAGTCATAATAGGGTTTAATTGAAACAATCAGGTTCAAGAGTGATCCATGGGGCAAGTCATCTATGTCTAAGGATCTATTTAAAGTTGATTTTATGGAATGAGATGATACAACAAGAAGGGGAATTAAACAAATGAGGAACAAAGAGCAGCCCAAGATCTGGTAAGTACTTTGAAACTAGCTAGCTTTTGACTTACACTTAATAAAGACATAAAATCAATCCAAGACCTGGTAAGTACTTCGAAACTAGCGAGATTTTGATATACTTTCAATAGAAAAACATTTAAAACACAAGGGAAACACAAATGATAACAAAGAATGGTCTAAGATCTAGTAAGTACTTTGAAACTAGCTAGCTTTCAACACACTCTTAGGGAAACTTTCAGACAGTCTTTGGGGATAAAAATAGGACAGGGCTCACCATAACTTCCTTAGTTCCTCTCTACTTAACATAAACTGAAAATAAAATTCAAGAATAACAATTAGCTAAGACAGTAGGACAAGGGAACTCCAACATTCCTAACTGCTCAAACTGAATTAAATCATTCCTAAACAACACAAATTGGAAGAAAACATTTAGATAAAGCTTATCAGTCAGAGAAGGGTACTGATATACAGTAAATCCTAACTCTATGCTTGTTGTTCTTTACCAGAGAATATGGAAAAAGTGAAAACAGAAATAAAATAACGATTTACAATAAGAAAAACATCACTGTCGACATAGACCAGGATCCCATAAATCAGCTTGTATTGATGCTTCAAACCAGTTACAACTTCAAGTCCAGTGTTTCAATTCAACGATCATCTTCACTACTCAGCCTAACTATTCTATCACAAGCAGAACTTCAAGAGCCTTTGAACACTATTTACAATCAGAAGTTTCGAGCACAAGTATATTTCAAAGTTCTGCAACCAACATTTTCTCATCTTCTACAGGAGTATTTATAGAAGGAATGAGGAGGTGGGATCTGATAAAAGATCTCCAGGGTCAATTAATACAAATTAATGCTTCTCGACCTTTGAGGGGCTTAATGGAGAAGAGTACAGATATTTTCATTGTATTAATTAATTTACATTAAGGATTAAACTCTGTGGGAGCTTTTGTTGACTTTTAAGGCTCTGTTTCATGAAATAATAACGTTGCCAATATTTTGCATTAAGTTCCTTTGGTAGAATTAACTATTTGGCTGTGCTGAGGCAAATATCTGATTTTTTGATCATAATTCGGCCTCTATTGAATGCTCCGAGGCTACAGGTGGCTTTGTGGTAGCTGAGAGGAATCAATTGGCCTCTGTTGTGGCGGTGGAGGCCTTTCTGTCTGATAGATCTTTTTGATTTGTCTTTAATTACGTTTTAATTTAATGGATTAGGCTTTTTGATAATCAATCTTAGCCGTAATCCATTAAACTATTGAATTCATCTTCAATCTTCAGTTCTACTGTGGTAGGTCTTCAACACTGAAACTCTTTTGTTTTATTTAATTGTCTATGTCTTGTTGATGTGCAGGGCCGCACGGGGTTCATATGGCATCAATGCCCATGAAGCACTGATGTAACGTGGATTCGAACCCTGTGGAATGATATTTTTGTAAGCACAAAGGCACAAGGGATCGTCATCCCCAGCCTTTGGTTTTCCTTGGATGTAATGGAAAAACCATTCGATACCTACAAAATACAAAAATAATTAAGAAATCTTGCATTTTTTGGGAAAAATGCTTCAGAGGTTGTGGGTGGGAGCATGGCCATTGGATGGCAAGATCCAACGGTGGAGATCTATTAGCGGAGGTCAAAAAGAGAGCAGTGGGAAGAAATAAGTCAGATCCGTCGATCTGCAGAGATCGATGGTCAGGATTAATTGGGAGAAAACCTAACGCAAATGGTCACATTATGGAAATTCAGAAGAAAATCAAAGGAAATAGGAAAAATTCCCTTTGGCGGAGGTAAAACGCATAAAAATTGAAAATGGGGTTTCGGGATGATCGTGGGCCGTCGGATGAGACCGGCCCATGAGATGGACGATGGAGATCTGCGTTAAAAACCCTTTGGAAGAGGTGGAGGGCGATATTGTAAGGCCAGATTAAATCTGGGCTGTTGATCTACAGAGATCAACGATGGGAGTCGCGCGGGATGAATCAAAATAGAAATGGGGAAAAGTGGTTTCGGAGGGCAAACAACTGTTTTCGCATGAGAAGAAGGCGGGGAGGCGGTTTTGCCTTTTTGAACGTGATATGCATTCCCTCCCGATACGTGGCTTTTCAAAACCACCAATATTGCGCGGCCCTTGGGAAATTATTTTTCGCACTGAAATTTGCGCGAGATGGAATGTGGGCCATTAGATCTGGGACCTCACATCTAACAATGGGGAAAAGAGTGCGATATGGGATAAATGCGCGGGTAGAAGCAAGGGGAGCGGTTTTATTATGGGCCGTTCGATCGAGAGATCGATGGCAGAGATCAAATCTAGAGGGAGGTAGGGCCCATAGGAGGCAGGCCTATCAGGTTAAATATGAGCCGTTGGATGGAACAAATCGACCGCTGAGATGTGATTTGGGGTATGAACGAATATAATACAAGGGCGGAGAAGGGTTAATGAGGGCTGTTGATCTACAGAGATCAACAGCTGAGGATTGGCCGAAGACATTTATGAAGCAAGGCATATGTTTTTAACCAAAGTCGGTAGACGCATCCTGGACCGTCCGATCTGGCCACGTGGACGGTCTAGATGCAATCGGAGGCATTCGATCGGCGGGGGGGGGAAGAAATTGTATGGCGTCGATGCGATTGAGCATTGTCTGTCGATCTGCAGATTTAATCGACGGTGGAAAATAAATCGGAGGGTTTTGAAGGCGGAGGACAAGCTAATGATCAGAGCGAATGAGGGCAGTCGGATCTAGGATATAGTGGATAGATCCAACGGTGGAGGATTCATCGGGGAATGCCAATCGGGGAGAGGAAATAACATATGCGAAATGTGCCCTTTGAAAATTGCCGATGCAATGTTGCGCTGATCGTTTATCAGCCTTAGATCAACGATCGAGATTTCTTTATACAACGAACCGGCGGAAACCCTTTATAACACATGAAAACCAAAAATTAAATAAAAGCAAAGGTTTTGGCTGCTCGAAGCGGGATATGTATATATGAAATGGTTTGGCGCCCGACTGTGGGGCCCGTGGTTTATATGAAATGCGATAGGCCCAGGGTTTATATATATGGGGGCCAATCACATCGGAAGGTTGGGCTTGGTATTTCAATCTACCCATTTTGAATTTCTCCGATGCGATTAGCGCTTCGGGACTTTTGACTCTTGGTCTTGGGCGTAAGTTATATGGACTGTTGAAATGGGGCTAAAATATGGGTTACTAAATTTTGGTTTCCAGTTTTCATATCTATGCACCAATTTATGCCTCCTGACAGCCTGCCTCCACTGCGCAATCCTTGCTGAAGAAGACCTCTGAATTTATTCGAATTTACTTTTCCTTGACTGCGCTATCCTCATTGGAATCTCCAATGTCTGTCAGATGCATTGAATGCATCACTATAGTCACAACAGATAGTCCATCTAACCCTTTCACCTATCTCTCCACTAGGTCTCCACTGGAACTGACATGTAAGTAGTTAACTGCTGTATTTGTTCAGTTGCAAGTGAGTCTCTAGTTGTGAATTAATTAAATAATTAATTCACTAAACTCTCACTAGTGTATATTCAGTTAAAACTAGATACAACTAGCACAACTGAGTTTAACCCACTTAACTGAGTTAAACTAAATAACAACTCACATAACTACTCTTCCAACTCTGTCACAAATCTGCCACTTCAGTTCTAACTGAGTCCTCCATGCATAAGTCACCAACCACCCTAGGAATTACGTAATTCCTTCAGCCCACTGATTTTCCAAATCTATTCACTGAAATAAAGTGCTCCAAGAAAATAAGTTGATATTTATTGTCGGATTATTATTAAGGGCTAATAATAATCAACATGCATCTATTTTTAGATTAGCGATCTATAAATAGACTTCGCCCAATCTTCCAAAAAAACAATTTCATCTATTTTTCCAACTTGATCAACCATATACAAATAGAATCCTGCAACTTATAGAATATGCTGATCATGTCTAAAAATAGACATACACCTAAAAATAGCCCGCGGGCCCCACTTAGTGAAGGTGCTTAATTTTCACTAAGCTCATCATCTTGTTGAATCTCAACAAGGAACATATCAGTGTCTCAACACGTGGAAATATTTGATTAGTTGTAGCAAATGATGTGGTGTATGAATTGGTAGGTGATAGAGCAATGGTGGGTGCCCCTCCCCGATGTCCAGAAGCATTGGGCACAATAATGCAATTTTGGTTATGAAAGACAAGGGTAGTCCAATATGACTTGGCAATGTACACGTGGTAGTGATGAGGTGGTGAAAGGAACATGTGGAAAATTGTGGTTGGTCCATGGCTAATTGATGTGGTAGACCTAGAGGTCTTGGCATCTGTCCTAGGACCGTGTTTGGCGAGGTTTTTTGTGATGCAAAAGAAGAAACTTGTGACTTGGTTTTATATGCTCAATATGAAGGAAGAAATTGGCATGTTGACAATGGTTGTTCCAAGCTGATAAAAACACATTTTTTTCACTTAAACCTGTCAACAAAGATAATGTGGCCTTTGGCAATGATGCACCATGCCAGATTATGGGCAAAGGAGTGGTTGGCCTAACGAATGGTAGAGGTAAGGCCAAGAATGTTTTATTTGTTGAAGGTTTCAAACATAACTTGCTGAGTGTTTCTGAGATGTGTGACCAAGGTTATGATGTATTGTTTAGATCTAAAAATTACCAAATAAAGTCTGCAGGAACAAGTGAAATAATAGTTGAAACTATTAGAACTGACAACATTGTGTATGTGTTGAAAGAAAAATATAAAAAGTGTTTCTTAAGCAAGTTTGATAAGAGTTGGTTGTGGCATAGGAGGCTAAGACATATAAATTTTAATCAGATTGTGAAATTGGGCAAGAAAAGTGCAGTTAGGGAAACACCAAATATTTCCAAGCTTGAAAAAACCATTTGCAAATCATGCTTTATTGGTAAGAAATTTTTAGTTCCATTTAAATCCAAGGAGAACTCCATAACTAGGCCATTATAGTTGGTACACTGATCTAGGTGGATATTGGTGGCCACCTGCCTATTCCACTTGGACCCCCACCATTGTTTCTGTTAGTCATCAGTAATTTTTTTTCCTTTGTAGATGACTAAATGTCTATCCTAGATTTCTAGAAACAAAATTCATTAACATTGTGAGTTCTAGAAATCTCATTGGCTTCATTATCCTTAGAGCAATTTTTCACTATTCTACTATTTTGTCATTCCATGGTCAACCTACCACTTCTAAAAAACACCTCATAGGCTTATGCTACTCATCTACATCATATTTTTCCCACCTATAACCTCATCACTCTGTTTTTGCCTTGCCCATAACTCCATTTGCCACCTAGAGTTTCCTACAAGATTAACTCATGCCCATGATCCCCAAGTCCCTCAAGAATTGATGGTCCCTAAACTATCTCTGTAGACTCTTTAGATAAATCAAGTACATTGTATTTTGGATCTTCAATGCACCACTTTTTCAATAATCTGTTTTTACACTTGAAGATTCCAAACCAATTTTCAGTCAAAGAGAGGTCAAAGAATCCCCACTAGGTCAATTAGGGTTTCATGTTTTTCAAGGTCATCATCTCCAAAAAGACTACCATTCAGCTTCAAAAGTCTACACATAAGGTAATGGGCTATCTTGAAAATTTTTCAGAAGTAATAAGAGGCCAACCAGCAGAAGAAATTGGTAAGGTAAGAGGTCTGCTACTCAATGATGGCAACTTGCAACAAGGGAGACAGGAAAACTAGGGTTTTTGAGGGAAATTTTCTTGGTTTCATGACCTCCATGATTAAATCATCAACAAGACTTATACATTGATGCTCTTACACCTCCTCCTATCCTTAATATACCTTCAAAAACACTCCCCATCACTCCTATCCCTCAAAATCATCATTTTTCTACAAAACCTAGTCTATTGCCACAATTTGACACTTTTTGAGAATAGGCCTGTGTTTTGACCTTTTGGACCCCTTCCTCTCACTCAATTCTTTAAATTCCACTTTCCTCTACTCCCTAACATCTATCCCTATCCCCCAAAATTTTCCCAAGAATTTAGACAACCCTTAACCCCTTCATTCCCCTTCCTCTGCAAGGCGGTCCTAAATCCCCTACACCAAACCCTAATTTACTCTTCCAACTAAGCTAGGGTTTGATATGAAAAGGAGGCACAAGGGAAAAGGATTCATTTGATATATCATTTTAGAAATAATAATTCTATACCAGCTCATAAAAATCATTCCTCCATCATTTCCCAAGAATTCATTCCAAGAGACAAGCCATGTGTCACACCTAGGTCTAGTTTTGCTTCAAACTGTGTTTCTGACCAAACAGAGATGAATTTGGCAAAAGTGAGAGAGGTTTTTGTCCATAATAGAGCCAAGAAGGAAAACCTCCTTCAGTTTTAACACAGGTATGTTATGCATAATTTATTAATTATTATTTAGTATAGTTGTCTTAGGTTTATTAAGTGAAAGGGCATGATCAACGACCATGCCTCTTCACCAAGAGACACCATAAGGCCGTATTTAAAGCCTTGGTGATTCCAAATTGTAATCATCTCATATTTTATCAATAATAATATATACTTATTCAAGTTTACCAGAGTTTTTACACTCCATTGGTATCAGAGCAGTCACTCTCCAGGATCCGTGTGACCATCAAAATGATTAAGAAATTATAGAGAAAAATTGCAGATTTTTCCTCCGCCGATTTTTTTCCTCTTCCCTCGATCCCCTCACATAGAAATCCTCTCCCAACATTCCACTCCACACTCACGATCACCAACCCCGCTAACCCCTCACTCCTACCCATTCCCCTCACCCCTCGGCCCCTCAGCCTCTCCCCAACCCTCCGCTCCCTTACCCCTCATCCAACCCAATCCACCCCTCACAGTGCTCTCCCTACCCGAACCCACTCCGCCTTCCCCCTTGCTACCCACTCCCATCCATTCTCCGTCCCCCCTCCCCCGTCGTCTTTCCTCGCCCCCTTCCCATCATCTTCCGACCCCCTCGCCCGTTGGCCCTCCCGCCCTCCAGCGCACCTTTCCTCCCCACCTCCCCAACACCTCTCCTCACCTGCTGCCCACCTCTCCCTCCCCTTTCCCACTTACCCGTACCCCTCGTCCCACCCCTTCCTCCGTTCCCCGTTGCCATAGCCATCCCTCCCCGCCGCCACAGCCATCCCTCATCGTCACCGTAGGAGCCATTCACTGCGTATCTTCACCGCCGCAGTCACCTCCTGCCGTCGTCTGCCCACCGTCCTTCCCACCCACCTTCCGCTGTTTTGCTGTCTGCCCCACCATCTTCCCTCCCTGCCATTCTGCTGTCCCCACCGCAGCGGTAAAATAAGTGTCGTCTGCTGTCAGCAAACAAAAAATTGCATTTTTTAATTTCTTTTGAACCATCGTGTCCGTGGGCTGGTCGTTCAAATTAAAATTCGATTTAAATATATATATATATATATAGATTCAATTTTTATATAAAATTTAATTTAAAATTTTTTTTTATATAAAAAATTAGTTAAAAAAAAAAAAGATTATTGTTATTATTATTATTTAAAAAAAAAGAACTGGCAAAAAAATATTCACCACCGCATATGCGTTCAATGTCTTCATCAATGTCGATGGCCGATTTCCAAAAAAAATTGCTGGATCTTGAGAAACAAATCAATAATAATTCCTAAGACTTTGGAAAAATATTAGTCGATCTCGAGGATACAGTTGCAGGACATTCCAACGACATCAAAAAGCTTCAAGATACGAAAAATCAGATAGAAAGACAGATGTGGTTAAATCATAGCGAGGCCACATAAAATAATAGCCAAGCAATGAAAAAGATAACAGAACTCTGCGACAAGATAAATCAAACACAACGACCAATATTCCCCAATATGGAACATAATCAATAGAAAAATGCAGCAGATTCAGGGAATTCAGAAGAGCATCAGAAAAAACCGATTCACCACACCATCACGAAGATAGTAATGCAGATTCTCAAAATAAACAGCTCTGGAATTCGTTTGCTAATCAATACCCCTTTCTCGTTCCACCATTAGCATATCATCGAAGAGAAAAAATTGAGCTACCCAAGTTTGACGGTAATGAAAAAAATAGCGTTGCATGGCTTAATAAAGCCGAAAAATATTTTGAGATTTATGACATTAATAATGATGACAAAAAAATTAAGCATGCTTCTATGAAAATGGAAGGAGAAGCATATAATTGGTATATGTGGTGGAAAAAGACGACGCTTGCTATTAGTTGGAAGAAATTTAAGGATACATTCTTTAAAAGATTTCAAGGTATAAATGAGGAATTTTTTTTTTTCAACATTCATCAAATTACGCCAAAAAGGAGATGTGGATGAGTACACTCGAGAATGGGAGACCTTAGTGACACGAGTACCTAGATTGTCAGAATCTCGTTTAATCCAATCTTTCATCTCAAGACTTAAAGTCCATAAACAAGAAGAGCTCGAACTTCATGACATTACATCAGTAGAACTAGCAAGGCAAAAGGAAAAAGCTACTGAAAAGAAATTTGAAAGGTTATCTTGGTCAAAATCAGAAAGAGTATGTTCGAGACGAAGATTTCCTCAATCTGAAAATATGGATAACACAAAATATGTCCCACCTCATCTTTGTGAAGAAGAAAAATATAACGTGGAAATACAAAGGATGAGAGAGGGCAAGTGCAAACGTTACGGTGAAAAGTGGGACCCTAAGCATAGGTGCGCTAAAGGAAACAAGACAAAGAATCTGTATAATTGTGAAGCAACTAATGAATCTAACAATGATGAATCGGATGCAGCCACCCCATAGTTCCCTCCATAACTATATGACGGAAGCATTACGCAAATGTCCTTATCAGCTATGACAATTATATCACAACCTCACACACTAAAACTAAAAGGACATATTAAGAAGAACAATGTAATGGTTCTCCTTGACACTGGCAGTACCCACAATTTTTTAGATTTGACCATGGCCAAAAGACTCAACATATTTACATTTCCCATGCCCAATATGAAGGTAATGGTGGCCGATGGTAAGAAAATTGAGAAGGTAGGGAAATTCCAAAAAATCAAATTGCAGATTCAAAATTTTAATTTAGAATCTCCATTCTACACCGTGCCATTACGAGGAGTAGATGTGGTCCCCACTGTTGAAATGGGGCTTCAAACCATCACGAGGAGTAGATGTTATCTGAATCAAATCATCAAGCCTTGGGCATTAATCTATCCACGATAGCAAATGAAGAATCTGAAAAAGATGAAGAACAGCAAGGACTTGAGATGGCCACTCAAAAGATACATGTGAAATATCTAACTAGTCCTTGGTACAAAGAAATTGTTGAATATCTTTTAACACTCAGCTGTCCTCCGAGTTGTGATAAGATAAAATAAAGAGCTGTGAGAATGAAATCTCAGAAATACATGATCGCCAATGGATAGCTATTTTGGAGAGACCCTTCAAGTATATTACTGTTATGCCTCACAGAAAAAGAAGTAGAGAATATATTGAGAGAATTCCATGAGGGAATATGTAGAGGACATTACAGCTGGAGGGCTACAGCTCATAAAATCCTGAAGGCTGGTTTCTACTGGCCAAAATTGTATACAGACACCTTTTCTTGGGTCAGAGCATGTGACAAATGCCAAAGATTTGCAGAAAGACAGAAATTAGCAGCTTTGCCCTTGATTCCTATTCATGTAAATGAACCATTTCAGAAATGGGGATTAGATTTTATAGGAGAGATACATCCCCCATCAAGTGGCCAATATAAATGGATACTAACAGCCACAGATTATTTCACGAAATGGGTGGAAGCCATACCTACAAGAAATGCTACAGATGTTGTGATAATGAAGTTTATGGAGGAAAATATCATATCTAGGTTTGGCTGTCCTGCTAGAATTGTAACTGATAACGCACAGGCTTTCAGGTCTGCCAGATTTTTGAACTTCTGCCAAAGGTATAACATCATCCTGACTCATTCCACAGCATACTATCCATAGGGAAATGGTTTAACAGAGTCTTCCAATAAAACCCTGGTGAGGGCCTTGAAGAAAACAATCAGTGAAAATCAGAAAAACTGGGACTCTCAATTAAAGTTTGCTCTATGGGCGAATAGAATAACCAGCAAAAGAGCAACAGGGAAATCTCCCTATGAGCTGGTATATGGGAGAGCGGCTGTGTTTCCTGTGCAATTGGCTTTGCCAGTGGCACGCTTTATGCAGGAAAACCAGGAAGAACCAGATGACATGGTCCGAAGAATTAATCAGCTGGTAGAATTAGAGGAAACACGGAACCAGGTGAATCAGAGACTGATAGAATATCAGGAGAAAATGAAGAACGTATTTGATCAGCATGCGAAAGATAGGAAATTCCAAGTTGGTGACCTGGTTCTCAGATGGGATGTTCGCAGAGCAGAAAAGGGCAAGCATGCTAAGTTTGATCCGCTATGGTTTGGTCCATTCAAAATCGTGAATCAAGGGCGAAATAATACTTTCATGTTAGAAAACCTACAGGGTGACTTGTTGGATGCCCCTGTGAATGGCCAATTTCTCAAGCCATACTTTCAATTCTGACCCAGGTTGGAAATTCCTGATTGTATTATATTGTATATAAGTTGTTTTAGTTTTTATTTTCTTAAAGAGAGAGTGCTGGCGATTACCTGAAGAAGAAGCGCAGGGGAAATTGAATAACAGAATGAAATATTTAGTGGTCTGCGTGTTCTCGACATGCCCAAGGACGAGCATGCCGTCCCCAGATGGAGCCGATGTTGTACATATTAACCCCTGCATCTAAAATTTTGGTTCACTGCCTCATTCAAATCCATTTCACATCTCTGCCGTGGCTTAAGATCCTGATGCTCGTGCTTGATTTTACCATCTTCGCCCAAAAATGAATTATCCGAAGGTTAAAAACCCGCTATTCAAGTTATATTGAGCTGAAGCCCCAGAGCCTTAGCCCCTTTTTCTGTTGTCAACACATGACCTGAGCGCAAAACCACAAGCCATAGAGAAGAGAGCTTATTGTTTTATGTTATCGGGGGCGATGGCAACCGTCCGATCGAATTAAATCAACGGAGCGGAGATCTTTTTATATGGTGGCCCCCGCGTCCGTATCTCACTGCAGAAACCGGCGGTATTGTCCCGCACCACTTCCACCGGGCCGACTGTATTACCCTTTGGACCGGCGATTCCATAGATCATACGCCGCGTGTCCTTAGTACGGGCAGGAAACCGCTTTTCCCCCGCGCGTTAACCTTCAGTCAATGGATACGCAACGGAATCATCATCCGCCGTCCGATCTTGTAGGCCCAATCCAATGGCTATAAATCTCCGGGTCTGCACGAGCTTTAACCTATGGTTCCTCGGGTCCCTGGCCCACCTTTTGGTAGCCCCCCCCGACTCGTTTTAACCGTTGATCTCATCTTGGTTGAGTGGCTCATACCATCCGTCTGACCCCCCTCCCTACGACCAAGTCCTCCGCTGCCACGTTGTCTTTCGACATGTCCCCCCGTACACCCATGTGTCATGCCCCCGTGTATCCATGGCGTCATCCCGTCGTATTTATATATATATAGGCGTGTGTTTTCATTCATACCCATTGTTCTTATTTATTCCTCATGTTTAAACTGTTTCACGTGGAGAAGTTGCACTCCGCCTGTTTAATCGAAGTTTCCATTGTCTTTCCTCTGCTATCCTTTGCATTCCTGTCATCTGTTCATATCCACAACGTCACTATCATCTCCACCTCCATGCTCCTTGCCTTCGAGTTTTGTTTCCCTAATGTTTTGTGGGTTTTTCAGGTTTGAAGACGATAATGAAGCCTCATAATTTATCGCCTCTGTTGCAGAAGTTAAAAAGCATGTTAAAGGACGACATTCTGCTGGTGAAATTTAAAGAAGAAGCCGAGGGTAGGTGTGAGAAATGACCACCATTAAAGAAGACAAAGATATGAATCTACAGAACCCTCCAGAGAAAATCAAGGGAGGCTTCGCCCTGCATTAAAGGTCCAAGATTTAAATTCAGAGCTAAAGGTCGAGAGTACAATACAGAATTGCAGACTATCTCAGGGTTCTTACGGCAGCAGATTTTACTCTCAGCAAAAGGCATAACATTGTATATATTTTATTATTTCTGTCATGTTTATAAGGAGATTTTCATCTCCCAACATTTATTTCTATAGACAGATTGTAAAGTACAGTCATTTATAGTTAGTCATTCATAGAGAGGGCGCGAATGTTTTTCGCCATTTTATTCAAATTGAGTCATTAAATGTGTTTCATCTACCTCCTTCTCTAGAATTCTCTATATTTTCTATAAAGGCCCAAAAGAAGACATTGTAAGGGTTCCAGATTTCTATCAGCAAACTGTGCAGCGACAAGGCTTTGGTATACATTTTGTAATATTTCTGTATGAAGGTGCAGAGCCCGTAGGGTCTCATTGAGGAGGAGTTATAACTGTAATGAGGATTCTGGTCTTTGGTATCTCACAGTATGTAATTTCTCTTATGTGTTAATACAATATCTCATTTCATGCTATTTATCTTCTTGTATCATGCTCTAGAATGCGAGTGGCTCACTAGTTTGCAGTAAGGATTCATCCTTGTTGGTGCCCTTTCTGGAATTAGTCAAGCACTTTAAATAGGCCTAGCCATGATATACTGTTCCATGTTCATCTCTTCCATATTTTCTGCTATATTAGTTGCATGAGGAGGGTGCTTTTAAAACGCCATTGTCATATAAGGATTCATAAATTGGTATGCCCTTATGTGGTTCTATTGTGTATCTGGGTATCAGTCTCATGTTAACTAATATCTTCTTTATGTTTCCTCACTGCACTCATTTCCTGATATTTGATTTCTGTGATATATTATTTGAACTGGCCCTCTTTACAGTAAGCTGTCTCTTAACTGTCTGATGCCTTTGTATTGGAGTTTTACATGGTGTCCCTACACTATTCTTATCTCTGTATCAGCTTCTGAGAGAGATTGGTTCCATTCAAAACTAATTTCCTTGTTCAAACAAGAGATAGTAAGTGAGTTCTTAGACTGACAATCCAAACTATATGAAGAGCTCCTTACTATATTAAGATGTCCTAGGCACTGGTCTATGGCAACTCTAGACTGTCTCTAGGGGGTGACAAAATTGTCCACAACAGGATGCAGAGGCAGGGGTAGCAGTTTTCTTTTGACTTCAAAAAGTTGACATTTATGATAGGCTAGGATCATCTTGTTCACATCATGAAAAAGAGTAGGCCAATAGAAACCAGCCCTCAAAATTTTGTTGGCTGTTGTCTTCCAGTACAAATGACCTCCACACTCTCCTTCATGGAATTGGTATTTAACCTTTTCTGCATCAAACTCAGGCAAACATTTAAGAAATACACCACTTGCATTTTTCCAGTAAAGACATCTATCAATAATGCAATAGTTTACAACTTTCAATTTGAGGAATCTTGCCTTTGTTTTTGTCAAACCAGGAGGTGTATTCAAATTAAACAAAACATAAAAAATACTAGCATACCAATGAGAATTCATAAAATGATTTTCAACAATAGGAGTTGAGAATCCTTCTTGGTCATCCAAAGCATCAATCATATTAATATCAAGAACTTCAAAATTGGATTCAGCCATTAATCTAGCTAGACCTTGGCCTTTGATGAGTTTAGTGGGTTTAATCTCTAAATCATATTCAAGGATAACAACAATCCACTTACCTCTCTTACCATCTGGGTCCTGTGTTAGAATGTATTTAACAACTGAGTTTGGGACAAAGGCAATGATGTGTGAGTGAAGGATGTATACTCTGAAGTCTTTCAAAGCTTTAACCAAAGCAAAATCTTGCTTTTCCATAATGTTATACTTCAAAGGGGCATCCCTCAATGCCTTGCTAAAGAATGCAATAGGCTACTCTTGTCCTTGTGGATTTTTTTGTAGAAGGACAATAGCTATGGTATGTTCTTATGCAAATGAAAAAATATAAAAATCCTTTGAAAAATTAGGACTTATGAGAACCAGTGTTTTGGTTAAAGCTTGTTTCACTAGTTCAAAGGATTTCTTTGCTTCCAAGGTCCATTTTACCCCTTGCTCATTTTTTAACATGTTTGTGATATTCCTAAGGAGCTCAGCCAAGTTGGGGATGAACCTTCTCAAAAAGTTAATCTTTCCAATGAAAGATTGCAACTCTTTGATGTTTCGAGGATAAGAGATTTGCAATATGGCCTCAATCCTCTTTGGATCTATCTTAATACCCTCCTTAGAAATAATGTGCCCAAGAAGTTTACCTTCTTGGAGACCGAAAAGTGTCTTCTTAGGGTTTAAAGATATTCCAAACTTTCTGTATTTCTCGAAAAATTTCCTCAAATGTTCTAAGTGCTCTTCATCTATTTTTGAAAACACAGTGACATCATCAAGATATATAATGATGAAGAAGCTCAATTCTTCTGAGAATGCTATGTCCATGGCTCTTTGAAAAGTTTCTCCAGCATTCATTAGACCAAAGGGCATTTTCACATACATGAAAGTGCCCCATGGTGTAGTAAAGGCTGTCTTTAATTGATCGGCAGGGTGAAATAAGACCTGATTGTACCCTGAATAACCATCCAGCAAAGAAATTCTTCTAGACCCTACCATCCTTTGTAAAATATGATCCATCTTAGGTAAAGGGTAGTCGTCTTTCAATGAAGCTTTGTTTAAGTCTCTAAAGTCTATACAAAGCCTGATCTCTCCAGTTTTCTTTCTAACAGACACCAGATTAGACACCCACTCAGAATATCTAATAGGGACAATAATACCAGCATCATACATTTTCATGATCTCCTTCTGAACCAAAGGTAACTGGACAGGGTTTATTCTGCGCAGTTTCTATTTAAATGGCTTTTGGTTTTCTTTGAGGGAAATTTTTGTGCTGTATTATTTCAGTGTCATAGGATTTAATATCTTCGTAACTCCACGCAAAAACATCAGAAAATTATTTAAACAACTCTATGTATTTGAGTTTAATGTGAGCTGGTAAAGTTTTAGACAGTTTAATCATCATAGGTTTAAGTTCACTGCCAATATTACAATCTTCCACTTCATTCTCTACAGGTTCCAATTTTGGTTTATTCTCCACATCGTTAAAATCAAACAACTCTTCTAAAGGGGCCAAACCCTTAGGCAAACTTTCATCTTTAGAGTGCAGAGTTTCTAACTCCTCTGTTTCTAACTCTGCATTCAATTATGTTTTGCTTTCAAGTTTGCTAGATAACAGGTTTATATTAGTAGTTTTAGGAGATGGTTCTTCTTCACTAAGAAAATTTTCTTCACTGCAGTCTGTATCATAATTTGAGTCCAAACTGTGTAGTTCGAATTCATTTCTGAATTGCATGAAGTCTTATATTTGTTTGTCATTGTCAAACACCTGCCAATATTTCTCATTATTAGGAACAATTGGTCTAAATTTTATCTGAGTTGTGCAGTCTTTGTTGTTATATGGCGTTAAGCATGTTCTAGCTACAAAGGCTAAATTGTGGGCCGCAATATTTCTTTTTCTTGGGACAAAAAACAGTTTGGACTCCTTGAATGTTTTCAAAAGGTCCATGACATAGTTTCAGTAGGCTCTAAGTCTGGGATGATTTGCGTTATATTCCCCATTGACTTGCGTAATGACTAACTCTGAATCCCCATACACATTGATTCTTCTGGCTCCTAATTTTTTCAATAGGTGTAAGCCTAAGAGAAGGGATTCATATTCTACTATGTTATTGGAACACTGGAATTTTAATTTGCAGGAAATGCTTTCTGTGTGGTTGTTTTCAGTGTTAGTAATCCAGACACCTGCACCAGCATTGTTCTTAGTGCATGAACCATCAAAATACATACTCCACAGAGGATTGTTTTCGGTTTCATCCTGGTTATTATCCTCTTCAAATACTGTGCTTTTTGACTGTTGTGGGATCTCAGCACTTAGTTTCATTTGTCTTGATTCCCCAAGATTTTCGTTTATTTGAGGGTCGTTTTCTTTAGTGTCCAGATTTAAAAGCGAAGGACACATGACCTGTAGTTCAAGAGATTTTTTTAGTTTGCTAATGTTTTCAACTGCAGCAAACTGTTTGGACACTTTTGCATTGTGTTCCTCTTCCTCCCTGTCGGCCATTAATCCTGATATAGTGACCTGTTCACTAAATGTTTCATCGTTAAACATAATAAAATAATCAAGGCCTGTATTTACAGAATACAGGGGAGAGTTTTGTGATTTGTCTTGACTTGTAACTGTGAATTTCATATGGGACTCCCTGTAAAGTCTTCTAGTTTGATTGAAAACAGGGATAGTCGCATAGGTCATGTCCATTTGCACAGTCCCTTGTAACTTAGCCCCCAAAGATCTTGATAATAACATTCCATATTTTGGGGGCACATCAGCCACAAAAATATCCACGACTAAACATTTGGCTGGAATTTGGGCTAAGTTAACACAGAGGTCTTTGATTAATCCTAAACATTTTACTCTGCTGGAATCAAAGGAGTAAAGGTCTTTTTAAGGTCTGGTGATTTCTAGACCCAGGCTCTCCATTATAGCTTTTGGCATTAAATTATGAGAAGCCTCGGAATCATGCATAGCGTTGTGCAAAATTTTGTCATGAATGTTTAAACTTACATAAAAGGGAGGAACATGTCCCTCTTGATATCTACCTTCAATCTTAGGACAAAAAATCAACTCTGGTTGGTCATCATTAAGATTGAATATGTCCTCATTCTCTTCTATTTTCAAAGCCTTCAAACTTTGGGTTCTATATACATGTTGGGCAGCTAACTCTGTCAGGGGAACAAAGATTTTGATTTTAGAAATTTCCTGCTCCAGGCTGAGAGGAATTTGACTCTTTAAAGTGCTGGTCTCAGCCTTATTAGCCGTCACTCTATCAGCAACATCAACTTGCTGATTTGTTTTATTTACACTTGACAAAATCGTTTTCACAGGAGTACTAGCTAAAGTGTTAGTACTACTAATGTCTGCACTCTACTTTTATTTGTTTTGAGTGTCTTTCTCTTTATCATTACTAGAATTTACAACCACTATTTTGTCCTTTCGTTTGAAAACTTTAGGTTTGGTTGCAGTGCTGTTTTGTGAATATTTTTCAGAGGTTTTGTTGTTGGGAGTTTGTTGACTGGTTTTGCTTCTGAGGTCATATTATTTTTGAGGTTCTATGATGACATTTTCCATGTCTTGATAATAATTCTCATCATCATCTCTTCTGTCATCATAAGGTGTGTATAGACCTTGTTTTCTATCATAATGAATCTCACAGTAATCATTGTCTATCCCCAACATGTTGATATCATCCTCCTCTGCTATTTCATCTGTTTCCTCAACCTCACTTACATAGTTTTGATGAAAGGGAGGAGTGATTTGCTGATCATCTTCCCTAGGTCTGTTTGGAGGTTGGTTCTTTCTAAAATTCTGATTTTGGTTCTGATTTCTATTTTGAGGAGCATTTTGGTTTTGGCTTGCTTGTGCTCTCTTAATTATGCTCATTTCTTTCATCATTTCTTCCATCATTTTTTCCATCTTTGAGTTAGAAATAGAAGGTGTATATTCCTCTCTGAAAGACACTTTCTTTTAATTTTTCATTCTTGCTCTCTTTTCCATTAAGTTGGTTTCCACAGAAAGAGCATCTTTTTTCATATCTTCAAGAGTTGCAAAATCTCTCTCTCTCAACTGATAGGTCATGTCAGAGTCAAACCCTTCAGGAAACTTGTTTAAAGCTAAGCCTTGTGCAGGTTTTAGTTCTGGGGAAAGTGCATTATACACACTGTTAAATCTAGTGCAATAAGCTTGCACAATTTCCCCAGTGTTTCTATGGAGGTTCTTGTAGTCAGAAAGGACTCGGAGAGGGTTTTTCTTTACTTCCCATTTGTTTAAGAATGTTTGACGGAAGGCTTGGTGTTACACAGTAATTTTTCACCGTCCCTAAAATCCCCGTCTCGCAGATTGGAGGGTTCATTTTGTGACCTGTGAGCAGTGACATAACTTGAAAATACTTTCATGGCATTCCCCTAAACATGTACTTTCATCCCCCTGAAGACATCTCCTACTGAAAAACCCTAAAAATGGCCCTTTTTTCATTGGCACGAGCAGGCAGTTCAGTACCCACGCCAATGGGGAAAATAATTCAAAGAGGCCGCGCCAGTTGGCGCTCTGTCCCAGAGTCGCACTCGCGCCAGCCAATTTAAGGAATGTTTTTTAAAAATAAATGGCGGAAGTTTCATCCTAACTGATCCAAGAACTGATATCTATCTTGAGTTGGGAGGTTTGTCTACGGATTTCCATAGAGAGGAAGTGGTTTGCCACCTCTCATGGAAGCTTCCTTGATGATAGGGCCAATCCCACAATTATAGAGATCCCAACTCCCCTTCCTCCATCTATAAAAGCTTGCTCATCTCCATTGCAAGCTAGTCTTCAAGTTCCCAAATTTCCAAGAGCCTTATGCTGCAAGAGCCTCCATAAATCCCTTAAGGCCAATTTCAAGCAAGGAGACTATCACCAAGGTCCAAAGAGAGAAGTTTGTCCCATCCTTGACAGGATTTTCGAGACGTGTTCTGCTGGTGACCCCTCTGAAAAAGAATTCAGCGTCAGAACTATGGTTGTAATTTTCCTTTGATTGATTATTAATAAACGACTATTGGTTATGGTTCCACTCTTGTTGTTTATAATGATGAGTTATGTCCTTTCTGACTGACATATAGTTGCATCTACTAGATTTTACGCTTGCGTTTGTTTTGTTTCTCGCATGTGCAGGTGTCCCATCACGAAGATCGTGGGGATCGTGATTTGCCAGAGTTGAGGAACGGGAGTGCCACCTCTTCTACAACAACTGCGTTGGATTCCAAGTAAACCTGCGTCGCTAGTTGGTTTATTTGCAATTAGGAACCTACACTATAGAGTGATTGATTGTTGCTAGACTCGGTCTGGGCTAGTAGGGATTGCCTTTGTCCGCAGAGGGGATTTACCTCCACAACAAATTGACGACTCCACTGGGGATCATTAGCTTGTTGTCGTTTGTTTTATGAGCTATAGACAGAGTCTGAAGTTAGCCAGATAGCCTTCGAAACGCTTTTTCTCTGCAATCGCGAAGTAGATCAACGCTGCTTCAGTCAATCTCCGGTTTAGTTTGTAAACTGAACCCTTTGAGCATTGTCTTGTCTTTTCGGTTGATTCTTGATCCTCCTTGCTTGATTAGCTCTTTTGGGCTGGTTCTTTTTGTGAATTTGGGTCTTTGATAGCTTGATCATTCACTGGTCTACTTGTTGGATTGATTTTTTTTTGTTTTTTACTGAGAAACTCGACTGGCGCGCTTTTTAGCTTGACAGTCGCGCCCATTGGCGCATGTTGCTTGTGTATCACTTGTGCCAATTCCTTTCTGGCGCTAGTTTCAGCCTCACAGTCGCGCCAATCCTGTGAGCTACTAGGGTTTTCTCAGTTTGGAGCTTCCCAAGCCTGATTTGTGTGTTTGGTCTTGATTTTTCTACTGTTTGAGTGTTTTGGAGCCTGGATTGACTGACTGTTACCTTCGTCCTTTGGCTGTTTGTCCATTTCCATCGATTTTTCATTTTAGCCCTAGGTCATCTAGGTGCTGTTGTGTGTCGAGCCTTCCTTAGGAGTTTTTGGTCTCTTTTGGTTCAGTCAACCTTCTGATTGCTTCTTCACATTTATTTGGTGGTTTTCTATTGTCTCATTGCGTTGTTTGAGTGATTTCTTCCTTCTTCATTCAAGTTTCGCTTCGTCTCGTCTTGGGCCTAGATTACACGACTAATCTTGAGTCTTTGGGATTCTTTCGCTTTGAGGGACTTTTGGTTGATTTGAGGTCTGATTGTACATTTGAATTGAGTGAAATTTGCTTGGTTTTTCTCTCTTGTCATCATTTCTCGAATTGCCTTTGCATTATTTTTCATTTTTTGTGCATTTTGCTCTGAAATATTGAAAAAAAAAAAAAACTCTTTTGCCTTGAACTAGTTAATGTGAATTAGATCTTTTCGGTGTTGTTAGTGATTAGTGACTTTGAACGAAAAGCTTTTAATTTCCATCAGATGCATTAGAGGTATCATTGGTTGTTTTTTGTTCATTTCATTGTTGTGTGAAAAGCTCTCAACTCTCTCATAAGTAGCTTTCATCAAATGAAATGATATACTGTGGCATATAGATTTCATTTAGGAGATTTTGAGACATTACATTCGCTAGGGCCTGAAAACTGAAACGTAATTGAAGATAAACTTTAAAATTTACTCAATTTACACTAAGGTGGCATTGAAATCTAACGAAACACATTTAGAGGTCTAGGCTAGAGACGTGTTCCGGCGTCTTAAAACCTAGTAGCTGTCGTTCGCCTCTTGGCTTTAGACAGTGCTAGTACGGACTTGTGCTCCCCGTACCGTCGCGTATATAAAGGGAGACCCCACTAGGTTTCTATCCTTTATCCATAGGAAGCCGAGTCTGCCGCCCTATACCTGTGATACACCGGACACAGCATTCGGGGAGATTTCCTGCACGTACGTTAAGTCCTTGGTTGATTTCTCTTTCATTTTGAAACCAAGGTGTATATTGCAGTTCACGGTTATTTGGTACACCCTTTACCTAGTATTCCTGAGTAGTCATTTGATCTTTTTTGACTCTTTAAATTTGAAAGGATCACCAAGCGCTTGTCCTTTCACGCTTGCTTCAAAACTGAAAGAGATAGAGTCACCTTTCATCCGTTTCTCGACTCTTAAAACATGAAACGGTGAAGTTTCTAAGTTTCAATGTGGTAAAATAAATCACTCGCGATCACATGCCCTTTTAGAGTTTGCTTGTTGGTCGTTTGATTGTGTGCCTTGGTTTTTAGCCCGTGTGCGGTTTTGAGTTGTTGATGGCAACTTTTCCAGAGTTCACCAACCAAGGAATCCCCTCCGATGGGAATCCTAGTCATTTTCCTCCTTTTGGAAATGTTGGTGCTCCTTATATGGCAACGTTGTCCCTTCCTGGGTTAACTGTTGGGTTGCCTGTTTGGTTGTTCTCAACCTCTGCGGTTCCGAATGTCTCGGCTACTGTTCAATTAGTTCCTTTGCCTGAACAACATCATATTGATTCTAAGGTGGACCTCTCCCCTTCTTCGCCTATTTCTGCATCCTCCTCTTCTACTTCACCTGGTGAAAGTCTGGATTCAAGTAACCAGGTGACTAAGAAGAAGAAGAATAAGACAAAGAAGAAGAAGTCTGATAAAGGAGAGGCTAGCTCTATGGCTATTGCGCCTAAGAAGCCTTCCGTTGATAAACCTCCCAACCCTCCGCGGAAAGTCAAGTTCCCTTGCATGTTGTGCATGGGAGACCATCTTCTTCGAGACTGCCCTGGCATTCCCAAGGTGCTTGAAGAATGGTCCAGCGGTCGTCCGCCGTTGCCTTTGGCTTCCGGGAGTCAAGTAGGGGGCACGTCTTCAGCTAGTGCTGGTAAAACTCTTAAGAAGCAAGGTAACATTACCAATCCCTGTAGGTTGTGTGAAGGGCACCATGCCATTCACCTTTGTCCTTATATGGATGAAGCCAAGTGAGTGTTGGACAACCCGACTGTTTCTACGCTGTGCCTTCCGGCTGGTTATAAACAACTTTCTTTGAGTCCTCCACCAGTTGATCCTACGATTGGTCAAGAGTCATCCTTGGTCAATCCCACTCCCCCGGAAATTAAAATTTAGGAATCCATCCCTGACCAACCATTGGTCGTGGGATCGGTTGAACTGGCCCCGTCTACGGTGCACCAGGTCTTTTCCGTTGAGAGTGGACCTCACATCCCTTAGGTTCTTCTTGTTTCTTCAAATTCCTCGGACTTGGAGAAAGATTCTCCTGTCCCTATATCTCAAGAAGCTCCTCCTCCGCCTCCCGTGATGGAGGTCTCGGAGGATACTCCTCCCGCCTTCGAGATGGAAGTTGTGGAGGATGCTCCTCCTTCTTTCGTAACACCAGGGGAAGACCTTCTTGGTTCGATGGTAGCCCCTCCAAGTAGTTTGGTCGCTTCCTTTGATTGGAATCGATTTGCAGGATATCGCCTTTTGTCTTATGTGCCTTTCGAGATCACAGTACAGGCTTTTGGTCTGGTCGTACCCAGCACCATTATAGATGAAGGCGCGTCTGTTAGTGTTCTATCCTCAGGCTTCTACGGCAAGCTTTGAGTTCCACTTGCCCGCTTACTTTATTCTGAAGTGTCTGTTGGAATTTAACGAGAAGAGCAGGTCAACCGTTAGGGATCCTTCCAAGGTTACTGTTACTTTGGGAGGTAAAGCGTCCATATGGACGTGATGGTTGTTCCGGAGTCCCTTAGATCTTCAATCTGCTCTTGGGGCGCGATTACACCTATGCCATGAGAGCTCTTGTCTCCTCCCCTTTTCGTGTGGTCTGTTTTCCACATGAAGGACGGATTGTGACCATTGATCAGCTTTCATTATTTGGTCCTCATGTGGAAACTGGCCCGCCATCATCCCTTCCTATTTTTTATCCACCCGTTGTATATGCCCCACCGCAGGTCAACTATGTGGCTACCTACCCCATGCCTGTACTCAGTGATAGTGCCATTGTGCATCAAGTGCTGGGGGCATTGGGTCCTGACTTCCAGGATGTTTTCCTTCCATCGGGAGTGGAACTCTTGGAAGCTATGACTTCATATTCATTATGATGATAGAAGTGTTCCACTGGGGATTCATTTTCTTGTGTCAAGCTCCTTAAAAAATGAAACAAGCTGGTCAGAGCACATTTCTTTGTCTTGTGTCAAGCTCCTTAAAAAATGTAACAAGGTTGTCGGAGCAGAGTTCCTTGTCTTGTGTTAAGCTCCTTAAAAAATAAAACAAGGTTGTCGGAGCAGAGTTCCTTGTCTTGTGTCAAGCTCCTTAAAAAATGAAACAAGGTTGTCGGAGCAGAGTTCCTTGTCTTGTGTCAAGCTCCTTAAAAAATGAAACAAAGGTGTCTGAGGATAGTTCTTTTAATGTGTCAACCTCGTTCAAACAATGAAACACTTTCTTGTTCAATTCGAGTCTTTGATAAGATCTCGTAAAATCCCAGTCGAGTCTTTCTCTTGATCTCGTACCTTGAACCTTCACTCCATTTGCCTCTCATATGGATTGAAGCTTGGGGGGCATGTACCTCGAATTGAGTCACCATACTGGGGGCATGCTTACCTTTTCAAGCATAGTTTGTTTCCGTTTCAATCTTGTGTAAAAATGAAATTGGTTTCAAGCATAGTTTATCTTTGTTTCAAACTTGTGTAAAAATGAAACCAACCTTCAAGCAGAGTTTTACGATTTCAAGCTTGTGTAAATAAATCGTTCCGTTTCAAAAATCGTTCCCATTTTGACCTCTTGTGATTGCCATTTTATCGGCCTATTTTGCCGGATGAACCTTGGTTTTCTCACTCCATCGTCAATCTGCTTGAGCGATCATATGCCTTCACTTGGTTGTTTTATGCCTTCTGAGGAACATTGCGATGAGTGGTCTTGTTGCTTGACCTCTTGAATTTTATCATGTTTTGAAACAGTTCCACCATTACGGAACAGTTGCCTGCTATATCACTCGTTTCTCCGGGAGGATTTTACTTTAAGCTCTTTCGACTCCCTAAACATGAAAATATTGAGTTACTTGTCGTTTTGATCTCATTAAAAGTGGTTACGAAACGACATCTACCCAGTATACGTTTACCCCTTTTTCGAGCTGGGATAGATTATTTACGAAAAAAGGAATACCCTAGCCTATCGCGACTAGGAGGTTTTCTCAGACATAGTTTTCTACCTTTTCGGATCTGAGGACCTATTTACGAAAAGGGACCATTAGAGTTTACTTTTCAGTTGTCTTTTCAAACTCTCTAAACATGAAAAGACGCTGAGTTTTTCCTTTGTCAGACTCGTTAAACCCTAATGAAATCGGATTCAGTCGAAATGACGTTACTCGAGTCGCTCCTTCCTAGGGCTCGTTAAATGTACTAGGATGGACTTATATCACAAGCATATGCTATCCCCTTCAAGCTTGTCATAAAAAATAATTGGGGTACTCGCCAGAAATGGCGGGGAAAAATGGAACCAACATCATTGTCGTGTCGGCAGTATGTCGCTCTTGAACATGGCACTTGTCGGCATTTGTGTCGGGTTGGGGACATATCATCTCGTTTTTCACTTGCGTATGTGGGTTTGGGTAATCCATTTTGACCTCTCATCTGCTCTTTGCCTCGTCACTATGACCTCTGATCTTTTGATGTCAAACACTGCCAAGTCCACTGTCGTGCCGTTCATATGTTCAAGAGAAGTTGACCTCTGCAAGTATCAACCGCCCTCTGACTCTCCTATGATCGTGATTCACAAAAACATTATGTTCCTCTGTCTCGTGTCGATGATGTGGGAAACATTATGGCCCACCTTCGATCAAGGTCACTTCCTTTCGACTCCAGCTCATTGCTCAGGAAGATGATCTAGAGACTCCCGCCAGTGCCTTGGAGCATGCATGCCTCAATGGTAGGTTCTTAGGACGTTCAGCGAGCAGGTTTCATCATTGGCCTCCGATCGAGTGATTCTACGGGTGTTCGACGCCGGCTCATTGATTCACATGCCGTAGATTCTTTGTAGTACCTTGAGGACCATTGGCATTAATGGTGGTACCTCTCGCGTCTGTTAACAACTTTCATCATTGGCTGGTAATCAGGCGATGTTCTTGCATGTTCGACTTCAGCTCACATATTCGCATGCTTGAACTTGTACTTCGTTCGGGTCAAGATGGAGCGCAAGACCCTGGATTGTGTCTGTTGTAATCCAGGTTGCGATTTTGTGGATTATTATGATTGATTACATGACTCACTTACTGGATGGCTGCGACCATACCTGAGTCTATTGATCGATCCTCACTGGATGGCTGCGTCCATGCCTTGGATCTGGATTATTGTATACTCTGTTATGGATGGCTGCGCCCATACCACATATATATCATGTATCTAAGATATCAGTTGTATTTCTTCGCGCAGGTTTTCCAACGACGGAGTTTCCAGTTGGACACGTTCTTGTAAAGCATTTCACCTCTCTTTCTCTCTCGAGCCTCATGCTTTAGGGGGCATCTGTTACACATTAATTTGTCACCGTCCCTAAAATCCCCGTCCCGCACATTGGAGGGCTGATTTTGTGACCAGTGAGCAGTGACATAACTTGAAAATACTTTCATGGCATTCCCCTGAACATGTAATTTCATCCCCCTGAAGACATCTCCTGCTGAAAAACCCTAAAAATGGCCCTTTTTGCATTGGTGCGAGCAGGTAGTTCAGTACCTGCGCCAATGGGGAAAATACTTCAAAGAGGCCGTGCCAGTTGGTGCTCTATCCCAGAGTCACACTTGCGCCAGCCAATTTAAGGAATGTTTTTTAAAAATAAATGGCGGAAGTTTCGTCCTAACTGATCCAGGAACTGATATCTATCCTGAGTTGGGAGGTTTGGCTACGGATTTCCATAGAGAGGAAGTGGTTTGCCACCTCTCATGGAAGCTTCCTTGATGATAGGGCCAATCCCATGATTATAGGGATCCCAACTCCCCTTCCTCCATCTATAAAAGCTTGCTCATCTCCATTTCAAGCTAATCTCTGAGTCTCCAAGTTCCCAAGAGCCTTATGCTGTAAGAGCCTTGATTCATTCTCTTGAGGCCAAATCCAAGCAAGGAGATCATTGTCAAGTATCCGAAGAGAGAGGCTTGTCCCATCCCCGACAGGCTTTATCGAGACGTGTTCTGCTGGCGACCCTCCGAAGGAGAATTCAACGTCAGAACTTGGTTGTAATTTTCCTTTGATTGATTATTAATGAACGACTATTGGTTATGGTTCCACTCTTGTTGTTGTTTATAATGATGAGTTATGTCCTTTCTGACTGACATATAGTTGCATCTATTGGATTTTACGCTTGCGTTTGTTTTGTTTCTCGCATGTGTAGGTGTCCCATCACAGAGATCGTGGGGATCGTGATCTGTCAGAGCTGAGGAACGGGAGCGCCACCTCTTCTACAACAACTGCGTTGGATTCCCTGTGTAAACCTCGCATCGCCATTTGGTTTATTTTCACAGGAACTCGCACTATAGCGTGAATGCTGTTGCTGGGGACCCTATTCTGGGGATAGTAGGACTGCCCTCTATCCGCAGACTTACCTCCACAACACTGAGATCATTAAGACCAAGGGGGGGCTAAAACTTTAAACCATTTTCTTACTTCTCCCCCAAAGCTATGAGAAAATAATCTAAGTTTGACAGAATCATCATCAATTTCGTTTCTGTCAAAGTAGTCATTCATCCTATCCACATGTTGTGATGTAGTTGTAGCATTACTAGCATCATATAATGGAATTTTGGATTGATAGTCCTGTGGGAGATTGACTAATGGTACAGGAAGGACTAAGGGAGCATACCATGATGCCATGATATGTGGTGGGGGTGGATTCACAAGGGGTGGATTAACAAACGCGAAAGTGGGTTGAAGTGGAGTGGTTTGAATAGTGGATGTAGGGTGAGCAGAAGTGGATGGACCAAGAGTAGATTGCTGAGCTGATCTTGGAAGAGAGATACCTAGGTTGTGAAGGAAATGTAAATCAGGAGGTGTTGTTTCTCTACTACCAGGATGTTCACTTGTTTCAGGAGATGAAAGTGAAGACTCAGAATCTAACTGATCTAAATCACCAAAAAACCTAGTTCTAAATGGATTTACTAAGTCCACTTGTGATTGTTGTAGAGCTGAAAGATTTTCAGGGATTGAATTAGATCTCAAAGGTGATATGAAAATAGTTGATAATTCAATCCTAGGAGACTTCCTAAGGATACTTTCTGGGTTATCAACTAAATTAGGTGGATCAAGGTCAATATAGGCTCTAGTATGAATCTTTCTAGGAGCCACTATGTTGTGTTTTTCAGACCCAAATAAACAAGAAAAGTTTAACCAGATATGAAAATCTTTGAGAGGTTAACAAATCTGTTTCCACAAATTTTAATCCTACAGTCCTCTAACTGAGTTTGAAAGATGTTACAATGATAAAGGTTATTCCCAAAGTGGAGTCTTGGGTCTCCGTTAAGGATTTGGAGTCACCAAGTGGAAGTTTTTAGCTCTTTTCAGAGGTAAAAGGTTTTATGGTCCACCACCATGTTTATTGAATACCAATCTGACATATTTTTAGGTTTTTTGAGTTCTTTTTCAATAGTGTGGTTTCTAAGAATATCCTAACTTTGTTCAAAAATTTGCTACGGTTAAGATACAAAGACAGTCTACTCTTATGGCTAAGCCATCTGATTTTTCAAGGTTAGATAAAGAATTATGGGAATCCTAGGGTTTACCTAGTTTGTCACTGATTCAAAAAAGTTTTATCATGATTACCTTTCTTGGTAGTGCTTGAAAAGGCTGATTTTTACTCTCAAAGTTTTATAAAGATGAAAAGATTTTGGGTTTCTTCCCCAGCGGAGTCACCAGAAATGTTAGTTGCTAGTGGCTCAGCTGGTTGATATAGCAAATTTTTAGTGATTAAAGGGGTGTCTGAGGTATTTTAAAGTTTTGAACAAGAAACTCACTCAAATTCCCCAGTGGAGTCACCATAAATGTTAGGAATCTGTGATTTTAGCATATTGCTGAGACTAAAACTGCAGAAGCAACATTATTTCAACCAACTTTGGGATTCTAGGATCTAGCCCTCTTGAATCCGGAGAGGGATATCTCCAATAAGTACAAATATGGATTTGTCTTTGAAATTTGGGGTGATGATATTAGGGTAGTTTATGAAGGCCAAGGGTTTTTTTTTTTTTTGGATGGTTGAGCATGAATACTACTTGAGGGGAAAGTTCTAAATGCAAATAGTTTCAAAAGTGAGAAGTTTCAAGTGAATAGAACAACTTAGGCTAAAAAGATAGATATAACACTGGTTTTTAGTCCATTGGGCTATGGAGTCATAACAGGGCTTTAATTTAACAACAACATCAAGAGTGATCCAAGGGGCAAGTCATCTAAATCACAAGACTATTGAGATTATAATGATGGAATGGGAATAATAAAGTGTTGGAGATGGTGGAAACTGATAATAATTTCACAAGGATTTATAGTGAGTCCAAACAAGAAAATCCTCTTAAGTAACTGTTTAAAACCAGCCAAGTGCAGGGCTAACCATTGACTTCTTGGGAAATTTTGTATTAAAATAGCTTAATTGACAAACAATCTAGTAATCCACATAATTACCCCCAGAAAGTATGAAAACATATAAGGGAAACAAAGTATAAACTTAAGATCAGATAAAGTACTTTTAAACCTATTCGCTTTCACCAATACCAAGGAAACTTTCTTTAGAATTTGCTTTATGCCAGACTGTGGCACACCACATCTTCCATAGTCATATTTAATAAGCAAAAAGGAAAAGAACAAAAAATGTTTAAAGCAAACAAAGAGGTGTTGAGGAACTCACTATCTCAATAAATTGTATTAAATCATTCTTAAATAAACAATTTGGAGGAAAAAATTGAGATAAAGCTTTTTAGTTAGAGAAGGTTACTCTGACATACAAGTGAAGAGGTCCTAACTCTATACGCTTCTGTTTTATCGCAGAAAGTGAACAATATGACATACATAGAAGGAAAACAATAACAAATAAAGGAGCACTTCACCAGTGATATAGACCAGGATCCCAAGAAACAGCTTGTTTATTGATGTCAAACCAGTTACAGTACTCAGGTCCAATGTTTCTGTTCAACAATCATCTTCACTATCCAGCCTAACTAATCTATCACAAACAGAGCTCCAAGGGCCAATGAACACTATTTACAATCAAAAGTTCAAGCTCAAGTATATTTCAAAGTTCTACAACCAACCCCTTACTCATCTTCTGCAGTAGTATATATGTTGAAATTTGGTTACCGAAGGATAGATGGTTCCCTAAGGCTTTGATCTCTGGCCTAGGGAAAAGTGTCCAAAAGATTTTAATTTTTCTCCTAAAGTGACTTTATAATTTTATAAAGTCAAATCTAATTTAAAAGTCACTTTAAGTGATAAAGTTACTAAAGTCTAATTTTAAAGTGACTTTAATAAAGTCAATGTAAAATTAGAAAAGAAAAGCGACTTTGGAAATAAATGACTAAGTGGGTCTTTATTAAAGTGGGGTGAATGAACAGAAAGAGATTTAAATGAGCATTTAATCTCAGCCCTAGATCTAAATCTGTTTCAGCCATTGGATTTAGGGATTCCCCAAAAGTCACTTAGGGTTAGGTTAAAGGAGGGAAAGGAGGAAAAGGTCATTCATTCTTTCATGAGCAGATTGGGAGGAGAGAAAGAGAGCAAGGGAGATTTCTGGGCAGTGAGGAGAAAAAGGCAGCACTTTGGCACATATTCCAAGGCAGGATTTCAGCAAGTTCGTATAGCTAGGAGAGGCACACATTCCAAGGCAGTTTTCGGCACAATTTTCTAGAAGACCATACAACAGCTTTTTGGCACGTTTTCCAAGAGGCCATACAGCAGTTTGGCTCAGTTTTCGATGCATGAGAAGGCTGTTTTATTTGGCATGAATTTTAAGGCAGGATGTATAGCAAGTGGCTGTCCTCTTGCACAAAAATCGAGGCAGATTCTGTATAGCAAGGTTTTGTTGTTTTTTCTGGCACAGAAATCGAGATTCTGTACAACAACATTTATTTCTGTTTGCACAGAAATCGAGGAGGCCGTACAATGGAATTTATTGCAGAAAATTTGGGCACAAATTTCAAGGAGTCCGTACAGTATTTATTTTTGTTTTGTTTTGCTATTTGCATGTTTTTCGAGGTGGTGTTAAAGCACAAAAAACGACATAAGTTGTAATCTGTACTTGCTGATTTTTCTGAGTTTTTCTCTTACTGTAAAAATCATTTTCCCAGAAATAAGAAGGAGCTTTCGAACTGGTTTTCCCCAAGAGTTGTAGGGGGTTTTTCCAGGGTCACCTTGACCAAAAATTACTATGTTATGATGTGTTGAATGGCTGTTTGTATCTGCTGATTTGTATTTCTGCATTTTCCAGCATTCTGTAAATTTTCCAGAATTTTTGTTTTCAGCAAAAAAAATTATTTTCCTGTTGTTGAATGTAAGGATATGGGAAAGGGCATTTAACTAAAAGGATAAATAAGATGAAACTGAAAACCGGGGTGGGAAAACAGGAAATTTCTACATGGTATCAGAGCTTGAGTGCTGAAAGTGCAGTTTGGGACAATAAGAAGAAAAATACAGTCTGCTGATTTTTCACTCAGAAAATTCCAACAAGCTGATTTTTCACACACAAAATTTTTATCTTTACTACAACAGTGCTATTTTTCAGTTTTTAGGACAGCAGGATTTCATTGGGATTGAGGGTGGAGGATAGGTTGGATGGGCATACCAATTACAACGTTTGGAAGGAGAGAATGCAGAGTATCTTTGAGGAGGCAGAAGTTTGGGACATCATGGTGCATACCACACAGAACCCTGTTGTTGTGCCTACTGATGTTGTTCAGTTGGCAGCATATAATAAAAAGAACAAGGGTAAGAGACTGACTCTAGACGGTGTCAAAGACCATTGCATTCCTCATGTGAGAGGAAAGAGAAATGCTCATGAGATGTGGACAGCATTGTCCAATCTCTACCAGAGTACCAATGAGAACCGGAAAATGGTCCTGAAGGAGAAGTTGAAGACCATTAAGATGGGCAAGACTGATAGTGCAGCTAGATATCTCACAAAGATTACTAATGTGAGAGATGAGTTGGCAGCAGTTGGAGAGGTAATTCCACCCACTAAGTTGGTGCAGATTACAGTGAATGGCCTCCCCAGTTCATGGATGAACTTTACTGATGGGGTTTGTGCACGTGAGACCCTTCCCACATGGGAGAGGTTTTGGGATGATTGCATTCAGACAGAGATCGGGAAAGGTCAACTTGGGGCAGCCAAGCTAGTTGAGAAGGATGAAGATGTAGCACTGTTGGCAGGAGGCAAGAAAGGCAAAGGGAAGAAGCAGGCTTCCACAAGCAATGGTGGGGGCAAAGGCAAAGGTAAAGGTAAATAGGGTAACACACAGAAGGACTATTCCAAGGTGAAGTGTTGGAATTGTCATAAGATGGGACACTATGCAGTTGTGTGTCCAGAGAAGAAGAAGAAGAAGGGGAAGAACCAGAGCATGGCAGCATCAATAGAGGTTGAGGACTTTGCAGATCACTTTGACCGAGAGTTTGGGTTCATTGCGTGTGAGTCCTCTAGTGCAGGATTACCTGCCACAGAGGTTCAGAGGGAGCATGCATTTCCCTCGACTAGCGGAGCATCTTCGGGTATCTGGTATGTGGACAGTGGGGCTTCACATCATATGACAGGAGTTCGTGAGTACTTCTCAGAGCTTTTAGAGAGTGGCACTGATATAGAGGTAGTACTCAGTGATGACAGAGTTGTTAGAGTAGTCAGTGTGGGAACATTGACATTTCATAGGGAACCCAAACCTCCCTTGAAGGTGTCAGATGTTCTTTATGTGCCAGGGATGAGGAAGAACCTCATATCCGTCTTAGCTTTGGAGGATAGAGGATATGAGATATTGTTCAGGGGAGGGCAGGTGCTGATATATCCTAGGGGTGCTCCAGCTGATTCAGCTAGAGTGATAGGTGTACGCCATGCAAAGGTGTACAAGTTTGAATTTCAGCCCCTTTTGGCATTGAACAGTAGTACCGACAGCAGAGCTAGCAGTTCTGAGCTGTGTGAGATTTGGCACCGTTGGATGGGGCATATGTATCATGGAGCCTTGAGGACTTTGCGGGAGATCACTACAGGTGTGCCAGATTTCAGTACTGATCACTTTGATACTTGCAGAGGATGTGCGATGGGCAAGTTTTCCAAATCCCCTTTTCCCAGTAGTGACAACAAAGCGACTGGGATACTTGATTTGATTCATTCCGATGTGAGCATTCGGATGTCTCATGTTTCCTTGAGTGGATATGAGTACTATGTTTTATTCATTGATGATCACTCTAGGAGGACTTGGATTTATTTCTTGAAGACCAAGAGTGAGGTCTTCAAGCGGTTTCAGGAGTTCAGAGCTCTTGTGGAGACATAGACATGTCGGAAGATTGAGTCCCTGAGGTCGGAAAATGGAGGAGAGTACACCCTCGGAGAGTTTTTTGACTATTGTTCGGAGGCAGGCATTAGGAGGGAGTTCATTGTTCCTTACAACCCCCAGCAGAACGGGGTTGCGAAGAGGAAGAACAGATCCATCGAAGGGGCTGCCAAAGCCATGTTACATGATTAGGGGTTGCCATTGTTTTTGTGGGCAGAGGCCTGCAACACTGCTATTTATTTGCAGAACATGATTCCGCATCGTGCCTTGGGGCATATGACTCTGGAGGAGGCTTTTTCTGGGAAGAAGCCTGATATTGGTCATCTTCGTATCTTTGGGTGTATTACATACTCCTACATACCTAAGGAGAAGAGGAACAAACTAGAGCCCACCGCAGAGAAGGGTGTCTTTATGGGCTACAATGAGACCTCAAAGGCCTTTCAGATTTACATTCCTGCACAGAGGAAAGTTTTTGTCAGGCGGGATGTGAAATTCGAGGAGGATAGGGCCTTTAGGAGGTCATGGGAGTTAGAGTATCTGGATCAGCCATACCCTCAGCAGCAGCTGAGTCAGTCATAGGGATCCAATGGGCAGGGATCAGGAGGATCTGGAGGTACATCTATGATGATGTCAGGTCCGTCAGTGAGCAGTGGCTCACAGAGTCAGAGGGGTGGTGCTTCGGGCAGCATGCAGAGCAGTTCACTAGGGAGTCCACTGATGGAAATTTCACATGGTACCTCAGCTTCTATAGGTTTAGGTGCAAGCAGGAGGACAACAGACAGACAGTCAGGAGTTCAGGATCTTGATGATGATGATGAGGAGGAGTTTCATTCTTTAATGGGAGAAGTATGCTTAGGGAAGAGGAAGCCCAAGTGGCTTCAGGACACCTTGAGAGAGGCCACATATGTTGTTGGGCCTAAGAGGCCGGTCATAGAGAGCAGACCACCTGAGAGGTTTTGTAGCTATATGGAAATGGCTACCAGCATCCTTGACTCTGAGCCTTCTATCTATGAGGAGGCAGCTAGCCAGCAGCTCTAGAGAGAGGCCATGTAGGAGGAGTATTCTTCTATCTTGAAGAATGATGTTTGGGAGGTGGTGCTGAAGCTTGAGGGCAAATCCGTGGTTACTTCCAGATGGCTTTACAAGGTAAAGCATGCTACAGATGGCAGCATTGAGAAATTAAAAGCGAGGTTTGTGGCTAGGGGATTCTACCAGGTAGAGGGAGTTTATTATGAGGAGACCTTCGCTCCCGTGGCTCGATATACCTCGATCTGCTCCATTATATCGATAGCAGCAGAGATGGGTTGGAAGATCCACCAGATGGATGTGAAGACCGCATTTCTCAATGGCTTCATACAAGAGGAGGTGTACATTGAGTAGCCACAGGGCTTTGAGGTGCATGGGAAGGAGTCCCATGTGTGTAGACTGAAGAAGGCCCTTTATGGCCTGAAGCAAGCTCCCAGAGCTTGGTACTCCAGGATAGATACATACTTGAAGGGGATGGGTTTCACAAAGAGTGAGGCAGATCTGAACCTTTACTATATTGTGATAGGTGTGGAGCCTCTCATTTTGGTGTTGTATGTGGATGAATTAGTCATTACAGGTGCAGAGAGACTCATAGAGAACTGCAAGAGAGATCTTGCGACGGAGTTTGAGATGAAGGACATCGGCTTGATGCATTACTTTTTGGGTTTGGAGGTGTGGCAGGAGGAGGGGCATTTCTTCCTGGGGCAGGGGAAGTATATTGTGGATATCCTTGGTAGATTTCACATGGAGGATTGTAAACCCATGTTGACACCGATGATCACCAACTGGAAGAAGCCTCATGCTTCAAATTCCGAGTTGGTGGATCCCACATTGTACAGACAGCTGATTGGTTCCTTGATGTATTTGGTCAACACTAGGCCAGATATTTGTTTTGCAGTCAACACGATGAGTCAGTTTATGTGTGAGCCTAGGAAGGTTCACTGGGTGGCTGCAAAACACATTTTGCGGTACTTGCAGGGGACAGTGGATTATGGTATGGACTACAGGCAGGGGGATGGAGTGAGATTGGCAGGTTACACTGATTCTGATTGGGCAGGTTGTGCTTCTGATAGGAAGAGCACTTCAGGGTGCTGTTTTGGGTTGGGTTCGGCAGTTGTGTCATGGTTCAGCCGAAAGCAGCAGTCAGTAGCATTGAGTTCAGCGGAAGCAGAGTATATGGCAGCCAGTCTAGCTAGTTGTGAGGCCATCTGGCTTCGCAAGATGTTGTTTAGCTTATTTGGTCAGCCGTTGAGACCTTCAGTGATTTACTGTGATAATCAGAGTTGCATTAAACTCACGGAGAATCCAGTATTTCATGACAGGTCAAAGCATATCGGGATCAAATATCATTTCATCAGAGACTATGTTCAGAAGGGAGCGGTGAAGCTTGAGTATATTCCCACTGATGAGCAGGTTGCAAATATTCTTACCAAAGCCTTACCACGGGGCAAGCATGTCTACTTCAGAGACAAGATGGGTGTGGTGAGGAAAACCTTCCTTGGTAAGAGGGAGTGTTGAAATTTGGTTACCGGAGGACAGGTGGTTCCCTAAGGCTTTGATCTTTGGCCTAGGGAAAAGTGTCCAAAAGGTTTTAATTTTTCTCCTAAAGTGACTTTATAATTTTATAAAGTCAAATCTAATTTAAAAGTGACTTTAAGTGATAAAGTTACTAAAGTATAATTTTAAAGTGACTTTAATAAAGTCAATGTAAAATTAGAAAAGAAAAGTGACTTTGGAAATAAATGACTAAGTGGGTCTTTATTAAAGTGGGGTGAATTAAAGAATAGAAAGTGAGATTTAAATGAGCATTTAATTTCAGCCCTAGATCTAAATCTGTTTTAGCCATTGGATTTAGGGATTCCCCAACAGTCACTTATGGTTAGGTTAAAGGAGGGAAAGGAGGAAAAGGTCATTCATTCTTTCATGAGTAGATTGGGAGAAGGAGAGAAAGAGAGCAAGGGAGATTTTTGGGCAGTGAGGAGAAAGAGGCAGCACTTTGGCACATATTCCAAGGCAGGATTTCAGCAAGTTCGTACAGCTAGGAGAGGCACACATTCCAAGGCAGTTTTCGACATGGTTTTCTAGAAGACCGTACAACAGCTTTTTGACACGTTTTCCAAGAGGCCATATAGTAGTTTGGCTCAGTTTTCAAGGCAGTAGAAGGCTGTTTTATTTGGCACAAATTTTGAGGCAGGCCGTACAGCAAGTGGCTGTCCTCTTGCATGAAAATCGAGGCAGATTCCATACAGCAAGGTTCTGTTGTTTTTTCTAGCACAGAAATCAAGATTTTGTACAACAACATTTATTTCTGTTTGCACAGAAATCGAGGAGGCAGTACAGCGGCATTTATTGCAAAAAATTTGGGCACAAATTTTGAGGAGTCCGTATAACATTTATTTTTGTTTGCATGTTTTTCGAGGTGGTGGTAAAGCATGAAAAACGAGATAAGTTGTAATCTATACTCACTGATTTTTCTGAGTTTTTCTCTTACTGTAAAAAGCATTTTCCTAGAAATAAGAAGGAGCTTTCGAACTGGTTTTCCCCAACAGTTGTAGGGGGTTTTTCCAGGGTCACCTTGACCAAAAATTACTGTGTTATGATGTGTTGAATGGATGTTTGTATCTGCTGATTTTTATTTCTGCATTTTCTAGCATTCTGTAAATTTTCCAGAATTTGTGTTTTCAGCAAAAAAAAATATTTTCCTGTTGTTGAATATAAGGATATGGGAAAGGGCATTTAACTAAAAGGAGAAATAAGGTGAAACTGAAAACCAGGGTGGGAAAACAAGAAATTTCTTCAATATATAGAAGAATGAGGAGCTAAGATCTAAAAAGATCTCAATTACAATTAATAAAGACTTAATAGCTTCTTGGCCTTTGAGGGGCTCAATGAAGAAACTTACAGAAATATCCTCTGTATTAAATTATTTACATAAAGATTTAAGCTCGGTGGAAGCTTTTTTTAACCTTTGAGGCTCTGTGTGGCATCGAAGTAACTCTGCAGATGTCTGTCATTAAGTTCCTTGGCAGAATTTACTCTTTGGCTGCATTTTGAGACAAATAACTGATCCTGATCAATAAATTTGCCTCCTGATTGAATACTTTGAGGCACAGGTGGCGTCGTGGTAGCTAGAGGGATCAATTTGCCTCAATTTGTGGCAGTGGAGGGTTTCCTGTCGATAAAACACTTCAGATTTTCTTTAAACTGTGTTTTAAATTGGGGATTAGGCTTTTGATAAACATTCTTAGCCATGATCCCCGCGAAATATGTCTTTAATCCTCTGCTTTGATAAATTTTGGTCTTCGTCGCTGATACTCTCTGACTGCGCCCGATTCATCGTTTTTGCAGATATACAGGGCTGCGCAGGGTTATGTGGCATCAATGATTCATGAATGATTGATGAAAACGTGTTTTTAACACCCTGTGATGATTTTCTTTGGTGAATCAAAGGCAGGAAGATCGTCATCCTCTGCCCTCGAATTTTCTTCAAAAATGGCGAGAAAACCATTTAAACCCTGCAAAATACAAAAAACTATTATAAAATCCTGCATATATAGGTTTACTGCTTCAGAAGGCACGTGGAGGAAGCATGGCCGTTGGATGGCATCATCCAACGGTCGAGATTGATCAGAGGAATCAAAGGAAAGGTGGAAGAAACGTTTAAATCGGAGCTGTCGATCGCGCAGAGATTGACGGTTAGGAGCGAAGGTGAAAAATCAAAACGGGAAAACGTTGACTGGGCGATCGAAACAGGGCGATGAAATATGGGTCGTCGATCTGCAGATTAGATCGACGGCGGAGATTCGTTAAATGCCGCGCCGTAGCCCGGTTGACTGTCGGGCAACTTCAGTGAGCGATAGCCGTTGGATGGCCCGCCCCAGATTGGATGGTGTACAATGATATCTCGTGGGGTCCATGTCCGAACATTAACGCGCGATGGACGACAGTTTTATGAACAGTGCCCAGGACGCGTGTCAACCGATGAGTGGAATTGCTGGCGATCGGGAAAGAACCGCCTTCGCCCAAAGGCAGTGTGACGAATACCACGCGGTTTTTGGAAAGGGTTAGTGGAATGCGGGGACCACTGGGAGATGGACTCTGCACTGTTTGATCTTCAGATCAGATCGACGGTGCGGAACGATTTAAAATTTGTACCAGCAAAAAAATTAATAAAATAATAAAAATCGATGATTTTTAAAATATAACCAAGGTTTTAACTTTGGCCGGGAATTATTTTATTTGAAGTGGATAGGCACCCGATTGCGGGGCAGTGGGCGCATGGGAAATGATGCGACCGAGGTTTTTAAGAGGAAGGGGCTTAAGACTTAGCTCGAGGGGGCTTAAGTCCTCACCATAAAAAAATATGATTTTTATGAAATTTTCAATGGTTTTCAAGGGAATCCGAGGGTTTCGATAAGGCAAAAAAGGAGTCTTAAACCTTGTCAAGGGGTTTTGATCAAGGGGAAAGGGAAAAATTATGAAAATGAGGGATTTTTCATGGGAGATGAAAGGGTTAAAATGAGGTTAGTTTTTGGAAGAAGGGAAGGGGGAAAAAGGTTCTTGCAGCAGTATTCTGGCTTGGAAATCAGCAGGATTTCTAAGTGTAAAATGGGAACAGCAGTGAAGTTCAGACAGAGGATAGGCATGAGGCCTTCAAGAGTCTTCAAGAGCCAAAAAATTTTAGTAATGAAATTTGTTCCTTGAAGGCTCAAAAAGTCTTAGCCACCTTTTGATATAACAAATTTTATAGGTGGCTGACAGATGATACTCCTTCTAGCGCCAAAAATGTCAAGGCCTTGAAAATCGGTGCAACAACATCGGGGAAAACCACTCGGCCGAGGACTTAAAAACCGTCCCTTTTCCATTTTGTATGGTGGCTTTGACTGGATTTATGGGACCAGTTTCCCATTGAAATATAATTGGGTGAATGGATGGTATTATAACTGTCTGTAGCTTGTTATATGGGAGTGGTAGCAAGCTTGAAGTAAATAATATACTTATCTAAATCTATCTTGGGATGAATTATATTCTCTGTGCGATTTATAAAGATGATATTTTAGCGAATGAAAATAAAGATTATACAAAAACTTAGAGATGTGAAAACAATTTGAAATAATTGATTTGATTAAATAGTTAATTAAATCAATTGGATAAGACTATATCACAATTGTTTACTGCATGTATTGAATATGTACAAAAAGATAACAATTTAACATGTTCAAAAGTGAGTTAATGCATAACTGTTTTCAAATAGATATGTTAGGGTCCTATAATAATAGGGTTCATAAAATTTTGAATTGACTTTGATAAGTCTTGTAAATATGTACATACCTTGCTTTCTGCAAGTTGTTTCCCATATTTTGAAAATATGAAAAATAATAAAAAATCAAAAAGAGGGTAAAAGTCCTAAAAGAAAGATCAAAGGACTTAGAAAAAAATATACCCTGAAAGAAAAAGAAAAATAAGACCTGAAAGTGAGAAAATCCAAATGCCACTACTTTAATTTACTACAACAATAATGATTATGTGCAGAGTGTCAATAAATGCCATAATCCATGATCAGTTAAATAGCTTAATCTTAACTCTTCATGCTTTCAATTTCATGTTCTAGATAGTGAATAAAGATTTGTCAAACAGTTTGAATGACATATCAATAGATAGGTAGAAAATAATGAGGAGCTCAACAGTTTAATCTGAGCCCTAGGATGAAATAAGGTAGATTTAGATTAGTTTTATACTTTGAAAGAAATTTTTTTAAGGTTGCAAGCCTAAATGCACCTGTAAAATGAAGAAAAAATGTTAGAAATACAAGATTGGGTAGGTAGAAAGCAGTGGAGAAATCATGTAAATAATACATCATTGGGAAAAATCACTAATTTCCCCTCCCCCATGAGTGTTCAGTATATTAAGCTATCAGTCAAACAGGCTCAAAGCATTTCTCTGACTTTTGTTGGGACCTGACCCAAGGCTCTATGACTGGTTAGTTGAAAATACTGAGTTCTTATGTTAAATCCTCATTTATCATCATTTACCCTTCATTCATGTATTAAAACACCTTTTTCCTAAGTAAGCACACATTCTTGCTTGGTAAAATTGTAATCCTAGAATGATTAGCTTCATTTCTTCATAAGCATTCATAAAAACCCACCAAGCTACATTTATTCTAAGTATTAGTGAAACAAATTATAAAAATGAGCAATGCTTGATTATTATGTTATACTTGGAGATAATGTGTAGTTTTTTTTTACATTTACTCCCCTCTCGTATTAACTTTTAACATATTTTATTAAATCCCTAAGAAATACCCTTTCCTAGTTATTAATTTCATTATATCTAAATACCCCAAAAACCCACTATTATAAACTTTTGACCAAAGTTTATTATCCCATGTGCATAAATGAAAAAACCCAATATATAAAGCCCTTTGGTCTAAAAGATTATCGTTATTCAAATATCCCGCCTTATAGCTTTTAAACTATTTGAAAAATGTTTAAAAACTATATAAATACAATATATAAACCCTCCCGCTTATGTTTTATTAAAAACATTTAACAAATGTTTTAAATAAAAACAATAAACCCGCATATACCATCCTTAAAGCATATCATATATGTTTTACCCCTTGACCATATAACAATGGTTTAAATGCATCCTAACCCTTCCGCTTATATAATTAAACCCTAGTGCCACCTTTCCGCTCCAATGCAACTCCAGAACAAATTCTCACCGTTCGCATTCATTTCCCAAATCCGACGGTTGAGGATTAAAATCACATAGAAAAAGTGCACGACTGCCCGACATCCAAAGCCATGTGAAATAGGCAGTTTCACATTGACCCCTCCCCTCCACGTGGCCTCTTCTAATTTTATCGCGTGGGTTTTGTTTAAAACCGTTTACCACTTAAACTCCATGCGATAAACTGCCTGTTTTCAACACCTTTGGAATGCGAAAACCACTTCCCCGCCCGATGTGACCGTCATTCATTACTTGTAAACTAAACCTAATTTTCCCATTAAACCTTTGGAATCCACTGTTTATCCCTCTTTCTGTGCCTATTCATTATATGTTCTTTCCCGACTTAGAAAAAAGAAAATTTTCACTTTTTTATTGCTATGAACCTGTAGAAATCCCACCATTTACCATTAAAGATTGATGGAAGTCCTGAATTACTTCCAAAAGACACCAGGAACCTATCAAACGCCTCAGAGCCATTTTCAAATACCCATACATTCGTAAAACAGGTATTTTTCAAGAAATCAAGCCTATTATCAATTTGAAAAGAACCAATTTTCTCAGAAATTGAGCCTTGTAAAGCCTATTTTGCCCACAAAAAGACCTGTATCTGCCCCCAAATGAACATATTCGCTGCTAAACCCTGATAAAATTATGATTTTGATACTGCAATCTGTATTTAAATCAAAATTGAAGAAATTTAGCCTTTTCCACACCTTTAGAAACCCTTTGAAAGATTCAAACTCTTTTACCAATGCTTAGAATCCCGAATTGTTACACTCAATTACTCAGTGCCAACAGAGTTAAACCTCCAGAGTCAAAATTCATTCCACAGGTCTTCCCAATTCATCAAAGCCATAATCCCTCCTTGCAGACCTAGATTTCATTAATTAATTGGAAAACTTGGATAAAAAAATCTAAATACTAGTTAAAGATTTGTTTTACTCCAAAAGTTCACAAAGAAAAGCATTTTAAATGATATTCCTTAACAAAAGATTCCAGAAAGTAGAACAGAAAGAAGTCATTTATGTAGAAATAAATAAATTGCACAGTGAATGGTAAAAGTGAAATAAGAATTCACAATGATAGTGAAAACATAACAGTCAAATAACATCAGAGTTAAAGTGTATCAGATGAAAGTTAAAGTGAAAAGTCAAATCAGAAGAAGTTACAGAGTAGTCAAGGTAAAAAATAAAAGTAAATATAGAGGCAGTAAATAATTTCAACAACAATGAAGTCTATCCAAAGTGAAAGTAAAAATAGTTGAAAGAACAAAAAGGTTAAAAGATGAAAACAGAGCATGAAGGGACATTTTTGCAGAAATTTCCTGTTTAGTCATTGTTTTGAAAAAACTATTGTGACCAATAAAAGATGAATTTTTAAAACCGGAAGGAGGTTTATGTTCTTAAGGTTTCCAACTACAAAAACCTCTCTCACTTTTCTAACAGCCATTATGGATTTGGAAATATTAAACAAAATTGGAATGCTCTTTTTACAGAAAATTCCTGTTAAGTCATCAGTTTTCAGAGGTGATTATGGTCAATAAGAAATACATCCTAAAAAATAGAAGGAGCTTTTTGTTCTTACGAGACCCATATACAAAAATCTATCTCACGTTTTGCACAGTTATTACAGAATGAGAGATACATGCACATCTTTACAACCTATTTTTCAGACTCTGCAAAAATATGTTTTAAACATATTTTTTCAGAGCCTCTTTTGACCAGATGGAGCATAATTTTAGGGAACTGAGAGAGGTTTATCAAAAAAACATATTTATATACAATAACCTCTTTCAATTTTTACATATCTATTTCGGATTGAGAAATACAAAGGTATAATTGGACCCCAAGTTTGCAGAATTGTTGGAGCAGAATGCACAAAGAAAGGAGACAATTAGTGACTTGGATGCATCATCATCAACTAAGAGTTGAGATCAAATTCAAATTCTCCTCTTTGTTATCACCTAACCATAAAAAATAGTGCCAAATAGATGCATTAGTTTTGAGTGTCCTTTACTTAAGTTCTATTTTATGTAAAATAGTTGGAGATATTTGTAAACCAATCTTGATATTTTTTCAAGATATTCTAGTTTAGAATTTGTATAAATACTTCACTCTTTGAAGTATTTTGGTGGGAAAAAATTGCTGGAGATTAATATAGATATTTTGTTGACTTGAAGGCTTTGGATTTTGAATTTGAGTAGCAGAGTGGATCACCTTTTTGGCATCATACTTCAGGATCCCTATGATAAGCTATCTAGAGTGAAGTACTCTCTTAAACTTGTCATTGTTATCTTCTATTGTTTCGTGCATACATCTGTGTTTTAATTCTAAATTTGAATGTATAACTAGGAGTATTACTACATGGCATGTTAATAGCACCCTGTTTTTAACTAGTTATCATTTCTTTGTTTTCTTTTGATTTACGATGTAGGGAACCCTTAATTTCTCCCTGTTCCATTTGAACTCTATCTTCTAATTCCCTTTTCCGAATCAAAGGATCCTTAAGTGCCCTTTATCCCGATCATACCATCTAAAAAAACCATTTTTCCCAAGATCTCCAAGGGTTATCTACCTTGCCTTGCAGATATTTGACCTTTTAGGCTTTGATCCCAGTTTTGTTAGCTTGACTTAGACTCCATAGCCCAATTTACAAGTAGATTTCCCTTTATCTACTTTCCAAGTGAAATTTTCCCACCAAATCCAACAAAACCAAACCAAAATTACACTTTAATAACTAGCCTAATATTCACAAATTAAAACAAAGTTAAACTTTAAAGAGAGAGCCCTCTCTGAACCCTAGGAAGTCTAGATCCTAGAGTTTGAAGTAGGTTTGTGGTTACCTCGGTGAGTTCTCTCTTGAACCTAGAGAAATTACTGAGTGATAATATACTGGCGACCATATAGGTTCAGATCTGATATATGATGGTGGACATTGATCAGACACACAAAGGTTAAAATCATCCACCTGGCGACTCCAAATAAATTTAAAAAAATAAAATCTAGGACTCCACTCGTAGAAGGATCTAGCTTGGTTGTATAGATACAGTGGCCCTTCTTTATGACTAATTTACAAGATGATCCAAGAAAAAAATGCAGGTATGCTCCCATGAGCAGAGATCACATACCTGGATTTCCACACAAACTACCAAAGGTAAATTGGGATAAAAATCTTCCTATATTTCAAAATGAGAATATTGATGAACCTTTATTACATCTCATTAAATTTCATATACACTCATGGATATTGAATGGTGATTGGCATGAGTATTTCCTCATGAAGATATTCATGGCAACCTTAGAAGGACAAGCAAGGGAATGGTATGAAGCTCTCAAACCTGCTAGTTTATTTTCTTTAAAGGATTTTCATAAGGTATTTAATGAGCATTACAAAGAAGATTTTCCATATTTAGAATTAGCTAAAATTTTTTGTGATCAAGCTTAAGATCTCATACATTACCTTAAAAATATTGATGAAGATTTTGGAAATTGACATCCTGAAGATTTATTAGAAGAAGTACATAACTTTCATTCTCAATTTAAGTGTCATGATAATCAAGAGGAGTTAATCAAAGATCAAATAGATCAGGAGATGAATCAAGATCCACAAAGCCCCTTTGTAGTAACAAATGATGTTTCATATAATGTTTTGAATGAAGTTAAAGAAAATATTCAACCTCACGATTAGTTTTTACATAGAATAAAAAACACTTGTTATTCAAATCCAAGAATTCATAGATTTCCACCCCCCCTCACCGAAGAAGAAATCAATTTTCTTCTAAACATGCAACCATCCTCAAAATATTTACATAATGAAGAAATTATTTCTACTTATTCTAATGTTGATGTATGTAATAACGTTTTTTCCATGAAGAGACAGAAGAATAGGTTGATGCTCATGTTGTTCTACCTTCTCAAAAAGGCACATTGCTTGATAGTACTCCTATTGAGAAAAATGATGACCTTAAAATAGAATCCAACCAATCTAATCAAGATATATCAGTATTGCTGGAAATTTTTTTTTCTGATCTAATGTGTATGATTGATGACATTCCTTCTTTTGAAGATTTTCCTAAGTATGATCAGTATGATGATAATTATGTTCTCCAAATTCAAGCTAACTTCACAGAGTAATCACTAGCTAGTTTGTGGGATGAGGAAGTTCAGCTTCAGCAGCTCAAATATAGTGATCAGACAATACACATCAAATATGGGAGTGAAGAAGAAAGTTTAGAAATTTTGAAAGAAATTTCTATACCATTATGCTCTAAAGAATTTCAGTTTTTAAAGGATGAACAACCCCTAGAAATCTATGAAGTTCCATTAAAACCCATATATAAGTTGCAACAATCTTTCAAAGTTTTTCATGATCCAATAGCAGATATGTTGGATAATGAATGAATTCAAAGTCCTTCTTCATTTATTGACTATGAGCTTCAAGATCAAGATGATAAAAATTTCCTCAAACAAACATTTTCATCAGTAGAAATATCATCACAAAGCTTATCTGAAAATCTGAAAGTATCTTAGAACAATCATACGTTGATTTTGCAAGGGAATAAAGTTAAAAATGACAATTTAGTCTCATGGAATGGAGGTCATCCACAATAGATGTATAATTATTTAGATCAGTTAAACATTGGTGTATATACCTTGGAAGATCCTTTTCAAAAGTTTCTAGAGTCAACAAAGGAAATCAAATATTTCCTTATTCTCTCATTTGTTGACAAGTTTCTAATAGGTTGCAGAATTTTAGTTTTGACAATATACAAGAACATGCAACAAAATCTATCAAAGTGCCAATGGTTACATTGGCTATTTGATTTCACCTAACCAACAGTTGGACAACTGATTAGAGTAAGTAGGTAGGACTTCAGCTTATTTCAATTTACAATTTTTAGATAGTTTGAAATAATTAATTAAGATTTGAAAGCCAAGGAAAAGGCCCTAAATATTGATGATGTAGTAGTTTGGTTTGAAAGTTGCACCACTTTGGGGTCTTAGATCAGATTTCAGTTTGCAAAAAAGGTGTAAATTGAGTTCAAGATTTTTCAGTCACAACATATGCATGTTTGGGATTGGCTCAAATGGTCAGGCTACTAGTCTTAGAGTTCTTGATATTTCACCAGGAAATGTCATCCCCATGTGGAGCCACTGTTAGGGTCCTATAATAATAGGGTTCATAAAATTTTGAATTGACTTTGATAAGTCTTGTAAATATGTACATACCTTTCTTTCTACAAGTTGTTTTCCCATATTTTGAAAAGATGAACAATAATAAAAAATCAAAAAGAGGGTTAAATTCCTAAAAGAAATATCAAAGGACTTAGAAAAATATATACCCCAAAAGAAAAAGAAAAATAAGACCTGAAAGTGAGCAAATAAAAATGCCACTACTTTACTTTATTGCAAGAATAATGGTTATGTGCAGAGTGTCAATAAATTCCATAATCCATGATCAATTAAACAACTTAATCTCAACTCTTCATGCTTTCAATTTCATGTTCTAGATAGTGAATAAATATTTGTCAAACAGTTTAAAATTGACAAATCAGTAGATAGGTAGAGAATAATGAGGAGCTCAACAGTTTAATCTGAGCCCTAGGATGAAATAAGGTAGATTTAGATTAGTTTTATGCTTTGAAAGAAAATGTTTTAAGGTTGCAAGCCTAAATGAACCTGCAAAATGAAGAACAAATGTTAGAAATGCAAGATTTGGTAGGTAGAAAGCAGTGGAGCAATCATGTAAATAATACATCATCGGGAAAAATCACTAATTTCCCCTCCCCCATGAGTGTTCAATATTCTAAGCTATCAGTCAAACAGGCTTAGAGCATTTCTCTGACTTTTGTTGGAACCGGACCCAAGGCTCTATGACTGGTTAGTTGAAAATACTGAGTTCTTATGTTAAATCCTCATTTATCATCATTTACCCTTCATTTATGTATTAAAGCCCCTTTTTCCTAAGTAAGCACACATTCTTGCTTGGTAAAATTGTAATCCTAGAATGATTAACTTCATTTCTTCATAAGCATTCATAAAAACCCACAAAGTTACATTTATCCTAAGTATTAGAGAAAAAATTTATAAAAATGAGCAATGCTTGATTATTATGTTATACTTGGAGATAATGTGTATTTTTTTTTACATTTCACTGCCCTCTCATATTAACTTTTAACATATTTTATTAAATCCCTAAGAAATTGTTAGTATGAATCTTTTGTCGAAGTGTACGAAAAAAGACCACTTTAGCTATGCATAACTTATATCCCTAACATCAAATATGGCTGGCAATATCTTCAGATCTACAGTTAGTTGATCAAGAAAAATGCTGCAAAAATCCAGATCTATGCATAAAAAGACATTAAGCAGTAAAAATAAGGTTTTGCTCCATACATCCAATAGACAAGACAAGAAAAATATTTTTGAAAGAATTTTATATTAAGGGCACCTGGGAGGAAAGGAAGAAAGGTGTTTCCAATTATCCTCAATGGGATGGGTTCTTGAAATTCCTCAGCACTTCAGATCTAGAATTTCTCTCTCTTGCTAGTGTAGAAAACCTAGACAAACATAGAACTCAAAGGGAGCTCACAAAATGAAATAATGGAAAATTTGACAATGATAAAGGCTCAAAGTCAGACCAAGAGCATAGATCCAGAGTGATCTAATAGGCAAAAAAAGGTGACAAATGAATGGGAAAACCCTTCTATTTATAACAAAATATTGGGTCATTCTAGATCTTGTTGTATGATTAAAATAATATCAACCAAAGCTAGATCCACATTTTATGGAATATTTTATTATATTTGTTGGAGGGAAAAGGTATTTGACTTGGGTCAAATCCCTTTATTTGTAAATAATAAATAAATAAATGATTTATTTATTATTTTAAAGAAGTGGTTGAATGATAATTAAATAAATAATGATTTATTTAATTATTTATAAATGATTTAGTCATATTTAACAAGGAATATTATTTAAATAAAGTTTAAATAATTATTCCTAGAAAATAATAAGATAAATAAGGATTTATCTAATTAATTTCCTTGTTTTGGGTTAAATATGACCAGGAATAATAATTAAATTATTTTTTAATTAATTATTCCATGAGGAAAATCAAACAAATATAGATTTGTTTAATATTTCCCTTTGGGGTTTCCTGTTTAGACCATAAACAACCTAATAAATATGTTTTATTAAGTTATTTTACATAGTGAAAGCAATTTTACTTAGGGTAAAATTGGTCTTACATGGTGTACTTGGGTCCATCTAATGATAATAGGTTAGATGAAAAAAAAATGGTGTAACATATTGCCCCCCAGCATGCGAGTGTTAGGAACCGATCGTGGCGAGAAGTACGTTGTAAGAACTCAATCACCAGAGATCAAAAGGGAAGTCAGAGAGAGAAATGTAAGGTAGTATGAGGTGCTAAAGAACTAGACCTTGAGGAGATGAGACTTACAGGTGCAACAAGTCGCTTTTTATGAGAGGGTACCCGTGCTAAAGGCGGTAGGGGAGGCATACCTATGCCCGCCGAGACAAAGTACAAAAGAATAGTGTGTCTAGTAAACAAGGGATCGAACTGTAAAGTACATGCTGGTAGAAACATGAGCTAGATAAGAGAAAAAATGATAAATCCCACATACATGCTATGCCTAGGATAACAGCCAGGACTTGTACAATAATATTTGAGTACATGAGATACAAATACAACCCAAATGTCCCCTATTAATGGGGAAGGGCTCGCAAATTCTAACTGATACATGAAAATCAAAGAGGTGCTGCAAGCGGCTAAGGCCGACATCATCAGATATATGGAGCTGCATCAAAGGCTGAAATGAAGAGGTCATCCGGGCATGTGGGGGGCTACCTGGAGGGCCACCCCCTCATGAGGTTTGGGACATCTCACACACACCCGAGAATCACCGATATTAGCTACTGCATCACGGAACCATCAAGTATACGTATCTCGATAATGCTGAAAGGAGATGTGGCTAAGAAACAACCAAGTCAAAGGGAAATAAGTAGTCCCTTTGCCTGATCTGGGGCACTGAACAAGAGTGGAAACTGGAACCAAGGTATAACGCCCTCTAGACCTGTCTTCTGGAATGAATGAGATGATGTTGACAGAAGGAGGTCTGCCATAGGTGAGGCATTAAGGAATCCTTAGCTAAGGCACGAGAGAAAATAGTAGAGCGACTGACAGACTGACACTAATGATGATGATGAAATGGGGGGAACTGAGTAGCGAATGGACGACTTCCCTTGTTAAAGCATAAAGGGCAGGGATGACCTAGCAGCGACTGAAAAAATATCATGAGGGATAGGGGACAATGGGATTGAAGGCCATAATGTGCGACGCGAGAGAGAGACCAAGCAATGAAGGATGGAGGACTATATCGGGATACAAAGGGACTTGGGATAGACTCCATGAATGTGATGATGACTCAACTCAGATGCTTTAAACAAGGGCGACTCAATGGTGCTGCCACACAGTAAAGCTCCAAGTGGGGGACCATAAAAACATGAGTACATGAGTGTAACTCATGACAAAAATCAACACGAACAAGGACGAGTAAGGAGGCAGAGTGATGCCCCTAGTACAAGCGTTTTAAGTGAGGAAAATTGATTTGGAGGAGAGGTGAATAGACCCTTCGTGGACAAAATGGGTCCAGGTGAAGTATCAAATCATGAAAAACTAACAGATACCCATTTGATTTCTTGGTGAGAGCTTTCCAACGGTGTAGACGATGTGTCAAACGGGGCTACGGTTTGGTCGCAGCGGGCGAAAGAAAAATCAGGGGCTTTGCTTCTAATAAGGCATTTTCCCTCCAAATGCATTCATTTGCTTGTGTAGCTGTGGTGAATTTAGAGAGGAGAGAAGGCCCTAAATCTTGGGGTGATCGTAGCGAACAAATCGACCGTTGGAATCGAGATCTGTCAGTTGCAGGTAAGAGGCATAATCCTACTCTTTCTTTTTGATGGATTAAAAGTTCAGATTAAGGTCCTAACTCTCAGGAACAACCCCTCCCTCATCTTCACGGCCGAGTCACATTATTTGGGCCAAAACTGCGACCTAGGAAGCAGGTTTTGGCCTAAAAAGTGAGACTTGTCCCACGATTTGGCCAAAAAGTGCGACCTATCAGATGGAGGTGATTTCAGTGCTGTTGTGGGCTGGGAGTTGGGTTTTTTGTAATTGGATACAGTTTTTCCTATCTATATACTGACAAAGATGGTGTTTTTGTGCAGATATGGTAGATATATGGATCAAATGGAGAGAGAGAGACCTAGGTACATTACGGTCGGAGATCCAAGCGGATCAGGGTGTCCGTCATGCACTGGCCAGGTTTGGGGTTCTGAAATTTGTGGAGAACCGTCTGATGAGAGCTAGGGAGCCCTTGTTGGCCCAGATTGTCAGTTATTGGGATCCAGATCATGAGGTTTGTATAGTGTAGGGGCATAGGATCGAGTGGACAATCTAGGATCTATATTTCCTGACTGGTCTCCTGCCACTTGGGATGGTGGGAAATACGCAACCAGTGTTACCACGGGGGCATGTTGAGATTGCAACAAGATGATGAGCTTATTGAAAAGAGTCGCCTTCACTAAGTGGGCCTGCAGGCTATTTTTGGCGCAAGTCTATTTTTAGACATGTCGATCATATTCTATGAGTTGCAAGATGCTATTTGTGGATGGTTGGTCAAGTTGGAAAAATAGATGGACTTCTATTTTTAGACATATTGGGCGAAATCTATTTTTAGATTGCCAGTCCAAAAATAGATATGTCAAATATTATTAGCTCTTAATAATATTTGGACGATAAAAATTATCTTATTCTCTTGGAGCACTTCAGTTAAGTGCATAGATGTGGCATAGGAGCTGACAGAAGGAATTATGCTATTCCTGAGGGTTAAGTGGAGCTATTGCATGGATACTTCAGTTAGAACTCATGTGACCGAGTTTGGTGGAGTTATTGAGGTAGTTGGTGGATTTGTGTTCAGTTTAACTGAGTTAAACATAGTTGAGCTAGTTGTATCTAGTCTAACTGATTGATACACTAGTGGCAGTGGTGTGAATTAATTATTAATTAATTCACTAATTATTAACTCATTAATCAACTAAAGAATACATCAGTTAACTACAGTGAATGGATAGTTTTAGTGGAGACCAGTGAAGAGGAAGGTGAAAGAGCAGTGTGACTATCAGTTGTATAGATTTTCTACATGGTATTAAAGCGATATTGATCACTGGAGAAATTGCAAAACATTGAAGCGGTTGAGTTTTGTGCTGGTGGAATTCGAATTTGCAGCAGTGTTTTCTTGGTGTCGAATTTGAGATGTCTTTCAACAGATTGCGATTGGAGTATGCCCTTGAGGGAAGCTCAAATTATATTGCATGGAAGGACAGGATGGAGGCGGTGCTGGATGACAATGGGTTGAAGGAGTTCATAGATGTAGAAATTCCAAAACCTGCTTCTAGCGATGCTGCCACACTTGACGCATGGCAAAAGAAGATAGCAAAATGTCGAAGGATTTTGTTGGAAGGTGTGAAGGATCACATAGTGTCTAGCCTTCATGGTAAAGCTTCTCCATTCTTGATGTGGAAAGCTTTGAAAGATTTATTCCAAAGCAAGAGCGACTAGAGAAATTTGGCGCTCAAGGATAAACTTAGGAACATAAAAATGGAGAAAGGTGACAGTATACCCAAGTACCTAACAAAGTTTGTCCAGTGCAGGGATGAGCTGGGAAGTGTGGGGGTTACTGTAGATGACGAGGACTTGGTGAGCTTGGCTCTCCTTGGGCTTCCGAAGAGTTGGCATTCCTATCAGGACTCTGTCAATGGTTGGGAGAAATTTCTAGGATGGGAGTGACTTTGGTCGGATCTTGTGCAAGAGGAGATAAGGCGAAGTACCAGGGATGGATATTCATCAAAGAATTTAGATGAAGAAAATCGCGCTTTGGCTACCAAAGCAAGGAAGGGGAAGAGCAAGAAGAATGCATCTCAATCTGGTGTGGAAGGCAAGAAGCAGGACATGTCCAAGGTGAAATGCTTTCACTGTCACCAACACAGACATTACGCCACTAATTTTCCATAGAAGAAGAAAAATAAGTAGGTTGCTGGATCTGCAGCTAGAGAGGCCTTAGTCTCGCAGTTTGAGCTAGATTTTTCGCTGATCGCATGCTTGGTCTCAAGTATGATGGGTTCAGTATGGTTTCTTGACAGTGGTGCATCTTTTCATATGACCAGAGACAAATATTTGTTCAGTGATCTGGATGAGAAGGATCTTGGAGTGCACAACGAGATGGGCAATGATGGTAGATAAAGTGAAACCGGTATCAGTACCATTTCCTTTGAGAGGGAGTCTAATAAACCCTTCGTATTGAAGGAAGTGATGCATATTCCAGGATTGAAGAAGAATCTTATCTCTGTGGCCATGTTAGAAGACAAGGGATATGATGTTGTCTTCATGAGAAGAGCTTTCTGCCTTGATAAGGCAACGCTGGTGAAACCCGGAGGATGAGGGTTCGAGTACAAAGACCCTTTATCGGTTGGGTAGACCATTTTGTGTAGTAATGGCGAGGCAGGCGAAGGAGCAGCCGGGATGAGAATGAAAGCTTACTGGCACGGAGATGCAGGCCATCTTCACCATGGTGCTTTGAAAATTTTGTAGCAGATTTCTACCGGGCTTCCCAAAGGTACACTTGCGCACTCAGATCAGTGCAAAGGATGTACTTTGGGAAAATTTGTGAAAGCCACCTTTCACAAGAAGGATAGTCGCGCCACGACGATCCTTGAGATAATTCACACAGACATGTGTGGAAATTTCTCAGTAGCTTTGACAACAAAGCACAGGTACTATGTGATATTTGTTGATGATTTTTCTCGGAAGTGTTGGATCTTCTTCATGCAGAAGAAGAGCGAGACATACTCAAAGTTCTGTGAGTTCAAGGCACTGGTTGAGAAAGAATTGGGGAAGCAGGTGAAGGCTCTTAGGAGCAACAATGGTGGTGAATTCATCTCTGGCGAATTAAAGGACTTTTGCAGCACATAAGGAATTCGAAGAGAGCTCATAGTGCCTCATAACCCACAGTAGAATGGAGTTGTTGAGCGGAAGAATAGAATGATCGTGGGTGCTACACGGGCAATGTTGCATGATCAGGGCCTTCCCATACACTTGTGGGTTGAGGCATGCAATACTACGGTTTATGTGCAAACTGTTGTCCTCATAGGATACTTGGCATGAGTACACCTGAGGAGGCGTTTTCTGGTAAGAAGCCTGATATTTCTCATTTGAGGATTTTTGGTTCACCTATTTACATTCATGTGTGCATGCAATTGAATTTATTTCCACATTTAATGATCAATGGTAGAAGAGATTCTGTATTGTGCATGAAGTCAAATAGTGTGTGATCAGGAGAATCTCGGATGTATAACATATCAGTTATATAGATTTTCTATAGGGCGGAACATCATGGAGTTTGTAGAGCGACATTGTCAACTAGGCCTCCAAATCAAAGGGACTCGGATACCGATTGGGGATCTAGAGAGGTTAGAGACCCATGCAGTGGCGGCAAAAGTGTTGCGGATCCTGGGCAGCCAGGCGCTCCATCACATCACTGGGGGGCAGATGATGATTGTGGAAAAAGTGTTGAGTGGGAACTACTATGGGTGGGCCCAAATGATTTTGGTGTCATTGAAACGACAGTTGTCGCTTTGCAAGCGGCAAGTGAACCATGATTGCTCGTATGGGATCGTATTGTGCTCCTTCTTTTTCGAGAACATCCCGACCTTGTGACCTCTTGTACAGCTACTAGATGGGGGTCCGAGAGAACCCAGGATGCGCCGGTGAGGGTGCTTACTGTGTAGAGGAGGAGGAGGGGTGGTCGGGTGGGTGTTCCGACCGGAGTTCTTTCCCATTGGGATCAGATGTCGTTGTACATAGACGACTATCCCTATAGTGGGATGAGTTATTGTGGAGATCTGGACTTGCCACTTTCGCCTGGTTGAGTATGGGGGCCCGATGGTAAGTGTCAAGTGACTAATCTCTTATGTGCATGTGAAATTTTGTGAATAGTATATATGGTACTGATTCTTATACTTTTGGTATGCAGATATAGCTCTGGTAAAACCGATCGGATATATGGGACGACCCACAGTATCAGGAACTGCAGGTGCTAGTGGATCGAGAAAAAAACAAAATGAGGATGTGACCGCCCTCCTGGAGGACATCCGTCGTAGATGTGAGGGGCTGCTGACTGGTGTTTCGGAGCGGGGTTGGCAAGACTAAGACGACCAGTACATAGAGCTATGTCTTGGGCTACCCTTGGAGTGGCGAGGTGTCATGCGGTGCATGGCGATGGCCAGTCAGACTGTGCATGATCTACAAGCTGCGGGAGCAGAGCCATTGGCTCGGGATCCTCCAGATAGTGATTAGATGTGGGGCAGGTGGTGCCCCCTAGTGTGTATGTAGGGGAAAGTGGTGCCCCTAAGTTTTGAGTTTTGTTTTTTTTAACATGCTATGGGCATCTCATATGTATCAGAGTAGATGGACTCTAACAACATGTTGTACGACACATATTATGGATATGCATCGTTTTGATGATTTTGAATGTTATTGTCTTGTGGGAAATGTGTGTGATAAATTCCAATCTAGGACATGGTTTGCAATGTTATCTACGTTGTGATTTTGTTCTCTAGGTACATGAATGAAAGTAATGAATGTAAATTCACGTATCAAAAGTTTCACTCGTAAATGTATTCTAAAAAGGATAGGATTATGCACACAATAGACACCATTGAGTTGTAGGACAAGAAGCAGGGAATCTAAATGAACATGCAAATGGAGGATGCGATGAGAGAGGGCATCGGCTAAGAGGCCATGCACTGCATCATATTCGGCCTGATTATTGGTGGCAGTACCAATGCAGACCCCATTGGAGAGAACGAGGGTATGCAAGGGGGTAAAGATGGCCCAAGCTGCCAAGGCTAGATTCCAGGAATAGCAACTTGCCCCATCGGCGTAGCCGATATAAGGTGTGGACAGGAGGTCCTGCAAAATAGTGTCACAAGACAAGAAATGGAAGGAGGAAGAACGATGTTGGCAGTGTGAGTGTATAGTAGACATCAAATGACAACTATGGTAGGGAGTAGTCTGGATAGGACGGCTATGACTCATAAACCGACTAGAGGGGAATGTATGAGGGCTATGGGAGGGATAGCTGGTGCTCATGTTGCGGAGAACATCATAGATACAGATGGTATCATCCTAGTTATGGGTAGGAAAGAAAAGGTCAGGGAAACCACATAATGCTGCAAAGCTACCTAAATCATCAGCATGGGAAGAGAGGCTCACATACGAATCATCACGGGGGATGACAGAAGAACAGGTAAAAAGATGGTCAAATGATGTGGAGCCCAAGAATGTTGCTGAAGGGAGATCAAGAAAAATAGAAGGAGGGGATTTAGAGGGAATGTACTCCGAGGGTCGCATGGATGATGATAGGTAGAGGATGGGGGTGGCAAGTTCCATCATCTCAACATCAGGGGGGGGGGGATTTCAATGGTAGTAGGGGGATTCTCGAGCTGACCTGACGCATATTGCGCAAGGATGGGAGAGGCGAATTGATTTTGTTCAACCTCATACTCATGGATGACCTCTAAAGAAGCTCGGTAATGTGTTAGGTGAGGACAATGGTGGGAATAATGGCCATGGACACCACATAGAGCACAGGGTTTGTTGGTGCGAAGAGTCTTTGGGTTCTTGGCTGTGGACGAGGAAGAAACAGAGGGTTCAGGGATCGTAGACTCAGGGAACACGACTTTAACCATGGGTTTAATACGGGGCAACTCGGGATAAGTATGGGTGGAATGACCGACGCCATCACACAAGGCAAAAGGTTTGGCGGGTGGAGGAGGGGTAGGGTCAGTCAGGGTGGCCTTGTCTTTGGATGCCCCCTTGCGAGCTTTGCCTTTCTTTCTCGGAGCTTGCACAACAGGAGAAGGATCCTGTTGAGGTGCGGGTGGCATTGTAGCGACGTAAGAAGCTAGGGGAACCAGTTGAACCGGTGTCAAAGCAAGGTATGCTTTGGGGTGACTTGGTGGGGTAGTGGCTAGAGGGTCAATGTACTAGACGATAATTCCCAGGGTCAAATTGGGGAGCGAAATGGTGGCCATGATGGGGAGCGAATAGAATTCGGGAGGGGGAGCAAGGAAAGGTATCTGACCAGCAGGGTAAGGGCCAGGAGGGATGACTCCAAGATGGTTGAGACCTGGGGGAACCGACCCAGGAGGGTCGAGAGGCTCATGGGTACCAGCTGGATGAGAAGGTCCAGAAGGAAGAGGTATAGCTGGCTGAGGCGAAGGGCTAGGATGATTGCATCATGCAAACATTCGCTAAGCTGTGATCAGAGATAGGAGGAGGAGGAAGACCAGGGAAGGTTCCAAGCAAGGAGGAGTCTTTGTAGATGCCGTGGGAGACACTGGTCAAAGAATCGATGGTTTTCTTATTGGCTACAGAAGAGATGGTCAACTCAGGGGAGGTATGAGATTTTGGCTCATGATATGCCAACTGGTCAATGGTGACTATCTTTCCATTGTGATGGAAAAACATCTTGCGGTGGACTGCGGATGGGACAGAAGACATGGCATAGGTGTAGCTACACCCCAAAAGAATGTTATAATCAAGAGGGGTTTCGATGACTTCAACGTCAACGCAAACAGTCTTGCCCACAAGAGTGATAGGACAATTACGGAATAGGCCAATGGGCTGGGAGGGATGTCCATCCCATGCACGAAGGGTGATTTTGGAAGGGGCCAACTCAGGAGATCCGAGTTGTTTCCAAACCGAAGCAAACATCACACAAGTAGATGCCCCCTCATCAATAATACACCGAGACATGTTAGCATTTTGGATTTTGACTGGGATTTGGAAAGCAACGGAAGCAGGAAGGGGAGGATGGTATGACTGATGGGTGTCGAAAACAATCAATTGGTCATCAGCAGGATCTACAGAGCCCATGGCGGATAGTAGAGCCTTCCTTTGAGAAGGACACGATTGGAGGAGTTCCAGTGTTGAAATGGCAGCAGGAGACTACGCCAAATCATCTACTATGCTATACAAATGAGTAGCTCAACCGGAAGCAGCATTTCGGCGTAAGGAACCTTATTATGAACCTTAAATTTGGGTTGAGGGATCTACAAAGGAACATTGGGTGTTGAAAGAGGCTCTGTAGGACCTGAAGAAGTTGACTCGGGGACAGACGGAGCGGGAGGCTTGGGGTACTGACGAAACCGAGTTAGAAGGTTAAGATCGATGGCGAGAGGTTGGTCAGAGTTCATCATGAGAATCTGGTAATCAGAGGAACCAAAAGGGGAAGGTTGAGTGGTTACCGGTGCATAAGGTGGTTGGGTAGCCATGAATCCTTGCTGAGGGAAAGGATCGGTAAACACCGTCGGTTGAGAAGTAGCCGCATTGGGGGGAACAGTAGGGGAGGCATGATGTCTGTTATTGCCTAAATATACCTTAGGCTGAAGGAAGGCGAGATTCAGGGTAACATCATACCACGCTCAGTCTGGTAGCTAGCCCTACCAGAACAGGAGAGGGCTCTCTCCGGGTCAATCTCAAAGAAAAGTAATCAATAGGGTCTGAGATGACTTGAAAGGAATACTGATTTTAGGCTAGGTATATGAATAAAGGAGTTTGATTTTGATTTTTATGGTTTTTGCTGGAAAAAGGGAAAGACAATTTTTGGGCTTGGGGATGAGGCCAAATTCTTGCAGAGTTCAAGTTGGGGCAGGAAAGGCAATGGCTTTGATGTATTAGATTCAATGAATGGATAGAAAAGAATGTTGAGGAGCTGAAGAGGGAAATAGGGTGTAAGGATCCTCTTCAAACTGACGAAAACATATAAAACTAAACAAAAGTTGTAAGGCAGAGCACCAGCAAACTAATGAATTCTACCTTAGTTACTCATTTGTTTATTTCAGAAGCAAAGAGAAGGGAAATGGCATACATATAACATTAATGAAACTTACAGATACATGGAGAAAAACATCATAAAAAATCAGAGCCACAAGGATCCCAACAAGTGCTGCAAAACTCTGGTCTTTCCTTTGCCAAAAATCTGAAATGAATATACAATGAGGTGCCAAACTATTCCCAAGAGTCCAACCTGTCCAACCTTTGAAAATGACTCAGAAAATACATGATATAGACCAGCCCAACCCATTCCCATGCCTCTAGGGGTCGAGCTCATCCTTCTAGGAGCTGTTTCAACCAATTCTAAACATGGAACTGAAATCTAGGCAGCCAAACAACTTGCCTCTATAAGGAAGGAAACTGATTTCATTCATTTAATTTTCACTTTTTAGTGAATGAATCCTCTAGAACAAGTAAATATATGCCAAAATTACATCATGGTTACCAAATTACATCATGGTAGATCAATCATCACATGAAAAAGTAAAACTAGTCAAAACTGGGCGAATTTCTAAGCTGAAGAGTGAAAATGAGGCAAAATTTCTCTATGCGCCGCGCCCAAAAACTCAATGCATCGCGCCACTTTGAGCCTATTTTTGAGGCACTTCCCGAAGTCCAAATTGAGCTCACGATAGCTCGTTGGAAAGCCCTGTCTATCTACTATCCAACCCAAGTGTAATTCTTGGATTTGGATGTCATTTTCCCCTCAAAAAATTCAATCTACCAAGACTGGTTCCTGTGTGTGCAAAAAGTGGCAGAAAGGCCATTTTCAAGGTGTTTTTGGCCCTTTAGGCAGCCCAGAATTTGATAAAATTCTTCGGCCATTCCTGAACATACATAATATATCATAAAAAACCCAAAAATGCAAATTTTTACTCTAGAAGATGTCCCAATCATAAGCGCGCGTCGGGTGGCGCGACGCGTCGGGCGGAAAAACCTGTTTTGCGACCAAAAATTTCAAAAATGACAAAATTTTCTCCAAACTCCTTGAAATTTGGACTGAAGGTACATAATCAAGTTTCATGCTCATCCAACGAAGCTTCAGCCAATATTTGAAGTGGATCAGGCCTTTCACGACGTTTTAGTACCCTCTTGGTGCATGCAGTTTCAGTGGTTGAGTCACTGTCTTGTTCATATGATGAATCATTGTCCGTCTCCATGGTGTTGCAAAGTATATGAAAAGTGTATGATGGTCTATTTGAAAATTATAAATGAAAATTTGGTGTCTTTGACTCAAATTTCCAAGTGTGTACTGATCTGTATGAGGTGAAAACAAAAATGTGGTGTATTTGCCTCCAATTTCCAAATGTGTGACAAGACTATGGGAAATATGGACAGTGGGAAAAAGGGTTTTTGTCAAGTAAATTTAAAATGTAGGACAGTCACTTGACATGTTTTGGATATGGGATTTGGATATTTTATAAATTATATGAGAGAGAAAGGATGATAGGGATGGTAGGGTTTAGGGATAGGGGTAGTAGGACTTTAGGAATAAGTTATTTTGAGGATGAAAGGGGTAAGGAATGAACTGTAGTGAGATGAAATATAGTGATATAATAATAGTGAGAGGGAAAAAATAAGGTGGGAAACAAAATGATTTGGCACCAATTTACTTTTTGTAACACCAACTCAAAACCTTAAGAAGTAATTTTTCAACACAATGATATGGTTTAAGTTTGGCATTCGAATTCTAAAAACCAACATTTAAAACCATACTAAACACTGATAAATGGCATATTGCAAGATAATTTGACTCATTTAGAGAAGAAGGGCCAAGAAATTTGGGATTTCGTTGAAGGCAATGAGAAAACTGGAGTATCAGCCCAATGCGCCGCGCACCAACCCAATGTGCCGCGCCATAAATAGTGCATTTTGCAGGAGGCTTTTTGAGGCCTTCCTGATGTCACAATTGTGCATGTGATAGCTTGTTGGAAATATATTTGAGTCTACTTTCCAACCCAAGTGGAATTTTTCAATTTGGAGTTCATTTGACTTGTCAAAAATCAAATATCCCAAGACTGGTCAAAATGAGCAGAATGAGGCTGCCTCAAGGAAGAGTGCTGTTGCATTCAAATTTTGAAGGTCTTCCTCAACTCCAAATTGATCTCATGATAGCTCATTGGAAAGGTATTTCTATCTAGTTATCATTTTAATCATCATGAAAGTCATTTGGCCAACCAAACTAGGAGAAATATTGATTTTCCCAAGGTCACTTCAGAGGTGCATCAATTCTCCTGAGGCAACGGTATTTTTGAAATTTCTCTAAAACCATGATACCTGTGTAAAAAGTGAAGGATTTTTTTCTTACTGGACATATTGTGGACAAAAACCTCTCTCAGTTTTTCCAAATTCATCTTTTATTGCTCAGAAACATAATTTTAGTGAAACATATCCCGATGTGTGGAACAAGGGATTTGTCGAAATGAAGCGAAATGAAGGAGATAAAGGGCTTCTAAATTCTTGGGGAAATTTTGGGAAGTAGGGAGGGATGTTAGGAAGTAGGGGAAAGTGGAATATCAAAAATTTAGTGAGGGGAAGGGGTCCAAAAGGGAAAAACACAGGCCTAGCCTAGAAAATTGCCAAGTTGTAGCAAGAAACTAGGGTTTGTGAAAAAATGAGGAATTTGGGGGATCTCAGTGATGGGAAATGTTTAATAAGGTATATTAAGGATATGGGAAGGTGTATTAACATCAGGATACAAGTTTGGCTGATGAATTGACCATCCAAGAGAAATTACCTTCAAAACCCTAGGAGAGAGAAATGAAACTTACCTAGGCACAACTGAAGCATGAACAAGGTGTAAAATGACCCATTGGAACCTGACATGATGATGAAAACCCTCTGAATGATGGTACACTCTGCTGAATGGTGACATGGACCGACATTTGGACAACTTTGACAAGAGTGAAAGAAAACCCTAGACCTAATACCTAGTGACCAAATTTTGCTTGAAGACTCACTGAAATGACAAAATTTGACCTTGACACCTTAACATCACCTTGCAGAAGCACATATGATCAGAGAAAGTGCCACGCAGTGACACACTTACGTGGCTCCAATGCCGGATAAGTAGCTCTGAGTGCAAGAACTACGAGATCTTTGGAAAGCGAGACGATTACCTTCATCCATTGGGCAAAGGAGTAAAAAACCTCAAGCTGAAATGCATGACTGAAAACTGATGACTTGACGACACAAATTGACTCTCACTCAACTAAAAACTGACTTGATACTTAACACAACTGACAAACTGGAAAATATGCTCAAAGTAGAGCTTATTCAATACAACCTACTCTAATTGTTCCATTCATCACCTAATCAAGTGAAATGAAACAACCAATGCAACCATGTAAGTATTGTAGCTGCAGTTTGGATTCTCCGCAAGTGCTCATTTATGAACAAAAAAAGAGAACTACTGAAAGGCAACTCCCATGAAAACTTGTGAATAGATTCGTTGAATACTATGGATTCTCTATCTGCCTCCAAAAACACTGCATAAGGATCTTGAAATTCATGCTGCATAAGGATCTCAAAATGCACACTAGGACTTAGCTCATCCAATGGATTACTTTTATTCTCCTCATACCATGAATGCAAACTTTGATCTGAGCTTTGTGATGAGCTTTGTGACGAGACTCCTGCTGAAAATGATAAAGAGATTGGCTGTCGGATCAAGTCTATATCAGCACACGTTTCAACCTTACATAAAGTCAATGGAGAAAGACTTTGACTGCAAACATCATCCAACACATCAGCAATAGGATCATCAAAAACTTGAGAAGACTGTTGTGATGTATCCATTAAAACTGTATGACCTCCTATTGACTGTTCATCTTTTTCTTGAGAAATATTATGAAGATTCTGCTTTATGAACTGAAATGCTTCGAAACAAAAGGGTATAGAATCTTCATGCATCATCAAATCATGTATTTCATCTTCCACGCCTTCATCTGTAATCTGACCTTCAATTCCGTTTGGTGGCTGCAAATCTGATGCTATAGGCTACTCAAGAATTTCGTTATCTGTCTCATCCTCCACATTAACACTGAGAGATTGCTGATTTCTTACAAGCTGCTCATTTGAAGATTTACTATGCAATTTACCCTTCAACAACTGGAATGATTTAAAACAAAATGGTACGGAGTCACCTTGTAGCATTTGATCATATGTGCCAGTTTCCATGTTTCCATTTGCAACTTGACAATCAACGGATTTCGGGGACTGCAAATCTGAATATGAGAAGTTTTGAACAAGGTTTTCATTGCGCTCAAGATGGTCCAAATCAAGGCTTGTTGGCAGTTGATTTCTGATTGCATGAAAATTGTCTCTGATGAGATGAAACGAATCAAAACAAAAAGGCAAAGATCCTTCACTTACTTCAAAATTTGCTGCACTTTCCTCATCATTTTCATAGCTGATATGCATCGGTTGATCATTGTACACAAGCTACTGAAAGTGAACTTCTTCCTCCTTCCACAAACTAGTTGTTGATTTGTCTGCAAGGTTAGCTTCTGTTTGGAGAACATAATCATCATCATACTTATCGAACTGAGGCAAATCATCAGTATACAACACATCATCAAGCATACATGTCATATCAACAGCTCTCTCTTCTTCAAAATGATCTATAAAGCAATCACTATGACAACTGGGATAAGAAACAAAATGTTTTGGATCAGCAACCTGTTCTTCTTCAATCATCGAGCCATGGGTTTGAACGCTATACTCATTCCTTGTGGTGTTCTTTTGCATCATCTCTTCTACTGCACTTACCAACATGTCAAGCTTTACCTCTAGAGATATCGATTTCTCTGGATCCATGTTTTTCATCTCTTCTTCCTTCAACCTTGCCTTTCGGATCAGCAAATGAGCCTCTACATTTACTGCACTATTCTGCATCTCGTGAAGTGTTGCAATATTATTTTCTCTCAGTTGAAATTCCATTTCCGGATCAAAGGCACCCGGGTAGTGCAAGAGAGCAGATCTAGGAGAAGGTCTTATATCAGCTGGCATTGAAAAATATACTTGGTTAAATCTGGCAGAAAATTGTTGTACTGTCTCCCCTGGCAGTCTTTTCAGCTGGTTATACTCTTCTATAATAAGGAAAGGATTCTGTCCGATCACCCACCTGTCAAGGAAAACTTCGACGAACTGCTGGAAATCTGAGATGCTCACATCAGGCAGGGTTTTGAACCAACTCTTCACTTGGCCTTGTAAAGAAAGAGAAAAAAGCCTAATACTAACATCTTCTTCATCAACTTCAAAAAGGTCTAGAAAGGTCTCAACATTCTGCACATGTTGCTCAGCGTTGACGTTGTTACATTCACCATAAAATCTTGGTAGATATAGGTCATAATTTTTAGGGAAAGCATGAAGAACAGAAGGCAAAACAAGAGGTTTATACCTATCTGGGACTTTAAAAGGTGTAGGAGTATATACAAGAGCTACGGGATCAGCTTGATTTTCTGGCTCATCACTCTGAAGAGAGTCATCATAAGATGTGGGAAAAGTAAGGAGGCCAGGATCAAAGGGAAAATCAAATTCTAAAAAACTTTCAGGACAGCTTCAAGAACAACAAAGAAATAGTTTACAAGAAAGTAGACTAGATCCTGAATACCATTCCACTTTGGATACTTGAAATTTGTGTAATATCCTTCCATTTTCTTAGATAGTCCTCCAGTGGAGTCTGTACATTGAGTTTGGAGTCACCAGGTGAATGATTTCAACCTTCTTATGTCTGATCGTTTTCCACCATCAACCATCAGATCTGAACTCGATACATGTACTAGGGCAAGACAATCTACAAGTCAAGTGTCACATTCACAAGCTAGACCAGAGATTGACTGAAGCAATAGGGCTCTTAGCCCAAGCTCTTACAGTACAACAATTTTCCTACCAGATTTAACCAAGGAGATTGAAATAAGGTAGAAGAAGGACAACACCAAACCACGCTCAGCCTCGTAGCTATCCCTACGAGGACAGGAGAGGGCTCTCTCTGGGTCAACTCAGTAAGAGATATTCAACAAGGCCTGAGATGACTGAAAATAGATACTGATTTTAGGCTAGTAAATAAATATGAAAAAGGTATTTTGATAAATGAATGAATTTTCTGGGCTGTATGGGACCAAGGAACAGCATGAGCAGAGAAGTTAAATCAAAGACACAGATTATTTCATGAGGCAAGACAGGCAGAAAGTCTAGCAATTAGATTTGAACTAATATGAAGTGGAAAGATTGTTAAGAGGGTGAAAAGGGCATAAATACATGAATCCTTTTCAACAAAAGAAAACATAGAACATGAACACTTTCCCAAGGCAGAGCAGTAAACTGGATTCTACCTTTCTTACTCAAAAGCATTCATCTAGAAATGATTATGAATGACTAGTAAAACATAACGAGATACATATGAGATAGAAAGAAAAAACATTTGTTAAACTCACACCACAGGAATCTCATGAACCAGAGCTGCAACCTTTCATTAATTCTCTGTCCAAAAACTATACAACGAAGTTTTCCTACACACTTCTCCCAGAGCGAAGTTGTCCTACCGTCTTAGTTGCGGATAATGTCTGTTACCTGCGCAATAGGGCCAGAAACACGCGGAAGTTAGAAATTTTAATGTTTGAGGGTTTTATAGGTAAAAAACGATATAAAAATAGAAAAAACAAAAAGCTGAAAAGAAACCCTAGGGTCTGAAGAAACTGGATATGCAGGAATAGGAAAAACGACAATGGTCATAATTGAAAACCCGTGTGGAGTCGCCAATTGTTAGTATGAATCTTTTGTCGAAGTGTACGAAAAAAGACCACTTTATCTACGCATAACTTATAGCCCTAACATCAAATATGGCTGCCAATATCTTTAGATCTGCAGTTAGTTGATCAAGACAAATGCTGCAAAAATCTAGATCTATGCATAAAAAGACATTAAGCAGTAAAAATAAGGTTTTGCTCCATACATCCAATAGACAAGACAAGAACAATATTTTTGAAAGAATTTTATATTAAGGTCACCTGGGAGGAAAACAAGAAGGGTGTTTCCAATTATCCTCAATGGGATGGGTTCTTGAAAGTCCTTAACACTTAAGATCTAGAATTCTTCTCTCTTGTTGGTGTAGAAAACCCAGACAAACATAGAACTCAAAGGGAGCTCACAAAGTGAAATAATGGAAAATTTGACAATGATAATGGCTCAAAGTCAGACCAAGAGCATAGATCCAGAGTGATCTAATAGGCAACAAAAGGTGAAGAATGGTAGGAAAAACCCTCCTATTTATAACAAAATATTGGGTCATTCTAGATCTTGGTGCATGATTAAAATAACAATAACCAAATCTAGATCCACCTTTTATGGAATATTTTATTATATTTGTTGGAGGGAAAAAGTATTTGACTTGGGTCAAATCCCTTTATTTGTGAATAATAAATAAATAAATGATTTATTTATCATTTTAAGGAAGTGGTTGAAGGATAATCAAATAAATAATGATTTGTTTAATTATTTATGGGTGATTTAGTCATATTTAACAAGGAATATTATTTAAATAAGATTTAAACAATTATTCCTAGAAAATAATAAGATAAATAAGGATTTATCTAATTAATTTCTTTGTTTTGGGTTAAACATGACCAGGAATAATAATTAAAATATTGTTTAATTAATTATTCCTTGAGGAAAATCAAACAAATATAGGTTTGTTTAATATTTCCTTTTGGGGTTTCCTGTTTAGACCATAAACAACCTAATAAATGTGTTTTATTAATTTATTTTACATAGTGAAAGCAATTTTACTTAGGGTAAAATTGGTCTTACATGGTGTACTTGGGTCCATCTAATGATAATAGGTTAGATGACCAAAAAATGGTGTAACAAAAATACCCTTTCCTAGTTATTAATTTCATTATATCTAAATGCCCCAAAAACCCACTATTATAAACTTTTGACCAAAGTATATTATCCCATGTGCGTAAATGTAAAAACCTAATATATAAAGCCCTTTGGTCTAAAAGATTATCATTATTCAAATATCTTGCCTTATATTTTTTAAGCTATTTGAAAAAGGTTTAAAAACTATATAAATACAATATATAAATCCTCCCGCTTATGTTTTATTAAAAACATTTAACAAATGTTTTAAATAAAAATGATAAACCCGCATATCCCATCCTTAAAGAATATCATATATGTTTTACCCCTTGACCATATAACAATGGTTTAAATGCATCCTAACCCTTCCACTTATATAATTAAACCTTGGTCCCACCTTTTCGCTCCAACGCAACTCCTAAACAAATCCTCACCGTTCGCATTCATTTACTAGATCCGACGGTTGAGGGTTAAAATCGCATAGAAAAAGTGCACGAACGCCTGACATCCAAAGCCATGTGAAATAGGTAGTTTCACATTGACCCCTCCCCTCCACGTGGCCTCTTTTGATTTGATCATGTGGGTTTTGTTTAAAACCATTTACCACTTAAACTCCACGTGATAAACCGCCTGTTTTCAACGCCTTTGGAATGTGAAAACCACTTTCCCGCTCGATGTGACCGTTATTAATTACTTGTAAAATAAACCTAATTTTCCCATCAAACCTTTGGAATCCACTGTTTATCCCTCTTTCTGCGCCTATTCATTATATGTTTTTTCCCGACTCAGATTTTTTTTTTTTTCACTTTTTTATTGCTAAGAACCTGCAGAAATCCCACCATTTACCATTAAAGATTGCTGGAAGTCCTGAATTACTTCCAGAAGACACCAGGAACCTATCAAACACTTCAGAGCCATTTTAAAATACCCATTCCTGCGTAAAACAGGTATTTTTCAAGAAATCAAGCCTGTTATCAATTTGAAAAGAACCAATATTTTGAGAAATTGAGCCTTGTAAAGCCTATTTTGCCCACAAAAGACCTGTATTTGCCCCCAAAAGAACATATTCACTGCTAAACCCTGATAAAATTACGATTTTGATACTACAATATGTATTTAAATCAAAATTGAAGAAATTTAGCCTTTTCCACACCTTTAGAAACCCTTTGAAAGATTCAAACTCTTTTACCAATGCTCCGAATCCTGAATTGTTACACTCAATTACTCAGTGTCAACAGAGTTAAACCTCCAGAATCAAAATTCATTCCACAGGTCTTCCCAATTCTTCAAAGCCATAATCCATCCTTGCAGACCTGGATTTCATTAATTAATTGTTTGATTTTTGCATGTTATTAGCAAAAGGAAAACTTGGATAAAACAATCTAAATACTAGTTAAAGCTCTGTTTTACTCCAAAAGTTCACAAAGAAAAGCATTTTAAATGATATTCCTTAACAAAAGATTCCAGGAAGAAGAACAGAAAGAAGTCATTTATACAGAAAGAAATAAATTTCACAATGAATGGTAAAAGTGAAATAATAATTCATAATGACAGTGAAAACAAAACAGTCAAAGAGCATCAGAGTTAAAGTGTATCAGATGAAAGTTAAAGTGAAAGTCAAATCAGAAGAAGTTATAGAGCAGTCAAGGTAAACAGTAAAAGTAAATATAGAGGTAGTAAATGGTAAATAAAGATGAAAATACTTTCAACAGTAATGAATTTTATCCAAAGTGAAAGTAAAAACATTTGAAAGAACAAAAAGGTTAAAAGATGAAAACAGAGCATGAAGGGACATTTTTGTAGAAATTTCTTGTTTAACGTCATTGTTTTTAAAAAAATATTGTGACCCATCCAAGATGAATTTTTCAAAACTGAAGGAGGTTTATGTTATTAAGGTGTCCAAATAAAAAAACCTCTCTCACTTTTCTAACAACCATTATGGATTTGGAAATATTAAACAAAATTGGAAATCTCGTGTTACAGAAAATTCCTGTTAAGTCATCAGTTTGCAAAGGATATTATGACCAATAAGAAATACATCTTACAAAACTGAAGGAGGTTTTGTTCCTAAGAGACGCATATACAAAAACCTTTCTCACTTTTTGCACAGTGATTACAGAATGAGAGATACATTCCCATCATTACAACCTATTTTTCAGACTCTGCAAAACTCTATTTTACACATCGTTTTGCAGAGCCTATTGTGACCAGATCGAGCATAATTTTAGGTAATAGAGAGAGTTTGTCTCAAAAACGTATTTATCTACAATAACCTCTTTCACTTTTTACATATCTATTTCGGATTGAGAAATACAAAGGTATCATTGGACCCCAAGTTTGCAGAATTGCTGGAGCAGAATGCACAAAGAAAGGAGACAATTAGTGACTTGGATGCATCATCATCAACTAAGAGTTGAGATCAAATTCGAAATATCCTCTTTTTCATCACCTATCCATAAAAAACATTTCCAAATAGATGCATTAGTTTTGAGTGTTCTTTACTTAAGTTCTATTTTATGTAAAACAGTTGGAGATATTTGTAAACCAATCTTGATATTTTTCAAGATATTATAGTTTAGAATTTGTATAAATACTTCACCCTTTGAAGTATTTTGGTGGAATAAAATTGGTGGAAATTAATATATATATTTTTTTGACTTGAAGGCTTTTGATTTTGAATTTGAGTAGCAGAGTGGATCACCTTTTTGGCATCATACTTTAGGATCCCTGTGATAAGCTATCTGGAGTGAAGTAATCTCTTAAACTTGTCATTGTTATCTTCTATTGTTTCATGCATACATCTGTGTTTTAATTCTAAATCTGAATGTATAGCTAGGAGTATTACTACAGGACATGTTAATAGCACCCTATTTTTAACTAGTTATCATTTCTTTGTTTTCTTCTAATTTCCGGTGTAGGGAACCCTTAATTGCTCCCTCTCTTGTTTGACCTCTATCTTCTACTTCCCTTTTCCGGATCAAAGGATCCTTAAGTTCCCTTTATCCCGATCATACCATCTAAAAAAACCATTTTTCCCAAGATCTCCAAGGGTTATCTACCTTGCCCTGCAGATATTTGACCTTTTAGGCTTTGATCCCAGTTCTGTTAGCTTGACTTAGACTCCATAGCCCAATGGACAAGTAGATTTCCTTTTATCTACTTTCCAAGTGAAATTTTTCCACCAAATCCAACAAAAACAAACCAAAATTGCACTTTAATAACTAGCCTAATATTAAAAAATTAAAACAAAGTTAAACTTTAAAGAGAGAGCCCTCTCTAAACCCTAGGAAGGCTAGATCCTAGAGTTTGAAGTAGTTTTGTGGTTACCTCGGTGAGTTCTCTCTTGAACCTGGAGAAATTATTGAGTGATAACAAGATACATGGAACAAAACACCATAACAAAAATTAACCATTTCTCATTTGGAACAAAAATATAACACATAGGATAAAATTACAATGTATACGCTAACTCTTCTCATTTGAGAAGCAGTAGTTGGACCAACCATTTCTATTAAGAAAACTTTAAGAGTAAAAAAGTGTGAATTTTGTAAAGTATTCCTCTCAAACATTCAGGACCCCTTCTTAAAATACATGAAGGGGTTTATATAATAAATATAAAGTCTTAAAAATAGTAATTACAATAAAAGTTGAGGAGGTTTAAACAACTCTCCTTAAATTAAGTGAAAATGAAACAGAAACATAATTTAAAGGGGTGACTTGATTGATGGTTGTATTGTTGTCTCATCAGCCATTTGTTCCTTTAGCTAAAGGATGTTAAGCAAAGACTCAACCTCAGGAGGTTTTTCTAGCCCGATTCAAAAATATCTAGTGAAAAACACCTCTGAAAGTGGAGGCAACATATAAGAGGAAGTATCTGTAAGACAACACAACATGAGCCATTGGCTATGTGGCTTTACCAAGTATCTCCAATACTTATCCCAATCTAGTTTTTCCAACTTTCTGATGTTTTATTCTTTGACCTTTGAAACTTATTGCCATTGCCTTATCAAATATTTCACAATAGGAAGTGAACCGAGAGGGCATCTATCAATAATATTTGCAACGACGAGATTTTGACTCACTATTTCAACAATATTATTAGCCACATATTTTTCTCTTCAAATGGCTCTTTCAACATGTTTCAATTTTGTGTCCCAGTCATTAAATAATATTTTCTTTTTAGATTCATCAATCCTGGGTAGTTTGGCCTTTCAACCATCAACAATATCCTGCCAGGTGACATACTGTGAAACTTTATCATCAATCTCATCAAAAATTATTCTTTGGTCTTCTATTCGATTCACGAGTGAATCACTTTGCTCACATAATTTAATAATATTTGACAAATTTTGACGAAAAATAACTTGCTATTGTGCCAATAAGGTATTTAGTTCTAGTGCTTCTTTTCTAAATTGATCTATCTTTGGATTATCTTTCAATTGCTCTACAATAAGCTTCAATTGATGAATTTGAGTGTCCTTTGAACTGATTTAAGTTTGGTGCTCTAAATTCAACTGATCAATGCTCTCTTGGAGATGTGATACCTATACCTATAGTTGTTGGTTGATGTTTTTCTTCTCTACCTTAGTTCATGTTCTAATTGGATGATTCTTTCATCCTTTTCTTTCATCAATTGTTGAACCTCAAAAGCTTTATCTATATTTGCATATGCATATGCTCCTGCGAACTGGGTTAGACAAGTTAGATCCTGAGAAGGAGCTTCTTGTGAATCTTTCCAGACAACTTCCATTGAAACATCTCCTGGGACAAGGAGTTGAGACTGATATGTTATCCTTCTTTTTCTTTGTCTGCTCATAACTTTTTTATGTTTAGGACTATAGAATATATCAAGAGGAGGGATTTCCTCAATTTTGAGTACAATTTCTGTAGTAGGGAAGGCTGGGATGAATTCCACTTGCTCTGTGCTAAATATCTTTTCAGAGGTCCCAACAGTGAACGAGTCTTGACTTTTACTTTGAGGTGTTTGCACAATATGTTGATGACCAATAATCATCCTTTCTTGGTCCCCTTGGAATTTTTGGTTAAACTCTTTCCAGACATCATTCAAATTACTTGGGAAATATAATTCCATAGTTTGAACTTTAACAGATTTATCTTCTTCAATTTTACTAAGGAATTCAGTATCCTTAGGTGTCGATTCTTTTTCCTTTTCCTTATGTGTTATGGGTTGGGACACTTCTAGCATTTTCAAAGAAATCCCTTCCAATATTTTGTTCTTGTAATTCTTAATCTTTGGCAATTGTTGTGGATGGAGGCATAGGGATGCTAACTTCTGAACTGCACAGTAATTATCGATTGACTCAAACAAGTCATCAAACTCATCATCTTCATGTACAAAAGGTCTCATTTTAACTTTGGTGGTAAAATCATTGGCAACTTGATTTGGGTCTTATTGTCTGTTTGAAATTGTAAACAATTTCAAACATTCAATTTGGCTGACCTCTAGTCCTGCATGTTTATAATTTTCCAAGGCATAAACACCACAATGAATGGGGAAGGAGGACCGTGATACTTTCTTGGATTACTTAAGAAACTTAGTTAACGTGTTGCCAACATTTTGATAAGCTACTTCTCTTGCGAGAAGCTTATTAGGAGCAGATAATTTTAAAACATGCGATCGAGCCAGGCTCCCAAAAACTATGACATAGGTAAAAAATTCTTCTCCAAACCATTTTCAAATGGAGGAGAAGTTAACTTGAGCTTCTTTAGAAAACCTGGGGGATTTCTCATTGAACACGACTTGAAACAAATAGAGCATAACTCCATGGAAAACTTTATAAAGATGGTTTTCGTATTTTGACTCCCATAACATGTTATGATAGACATGAATGGGGAGAGGGTCATGGGTAGTCCATTTCCAACCCATGGTTGGAAAATATGAAGTGAAACATACAACGTCCATGATATAAGCACTCATATAAAACGAGGAGATTTTTTTGGAGGAAATCGAACGATTTTTCCTATATTCCAAAATTTGAGTAGCAATGTTGTTGGAAAAAATGGTTTCCCAATCCATAATATAAGATTCTGCGACTGCTTCCATAAGGGGTGTTATCTCCCCGTAATTTCAGCAGATTGGTGAGACTAAATCTGCGAAGAGGACATCTGAACCACTTTGGGATTCTAGGATCTAGCCCTCCTGAATCCAGAGAGGGATCTCTCTATAAGTGCAAATATTGATTTATCTTTAAGGCTTTAGAATGTGATATTAGGCTAGTTAAGAAGAACGAGGTTTTTGTTTGTTTTGGATGGGAAAATATATGTGAAGGTGAAGGTAGTCTAAATGAAGGGTGAAGGTGAATGAAAGTGAAAATTGATTCAGCTAAGAAGGTAGGCAAGAAACAACTTCAATCCATTGGGCTATGGAGTCATAGTAGGATTTAATTGAAACAACAAGGTTCAAGAGTGGTCCATGGCGTAAGTCATCTATGTCAAAGGATCTCTTTAAAGTTGATTTTAAGGAATGGAATAAAAAAATAAGAAGGGGAAACAAACAAATGAAGAATAAAGAGTAGCCTAAGATCAAGTAAGTACTTTGAAACTATCCTAATTTCGGCATACGCTTAAGAAAGACATAAAAGTTATCTAAGATCAGGTAAGTACTTTGAAACTAGCCTGCTTTCGATGCACTTTCAATAGAAAACACTTAAAACACAAAAAGAATAGCTTAAGATCAAGTAAGGACTTTGAACCTATCCTGCTTTCAGCATATTATAAGGGAAAATTTTCAAAGCAACTGTTGGAGAAGAGACTAGAGGACAAGGCTCACCATAGACTTCCCTAGCTCAGCTTTACTTAGTAAACTTTCAAGACAAAAAATTAAGATAACAAAGAATAGTCTAAGATCAGGTAAGGACTTTGAACCTATCCTGCTTTCAAAATACTCTTAGGGAAACTTTCAGACAACCTTTGGAGATAAAACTAGAGGACATGGCTCAACATAGACTTCACTAGTTCAACTTTACTTAGCAAAAACTGAAAATGACATTCAAGAACAATGTTTAAAGCCTAGATAGTAAGATAAGGGAATGCCAACATCTTGACTTCTTGGACTGTATTAAATAATTCTTAAACAACACAATTGGAAGAAAACATGTAGATAAATCTTATCAGTAAGAGTAGGGTACCTTTGATAGTAAATCCTAACTCTATAATTGCTGTTCTTTATCAGAGAAGATGGACAGAATGGAAACAGAAATAAAATAACAATTTACAATAAGAAAAACATCACCGTTGACATAGACCAGGATCCCATAAATCAGCTTGTATTTGATGCTTCAAACCAGTTACAATCTTCAAGTCCAATGGGTCTCTACAGCTTCAAAATTTTCATCTCAACTTAGGAATCTTCAATTAAAAACAGAGCTTACAACAGCTTCAAAAAACTATTTACATGCAACAGATATGTAGTGACCAACATTATCTCATCTTCTTCAGAAGTATTTATAGAAGAAATGAGGAGGTGGGATGAGAGAAAATATCTTTAGGTTCAATTAATATAGTTTAATGCTTCTCGGCCTTTGAGGGGCTCAATGGAGAAAATTTCTTATATTTCCTCTGTATTAATTGGTTTACATTAAGTATTAAGCTTGCCGGGAGAGTTTGTTGATTTTAAGGCTCTTTCTTATCATTGTAATAACTCTGATGACAGTTTAAAATAAATTCCTTTGGTTGAATTAACTGTTCAACTGTCTTTAGACAAAATATCACTGACTAAGGCAATAACTCCTCCTTCTTTGATTGCTTTGAGGCTGCAGGTGTCTTTAGGTAGAAGGTGAGGATTCAATTAGCCTTTGATGTGGCGGTGGAGGCTTTCTCGGAATGATAGATCTGATTGTCCTTCTTGAAACACTGTTAATTTGTTTTAATTCTATGTGTTAGGCTTAATTTAGGCCTAATTTCTGTCTTTTGTTCTTCAAATTGCGTTTAATTGAGTGGATTAGGTTTTCATATAATCGATTTAGGCTGTAATCCTTCAAAACTGCATAAAAACCTTCAATTCTTCATCTCTTTTGTGACTAGATCCTTTAACACTGATACTCTTTGCTTGATTAAGCTTTGCTGTGTCTTATTGATGTGCAGGTGTTACAAAGGTTTTATAATGGCGTCAATGCTCATGAGGCACTAATAAAACATAATTCGGAACCCTGTGGGAAGATCTCTTTCATGAATAAAGGCGTGGGGGATCATCATCCCCGACCTTCAATTCTCTTTTTAACACAGTTGAGAAACCTTGAAAACCTGCAAAAAAAAAGAAAAGTTAAGAAAATCCTGCGCATTTGGGTTAAGACTGTTTTGGAGGCTGAGGTTGGATCGCATCCGTTGGATGAAAGCATCCAACGATGAGGATTTAATGCTGAAGAAAATGGAGAGGCAGTCGAATAAACGGTGGGGGGATTAAGTTAGAACTGTTGATCCGCAAATATCAATGGTTGATATCAATCATGAAAATATAATGCAGAGGCGCAACATTATAATGAAATAGACGAAAATGGAAAGGAAAATGGGTGAAAACCTTTGGCGGAGGAAAAAGTTTAAAAACGAAATTCAGGGTTTCAGAATAATTCTGGGCCGTCGGATGAGATCAACCATAGAGATCAACGGAAGAGATTGGTTTATGAAGTCCCTTGGAGGATGGGTGGAGGGCGATGAACTAATGGCGAGGTTAAACGAGAGTTATTAGATCTCAGATATCAACAGCGGAGATGTATTATGAGAAAATGCAATGGGAATGGGAATGATGGTTTCGACTAAAGAAACCGCCGGTTTCGCGCGACGCAAAGGGAGAAAGGCAGTTTTACCTTTTTGAATGTGATATGTGTTAGATCCTGACACGTGGCTTTTTAAAACCATTAATATCGCGTGATTTTGAAAAATTAACGCTTGGGCTTAAAATCACGCGAAACTGCGCGCTGGCCGTCAGATCTGGGGTCTTAGATCGGACGGTTGTGAGGAGAGCACGATGGAGAATAAATGGACGGGTGATAGAAGGTGGGGTGGGGTCAAGTCGGTTTTAATCTTGAACGTGAGATGAGGGAATGGACGGCGGAGATTTGATCTGGGAAGGGTAGGACCCAAAGGAGTTGGGCCTATCGGGCTGAATCTGGACAGTTGGATGAAAGGAATGAACGGTCCAGATTAAATCTCGGGGTTAATGGAATAAAATATAAGGCAAGGGTAGGGCAGAGTTTGGGTTAATGCGAGCCGTTGATCTGTAGAGATCAACGATAGAGATTTTCCGAAGAAGTTGCACAATGGGATTTGAGAAATAACAAAGGGAAGTGAGGATTGATCTGGATTATCGGATCTTAGTGTATGGATGGCCCAGATGCAATCGAAAGATCGCGATCGACAGGGGCAAGGGGAAGAAAGCGCCGATGCGATTGAACAAGGACTGTTGATCTTAGGACTAGATCGACAACAAAGATTCACTTACGAATGCCAAAGGTGGGTATGCGGGCTCTGGGAAAGAGCAATGTGGGCTGTCGGATCTGGGCCCGGCAGAGAAGATCGACAGCTAGGAATTCATCGCAAAATTTCCAATCAGAGTGGGGCAATAGATTATTTAAACACATCCGAAGAAAAAATACGATGCGATATCCCAAAGACTGTTTGATCGTTTTTAGATCAACAGCTGATGATTTATCAAGGAATGAACTATTTGGTTTTATTTTAACATAGAAAAAATGAGTTTTTTATGAAATATAAAGGAAATTTTGCTTTTGGGGAGGGGATTTTATATATACAGGACCAATCGCAATCAGAAATTTTTACAAGCGAAAGGTAACAAGGTACAAGGGAACGCCCGATTTCGATTGCGCGATCAGGCCTCAGCGCTTGGTCTTAACGCGGTTTTATGCGGAAAGAAAGGGGTTGGGGGCTAGGGTTAAATATCAATCACATCGAAGCTTTTTAATGTAACAAAAAGAAATGCATTTCACATGAATGCCCCAATTGCGATAATAGCCCAAGGCCTTAATGCTTGGTTCCGACACCAGGTTGCATGGTGGGGAAGTGGTTTAGGGCTTAGCCAAAAAAGGGCTTAGGCCTATAACGTGAAAGTGGGTATTTTATGATTTTTCAAGGATTTTCAAAGGATTTTGGGGGTTTCGGTAAGGTTTAAAAAGGAGTTTTAAACCTTATTAAAAATATTTCATGAAGGGAAATGGAGAAAAAGAGGAAAAAGGAGGATTTTTATGGGGAAAAAGGGAATAAAAAGGAGGTTAATTTTGAGTGGAAGAAGGGGTAAAAATGAAGGGGAAAATGGGTTTTTGCAGCAGTCTTTTTCTTCAGGAAAACAACAGATTTTTCAGAATTGAGAGAGAAACAACAGTGAAGATTAACTCAAGGATAATTCATCTTCATAATACTTTAAGAACCAACAATTTGGCAATAAAATTGTTTCTTGAAGGCTTCAAAAAATGATTTAGCCACCATTTAATATGACAAATTTTATAGGTGGCTAACAATGGCTCCACATGGGGATGGCACCTTCTTGAATGTGTCAAGAACTTCAGACTTCTATTCTATGGGGGGTTGATCAATGCCTCATCCATTGGGCTGCAAATTTCTTCACGTGGATGATGTTCTTCTATTCTCATAATGTTAGCAGCCATGAAAAAAAATGGAACTCTATCAAACAAGCTTTCTACCTACCCAATCCTACTGATCTAATATTTTTTCTTCTTTAAGAGTGCATTTTGATTGGCAAAATATTTTTACAAATATTTTATTCTTTTGAAAGAAAAAAACTAATCTAAGTCTACGTCTTATTTCTCCATGAACTTAGATTAAACAGTTGAGTTCATAAGCTTCTCTACCTAACTACTATCTGTTAGGATTGGACTGTCTAACAGATTTCTATTCTCTAATTTCTAAAACAAAAAATTTAAAAGCATACAAGTCAGGATTGAACAGTCTAACTTGTTGCTAATCTATGGCATAAAACAAGTTGCACATAGATTATTATTTGCAGAAAATTAAATCAAAATGTTGAAGGCTTAAGATCTGAAAGTTTTAGGAACATCCTTCTTTTTTCTTCAGCTCTGTTTTTAAATCTGTTTGAGCTATTCTTTCTTTGTTATCTGGTTCAAGTTTTGGGCTTATTAGAACCAATTTACTTCTATCTTTGACTCAAGATTTAAACAAATTAGAGTCATTCTTTGTTTTGGAATTTACAGGTTCAGATTTTGAGCTTGTTTGAACCTTTATTTATCTATCCTAATCTTCCTAACTGATAAGCCAAGATTAAGATGTTTGGAAAATCTTATTTCACTAACCTATTAGTAGTAAATTTAAAACTAATTAGTCATGATTAGTTTGTATGACTAACTAGGAGTGTGTTTCTTAGGAGTGGCATTTGAGCTTGCAAACTTTCAGATTCTATTTCTCTTTTTTTTTTTTGGTATGGGGCTGTATCTTTATTGTTTTTACAACCTGCCCTCTTTTCTATCTTTTACTGTTTTTGTATTTTTGATCTTTCAAACTTTGAATGCAATGATGGATGAAATATTTATAATGAGAAAAATATAAAAAGGCTTCCAAACATGATAGGATCAAGAGAAATAATGTTTGAGCATCCTGCCATTGACAGGACCCCCAAACAGTTCAGCTCCATTCAATTCCTGCAAGAAATAAGCATTGTTACCAACAATAGAATGAATGAGATAAGGGCCAAGCCATAAATTATCAAATTTACCATGCTTGCCCTTGTCTTCTCTCCTTGAGTCCCACTTTAACACTTTGTCACAAATATTAAAATTACTGACTTTTTTCCGTCTATCAAAAAGCTTTTTGATGCTCTCTTGCTTTTGTAATGCTCTGTTGTAAACCTCCTCCCTGGTTTGCTGAAGATGTATAGTCTGATTAATCCTTCTGATCATGTCATTTTCTTCAGACTGCACTTCTTGAATCAAATTCATAATTGGTACACCTAATCTAGTTGGAAAAATTGCATCTATTCCATACACAAGATGGTAGGGTGACATTCCAATAGATTTCTTAAGTGTTAATCTGTCAGCCGATAGTGCATGTATTAGCTTTCTGTGCCAAGACTTCTTGTTGTCCTCCAACAACTTCTTGATTATGTTCACCAAACTCTTGTTTGAGGATTCTGCTAACCCATTACCTTGAGGGTAATAAGCAGTAGAATGGCCCAATTTTATCTGATATTTGTGACAGAATTCAACCATCTTCTTGGATCCAAATGCTGCAGCATTATCAGTAATGATCTTCCTAGGACAACCAAATCTAGAGAGGATATGAGTCTCAATGAATTTTATGATGACAGAGTCATTGGCTTGCCTATAAGGGATGGCTTCTATCCATTTGGTAAAGCATTTTGTTGCAGTGAGAATCCATCTATGTTGGGCAGATGAGGGTGGATGGATTTATCCTATGAAGTATAAACCCCACTGTTGAAAAGGAGCTTCAACAGTGATTGGATGCAAAGGTAAGGGAAGCAATTTTCTTTTGCCTTCAAAAAGTTGGCATTTATGACGGGAAATTATCATCTTGTGTACATCTAGAAAGAGGGTGGGCCAACAATAATCAGCTCTAAGGATTTTGTTGGCTGTAGTCTTCCAATAGAGGTGGCCTCCACATTCTCCTTCATGGAACTCGTGCTTAACCTTCTCTGCATCATTCTCAGATAAACATTTAAGCAATAACCCACTTGCATTTTTCCAATAAAGACATTTATCTACAATGCAATAGTTTACAGCTTTTAACTTTAAAAACCTCGCCTTTATTTTTGATAAACAAGGAGGTGTATTCAGATTGATCAAAACATACAAAATATCAGCATACCAAGAGGAATTCATAAAATGGTTTTAAACAATGAGAGTTGACAATTCCTCTTGTTCATCTAAAGCATTTATCATATTTATCAAGAACTTCAAAATTTTATTCAGCCATTAATCTATCTAGTCCTTGGCCTTTAATGAGTTTAGTGGGCTTGATCTCTAAATCATATTCAAGTATCACAACTATCCACTTACCTCTCTTACCATCTGGGTCCTGTGTTAGAGTGTCTTTCACAACTGAATTTGGGACAAAGGCAATGATGTGGGAGTGCAAAATGTAAACTATGAAATATTTTAAGGCTTTGACTAAGGCAAAGGCTTGTTTTTCCATAATTTTGTACTTCAGAGGAGCATCTCTCAAGGCCTTACTAAAGAATGCAATGGGCTTCTCTTGTCCCTGTGGATTTTTCTACAATAGGACATCAGCTATTGTATGTTCTGATGCAAATGAACAAATGTAAAAATCTTTTGAAAAATCAGGACTTATTAGAACTGGTGTTTTAGTTAAAGCTTGTTTTACCACCTCGAAAGACTTATTTGCTTCCAAGGTACATTTAACTCCTTGTTCCTTTTTCAGCATGTTTGTAATGTTTCTAAGGAGTTCAACCAAGTTGGGTATGAACCTTCTCAAAAAATTAATCTTTCCAATGAAATATTGAAGTTCCTTGATGTTTCTAGGATGAGTGATTTGCAATATAGCCTCAATCCTCTTTGGGTCAATCTTTATCCCCTCTTCTAAAATGATGTGCCTAAGAATTTTACCTTCTTGGAGACCAACCAATGTTTTCTTTGGATTTAAAGATATCCCAAACTTTTTGCATTTCTCGAATACCTTTCTCAAGTGTTCTAAGTGCTCTTCATCTGTCTTTTTAAAAATAGTGACATCATCAAGGTAAATAATGATGAAGTAGCCTAATTCCTCTGAGAATGCAATATCCATGGCTCTCTGGAAAGTAGCACTAGCATTAATTAAACCAAAGGGAATTTTTACATACATGAAAGTGCCCCAAGGTGTAGTAAAAGCTATCTTTAATTGATCATCAGGATGTACTAAAATTTGATTATACCCTGTGAAGCCATTAAGCAAAGAAATTCTTTTAGAACCAACTACCCTTTGTAAAATATGATCCATTTTGGGTAAGGGGTAGTTGTCCTTCATTGAGGCTTTGTTTAAGTCTCTAAAATAAATAAAAAGCCTAATCTCTCATGTTTTCTTCCTAACTGACACTAAATTAGACACCCATTCTGAATATCTAATAGGAACAATAATACCAGCTTCATACATTTTCTTGATTTCCTTCTCAACCAAAGGTAACTGAACAGGGTTTATTAGGCGCAGTTTTTGTTTAAATGGATTTTGGTTTTCCTTAAGAGGCATCTTGTGCTGAATTATCTCAGTGTCATAGGATTTCAGATCCTCATAACTCCACGCAAAAACATCAGAAAATTATTTAAACAACTCTATGTATTTTAGTTTGATGTGAGCTGGTAAAGTCTTAGACAGTTTGATCATCATTGGTTTTAGTTCACTGCCTGTATTACACTCTTCAACTTCAGTTTCCACATTCTCCAGCTTTGGTTTCTTGGCAACATCATTGAAATCAAACAACTCTTCTAAAGGGACCAGTCCCTTTAGAAGACTTTGATTGTTAGACTGCAGAGTTTCTAAGTCTTCTTTTGGTAAATTCGTACTAATCTCTGTGTTATGTTCAAGTCTATTAGCTAACAGATTTATCTCAGCAATCTTAAGAGAGTTTTCTTCTTCATCAAGTGGATTTTCTTCCCTAGGAAAATTTGTTTCATAGTCTGAATCTGAACTTGGTAGTTCAAATTAATTTCTGGCCTGCAGGAAGTCTTCTATTTATTTGTCTCCATCAAACACTTGCCAATATTTTTCATTATCAGGAACGGCTGGTCTAAATTTGATTTGAGTTGTACATTTTTTGGTTTCATATGGCATCAGGCACGTTCTAGCAGCGAAAGGTAGACTGTGGGTGAGGATATTCTTTTCTCTTGGGACAAAAATAAGTTGGGATTCCTCAAAAGTTTTCAATAAATCCATGACATCGTTTATATAGGCTCTAATTCTGGGATGTTTCGCAGTATATTCCCCATTCAATTGCCTAATTATTAGCTCAGAATCACCATGAACCTTTATTCTTTTGGTCCCTAATTTCTTTAATAAATGCAGGCCTAAAAGAAGGGCTTCATACTCGGCTATGTTATTGGTGCACTGAAAGTTTAATTTGTAGGAATGCCCTTCAGTATGATTATTCATTGTATTGTGAAGCCACACTCCCACACCTACATCACTCTTAGTACAAGATCCATCAAATTGCATACTTCAAAGAGGACTAGTTTCGGGTTCATTAGTTTGGTTACTATCCTCTTCAACTAGCGTGCTTTCGAATTGTTCTTGAAGATCAACACTTCGTTGAATTTGTTTTAATTCCTAGGGTTTTTCATTGCGTTGAGGATTCGTTTCTTGACTCTCAAGGTTGAAAAGCAATGGATGAATGATTTATAGGTCTAGACCCATCTTTTGTTTGCTGCAGTTTTTTGGTTTAGCAAACTGTTTTGAAGTTTTCGTCTCGTCTCCCTCCTCCTTTCTGTTAGCCCCTTATGAATTCCTTGACAAGAAAGCAAGGGGATAGATTGTCTTATGAGCCTCCAAGGAATGCATTTCCCTTGAAAACACATCATCCTTGAAGTCTTGTTAAATTCCCTGCCTATGACTGTTTCCCCCCTGCTGTTATGTTGTTCATGAGCCTTAACTGAATGATAAATTTTGCTCAAAAAGGCCATTATCTACCCCTTGTTCCCCTGCAGAAATTCCCCCATTTTGTCCTTTTTCCCATTTTTTCCAAGTCCCCTTTTTTCCCCCTAATATCCCCATCAACCTCCTAAATTTTCCCAAAATTCCCATGAGGTCCCACCCTTGCCCTTTATTTTCCCAATTTCCCCCTTAATCCCTCTACCATTACCCTCCTTAGGCCTTGGAACGCACTAAAATGGGTTAAAAACCCACTTTACGACCTTGTAATAGGGTTTAGCCCCTTTACCGCAAAGGCCCGACCACTTCCCCACATATTCCCTTAGCCTAAGACTGAACGCCTAAGTCTTGAGCGCCAATCGCAATCGGAACCGTCAGGCAGGTGCAATCCTTTGTAACATCAAAAAATTTCTGATGCGATTGTTTTATTAAACAAAGTCCTGCGATGCATTCGTTACCGTTGATCTGACATAAAGATTGGACGACGGAACGCTAATCTCACTGTCACAATCGCAACGTTCAATCGCATCCCCTCTTCTGCGCCCACCGATTGCGATTGCTCCGATCAAATCCTAGCCGTCCATCTCCCTGCTGATCCAACGGTCAGCGCTCAATCGCGCCCTAACCTCCAATCGTAATCGCAAGTCCGAGCTCCCGATCCCCGATCGCACTATCCCTTCGATTGAACGTGAACCGTCAATTTGATCTCTGGATCCAGCAGTCAGTGCTCAATCGCGCTCCCACTGCCGATCGCAATCGCAATTTTGAAATGTGTCACCCCTGTCCCTCCTCCGATTGTGATTGCCCGATTCAATCACAGCCGTTCGTCCATATTTTAAATCAATGGCCCAGATCTTATCGCATCAAGCCCGTCTCTCTTTCCCTTTTTCCCTCTGAACGAATCTCCACCGTTGATCCCTGGGTAAATCCAACGGCCATCGCTTCCCCTGTCCCAATCGCAATCGGAAACTTATATAGTGTGTTCCCCTTGCTCCTCCCGATTGTGATGCTCCGAGTTGATCCTGACCGTCCATTTGATCTAGGATCTAACGGTCAATATTTGATCGCCCTCCGCCTCCGGCTGGGTCCCACCTCATCGCATTTCATTGCAATTCCTTCGGATTTATTTGTATTTTGTTCGAAGTCTAAAGTTTAAGAATTTACACGAAAGTCTTATATTTCATAGTCGTTCCGCCCACTTTCATATATTTTTCCGCCGCTCGATCTCCGCCGTCGATCTTTGTCTCCGGACCATGATCTAATGGTCAGCGCTGCATTCTACCACCAAACCCTATTATTCATGATTTTTCACCCTTCCGTTCGCATTTTGTCACCATTGTTTAGTCAAAGCCACCACTCCGCCGCCACGCTACCATTTCATCCACCCTCCCGTTGCATTGTTTTCTGAGTCCAGTTGCATGTTCTGCAGGGTGCAGAAGTAAAGGGGCCACCATGATTGCACAGTCTTCATTACAGCGGCAAGATTTTGCAGATAAAGATATAAGTGAAGCGGCAGAGAGTTCAATGCACATAAACCAAGTCATTAGGGCAGCCTCATCAGCAGAGATGTTTTTCTCCATGGAAGGACAGAGCGCCCATACTGTTTTTACTCCGTGCCATGCTCCAGTGAAGATATTTCCGCCCAGAACACAGTCCAAGCTACCAGAGCAGTTGTTAATGCGGTATGCAGACCATTCCATTTTTATTACCAGTTTGTTTATTCACCCATAGTACCACTGTAGCCAGAGTACATCAGGACCATGTCAAAGTAAATGGAAGCTGAAGAAGATCACTCCTTCGTTCCAAAAAGGTACCAGGGATAAATGCAAAGATTTAAAACAGAATGGGTTTCGTCCCTCTCCTACCTTTCTGTGTTTTAATGTTTCATTTAGTGCTCCACCTACCTTCTCGGCTCATCTTCTGCTATAAAACTCAGGAATAAATTATTGTAAAGGTTGTTGATCAGTTATCAGAGAACTGCAAGTGGTTTCTTTGGAGACACAGTCTCTGTGTAAAGGCCGTAGGATAGGTTGAAAGATATGTTTTCAGACTGAGTATTCAACTATTGGAAACATTGTACTCGATTTTTATTGTTACTTAATATGACAAGTACATTTCTTTGGATCTTGATCTGATGCAGCGGTGATGTTTTCCTATCTCTGTGTTTACATTCATTTCATTCCGTTTCTACTGGCTTGCATCAGAAGTTTGACATAGGATTTACCCTTGTTAGGTACCCTATGTTCCTGCTCTCCTTGCCATTTATGTTTATCTTTTGAATCTGTTGTCTGAGAAGTGTTTTCAGTTGGTTTAACCAGTGTAGTGGATGCTATTGCTTGCTGTCTGATGTATGAATTAAATGAATTTACTTCTTTGATGCTTCTTGTTATTGATTTAGTTGGAAGATTTGGGAACAAGGGGATTAGAGTTAGCCCTGTCCACTAGGATCCTTGTGCGACCTGCTGATCTATAACATTGTGCTCTTAAATTTGTGTTATTTCTCCTCCTCTCACCCTCCATCACATAATCATCTTGAAAGATCCTAAGTTTCAGATGACTAGCCCAATGAAAGCCTACCTATTGAGTAGCAAGCATATCCCTTCCTGACTCCATTTGCCCAATGGTTTTGAGTATTTCTTGGAACATTTCACCTCTTCCATATCCCTCTTTGCTCACCCTCGTCTTACATTGAATCCTTCTTTCCTGATAAACATCAACCAAAACAAACAAACAAATTCGAGCTTTATAACTAGCCTAAAATCATAACTTTGAGCTTCATAGACATAAACCTTTGCTGATATAGAGAGATCCCTCTCTGGACCCAGGAGGGCTAGATCCTGAGGTCTGAAAGTGGTTTTGATGTTGTCTCATCTTTTGGTCTTGCCAATCTGGCCAAAACATGGGAACCCCAACATAATGGTGACTCCACTGGGGACGAGACCACTTTGCCTTTAGATTGGCATCTCATTGCTGATGGTGGACAGCATCTTGCTTCAAGCATTCATATACATCCACCTGGCGACTCCACATTCCATAACTCCCAAAAGACCAAATGAATCCATTGGTAGAAGACTCTGAACTGGTGTTATAGCATCATTTTTCACCCTCAGGTGATTCATGATTGTCTTTATGGCTTTGGGCACCCATTCCCACAGACTTGAACAAAATTCATTAAGAAACAGTGTTAAAATTCCCATACGCGGGTATGCCCAGACTTTTCCACGTGTATACGCGAGTCCACATGTACTTTTCTGCGTATTCCATTAAAATCATTAAAAAATATATAAAAATTCCCTATTTTCGGGCTGGGTTGATGGTTACTCTAGTAGTTCAACCACCCCAGCACGTGGCCAACTATTTCCAACTGATTGAAACTACTTTGAGGGAGTGTAAAAGCCCCTCATGTGCATGGCCTAATGGAGAGAGAAATTTTATAGATATTATACTCTGTTGGAATCCAAATTCAAGTCTGAATTCTCGTGCCTCCTACACTTTCCCAGATTTTTACAGGAAACCCTTGTTTCCTGGAGATGTTCATCCATTTATATGCCATCTTGAGTGCACAAGTCATGAAATTATCTTAGCGAGGCAAGGGCGGGACGGATCCAGACGACGGTCTGTTCGAAGATCGTGGAAGGATTCAGGTGATCTCTCCACTTTTACTACTATACATGCTGTTCTTAATAATGAAGAACCATCTTGTTCCTGAACTTGTGTGTTAATATCTATTTGCATATGTGAAAATATTGATTATTAAGCATTTATTATGGTTTATATAATGTTTCACATGGATTTCACTAACGTTTAGGAGAAGTATATGCTGTACAACTAGGTTTTCGTGCACGTTCTTTCTTGTTTTCCAGGTTGAAGGAGGAAGAAGGGTTGTTGGGGGTTTGAACCCCGTGGGATCTACATCAAACGTAGGACTACGGGTGAGTTCTACTATCGTTGTTATCTAGTTTTTAGCATTCAAGTGTGGTTGTGTGTGAGTCCTTCTGAATAGCATGCCCTGATCTATGGAGGTTTTGACCCAACAAACCTCTAGGGTGTTTTTTCCCGAAACAGAACTGGCGACTCGACTGGGGACCACATTCTTGTGATTCCCCTATTGTGTGGTTTCAGCTATTTGAAAGGTTTCCAACAGTTTTAACTATTATTTCCAGTCTAGTTAACTTTTTCTTAGTCAGATTGAAGACTTGGTTCTTTATCCAGGCTTGATCTTTTTATTTTTTTATTATTTGCTTTTGCATACGCAGTTTTTTCTCTGCACAGTCGTGTATACACGCTGTTTCTGTCAAAGGTGGTCACGTATACGCGGGTTTCCTTTGCCACAGTCGCGTATACACGCTGGTTGCAAAACTGTTAAAGCGTGTATGCCTGGGGGAAAATTTTGAAATGTTGGTTTTTAGCTTTTTTGGTCTTGTCTGCCTATGGTGACCTGTCTCTACATTGTTTTTTAATCTTTGGACTGTGTTTAAAATGTTTATATGTCTATTTCTCTCTCCTTTGTGTGAAGACTCTCTCGGTTGGTGAAATTTCTGGCTGTTGTGTTTGCAATTTTGGTTTGAGTACCAAGGTATTTTCTTGAAGATTCTTGGCTGTTCTACGTAATCAGAACAGAGAGCTCTTGCTCATTTACTCTTTCCTTGTGTGTTGCTGCACATTTTGATTTTTTACCTATTTGGTGCGTTTGGTTTCCTTGATGTTCAGTAGACTAGTTTTGTTGCAATTTTCGAAGAGTCTCTTTTTGATTCTTTGAAGTTTTTATTGCAAGTTTATACTATTGTACTGAGTTGATTTATTGAGTTTCTTGTCTTCCTTTTTGCTCTTATAAAGCCTCGCTGCGAGAGTGGCATGGTTGGCTTTGAACATTTTGTTGAAGTTATACTTGAAATTCAGAATTTGTTTGACTTAGTTACCGGATAGTTCAATTGGTCTTCTTGAAATCTCTTTTTTATAAGCTAAAACTGGCATATAGGTTAGGGAATCCAATTTCCATTGCATTTTGCATACTAGCCTCCATTCTGATCACTTTCCATAGGGTCGACCCCATCAGGTCATGAGTATTTCACCCATTTCACTCGCCGATTATTTAATCATGACTTGGTGGTAGAGCCTTCCTTTACATGGGCTTCCTAGTTAGTTCCTCGCTATCACTTGTTGCCCATGCTACATTTTATGTAGGCTCGGGAGTCCTCTTTAGTCCCGCCATGACTTATGTGTTGAAGCTTCATTCTTCTTCTTCCTCACTATCATTTTTCTGGCTCTTACCCTAGAGGCTCCCTGGTGTTGTTGAGTTGTATTATTGCATTGCATATTGGCTACTTGATTATCCTAGCCTTTAGCCGGCTTCATTTGGACTCAATGTTTAAGCCAAATTTTGACCTTGACTGTTTTTACAAGTTAACCATTGCATGCACTTAGCTATCATGACTTGACACCCTCTTTACCCATGGATGGAACATTCCTCTGAGTATCGCTTACCAGTTTCCGTCACCTTGCATTGAGCATAGGATCGTTCCAATCCCACGAACTAGTGCATCTATTTTTTGATACTCGTTCTATCCATTGTACCATAGCATTCTTTTATTCTTTTTCAGGCTTATTATATGAAAAAGACAAAAAAATCAAATATAACAAAAAGAGCGGGAACGGGATGTAACTTCGTAATTTGATGGTAGTACAGTGTCAGTTTGTCGCCCTTGAACAAAGCATACCTATATTTTATTCATTTGGGATGGTTTTTAACGACTGAGTTTGCTTTGCCTTGTTTCAGGTAGGTCTATCACACAGTTTACAGTTATCTCTTTAAATCATATGGAGAGTTTACAATTACACTTTATAACAGGACTTATAAATCTCCTTTCTTGCCATGTGATACATCACACGTCATGCTTTTGTTCAAAGGAATCTAACGAGTTGGCCATTGCGTCTCTTGAATCATTGTCCAGGCTGACCTTCTACCGTCTTGTTAGTATCTTGTTCTATCACATCAAATGTTTTGGTCCTTTTCTCGTGCTGGTTTGAGAAGGTCCCCATTGACTTCTTGCCGGCGGGTTTGTCTCTTATCGACTACGACACATTGCTCTGAGAGCAAACCTAGAGCCGCACCCTGGCCCTATTTCCATCATTGATAGGTGACCTTGTGCTCAACATTTGATCATCATTATGGGTCTTTGACTGAGTGGTTTCCCCTGTGTTCGACGTCAACATACATTATCACACTTGGGATTCGTGCAGTACCTTGATTTCCATTTGACCCTATCGGTGGATTTCTCGCCTCTGTGTCAGCTTTCATTATTGGTTGGTTCAGAGGGTTTCTTCCGTGCGCTAGCTTCATCTTGTGCATGTCGGAAACGTACTTCGGATTTGGTTCCATCACTCTACTTTGTCTGATTCCTTCCAAATCTTGGCCTGCGGGTTACACTCGCGCTGGACTGATGTGGGATGCCTTAATGCCTTCCTTCCAGTAGATCTTTTCCCATCGACTCCGACTCATTGCTCTGGGAATAAGGTCTAGAGTCTTTTTGTCAGTACCTTAGGGTTTGTAGTCATCAGTGGCAGACTCTTCGCTATCGACAGTGGGGATTCATCATTGCCTCCTAATTGGTAGATTCTTTCAAGTGTTCGACTTCAACTCATTCATTTGCACTTGTTAGATTGTACTAGGGCACCTTGACACTCATTTTCATTATTGGTGGGTTATCTCGCGTTGGTTAACGGTATACATTATTGACCGGTAATCCAACGATTTCTCACATGGTCGACTTCAGCTCATTTATTCCCATAGTGTAGAATTGTGCCATAATGATCGGTGAAGACCTTGGGTTGCATCAACATTTCTCGGTTCACTTTTGACAGTCCATTCAGTTTCTTCCAGTGATGTCGTTCACCCTTATATGTTGCAGTGTCAGTACAACAACATCTTATATGTTGGCTCCCGAGTTGCGTGATAGTACCATTTATTCCACCTCTTATGATTTGGTACTCTGAGATTCAATTACTTATATGATCAGACATCTAGTTTCAGCATCATTGATCAGCTTTCTATATGTGATACTTAGACATTGATTCGGATTTTGTGCTTAAGAATTGTGCTGGATAGTTTAAGGTGTACTTTAGGTTGATTTATATTTTTATACATGTTGGATCTATGTACTTTTCGTAGTGCCACCATTGTTTGGTATACCTGTTGGTTGACTCATTTTCTTTCATTGGTTTTTAGCGGTAGAAATGTGTGAAGTGTCCCTCTCTGTCCTTGTAAGTTCTTTCTGTTTTAATACATTTAGGCCATCATTTACATATGACCTCATATATTAGGGGGGTATACATTTATAGCATCATTTTCTAGGTACGTGTCTTTATGGCTTTGAGCTGCATTCCTGAGAGTTGAATACAAGTCGCAACAGTTTAACGAGCTATTCTGTGGGTATGCCAGACTTCGAATTTGTATCGTGAAGATCCCTGTACTTTTCCGCGTATGCCATTAAATCATTAAAAAATATATAAAAATTCCCTATTTTCGGGCTGGGTTGATGGTTACTCCAGTAGTTCAACCACCCCAGCACGTGGCCAACTGTTTCCAACTGATTGAAACTACTTTGAGGGAGTATAAAAGCCCCTCATGTGCATGGCCTAAGGGAGAGAGAAATTTTATAGACATTATACTCTGTTGGAATCCCAATTCAAGTCTGAATTCCCGTGCCTCCTGCACTTTCTCAGATTTATACAGGAAACCCTTATTTCCTGGAGATGTTCATCCATTTATATGCCATCTCAAGTGCACAAGTCTTGAAATTATCTTAGCGAGGCAAGGGCGGGACGGATCCGACGGCAGTGCATTTAGTATGCAGAAGGATTCGAAATTGATCTCCACACTACGCATCATGATACCAACAATAATGAAGAACCATCTTGTTCCTGAACTTGTGTGTTAATATCTATTTGCATATGTGAAAAGATTGATTATTAAGCATTTATTATGGTTTATATAATGTTTCACATGGATTTCACTAACGTTTAGGAGAAGTATATGCTATACAAATAGGTTTCCGTGCACGTTCTTTCTTGTTTTCCAGGTTGAAGGAGGAAGAAGGGTTGTTGGGGGTTTGAACCCCGCGGGATCTACATCGAACGTAGGACTATGGGTGAGTTCTACTATCATTTTTATCTAGTTTTTAGCATTCAAGTGTGGTTGTGTGTGAGTCCTTCTGAATATCATGCCCTGATCTGTGGAGGTTTTGACCCAACAAACCTCTAGGGTGTTTTTCCCCGAAACAACTGGTTGAGAAGAAGCAGTAGCCTTCTTTGCATAAGAATGAATCCAAACATGGACAGAGATACAAAGTATGATGCTCTGTATAATAAACTGAATGAATTAACAGAAACGTTTGGTAAAGTGCTAGAAATGTACATGGCTAACCTGAATGCAAACGATGATTATTTCGAACAGCCCATGCATCTTCCAGAACAAGAACAAACTCAGGACCTAGAAGATGAGCAAGACATGTATGATGCTCAAGAATCTGTAGGAGACGAAGAGGAAAGTGATCAGGAACTGCCTGATTTCTTGCCTGTGTCTTGTGTTACGCTGACTAGAAAATATCAGGACCTAATGGAAAAGGCTAATGGGGAATGTTGCCTTGAAGAAACAAGAAACCATATAGAGGAGGCAGAATCTGGTGTGGAAGAAGAGGCTCAAGTAAACATCCTGCCTCCCAGTCAGCTAATATAAGAGAATGAGGACTGTTTCTCTTCTGTTCATGATGGGAGGGAGACCCCTCTTTTGACAGAAGAAGAGATTGATCAGATATTAAACCAGTAGTCCCCCTCAGAAGTATTTTATGGAACACACACTCTTGCCCCTTCGTCTTATGAGCTTGATGACACGGATCCAGAAGACTCCTCTGTGGATCAGGACGAAGAAAGATCTGCTGAAAATCCAGAAGGTTTGGTGGGTGACATTACTTACAGTTATAATTTCCCTACTTATGATCTGTTTGATGATGAGAATTTCCAAAGGGAAGCCGAGCTTGCAGGACCCTCATCCTTAGTTTCATGGGAGGAAGATTAGAGCCTGCAATTTCAGAGGAGTAATGAAACCAACCGGCCTATCTATGATACTGATGGGGAGAGAAATGATAGTATAATAGTAGATGAAGATTCTTTGAATCTTCATTCTGCTTTACTATAGATCATCAGTGAGACTGGAAACCAGCAGCCTTTCCTTTTAGAAGAAGAGGAGGAAGGCAAAGAAGAGATTCTTGAGAAAAATGAAAGTAACGAGCCTTCTCTTGAAAAAGAGGAAACAATGGGACAAACCACTGCTCAAGAATGCTTAGATATTTTCACGGAGCTCAGCACATCAGAGCAGAACATATCAGAGCTCCAAGAGGACTTAGCTCCAATATATGACGAGTCCTCCAGTTTGGAAGATGAAGGAGACACTCTACTCCAAGAGAGTCTTTTTCTCCATCCAGTGGAAGAACAAGAGATCCTGGTTGAAGCCAGCCTGCCAGATATTCATAGCCAGGTATCCTTTTATGATCCTTATGCACATTTCCTGCAAACATTTGAAGAAGGATCAAAGGTATTTTTGAGCAGCATGTTGCAGATAGAAAGAAAATTTTTCAAAGCTGCTGTTATTGAACAAAAAGAGTGGGAGCTGCCTTGCCTATCTAGCCTGCTCAAAGAGTTGAGCAAGAAAGACCAGTCATGGGATCACTTGATGGACTGGTTGCATTGGAAGACAATGTTTGTAAGCTAGACTATAAATATTCCAGTTAGAGTAGGGTAGGTAGGAAGCTCAATAAAGCTCAGTCTATGAGCATGTAGTCAGTTTTCTTTAAATTTTTGCAAAGTCCAGCAAGCCAGACAGTCTAATCCTGGCTTGACTGTTTTTCAATTTCTGTCTTAGAATGTAGAGAGGAAATCTGCTAGACAGTTTAATCCTAGCAGATAGTAGTGTAGGTAGAGAAGTTATGAGACCAACAGTTTAATCTGGTCTCATGGAGTAATAAGGGTAGATTCAGAATATTTTTATTTTCTATTATAAAAATCAATGATGTAAAGGGTCTGCTAGTTCAAATGCACCCTAGAAGAAAAAATGCTAGGACTGTAGGATGGGTAGGTAGATTGTTGGGAATGTTTTGCTGATATATCATATTTGTGGTAGCTAAAAATCAAAGAAGAAAGGTGGCTTAAGCAGCAGGCATCTGGCCTACACCAAAGATCATTTTCTAAATTCTTAACTCCTTCAAGAAGAAGCCATCCCCATGTGGAGCCACTGTTAGCCCCTTATGAATTCCTTGACAAGCAAGCAAGGGGCTAGATTGTCTTATGAGCCTCCAAGGAATGCATTTCCCTTGAAAACACATCATCCTTGAAGTCTTGTTAAATTCCCTGCCTATGACTGTTTCCCCCCTACTGTTTCTGTTGTTCATGAGCCTTAACTGAATGATAATTTTTTCTCAAAAAGGCCATTATCTGCCCCTTGTTCCCCTGCAGAAATTCCCCCATTTTGTCCTTTTTCCCCTTTTTTCCAAGTCCCCTTTGTTCCCCCTAATATCCCCATCAACCTCTTAAGTTTTCCCAAAATTCCCATGAGGTCCCACCCTTGCCCTTTATTTTTCCAATTTCCCCCTTAATCCCTCTACCATTACCCTCCTTAGGCCTTGGAACACACTAAAATGGGTTAAAAACCCACTTTCCGACCTTGTAATAGGGTTTAGCCCCTTTACCGCAAAGCCCCGACCATTTCCCCACAAAGCCTAAGACCGAACGCCTAAGTCTTGAGCGCCATTCGCAATCAGAACTGTCGGGCGGGTGCAATCCTTTGTAACATCAAAAAAGTTTCGATGCAATTGTTTTATTAAACAAAGTCCCACGATGTGTTCGTTACCTTTGATCTGACATAAATATCAGACGGCGGAGCGCTAATCGCACTATCGCAATCGTAGCGTTCAATCGCATCCCCTCTTCCGCGCCCCCCGATTGCGATTGCTCCGATCAAATCCTAGCCGTCCATCTCCCTGTTGATCCAACAGTCAGCGCTCAATCGCGCCCCGACCTCCGATCACAATCGCAAGTCTGAGCTCCCGATCCCCGATCACACTGTCCCTGCAATTGAACGTGAACCGTCGATCTGATCTCTGGATCCAACGGTCAGTGCTCAATCGTGCTCCCACCGTCGATCGCAATCGCAATTTTGAAATGTGACACCCCTGTCCCTCCTCCAATTGCGATTACCTGATTCAATCACAACCGTTCTTCCATATTTGAAATCAATGGCCCAGATCTTATCGCATCAAGCCCGTCTCTCTTTCCCTTTTGCCCTCCGAACGAATCTCCACCGTTATTCCCCGGGTAAATCCAACGGCCATCGCTTCCCCTATCCCAATCGCAATCGGAAACTTATATAGTGTGTTCCCGTTGCTCCTCCCGATTGTGATGCTCTGTGTTGATCCTGACCGTCCATTTGATCTAGGATCTAACGGTCAAGATTTGATCACCCTCCGCCTCTGGCTGGGTCCCACCTCATCGCACTTCATTGCATTTACTTTGAATTTCTTTATATTTTGTTCGAAGTCTAAAGTTTAAGACTTTACATGAAAGTCTTATATTTCATAGTCGTTCCGCCCACTTTCATATATTTTTTCGCCGCTCGATCTCCGCCGTCAATCTTTGTCCCCAGACCATGATCTAACGGTTAGCGCTGCATTCTACCACCAAACCCTGTTATTCATGAGTTTTCACCCTTCCGTTCTCATTTTGTCACCATTGTGTAGTCAAATCCACCACTCCGACGTTGCGCTACCATTTCATCCACCCTCCCATTGCATTGTTTTCTGAGTCCAGTTGTGTGTTCTGCAGGGTGCAGAAGTAAAGGGGCTGCCATGATTGCATAGTCTTCATTACAGCGGCAAGATTTTGCAGATAAAGATATAAGTGAAGCGGTAGAGAGTTCAATGCACAGAAACCAAGTCATCAGGGCAGCCTCATCAGTAGAGATGTTTTTCTCCATGGAAGAACAGAGCGCCCATACTGTTTTTACTCCGTGCCGTGCTCTAGTGAAGAGATTTCTGCCTAGAACACAGTCCAAGCTACCAGAGCAGTTGTTAATGTGGTATGGCAGACTATTCCATTTTTATTACCAGTTTGTTTATTCACCCATAGTACCACAGAGTACCACTGTAGCCATAGTACATCAGGACCATGTCAAAGTAAATGGAAGCTGAAGAAGATCACTCCTTCGTTCCAAAAAGGTACCAGAGATAAATGTAGAGATTTAAAACAGAATGGGTTTCGTCCCTCTCCTACCTTTCTGTGTTTTAATGTTTCATTTAGTGCTCCACCTACCTCCTCGGCTCATCTTCTGCTATAAAACTCAAGAAGAAATTATTGTAAAGGTTGTTGATCAGTTATCAGAGAACTGCAAGTGGTTTCTTTGGAGACATAGTCTCTGTGTAAAGGCCGTAGGATAGGTTGAAAGATATGTTTTCAGACTGAGTATTCAACTATTGGAAACATTGTACTCGATTTGTATTGTTACTTAATATGACAAGCACATTTCTTTGGATCCTGATCTGATGTAGCGGTGATGTTTTCCTATCTCTGTGGTTACATTCATTTCATTCCATTTCTACTGGCTTGCATCAGAAGTTTGACATAGGATTTACCCTTGTTAGGTACCCTATGTTCCCGCTCTCCTTGCAATTTATGTTTATCTTCTGAATGTGTTGTCTGAGAAGTGTTTTCAGTTGGTTTAACCAGTGTAGTGGATGTTATTTCCTGCTCTCTGATGTATGAATTAAATGAATTTACTTCTTTGATGCTTCTTGTTATTGATTCAGTTCGAATATTTGGGAACAATGGGGATTAGATTTAGCCCTGTCCACTAGGATCCTTATGCGACCTGCTGATCTGTAACATTGTGCTCTTAAATCTATGTTATTTCTCCTCCTCTCAGCCTCCATCACATAATCATCTTGAAAGATCCTAAGTTTCAGATAACTAGCCCAATGAAAGCCTGCCTATTGAGTAGCAAGCAAATGCTTTCCTGACTCCATTTTCCCAATGGTTTTGAGTATTTCCTGGAACATTTCACCTCTGCCATATCCCTCTTTGCTCACCCTGGTCTTACATTGAATCCTTCTTTCCTGATAAACAACAACCAAAACAAACAAACAAATTCGAGCTTTATAACTAGCCTAAAATTATAACTTTGAGCTTCATAGACATAAACCTTTTCTTATATAGAGAGAACCCTCTCTGGACCCAGGATGGCTAGATCCTGAGGTCTGAAAGTGGTTATGATGTTGTCTCATCTTTTGGTCTTGCCAATCTGGCCAAAACATGGGAACCCCAACACTTTCTATCTGCCATTAATTCAGTTAAGGTCTCTTGTTCAGTGAATGTTTCATCATTGAAAAGGATAAATGAGTCAAGGCTTGTATTTACAGAATAAAGGGGAGAGTTTTGCGGTCTCTCTGGGCTAGTAACCATGTATTGCATATGAGACTCCCTGTAAAGTCTTCTAGTTTTATTAAAAACAGGGATGGTTGCATATGTCATGTCCATCTGCATTGTTCCTTGTAACTTCTCTCCCCAATATATTGATAACAACATACCATACTTTGGGGGTACATCAGCCACAACAATATCCATTACTAAACACTTGGCTGGAATTTGTGCTAAGTTTACACAGAGGTCTTTGATTAAGCCTAAAAATTTCACTTTGCTTGAGTCGAAGGAGTAAAGATCTTTGTAAGGTTGAGTAATTTCAAGGCCTAGGCTCTCCATTACTGCTTTGGGCATTAAATTGTTAGAGGCCCCTAAGTCATGCATGGTGTTGTGCAAAATTTTGTCATGAACGTTTAAACTAACATAAAAAGGAGGAACTGGTCCCTCTTGATATCTACCCTCAATCTTAGGACCGAATATGAGCTCTGGTTGGTCATCATTAAGATTGACAGTGTCATTATTTTCTTCTATGTTAAAAGCCTTCAAAATTTGATATCTATATACATCTTGGGCAGCTAATTCAGTGAGAGGAACAGAGAGTTTGATTCTAGCAATTTCCTGCTCCAAACTAAAAGGAATCTGATTCTTTGAAGTGCTTGTTTCAGCTTTATTAACCGCCACTCTATCAACAAAATTGGTTTGCTGATTTCCTCTATTTACATTTGTAAAAATTGTTTTAATAAGAGCACTATCTGAGGTGCTTGTTAGTCATCAATATTTTTCACTTATTGGTGATGACTAGTTCTAACAGTCAAGTTTTCTAGTAGCTGATCTAAAAATTTGTCAAATTTTCCAGCTGGAAAACACCCATAAACATTTTTTCCCTCCTACCTTTTTCAATCCGCCCATCACGAGATGAACCTCATTATCAAGCCCTATCTAGCCTCAACCATACTAGTTTTCCCATCATCTCCAAAGAAACAATCCAAATCTGTCCAAAGAAGTTTCCCCTAAGTTAGGTAGTGGTGCTTTAGGCATTCCTCCCTTGGCAAACCACTCTAAAAGCCAAAGAACCTCTATCTACTACAGACCAGTCATAACAGACCTTCCCATTCTGCAAATAAAGTTGGTTACAACCGTAGGTCGCGCCACTCATAAACCCTCAAATCTCAACAATACATGTACCATAGGTCAAACTGATTTTAGGTGGTTTTACAGTGTTTTAATGGATCCTCCAAGAATATAAGTACACCAACATTCCCAGGAGACAGTATTTGGTTCCACATGAGAAGACAACTGCTTCTCATGTGATTTTGAGCCTGGGATGCAGCTACAGGACAGAGAGTTTTTTCATTAAGCTCCTTCGATCACAGTCAAAGCATGAAACTACAGTGAAAGGAAAAATAACACTGTCAAAAGCTGATGAAATGGCAAGACTGAAAAACCTCCTTCATATATAAGGAAAGGGATTGAAGACTGAAGAACCTCCTTCATTTTATAAGTAGAGGGTTAAGAGTGCCTCCTTCATCTATAAGCAGAGGGCCAACGGACAAAGTTTGATTTTAAGAATTGCACTGACTGTAAGACAATTTTTGAAGTACAGTGAGACAACAACCAAGGGTTTATGAAATAAAATGATGATTAAAGGCAGAGGCAGAGAAGCAGTGCTTTTAATTTTTTTTTTACAGAAGTTCCTCTGCTATTTGGTTACAATGTGAAGTAATGGGTTCATCATCGATGAAGAAATATTATTAAGTTGATGGCCAAAGGAGCCAAAAGGGTCTTGGTCCCAAACTGACCTCTGCCATCATGTATAAGGGAAACCACTAAGAGTGATGATTTCTTTTCAAAAGGTACTGTTATTCCTATTCATAAAGAATTTTCTTTCAAAATTACTCATCATAGTGGACAAAAGGCAATTTGAGTTTATTTTTCCCAAAAAAGGCATTGCAACTAAACACACAAGCTCATAAATATGTAAGAAGCATTATGGCATGAGTTTCCAAAATTCTGGAACAACATTCAAAGCCAATAATGCATGCCACTGTTTCAAATGAAGGCATTCTCCTTATGAAAATAGGTCAAAGGTACCTTGCTGTTGCAGTTTGAGTAGAGAAGAAGTTTTCAGAAGAAGTGCCCTCTTGATGGAAAGAGGATGATAAAGCCTAGGTGAATACAACTAGCCCTCACCCACAGTCAAAGAGAAGCATCATTTGGAGGATAAATCTACAGTCCCTATATGGATTTGAGCCAGTTTCCCTCTCACAAGCAGATATGATCATAAGGCACAGAAGCTGTCAATCAAGTTTTAAAGAGATAGGTCATCTCCTTGCAAAATGGAAAAAGATTCTTCACCACTCATTGGTATGTTTTGAGCATATTTCCCATTTTGAAGATGTCATTAAAGGGTCAGTAGTGGCAGAGTTTCCTTTTTTTTTAATAATAAAACACAGTGAAAAAAGTTTGACCCTTGGGTGATTTTATTACAAGAGGAAAGAGTCATATCTACCAAAACTGGCCAGATAGCATGCACAACCTTTTTGCCAACATTATTTAAAGGTATGGGCCCCTTATAGCATGTTCAAAATCACTGTGGTTTTGTTTTCAAATAAACAAAGGCAGTGGTTTTAAAGAAAGGAGCCTTCAAAACCCTCACAAATCAAACTTAAGGGTAGTTGGTTTTTTGTGTTCAAAAGAGAATAAGGAGACCGTTGCAAGCCATTTGACATTCTCAAAACATAAGGCATCGCTCCCCTCTTGCTGTTCACTAGACCGGAGAACGAGTTTTTGAGAAAAATTCATAAATTTTCGGGCTTGAAGACTGCGCGGTGCGCTTGTAGAGTTGTGCGGCACGTTCAGGCGAGAGTCTACCAAAGGTTTATGTTGTTGCGTGGTGCGCCTGTAGGCGCCGGTCACGACTGCCCGTCAGTGACCCGACAACTTTTCTATTGCGCGACGTTCTCCCAGTTGAACGTGCTGCGCACATTTTAAACGCTCAAAGCACCTCAAACGAATCTCGAAGCTGCTCAAACCCTCAAGCAAATACCACCATCGATCTTCAAGGTATTTTGTTGCCTCCTTGCTCATTTCAAAACTGTTAAGTAGTGGCGAAAAATGAAGCTCATGGTGTGAATCAAGGAAATGTGTTAAATGTGTTGAAAAATTTTGTCATGGTGGGAGGTTAGTAGAATGATTCATTAATTTCAAAGAACCTAAAGTTGCCCCCAAAGACTGAGATAAAACCCTAACCTCTGTCAGTAAATAGAGTGGTGAAAACAGTGGTAAGGAGGGTTGAATTTTTGTTGAAAATCCAAAAATTGCTGTGGTTGCCATTACCCAAGATTGACATAATAGAAGCAGTGTGTTTGTATTGGTGTCTAAAGGCATAAGCACAACCCTCAGAACAGTGCTAAAACATAAACCTGCAAAGTCAGAATATACACAGTAGTGAAGGTTTTGTCAAATTGTGAAGGTAACCTTACTATGATAAAACAAAGCTAAACTCTGGCAGCTATATGCATTGGTGAAAACAATGCTTAGGAGGGTTGATATTTTTGTTTAAAAAACTCGAGATTTGCTGTGGTTTATGATTGCTCAAGGTGAACATAGTAAAATAGTGGGTTCTTATTGATGTATAAAGACCTAACAAACTTCCCTCAAAACACGTTGAAAGGTTGAGGCAGTGTTTAAAGGGAGGAAAAACAAGGTTTGAAAAGCAAAGCAGTGGGCCTAATTTCAACAACAGTGATCATTGTGTAAGTGTTTTGTCATTTCAAAAGTCCCCTCTGTGTGGTTAAAAAGAAAAAACCAGTGTTTTCTCTTTTTTGTTCCATGAAGCGGAATTTAGTGAGTGAAGTTATTTAATCAGTTTGGAGGTTTTCTGTCTAACTTTGGGTGAGGAATAAGTGAAACAAGGAAGGGTGTGTTGATTGTGAGGAGTATTTTGCCTCTGTCTAAAAACTAAGCTGCCTTGCTTACATCAAAACACCAAGAGCTCTATGATCTTACCCAAACGAAAATCGCGAGCATTGTGTACCCAGCACATTTGGTTGTGTGCATATTATTATAATTTAATTGTTGATTAGCATACAAAGAGGAAAAGCGGTGTTTTGGGAGGAAGCGAACCTATATCAAAGAAAACATTTCACACGGCATTTTGAGCCAAATTTTTCCTTGATCAAATGATGATTATTGCATGACGATGTCGTTTGTTTGAGAAAATGTTCTTGAAAACCTTTTTGAAATGATTTGTTCGAGAGCATTGAGAACAAGATGCATCGAGCTTGAGGATAGCCAAGTGGATTATAAAAGATATTTGGAGCTACTTCCACTCAAAGTGAATGCCCACCCATCAGTCTTGTTCCATTCCATGAGTAGGGTGTTTATATTTTTTTTCAAAGGGTGCAAAGTGAAGAATTTTCTCGCTGGAAAGCGCCTTTGTAACACGAAGGTTACCGGGAACAAGCATTTCCAGTTGGTAGACCTTGACTTCAAATTTTCTCCAAGGTCCATCTGCAAGGCCACTAAAATCCCCTATATTGGTGAGAAATGGTTTAAACAAAGCCATTTGGACTCAGAATATTACAAGCCCTTTCTAAAGCCTGAGCACAGAGAGTCATGTCCTTCTAGTTTCCCTTTCTCATATCTTTTAGCTAGCTACGCCCCCCTCATGAAGATCATCATGAAATACTTCACTTGTGAGGGAATATTCTCCCGAATCTATGCTTATCACATTCGACTTCTCATGCATTTCACAAGGACCAAGCTGCTAAATCTTCCTTTCTTCTTACACAAAAGCATTGAGAAAATGGCTTCCACTGTTCAGAAGAAGCCTCCTTCACAAAAAATAGCCTGTCTCTTCCATCACTCTCTCATCAAAATCATCATTCTTCATCAGCTTGAAAAGAGAGAGGTCTCTTGGGATACTTTCATCACCCATTCGGATTTCTCCACTATCCCTCCAATGCACACATCCCCTACACCTCCTACTCATCATCCTTCACCTTCCTCTAGCAGACCCATTCCTAAAAAACTCAATTTTACCAGAGAGCAAGCAGAAGATCCTAAAGAGGGAGAAGAGCATGACCATGATGATGAGGAAGACGATGAAGGGTAGCATCATGAAGAACAGTAGACTAATGATGAAGGGTAGCAGCATGAAGAAAAGCAGACTGATGATGAAGGGTAGCAACATGAAGAACATCAGATTGATGATGAAGGGCAGCAGCATGAAGAACATCAGACTCATGATGAGGGTGAGCAGCCTTATGATGACACACAGCAGCAAGGGGATGAGGAAGAAAGCACTGAACAACAACAACACAGTGAGGGTGAGCAGACCTTTGATGATACACAGCAGACTTATGATAAGGGTGAGGCAGAGCAGCAAGGGAAGCCAAAGGAGACTGAACAGGGGCAGCATGAAAGTGATGAGCAAGGGCAGCCAAAAGAGGATACACAGCACCATCCTCAATAACACCAGCCTCTTCAAGAGGAACAGCAAACTCAAAAAGAAGAGAGGCAAGGTGACAAGGTTAAAGGGGCCATGTCCTCTTCTCAAAAAATTGCCAAGCCCCAGACAGCAAAGAAAAGAGTGCCTAGAGTTGTCACTCCAAATGTGACAAGGGCCCTCCGAAGCAAAGTAAAATTGCCCAAGAAGCCCATGATTGATTTGTCCAGGAGGAAGAGCACTAGAATAGCCACCCAAAGCAAAGGGAAGGGCAAGGAATAAGGTAGTCATGAACAGGAGAGTGCATTCGACATCATCCCAATCCAAAGTGATGATAGTGATAATGAGGCTCGGATTCTAGAAAACCTCTTGATCCATAGGGAAAGCCAAATTGATGCCTTGAAGGATGATCTTCATAGAGCTAGGAATTTCAATCAATTTTTGCAAATCCAAAATAAGCAAATGAGTGTCCATATGGCTGTTTATGAGACACGGGTGATCAAATACAAGAAGGAGGCCTCCAAAGCCCAAGTAAGGTTGGAAGAACTCCTGGGTGAGTTCGATGAAAGTGAAGGCAAAGATCAGCCTAGGCGAAAGAGGCCAAGAACCATGGGGCTAAAAAAGGCCCTTGAGAAGCAAAAATAAGAGGAAAATTCCCTTCTCCAATCTACTCCTCTCACTGCATTGTTCGAACAAGAGATAGAGAACAATAGGGAGGCATGGCTTGAGAGAGTCAATGACCACTTAGAGAAGAAATTGGAGAAGGAAAACATGGATTTATACCTTCAAAGGAGAATGACGGGGCATTATAAAAAGTTAAATCAGTTTGCCCGGCGCAAGTTGAAGCCTGCTCAAGAAAAACTCAAGGAAGCTAAAGGGAAGCGCCCGGCACAGAAATTGAGGAAAGACACCTCAGGACTTCAGATTTTGGCCTCTGCTTCACAACATGTTGCTGAGAACCCTTGAACATGCTCCGCAATTTTGGGCGATTTTGATATATTTTGGTTTTTGTCATTTTTGGGTTGTAAAACTCATGGGCCTACATCATTCGGTTGGGGATTATCAAGGATGAATGAGTATCATTGGCTGCCACCAATCATAGGGCATACTCGAGTGATTTTAGAGGAAATTTGAAGATCATTTGCTCCCCGAAATGGCGAAAATTCTCACTTTTCTACACTCTACTTAGGTCTATCAGCAAGCCTTATTTTTGGTTTTACACACGGAGGCCTATTTTTGGGAGGACTTCAGACATCGGGTGGAAAAATTCAGTTTTCCAAAATTAGGCTTGCCAAGAACTTTCAAAAAGCTATCATGAGCCTTATTTCGACATCGGGAAGGCTGCCAAAAGTTTCTGGCAAGTCAGGGGACCTTTTGCTGATGTATTTTTTGAGTATTTTTGTAAAAATTGAACCTTTAAAAACTGCTTTTTCCTCATGTGCGTTTAGCTATTTTTGCACATGAGAAGTTATGAAAAGTCAATTTATTTCCATATTTTAGCATTTTTTAGATATTTTATGAGATATTTTGTGCCTTGGACTTTGCAACGCCTAAAGGACAAGATTAGATATTTTGGATAGGCCAATGAGAGTGCAAATTGAACTAAGAGGTTTTCCTAACTTGAGCCTATATATTCCAAAGGCTTTCATTGTAAAAAAGGCTGAACTTGATGATAGAAGCAATATATGGTCATATAAGCTTTGGAAGAAATACTTGTCTCATGCTTTTGAATAGTCTCTTGGATGTTCTTGGATGATGAAAGAGGATTGTTGTTGGATTCCATGACTTGGTAGAATGGTATAGTGTCTCTCTCTTTGCTTTGTTTTCTAGTTTTCATTCATGAATCCATGTTTCTTGCTTGCTATAGAATAGTATAGAACAAATTTGAGACATGCCCTTGGAGGCATCTCAAATTTTCTGTTTCTTCATAGCTTCCATGTTTTCTTCATCCTTATAAACATTAGAATTCTTGGTGCTATTTAATAACTTAAGGATATTGTTGCTTGTTTCATTCATGGTTCTATACATGCTAAGTATGATTTATGGTATGCCCTGCTTACTCATGGCTAGCCATAGCTCCATCCATGAAATTTCTCTTTGACTGATTAGATTGTCATTTGTTGAACCAAGGAGGTCTTGTTATGATCTTGTCCTTTTCCTAAGACTATGAAATCTTGTTTTCAAAGTGCCTAATAACTTGAAGTACTGTGTTTAGGCATTTCAACATAGTGATTTGAGTTTTTTTTCTATCTTAAGTGTATTTCCCCAAAGTCTGATAGCCATTTCCCAAAGTTAGAGAGTTATATATCTCTATGCATGGCTTGAATGTTTATTTCTATGTATTGATTAGCTTATAGTTACATTTCTCATGATTAATGGTTTTCCCTACCATGTTTATGTCAGCGATTAAACTAGTTATGCTTGAAATCCTTTGTTGTTCACAAACTTGATGTCCATTTTACTCCATTTTGCCCAAAGATCCTTTCTACCTCGAATCAAATCGGCCTTTCAACAGCCTTGTATCACCGTCTGATAGCTTTCTTGACCTATTCGACCCCATAGCCCAGTTGATCTGACATATTTTACCTATCTTATATCTTTGATCAGTTTCATCCCTCACAACCTAAAAACCAAAACCAAAAAACCTACTTCATAACTAGCCTAAAATCATAACACAATAAGCAAACACACAAATATCCCTTACACAAATAGAGAGCTATACGAAGGTCGGGAAAATAGGTCATGGGCTCCAAAGGTGGTTTTGATGTTACAACGTCATTTGTACCAATATTCCAAATCCGAGGACCACAACATAACGGCGATCACGGTGGGACTTTGAGTCAAAATATCCTAGGTATCCCTTAGGAACTCTCAAAATCTCAGTGAAACTTAGATGAGTAGAATATGGTTGTCTCACCATCCTAAAAAAATGATGACTCAGTTGTAGGACACTCTTACAAACCTTAGGACTACATAAAGACTTCAAGGAAAAAAAACCCCCAAAAACTCCTTAGATTTTATCGGTATTGATGTGCAGGCCATACACATAATAAGGTGGGCCATACACATATACCTCAAAACAACTAAAAATCCACGTGGCAACTCCACTAGCCTCCAGTAGGCCTTACTACTTTACTAAATTCTAGGCTACTATCTGATTGAGCCACCTCATCTCCACCCTAACATAATGGTGATCACGGTGGGACTTTGAGTCAAAAAATCCTAGGTATCCCTTAGGAACTCTCAAAATCTCAGTCAAAATTAGAAGAGTAGAATATGGTTGTCTCACCATCCTAGAAAAATGATGACTCATTTATAGGACACTCTTAAAAACCTCAGGACTACATAAAGAACTCAGAAAAACCCCAAAAAAATCCCTTAGATTGGTTTTTTTCAGTACTGGTGGTGGACCATACACATATACCTCAAAACAATTAAAAATCCACCTGGCAACTCCACTAGCCTCCAGTAGGTCTTACTACCTTACTAAACTCTAGGCTACTATTCGATTGAGCCACCTCATCGCCTCACTAACATAATGGTGATCACGGTGGGACTAACTGATTACATAACAGTCTAGCAAACTCTTGTAGATTCATTAGTCTTCAAAACTTAAACAGGAAAGCAGTCCACAAAACCATTTAGAGTAAACTCTTTTTGTTATCGCCACCCTAGCAAAGTGATGAAACATGTTTAGAATACTTTAATAAACCATAGGCTGCACATAAAAACTCAGAAAAACCCCAAAACATTCCCAAATTGGCTTTTCCCTAGTTACTGGTGGTGGACCATAGCTACATCTTTACAAAAACAACCAAGTTCCACCTGGCGACTCCACTAGCCTTCAGTAGGCCCAAAAATTCCATAAAAAACCAAAAATTCATAAACCATACCTTTCTGCTAACTCATCCTTCCAAAAACTTAAACTTAGGGTGGAAACTCTGTAATCAGTGACAAAATAAGTATAACTTAGTGATTCAGAAAACCTCACCTGAACATAGGAGATAAGCAGAAGCCTCCTTTCCAAGAAAACCATTAGCTTGTCCATACAGCCTCGCAAACTGTTGAAACCAAGTGAATCACTCTTCTTTGCAAGTTTCCATATCAAATTTTGCTATAAAACTTTTTCCCAAAGCATCTTTGATAAGGTTGGTGGTGGACCATAGTTCTCATAGAAATCCACCTGGCGACTCCACTAGTCCATCCTTTTTTTTTGGACCATCCTTCACATTAGTAAAACTCTAGAGAGGCCATCCGTTCAAAACAATTGCAAAATACCATCCTCTCTAAACTCTATACCCGAAATCTAGCTTCACAAAGAATCAACACTAGATCTCATCCATACCCAAATCCCCCTATCATAGTAGATGACCCAGAGAAGATTCTGTGGCAAGCTTCCAAAACTGGCAATTTAGCTACCGATAGGTCCATCCGTAAAACAAGATCAATACCTAAACATCTCACTGCCTTACCAGATTCCTCCTTTGACTTAGAATCAACAAAAACTCTTTTTAGAAGCAAGTCACAAAGTAAGATAGACTTTGACATTCTTGAACCCCTAGATCTGCCACAGAGTCCTAGTAGAGAAGCCTCACCTACCACACCTCCCAACTCTCAGCTTCTCCATCACTTTGGCTCCTACCATCCCAGATCTGTTCAAAATCAGATCACTAGTCCAAGTACATCCGCCACACCCATCCAAACCACTACTGTTCAAACCACCTCAGCTCATCCCGCAAGCCCTCATTTTGTACATCATCCATTAGCTCCCATCATGGCAGCTTGGTATGCACCCTTAGTGTTGCCACAGCCTTTGGCTCCCTTAAAAAATGAATATCAAGCCAAAATCCCACACTTTACCGGATTTGAGACTACCACAGCTCAACAACATGTAGATAGGATTAGTGATGCCTTTGAATACATGGAAATAGAATACGAGACCATCAAAATGAGAATGTTTTCCCAAAGCCTGGGCGGGGAACCAAAAAAATGGTTTAAGAGCTTAACTCCAAACAGCATCCACAACCTTCCAGAACTCTACCAAGTCTTCATAAACAAGTGGGAAATCCGAAAGAACCCCATTCAAATCCTGTCAGAATATAACAATCTAAAACAGGAAAATGGGGAAAGCGTCCAGGGATACTGCACTAGGTTCAACAGTGTGTATAACGCCCTCCCACCTCACTTCAAACCCCCGCTTGGTTCAGCCTTGGCAAAGTTTCCCGAGGGTTTTGACCCAGACATGACTTATCAGCTAAGAGACAAAGACCCCCTTACCTTAGAGGAAATGCAAAAAGTAGCCATAAGAGCATAAGCCAACTTAGCAGAAAAAAGAGCTAGGACTAGATCAGAAAGGAAAGTCACATGCCGAGATGAGGTCTCCACTTCATCCCCTTCCCTAGATCCTAGAATAGATGACTTAGTCAGGTCCATGGCCAAAATGTGGGAGAAGATAAGTGAGAAGACCCCTCTTAGGGACAACCATCCAAACCCTCCAAACAGAAATCGGAACCAAAATTTTAGGAGGGAACGGCCTCAAAACAAACCAAGGGAAAATGACCAGCAAATTATGCCACCATTTAATGAAAATTATGTGGAAGAATATGATAGGGATATAGAACCCATTGATGAAAATAATTTGAACCTCATAGGGTCTGATAATGAGAGTGAGGTGTACCTCACAGAAGAAGAACAAGCATTATTCTCTCCAAATCAAGATGAAACCAACTATGAAGATCCCGAGGATCCTGCCATAGATTTTCAGAATGCCATAATAGAAGCTCATAGGCAGTATGACCTTAGAAGCAGAAAAAATTAAGACAAATCCAAGAAAGGTAGCTCAGACACTGCTAAAACCCCTGATACCATCCTTAAGAATGCAGTGAACAGCAACAAAATCATGGTCGGGAAAAATGACCAAAACAAAGATAGAGTTACCCAAACTAGTCCTGACTCAGATGCTCCTAGTACTTACACAAAGATTCCCGAGGTGGCTGTGGCAAACAAAATCCCAAAACAGAGCCAGCAAACTCAGAACATAGAGAAGGTCATGGCTGAAAAAGCTGAAACAAACATGTCTAAACTACAACTACCTTTCAGTTTTGAGGGCGAAATCACCAAAATAAAGATCACCATGCCTCTTATCGAGCTCATTGCCCAAGGCTCTTATAAATCCCAAGTGTTAAAGGTCCTAAATCTTGGGAATGATGTGAACACCCTTAATCTAGCTGACGACACTCCTGAAGTGTTGTTTGGTCCAAAAATAGAAGGGAAATTCCAAGAGGGAACCACTCTCCCCTTTTACATCAGTCTGAATATCCATGACCAAATCCTTCACAATGCTATGCTAGACTCCATCGCCTTGCATAATCTTATGCCGAAGGTTGTAATGGAAATATTAGGCCTAGAAATCACAAGACCATATAAAGACTTATATTCATTTGATTCTAGTAGGGTCAAATGTCTAGGCTTGATCAAAGATCTTTGTTTTAGTTTGGCTCAAATACCTGCAAAACATTTGATCATGGACATAGTGGTAGCAGAAATTCCTCCCAAGTACGGAATGCTTCTATCCAGATCTTGGGAAGCCAAGCTCCAAGGAAATATTCAATTGGATATGTCCTATGCCACTATTCCTGTGTTTGACCAAACAAGAATACTCTATCGAGAGTCACACATGAAATACATGATCAGTAGCCAAGAGAGGCTAGATAACATCCCAATGTATTCCTTGCATTCCAACCTGAACTCATTTATTCTGCACACTGATGAGGACATTGAAGAACAGTCAGAAGAAATTGAAACAAACTTAGACCCACCACATCAGCTGCCCCTAGTTCTCTATGATGAACTAGACACTCAAAACTACCATGATCATGAACAGCTATGTCTTGAGGAAAGTAAGTATGTTCCTTCTAAAATAGGAATAGAGCAAGAAGCACAAACCATTATGTACTATCAAGCAAATTTCTCAAACCTTAGTCAAACATCAGCAGTAACATCAAGAAAATTTTTCAGAATAAAGGCATTAGAAGACTTACATATCACAAACCTTTTCGGAACTCAGGAGCAGGGAAGCTTAATGTTTTTACCATACCTCAAGGATTTACCATCACATAACTTTTCCACTACAAGTGAAACCTTGAATGTATCCAGAACAACTCAAAATCCAGAAAAAACACCTGATAAACTCCTTATGAGAAAACATGATAATTGCAGTCCAAATATACCTGAGTTACTTGAACTGGCTAATATCCTGTCATTCCATCAAAGACTTAGAATTGCTAGAATTGGAAATCTCATGAAGAATACTACCTCATGCAGAGAAAACAATGAGAAACACTATGCCACTACCATTACTCCAAGAAACAACTTCGACAAAAGAAAATACAAAAATATGAACCAATCAGTAATAATCAAAGATAAAATAGCTGGTCATAGTGTATGTTTTGATTTTAGAAACACTAATGCACATCCCTATAACAGAAATTTTATCCTTCCTACCCAAGACCATGATATACCGATGATAAGTTATTTTAATCATATGCCTTTGCAAGATGATGTTTCAGGTTATAGCCAAATGATTCCCTTGCAAAGTAGACAACTCAAAGATTTTTTTCAGTATGCTGGAAGTAGTTCCAGTTTCAGACTCAGAATTGCAAAACCACCGGATATCAAAAATATGCTCCTGAAAGCCATGTTTCCAGTCCTGAACTTCTGCATTTTAACATACCTTGATGATGTCATTATTTATTTCAAAAATGACAAAGAATATATGCATTACTTAAAGAAGGTGTACAGTAAAGGAAGGAGTGGGAATCAGAGGTATAAAGAGGTACATTGGGAAGATACGGGTTCATTCAGATATTCTTGCATGAATCCTTATGTCATGCTGGAAAGAGAGAATTTTCCAAATTTCTCTTTTCAGGAGTTGAGTGGACCAAGAATGGTAGGAGATCCTTACGAGGATAAGATGCTTAAGTTTCGCCATTTCCAAGATTTCTAAGTTTAACGCATTTTCAATCATTGTATATACCACTGTTTGAAAAATAGATAAAACAGAAATGTCAAAAAAAATAGAAGAATAGAAAAGAGGGCAGTTGAAAAATAGAAAAAGGCCCCATGTTCCAAAAAAATAGTCATTCAGAAAGCGTGCAAGTCTAAATGCTGCTACTAGTACTCAAATGTCTTGTTCAGTTATCTAGCCTAATCATAGTTGAACATGTTTTAAATTTATTTGCTGATAAGTTAGTGAGTGAAAAATATGGTCAACATTGTGTAAGCTTGACTTATCAAAGAGAGTAGATTAGGAAAATATATTGGTTCCACACGCTCAAAACAGAACCAAAGAGGGAAGCGGGGATGAAAAACAAATTGTGCAATCTTAGCCCCGTTTTTCCTAGTTTCCATTTTATGCAAAATAATATTTGTGTGCAGCTTATCTTTCATGCCGCAAATACATGACAAATCAGACTGTCTAACCCTGATTTGATCATCTTTTCAATTTCCTGTTTTAGATTAGAGAACAAAATCCTGTCAAACAGCTTAACCTTGACAGTTGATCTAGCATAGGTAGAGTAATGAAGGAGTTCATCAATTTAATCTGAACTCCCGACAGATATAAGTGTAGAATTAGATAGGTTCATTTTCCAAAAAGAAAAAATATCTATTTTCAAAAGGGTTGCTAGTCCAAATGCACCCAAAGGAAGAAAAAATGTTAGGAAAGATTGTGGGGTAGGTAGAAATATCATTGATGTTAATCATGCTGTCATTTTTCAGAAGTAGCATCAAGGAAGAATGAAATTTGCGCCAATGGGTAAGGCACTGGTCTTCATAAGCCAAAGATCTGAAATTCTGGACACCTCCTGAAAAGGAGCTGCCCTCCCCAAATGGAGCCACTGTTAGTCATCAATATTTTTCACTTATTGGTGATGACTAGTTCTAACAGTCAAGTTTTCTAGCAGCTGATCTAAAAATTTGTCAAATTTGCCAGCTGGAAAACACCCATAAATTTTTTTTTCCCTCCTACCTTTTTCAATCCACCCATCATGAGATGAACCTCATTATCAAGCCCTATCTAGCCTCAACCATACTATTTTTCCCATCAGCTCCAAAGAAACAATCCAAATCTGTCCAAAGAAGTTTCCCCTAAGTTAGGTAGTGGCGCTTTAGGAATTACTCCCTTGGCAAACCACTTTAAAAGCTAAAGAACCTCTATCTACTACAGATGAGTCATAACAGACCTTCCCATTCTGCAAATAAAGTTGGTTACAACCCTAGGTCGTGCCACTCATAAACCCTCAAGTCTCAACAATACATGTACCATAGGTCAAAATGATTTTAGGTGGTTTTACATTGTTTTAATGGATCTTCCAAGAACAGAAGTACACCAACATTCCCAGGAGAAAGTATTTGGTTCCACATGAGCAGATAGCTGCTTCTCATGTGATTTTGAGCCTGGGATGCATCTACAGGACAGAGAGTTTTTTCATTAAGCTCCTACGATCACAGTCAAAGCATGAAAGTACAGTGAAAGGAAAAATAACACTGTCAAAAGCTGATGAAATGGCAAGACCGAAAAACCTCCTTCATCTATAAGCAAAGGGATTGAAGACTGAAGAACCTCCTTCATTTTATAAGTAGAGGGTTAAGAGTGCCTCCTTCATATATAAGTAGAGGGCCAATGGACAAAGTTTGATTTTAAGAATTGCACTGACTGTAAGACAATTTTTGAAGTACAGTGAGACAACAACCAAGGGTTTCTGAAATAAAATGATGATTAAAGGCATAGGCAGAGCAGCAGTGCTTTTAAAAATTTGTTTACAGAAGTTACTCTATTATTTGGTTACAATGTGAAGTAATGGGTTCATCATCAATGAAGAAATATTATTAAGCTGATGGCCAAAGGAGCCAAAAGGGTCTTGGTCCCAAACTGACCTCTGCCATCATGTACAAGGGAAACCACTAAGAGTGATGATTGCTTTTCAAAAGGTATTGTTCTTCCTATTCATAAAGAATTTTCTTTCAAAATTACTCATCATAGTGGACAAAAGGAAATTTGAGTTTAGTTTTCCCAAAAAAGGCAGTGCAACTAAACACACAAGCTCATAAATATGCAAGAAGGATTATGGCATGAGTTTCCAAAATTTTGGAACAACATTCAAAGCCAATAATGCATGCCACTGTTGCAAATGAAGGCATTATCCTTATGAAAATAGGTCAAAGGTACCTTGCTGTTGCAGTTTGAGTAGAGAAGAAGTTTTCAGAAGAAGTGCCCTCTTGATGGACAGAGGATGATAAAGCCTAGGTGAATACAACTAGCCCTCACCCACAGTCAAAGAGAAGCATCATTTGGAGGATACATCTACAGTCCCTATATGGATTTGAGTTAGTTTCCCTCTCACAAGCAGATATGATCATAAGGAACAGAATTTGTCAATCAAGTTTTAAAGAGATATGTCATCTCCTTGCAAAATGGCAAAAGATTCTTCACCACTCATTGGTATGTTTTGATCAGATTTCCCATTTTGAAGATGTCATTAAAGGGTCAGTAGTGGTAGAGTTTCCTTTTTTTTAATAATAAAACACAGTGAAAAGAGTTTGACCCTTGGGTGATTTTATTACAAGAGGAAAGAGTCATATCTACCAAAACTGGCCAGATAGCATACACAACATTTTTTCCAACATTATTTAAAGGTATGGGCCCCTTATAGCACGTTCAAAATCACTATGGTTTTGTTTTCAAATATACAAAGGCAGTGGTTTTAAAGAAAGGAGCCTTCAAAACCCTCACAAATCAAACTTAATGGTAGTTGGTTTTTTGTGTTCAAAAGAGAATAAGGAGACCGTTGCAAGCCATTTGACATTCTCAAAACACAAGGCATCGCTCCCCTCTTGCTGTTCACTAGACCAGAGAACGAGTTTTTGAGAAAAATTCACAGATTTTTGGGCTTGAAGACTGCGCAGCGTGCCTGCAGAGTTGCGTGGCACGTTTAGGCGAGAGTCTACCAAAGGTTTACGTTGTTGTGTGGCGTGCCTATAGCGACGCGCGGTGCGCCTGTAGGCGTCGGTCACGACTGCCCATCAGTGACCCGAAAACTTTTCTATTGCGTGGCGTTCTCTCGGTTGAATGTGCCACGCACATTTTAAACACTCAAAGCACCTCAAACGAATATTGAAGCTGCTCAAACCCTCAAGAAAAGCCCACCATTGATCTTCAAGGTATTTTGTTGCCTCCTTGCTCATTTCAAAATTGTTAAGTAGTGGCGAAAAATGAAGCTCATGGTGTGAATCAAGGAAATGTGTTAAATGTGTTGAGGAAGTTTATCATGGTGGGAGGTTAGTGGAATGATTCATTAATTTCAAATAACCTAGAGCTGCCCCCAAATACTGAGATAAAACCCTAACTTCTGTCAGCAAATAGAGTGGGGAAAACAATGGTAAGGAGGGTTGAATTTTTGTTGAAAATCTGAAAATTGTTGTGGTTGCCATTACCCAAGATTGAAATAATAGAAGAAGTGTGTTTTTATTGGTGTCTAAAGGCCTAAGCACTGCCCTCAGAATAGTGCTAAAACATAAACCTGCAAAGTCAGAATATACACAGTAGTGAAGGTTTTGTCAAATTGTGAAGGTAACCTTACTATGATAAAACAAAGCTAAACTCTGGAAGCTATATGAATTGGTGAAAACAATGCTTAGGAGGGTTGATATTTTTGTTTAAAAAACTCGAGATTTTCTGTGGTTTATGATTGCTCAAGGTGAAGATAGTAAAATGGTGGGTTCTTATTGATGTCTAAAGACCTAACAAACTACCCTCAAAACAAGTTGAAAGGTGGAGGCAGTGTTTAAAGGGAGGAAAAACAAGGTTTGAAAAGCAAAGCAGTGGGCCTAATTTCAACAACAGTGATAATTGTGTAAGTGTTTTGTCATTTCAAAAGTCCCCTCTATGTGGTTAAAAAGAAAAAACCAGTGTTTTCTCTTTTTTTTTCCATGAAGCAGAATTTAGTGAGTGAAGTTATTTAATCAGTTTGGAGGTTTTCTGTCTAACTGTGGGTGAGGAATAAGTGAAACAAGGAAGGGTATATTGATTGTGAGGAGTATTTTGCCTCTGTCTAAAAACTAATTTTCCTTGATTACATCAAAACACCAAGAGCTCTGTGATATTACCCAAACACCGAAAATCACTTGACTGTGTGTACCTTTTATTTGACTGTGTGCATATTATTATAATTTACTTGTTGATTGGCATACAAAAGGGGAATAGCAGTGTTTTGGGAGGAGAATAGACCTATATCAAAGAAAACATTTCACATAGCATTTGAGGCAAATTTTCCTTGAACAAATAGTGATTGACACAGAAGACAGAGTTTTGTTTGAGAAAACATTCTTGAAAACCTTTTTGAGGCAGTTTGGTTTTGCAGAGAGCATTCAGAACAAGATGCCTCCTAGGCAGGATAGTAGGAGTGGATTGCATAAGAGATTTGAGCCTACTTCCACCGAAGAAGTGAATTCCCACCCATCAGTCTTGCTCAATTTCCATGAGGTCGGGTGTTTATATTTTTTTCAAAGGGTGCAAGAGGTGAAGAGCTTTTCTCCTTTGACACACCTTTGCACTTTGAGGTTTCGAGACAAGCATTTCCATCTAGCAGGCCTTGACTTCAAATTCTCTCCAAGATCCATCTCCAAGGCCACTAAAATCCCCTATATTGGTGAGAAATGGTTTAAACAAAGCCATTTGGACTTAGATGATTACAAGCCCTTTCTAAAGCCTAAGCACAGAGAGTCATGTCCTTCTATTTTCCCTTTCTCATATCTTTTAGCTAGCTACGCCCCCCTCATGAAGATCATCATGAAATACTTCACTTGTGAGGGAAGATTCTCCTGAATCTATGCTTATCACATTCGACTGCTCATGCATTTCACAAGGACCAAGCTGCTAAATATTCCTTTATTCTTACACAAGAGCATTGAGAAAATTGCCTCCACTATTCAGAAGAAGCCTCCTTCACTGCAAATAGCATGTCTCTTCCATCACTCTCTCATCAAAATCATCATTCTTCATCAGCTTGAAAAGAGAGAGGTCTCTTGGGATACTTTCATCACCCATCCTGATTTCTCCACTGTCCCTCCAGGTCACACATCCCCTACACCTCCTACTCATCATCCTTCACCTTCCTCTACCAGACCCATTCCTAAAAAACTCAAGTTTACCACAGAGCAAGCAGAAGAGCCTGAAGAGGGAGAAGAGCATGACCATGATGATGAGGAAGATGATGAAGGGCAGCAGCATGAAGAACAATAGACTGATGATGAAGGGTAGCAGCATGAAGAACAACAGACTCATGATGAGGGTGAGCAACCTTATGATGACACACAACAGCAAGGGGATGAGGAAGAAAGTGTTGAACAACAACATCACAGTGATGATGAGTAGCAGCAAGGATATGAATAAAAGCACCAGAGTGAGGGTGAGAAGACCTTTGATGATACACAACAGACTTATGATAAGGGTGAGATAGAGCAGCAAGGGCATCCAAAGGAGACTGAACAGAGGCAGCATGATAGTGCTGAACAGGAGCAGCATGAAAGTGATGAGCAAAGGTAGCCAAAAGAGGATACATAGCAGCCTCCTCAAGAACAACAACCTCCTCAAGAATAGCAACCTCTTTAAGAGGAACAACAAACTCAAAAAGAAGAGAGGCAAGGTGACAAGGGTAAAGGGGCCATGCCCTCTTCTCTGAAAATGGCCAAGCCCTGGACAACATAGAAAATAGTGCCTAGAGTTGTCACTCCAAATGTGACAAGGGTCCTTCGAAGAAAAGGAAAATTGCCCAAGAAGCCCATGATTGATTTGCCCAGGAGGAAGAGCACTAGAATAGCCACCCAAAACAAAGGGAAGGGCAAGGAAGAAGGCAGTCATGAACAGGAGAGTGCATTCGACATCATCCCAATCCAAAGCGATGATAGTGATAATGAGGCCCGGATTCTAGAAAACATCTTGATCCATAGAGAAAGCCAAATTGATGCCTTGAAGGATGATCTTCATAGAGCTAGGAATTTCAATCAATTTTTGCAAATCCAAAATAAGAAAATGAGTGTCCATATGGTTGTTTATGAGACACAGGTGACCAAATACAAGAAGGAGGCCTCCAAAGCCCAAGTTAGGTTGGAAGAACTCATGGGCAAGTTCGATGAAAGTGAAGGCGAAGATCAGCTGAATATAGACACGGACAAAGACACTACAGAAAAAAAGAAGAAGAACATTCCAATCTACCCCTCTCACTGCATTGTTCAAACAAGAGATAGAGAAAAATAGGGAGGCATGGCTTGAGAGAGTCAATGACCACTTGGAGAAGAAATTGGAGAAGGCAAACAGGGATTTAGACCTTCAAAGGAGAATGACGGGGCATTATAAAAAGTTAAATTAGTTTTCCCGGTGCAAGTTGAAGGTTGCTCAAGAAAAACTCAAGGAGGGTAAAGGGAAGTGCCCGTCATAGAAATTGAGGAAAGACACCTCAGGACTTCAGATTTTGGCCTCTGCTTCACAACATGTTGCTGAGAACCCTTGAGGGTCATGCTCACCAATTTTGGGCGATTTTCGACATATTTTGGTTTTTTGTCATTTTTGGGTTTTTGGCCAAAACTCATGGGCTTCGCCATTTCATTTTGGGGGATCATCAAAGGATGAGAATGGTATCATTGGATGCCATAATTTCAGGAGAAAATACTCAGCGATTTTCAGGACATTTGAAGATCATTTTCTCCCCCAAAATGGCGAAAAATGCTCGCTTTTTCTACACTCTGCCCAGTCTATCAGCAAGCCTTATTTTTTGGTTTCTTACTCACAGGCATGTTTTTGGAGGACTTCCAGGCATCAGATTGGGAAAATTATAGTTGTTCCAGAAAGTAGACACTTAGAAATTTCCAACAAGCTATCATGAGCCTTATTTTGACATCAGGAAGGCTACCGAAAGTTGCCGGCAAGTTAGGGGACCTTTTGCTGATGTATTTTTTGAGTATTTTTGTAAAAATTGAACCTTTAAAAACTGCTTTTTCCTCATGTGCGTTTAGCTATTTTTGCACATGAGAAGTTATGAAAAGTCAATTTATTTCCCTCTTTTAGAATTTTTTAGATATTTTATGAGATATTTTGTGCCTTGGGCTTTGCAAAGCCTCAAGGACAAAATAAGATATTTTGGATAGGCCAATGAGATTTCAAGTTGAACTAAGAGGTTTTCCTCACTTGGGCCTATATATATTCCAAATTATTTCAATGTAAACAATGCTGAACTTGATGAATAGAAGAAATATATGGTCATATAAGCTTTGGAAGAAATACTTGTCTCATGCTTTTGGATAGTCTCTTGGATGTTCTTGGATGATGAAAGAGGATTGCTGTTGGATTCCATGACTTGGTAGAATGGCATAGTGTCTCTCTCTTTGTTTTGTTTCCTAGTTTTCATTCATAAATCCATGTTCTTGCTTGCTATAGGACAATAGAGAACAAATTTGAGACATGCCCTTGGAGGGACCTCAAATTTCCTATTTCTTCATAGCTTCCATGTTTTCTTCATTCTTAGTCACATTAAAGAATTCTTGATTGCTCTTTAATAACTTAAGGATATTGTTTCTTGTTTCATTCATGGTTTTATGCATGCTAAGTATGATTATGGTATGCCCTGCTTACTAATAGCTAGCCATAGCTCCATCCATGAAATTTCTCTTTGACCGATTAGATTGTCATTTGTTGAACCAAGGAGGTCTTGTTCTGATCTTTCCCTTTGCCTAAAACTATGCAATCCTGTTTTCAAAGTGCCCAATAACTTGAAGTACTATGTTTAGGCATTCCAGCATAGTAATTTGAGTTGTTTTTCTATCTTAAGTGTATTTCCCCAAAGTCTGATAGCCATTTCCCAAAGTTAGAGAGTTATATATCTCTATGCATGGCTTGAATGTTTATTTCTATATATTGATTAGCTTATAGTTACATTTCTCATAATTAATGGTTTGCCCTACCATGTTTATGTCAGCTATTAAACTAGTTATGCTTGAAATCCTTTGTTATTCACAAACTTGATGTCCATTTTACTCCATTTTTCCCAAAGATCCTTTCTATCTCGAATCAAATCGTCCCTTCAACAACCTTGTATCACCATCTGATAGCTTTCTTGACCTCTTCGACCCCAGAGCCCAGTTGATCTGACATATTTTTACCTTTATTATATATTTGATCAGGTTCATCCCTCACAACCTAAAAACCAAAACCAAAAACCTACTTCATAACTAGCCTAAAATCAGAACACAATAAGCAAACACACATATATCCCTTACACAAATAGAGAGAGCCCTCTCTGAGTCTAGGAAGGCTAGGTCCTTGGGCTCCAAAGATTGGTTTGATGTTACACTGTCATTTGGCTTGCCAATCAGCCAAATCATGGGACCCTAATAGTGCTAACGCTACTAAGGTATGCACTTTTTTTTTCAGTACTTTGAGTGCCTTTTTCTTTGTTTTGATCAGAATTTCCAGCCGCTGTTTTATATTTCTGTTTGGTAGTCTTGGGTTTATTCACAGGGCAGTTTTTTGCAGAACTTTTAAAGGTCTTAGTCTTGGGAGTTTCCTGGTTGCTTTTACTCCTAAGGTCATACTCTTTTTGAGTCTCTATGATGACATTTCCATTTCTTGATAATAACTTTCATCCTCAGCTCTTTTATCATCATAGGGTGTGTATAGACCTTGCTTTCTATAGTAATGAGCTTCAAAATCATCATTGTCTACTCCTAGCATGTTGATGTCATCTTTCTTTGTTTGTTCACTTGTTTCATCAACCTCACTTACATAGTTTTGATGAAAAGGAGGAGTGATCTGTTGATCATCCTCCCTTGGTCTGTTTTGAGGCTGGTTTCTCCTAAAATTCTGATTTTGGTTTTGATTTCTATTTTGAGGAGCTATTTGGTTTTGAATAGCTTGTGCTTTCTCAAGTATGCTCATCTTTTTCATCATCTCCTCTATCATTCTTTCCATCTTTGAGCTAGATGTGGAAGGTGTATATTCTTCTCTAAAGAACACTTTCTTCTCATTCCTCATTCTTTCTCTTTTCTCCATTAAATTAACTTCCACAGCAAGAGCTCATTTTTGCATATCTTCAAGAGTCAAAGGATCTCTCTCTCTCAGCTGATAGGCCATCTCAGGATCAAATCCTTCAGGAATTTTTTTTAAAGCTGAGCCTTGTGGGGGTTTTAAATCTGGGGGAAGGGCATTATAAACACTGTTAAACCTAGTGAAACAAGCTTGCACACTTTCCCCAGTGTTTCTGTGGAGATTCTTGTAGTCCGAAAGTATTTGGAGAGGGTTTTTCCTCACTTCTCATTTGTTTAGGAATAACTGATGGAAGGCTTGGAGATCATTAATACTGTGAGGGGTTAAGCCTTTGAACCATTTTCTTACTTATCCCCCTAAACTTTGAGCAAATAGTCTAAGTTTGACAGTTTCATCATCAATCTCATTTCTGTCAAAATAGTCATTCATCTTATCCACATGTTGTGAAGTAGTAGTAGCATTACTGGCATCATACAATGGTATCTTGGACTAATAGTCCTGTGGGAGTTTGAATAAAGGTAAAGGAAGGACTACTGGAGCATACCATGTTGCCATGATAGGGGGTTGTGGAAAAAGTGGGGGGTTTAAAAGTGGAGGAGGTTGATGGAATGATGTAGTTTGAACAATGGATGTATGAAGAATAGATGTGGATGGACCAAAAATAGATTGTTGAGCTGATCTTGGATGAGAGACACATAAATTGTGAAGGAAATGTAAATCAAGTGGTGTAGTTTCTCTACTACCAGGATGTTCACTTCTATCAGGGGATGAAAGTGAAGACTCTGAATCTAGTTGATCTATATCATCAAGTGACCTAGTTCTAAATGGATTTCTCAAGTCAACTTGTGATTCTTGTAGAGCTGGAAGGTTTTCAGGAACAGAATTAGCTCTAAGGGGTGATCTGAAAACAGTTGAAGATTTGGCCTTAGGAGACTTCCTAAGTATTATTTCAGGGTTATCAACTATCTCAGGAGGGTTTGGGTCAGGATAGGCTCTAGTATAAATCTTTCTAGGAGCCACTATGCTATTTTTTTCAGACCTAACTAAACAAGAAAAGTTTAACCAAATATGACAATATTTAAGAGGCTAACTGACCTTTTAAACAAGAAAAATTTAATCCTAAAGTCCTCTAACTGAGTTTATATGATGTTACAATGATAATGGGTCTTCCCAGTGGAGTCTTAAGGTCTGTTTAGGATTTTGGAGTCACCAGGTGGAAATTTTTAGCTCTTTTGGAGGTAAAATGTTTTATGGTCCACCACCATGTTTATTGAATACCAATCTGAAATATTTTTGGGTTTTCTGAGTTATTTCAATCCTATCGGTTCTAAGAGTGTCCTAAATTTGTTTCAACACTTAGCTACGGTGATGAGACAAAGAAAGTCTACTCTTATGGCTAAGCTAGCTAATCCTTCAAGGTTTGATAAGTTCTTATGAGAATCCTAAGTTTTCCTTAGTTTGTCACTGATTCAAATAAGTTCTGTCATGATTACCATTTGCTTGGTAGTGGTTGAAGAGGGCTACTTGTACTCAAGGGGTTTTTATGAAGTCTTAAGGGTATCTAAGATGAAATTTGACGCAGTCCCCAATGGATTCGCCGGAAATGTTAGCCTGGTGGCTCAATTAGCTAATATACCAAATATTCTTGAATCAAGGGCTTTCTGGAGATCTTATGAATGTATAGGTGTAATTTCACTCAGAAATCCCCAGTGGAGTCACCAGAAATTGTAGCCCCCCATGATTTCAGCAGATTAGTGAGACTAAAACTACGAAGAGGACATTTGAACCACTTTGGGATTCTAGGATCTAGCCCTCCCGAATCCAGAGAGGGACCTCTCTATAAGTGCAAATATTGATTTATCTTTAAGGCTTTTGAATGTGATATTAAGCTAGTTATGAATAACGAGGTTTTTGTTTGTTTTGGTTGGGAAAATATATGTGAAGGTGAAGGTAGTCTAAATGAAGGGTGAAGGTGAATGAAAGTGAAAATTGATTCAGCTAAGAAGATAGGAAAGAAACAGCTTCAATCCATTGGACTATGGAGTCATAGTAGGATTTAATTGAAACAACAAGGTCCAAGAGTGGTCCATGGGGCAAGTCATCTATGTCAAAGGATCTTTTTAAAGTTGATTTTATGGAATGGAATGAAACAATAAGAAGGGGAAACAAACAAATGAAGAACAAAGAGCAGCCTAAGATCAAGTAAGTACTTTGAAACTATCCTGCTTTCGACATACACTTAAGAAAGACATAAAAGTTATCTAAGATCAAGTAAGTACTTTTAAACTAGCTTGCTTTCGATGCACTTTAAAAAGAAAACACTTAAAAGAAAAAAATAATAGCTTAAGATCAAGTAAGGACTTTGAACCTATCCTTCTTTCAGCATATTCTAAGGGAAAATTTTCAAAGAAATTGTTGGAGAAGAAACTAGAGGACAGGGCTCACCATAGAATTCCCTAGCTCTGCTTTACTTAGTAAACTTTCAATACAAACAATTAAGATAACAAAGAATAGTCTAAGATTAGGTAAGGACTTTGAACCTATCCTGCTTTCAACATACTCTTAGGGAAACTTTCAGACAACCTTTGGAGATAAAACTAGAGGACAGGGCTCACCATAGGCTTCCCTAATTCAACTTTACTTGGAAAAAACTGAAAATAACATTCAAGAACAATGTTTAAAGCCTAGTCAGGAAGAGAAGGGAACACCAACATCTTGACTTCTTGGACTGTATTAAATCATTCTTAAACAGCACAATTGGAAGAAAACATGTAGATAAAGCTTATCAGTAAGAGCAGGGTACCTTTGATAGTAAATCCTAACTCTATAATTGTTGTTCTTTATCATAAAAGATGGACAGAATGGAAACATAATAAAATAACAATTTACAATAAGAAAAACATCACCGTTGACATAGACCAAGATCCCATAAATCAGCTTGTATTTGATGCTTCAAACGAGTTACAATCTTCAAGTCCAGTGGGTCTCTACAGCTTCAAACTTTTCATCTCAACTTAGGTATATTCAATTACAAACAGAGCTTACAACAGCTTTAGAAAACTATTTACAGGCAACAGATATGCAATGACCAACATTATCTCATCTTCTTCAGAAGTATTTATAGAAGAAACGAGGAGGTGGGATGAGAGAAAAGATCTTTAGGTTCAATTAATATAGTTTAATGCTTCTCAGCCTTTGAGGGGCTCAATGGAGAAACTTTTTGATATTTCCTCTGTATTAATTGCTTTACATTAATTATTAAGCTTGCTGGGAGAGTTTGTTGACTTTAAGGCTCTTTCTTATCATTGTAATAACTCTGATGATAGTTTACAATAAGTTCCTTTGGTTGAATTAACTGTTCAGCTGTCTTTAGGCAAAATATCACTGACTGAGGCAATAACTCTGCCTTGTTTGATTGCTTTGAGGCTGCAGGTGTCTTTAGGTAGAAGGTGAGGATTCAATTAGCCTCTGATGTGGCGGTGGAGGATTTCTCGGAATGATATATCTGTTTGTCCTTCTTTAAACATCGTTAATTTGTTTTAATTCTGTGTGTTAGGCTTAATTTAGGCCTAATTTCTATCTTTTGTTCTTCAAACTGCGTTTAATTGAGTGGATTAGGTTTTCAGATAATCGATTTAGGCCGTAATCCCTCAAAACTGCGTAAAAACCTTCAATTCTTCATCTCTGTTGTGACTAGATCCTTTAACACTGATACTCTTTGCTTGATTAAGCTTTGTTGTGTCTTGTTGATGTGCAGGTGTTACAGAGGTTTTATGATGGTGTCAGTGCTCATGAGGCACTGATAAAACATAATTCGGAACCCTGCGGGAAGATCTCTTTCATGAATAAAGGCGTGGGGGATCATCCTCCCTGGCCTTCAATTCTCTTTTTAAAACAGTTGAAAAACCTTTAAAACCTGCAAAAAAGAAGAAAAGTTAAGAAAATCCTACGTAGTTGGGTTTAGACTGCTTTGGAGGCTGAGGTTAGATCACAGCTGTTGGATGAAAGCATCCAACGACGAGGATTTAATGCTGAAGATAATGGAGAGGCAGTCAAATAAACGGTGGGGAGATTAAGTCAGAACCATTGATCCACAAAGATCAATGGTTGAGATCAATCGTGAAAATATAATGTGGAGGCGCAATATTATAATGAAATAGACGAAAATGCAAAGGAAAATGGGTGAAAACCTTTGGCAGAGGAAAAAGGTTAAAAACGAAATTCGGGGTTTCGGAATAATTCTAGGCCATCAGATAAGATCGGCCACTGAGATCAATGGCAGAGATTGGTTTATGAAGTCCCTTGGAGGATGGGTGGAGGGTGATGAACTAATGGCAAGGTTAAACGTGATCCGTTAGATCTCAGAGATCAACGATGGAGATGTATTATGAGAAAATGCAATGGGAATGGGAATGGTGGTTTCGGTTGAAGAAACCGCCGGTTTCGCGTGACGCAAAGGAAGTAAGGCGGTTTTACCTTTTTGAACACGATATGCGTTAGAGCCTAACATGTGGCTTTTTAAAACCACTGATATCGCGTGATTTTGAAAAATTAACGCTCGGGCTTAAAATCACGCAAAATCGCGCGTTGGCCGTCAAATCTGGGGTCTTAGATTGGACAGTCGTGAGGAGAGCACGATGGAGAATAGATGCACAGGCAATAGAAGGTGGGGTGGGGTCAAGGCGGTTTTAATCTTGACCGTCAGATGAGGGAATGGACGGTGGAGATTTGATCTAGGAAGGGAAGGACCCAAAGGAGTTGGGCCTATCGGGCTGAATCTGGACCATTGGATGAAAGGAATGAACGGTCTAGATTAAATATCGGGGTTAAAGGAATAAAATATGAGGCGAGGGTCGGGTAGAGATTTGTCGAAGGAGTTGCAGAGCGGGATTTGAGAATAACAAAGGGAAGTGAGGATTGATTTGGACCATCGGATCCTAGTGTATGGATGGCCCAGATGCAATCGAAAGATCGCGATCAGCGGGGGCAAGGGGAATAAAGCATTGATGCGATTGAATAAGGACCGTTGATCTCAGGACTAGATTGACGGTGAAGATTCACTTATGAATGTCGAAGGCAGGTATGCGGGCTCTAGGAAAGAGCAATGTGGGCTGTCAAATTTGAGCCTGGCGGAGAAGATCGACGGCTGGGAAGTCATCGCAAAATCACCAATCGGAGTGGGGCGATAGATTATTTAAATGCATCCAAAGAAAAACTCTGATGCGAGATCTCGAAGAACGTTTGATTGTTTTTAGATCAACGGATGATGATTTATCAAGGAATGAATTGTCGGGTTTTATTTTAACATAGAAAAAATGAGTTTTTTAAGAAATATAAAGGAAAGTTTGCTTTCGGGGAGGGGTTTTTATATATACAGGACCAATCGCAATCGGAAATTTTTACAAGAGAAAGGTAACAAGATACAAGGGAATGCCCGATTGTGATTGCATGATCAGGCCTCAGCGCTTGGTCTTAACGCGGTTTTATGCGGAAAGAAAGGGGATTGGGGGCTAGGGTTAAATATCAATCGCATTGGAGCTTTTTAATGTAACAAAGAGAAATGTGTTTCACATGAACGCTCCGATTGCGATAAGCGCCTAGGGCCTTAATGCTTGGTTCCGACGCCAGGTCGCATGGTGGGGAAGTGGTTTAGGGCTTAGCCAAAAAAGGGCTTAGGCCTATAACGTGAAAGTGAGTTTTTTAAGATTTTTCAAGGATTTTCAAAGGATTTTGGGGGTTTTGGTAAGGTTTAAAAAGGAGTTTTAAACCTTATTAAAAATATTTCATGAAGGGAAATGGAGAAAAAGAGGAAAAAGGAGGATTTTTATGGGGAAAAGGGGAATAAAAAGGAGGTTAATTTTGAGTGGAAGAAGGGGTAAAAATGAAGGGGAAAATGGGTTTTTGTAGCAGTCTTTTTCTTCAGGAAAACAACAAAATTTTCAGAATTGAGAGGGAAAAAATAGTGAAGATTAACTCAAGGATAAGTCATCTTCATAAGAATTTAAGAACCAACAATTTGGAAATAAAATTGTTTCTTGAAGGCTTCAAAAAATGATTTAGCCACCATTTGATATGACAAATTTTATAGGTGGCTAACAAGGGGAACCCATTCAACTGAAACTTTGGTGGTATCAGGCTGACCAAAGAGCTTAGACATCATTGCAGCAACATAACAGTAAGGACTAGAAAGGGAGTTAGTAGAATACATACCTTTGTCATTATTTTTGTGTTTATTCAGGTTGTTTCTCCATTGCTTGATCAGATTTGACTTCAACTCATTCTTGCTAGCGAATTGGGCCAGAAATTCCTTGTCGTAAAACTTTTCTGGGTCTGGGATGTGAAACATCGACTTCAAGTCTTCAAATTTAAAGGAACCTATCATCGTTCCTCTACTGGTTAAGAAAGTATTGTCCCCAATGTTGAGGTTGTTGATTATCCATCTTACCATATCAGTGTATGGTAGGATTTTAGGGCACGCAACAACTCGATGCAAAAAGGAATTGGCAACTTCTTCTATAGTAGCTTCTATGGAATCAAAAGCATTATCAGTAAATTTCCTTTGAATCCTATGGGGTTTCTCATCCTAAAACAACTTATACACTGCTTCCTAGGAGGAAGAACCACTTTGCGGCCTGCATGTTGTGTCTGTAAATAGGGGAAGCATCTCTGTTCCTTTGCTTACATTAGGGGCAGGGTTCATAGGTGCTATAGGTTTCTTAGATTTCTTAACAGAATTTGACATCTCCGAAGAGATATTTTTATTTGGACTCGCCTGTGAACAATGAGAAATGATAAGTAGAAAGAGGAAATTTTGATTTACAAATGTGCAAGTACCATAATAATGGAAATAATCAAATGAATGAAACTTGGCATGTTGTTAATAAATAAATTCAATGCTTCTTGCATTCAAATTATTTTTGGAGGCATGGGCTATAAAACTGTTAAGTTATGGCATTAATGGTCGATATGGGTTGATGTGCCCATGTAATCATTCCATCATTAAAATGAGATCTTCCACATCATAGTGTTACTCGTGTGTGAATATTTATAAAATTCCGATAGACTATGTTTTGCCGATTGCGATATTGCAATCACAATATCAACGAAAATGGATGAAGGGCAAGGGTGGTCACAAAGAAAAAATGTGATACGATAGAGTATATCGCATCGGGGAAATTTTGAGGATGACATTAAGACCATCAAGGTAGAATTGCGAAATGTGATTTGCAATTTGTGATTTTCCTACGTGGCGGAAGTGGGTCCCGTAGTCTTTTTCTTATATAATTTGTTCAACAAATGAATTTTTCCCTTTATTAAATCACTTTGATATATATCACATCATAATATGTGTTGAGTGGCTTTTAGGAGCCGTATGTGTTTCATTATGATATTGTGATTGCGATTTTGCGATTTTTTTAAGGTCAAAATTCAGGGTTTTACCCCCTTTCGATTCCTATTCCAATTTCGATGAATCACTTAAGGGTCTTATTTTTTTTACTCTAAAAAATTTAAAAGGGTCCCAATTATTTTCCTAAGGTAACTATGCTAGAATAATTGGGTTTTTTTGAATAACACAACATGATCATATACAACTAAAGAAGGAAGGATACAATTACAGACCGATCTCTCTAGTCCTGGTGCAGAAAGGTGCATGATGGTGCCAAAAAGAAGTATCAGCTTAAGGAGGCAAGGAATAAGTAGTGACAAGGTCTTGGAGGCATACAAGGGTCAAGGGTATGTGTCATGGTCATCGTACTTGTCATCTGAAAGTCTATACGAAGAATTTTCTTGTGGGTTTTCCTCTCCAAGAGGGAGAGGTTTTGGGCCTGGCTCGAAGAGCCTAAATTTTTGTCTCTTGTGTTTTGGTAATTGACTTGATGAAAGAAATAATAAGCTAAGAAGTGAAGACATAAGTAAAATAAGTAATAGTGAAGACATAAGTAAAAGAAGTAATCTCACAAGTAATTATCAAGAAGATAATTTTAATTAAACCTATCCCTTCCTAATTCTCAACAAGTCATGCATCGCCCGATTTTTAGCTCCCTGTGTTGTGGCATTGTTGTGTGGTATTACACCATACCACTGCTCCATCGGACCATACCACCACTTCACATACAATGTGAAATTTCATTGTAGAAACTTCCCTTCGTGGGCCCGTTACTAACCTACTCCTGACTTTCGGTCATACGTTGACCCCGACACCTATAACTCCACCCTCCATATACGCCTCCTCCATCTCTTGTTATATATATGTATATGTATATGTTTATGTATATGTGTGTGTGTATATATATATAAGTTATAGCATATACCACCTCCCCCATATAACCCCTCCCCTAGTAATAACTCTGATATATTATTACTCATTTTTTTTCCAAATTTAAATAAAATTTTCCAGCAGAAGTGCATTTTTTTGCACCAAAAGTGAATTTTTTTTACACGGTACACATATTTTTAATGCATTCATTGATATCAATGGTTGGAGTAGTTCTCTCCCAAAAGGAGAACTATCCTGAATGGTTAAGGAAGATAAAACACACTCTCATTTTTAATGAGTTGTGGAGAAGAGTTTGTGAAGGAGAAGGAGATAATGCACTTGCAAAGCCAACCTTAGATAAGGAGATTTCCATTTGGGAAAATAATAACAACAAGGCCTATGCCATGATTGCAACATCGGCAAATGAAGAGGTGAGTCACCATATTTAATAATTCTCAAATTCTTTTGAAGCCTTAAATAAGTTGAAGGAACTGTATGACTCACACTTTGAAATTGAATTTGTTCAGTTGATGATTAAATTGTTCAGTTTTGAATTGAAAATGATGACCCTCTTGCTTTAGCATCATAAGTAAGATCTATTATGCATGATATAAAAACCAATGGTGTTGAAATATACATTCCTCTCATATCTTATTTCAAGGAACTATATCCCACTTATTCACATTTTCTTGAGTCATTGCAAGCAAGTGGAAACCTCAAGGAGATTACCTTTGACTCCCTTGAGAATAGGTTTATTGAGAGAGAGATGGATTTTTGGAAGAAGACAACTCCCCAACCTTCTGAAGAAGCTGTGTCTTGCACACAGAGAGAAGAATCATGCATAATATTATTCTAGAGGAAGAGGTGGTCGAAGAGGAAGAGGAAGAAGTAAATTTAGCATCATAAGTAAGATCTATTATGCATGATATAAAAATCACTGTTGTTGAAATTTACATTCCTCTCATATCTTATTTTAAGGAACTATATCCCACTTATTCACATTATCTTGAGTCATTGCAAGCAAGTGGAAACCTTAAGGAGATTACCTTTGACTCCCTTGAGAATAGGTTTATTGAGAGAGAGATGGATTTTTGGAAGAAGACAACTCCCCAGTCTTCTGAAGAAGCAATGTATTGCACATAGAGAGAAGAATCATGCATAATATTATTCTAGAGGAAGAGGTGGCTGAAGAGGAAGGGGAAGAAGTAAATTTAGAGGTAGGGGGGCAGACAGTTCTAAGGAGAAAAGTCTGATCTTCATTTAATATGATGCAATAGAGATGAAACTGATGCATCCACATGTAAGTTTCCTTGGGACAAAATTGAGCAGGAAAGAAATGAAGACAAAGGTAAAACCAATGACAAAGGGAAAGTTAAAGCACCCAAATCAGCTCACTATGTTGTGGCACAATGCAAGTAACTAAAGAATAGTTCAATGATTCACTTGCTTCATTGAAAGATGATTGGTTACTTGATTCAGGAGAAACTTGCCACATGAATTTTAGGAGATATTTTTTTGAATAATTCACATACAATGTTGATGGAGCAGTATATTTTTCTGATAAGTCAAAACTTAAGCCATCAGGGCTTGGCACCATCAGACTCAAATTTCCTGGTCTTCCATACTTTCTTCTACATGATGTTCTATACCTCCCGGAGATGAAGAGAAAATTTTTGTCTTTGGTCCACATCCATCAATAAAGAAAATAAATTCAAGGTCAGAAAAACGTCATATCACTCACTTGTCATGACAGGGATAGAAGAAGAAAGACTTCTAAAGCTGCAAGGTACCGTTTCTTGTGCACAAAACTTTTCATACAGTTCTCACTATGATGAAGGTACATTTCCATCAAGTCTTTTATGGCATGCTATATTTGGACACTTGAACTATGATAACCTTCGTTTTTTGAATAAAAATGGTGTTACTGGTTTTCCTACAATTCCTAGGAAACTTAAGCAATGTGATGGTTGTATTCTAGGAAAGCATAGAAAACTGCCTTTTCATGATTCTCATTCCAGATCACATAGAAAACTTGAACTTGTTCATTCAGACTTATGTGGCCCAATGCCTGTTCCTTATGCAAATGGTAATAAATATATGATGACATTTATTGATGACTACACTAGAATGTTTTGGGTTTATTTATTGAAGAAAAAATCTAATGCTTTTAAAACATTCAAGAAATTTCATGCATGGATTGAAAATGATTCAAAATCTCATATTGGATTTATTCTCACTGATAATGGAAAGAGTACACTTCAAATGAATTTGAAAACTATCTTCTCCAACATGTGATCAAACATCAAACACTTATGCCTTATAATCCCCAACAAAACAGAGTAGCTGAAAGAATGAACATGACAATTTTAAATATGGTACGTTCCATAATGTTTGTCAAGAATGTTAAACTTATGTTTTGGGCTGATGCAGTTCTATGTGCTGTGTATATAAAGAGTAGTTGTCCATCTAATGCTATTAGAAACAAGGCTCCTTATGAAATGTGGTATGGCCACATTCCTTCGGTAAAGCATCTCAGGGTCTTTGGTTCCACCCATTATGCCTTGATACCTTTGTGTTGTGTATACAAGTGTATCTTCTTAGGGTATTCAAATACCTCCAAAGCATACCATCTCTATGGTGAAGTTAATAATAAGTTTGTAGTATCTGGAGATGTGATATTTATTGAATCTTCCAAGACTGACAATGTTTTTGAGCGACAACTTGATTGCCTGGATAGATTCATAAATGCTAAGTCTTTCCAAGAATTTGGTAATGAGATTCCACATCTTGAAGGGGGGGGGGGGGGTTCCTATACTAGATCAATCTGTGGAATGTTCTTCTGAAGCATTCTCTCCCCCATGGGAAGCTCCAACCACTAATGACACTTTGAGTGATATGATTGACGTAATTGGGAGGCTAAATATTGATTCAGCCCCAACTTAGTCAATTGAGCAGCCTTGGCCATCTCATAAAGGTCCTCCAAAATGGATGACAAAGACACTTGAAAGTGTTCATCATGATGAGATTGGAAAGATAGGAACAAGAAGCACAACCAGACATAATGAAGGTGATGTAGACAATCCCGATTCACCTGTTGATATGGATGTTTCTTATGATTTTGAATTGAATCTGTCTATAGATTTTGAACCAAATTCCTTCAAATAATGTACTTCTCATGATGAATGGAAATAAGCGACGCAGAAAGAATATGATTCCTTGATAAAGAATGACACTTGGAAGCTGGTTGATCCTCCATTGAGAACCAAACGAATAGGCTGCAAGTGGGTCTACAAGAACACATATAAAACATATGGCTCACTTGAAAAGTAGAAATATAGGCTTGTGGTGAAAGGTTTTGCATAGAAGGAAGGGGTCAACTATGATGAGTCTTTTCCCCCCACAACAAAATGGGCTACCATATGGACACTGTTTGCCTTGGAAATTCAGAACGGTTGTAAAGTCCATCAAATGGATGTAAAACCACTTTCTTGAATGGAGATATGGAAGAGAATTTATTTATGTCCCAACTAGAAGGATTTGTTGTGAAGGGTCAAGAACACAAAGTATGAAATCTTGTAAAATCCTTGTATGGCCTCAAGCAAGCACCATGAGCTTGGTATGAGAAGTTAACTGAGCATCTTCTGAAACTCAATTTCAAACATTATGATCTTGATGTTGCAACTTTGTTTGTCAAGAAAGTTGGAAAAACAGTTATATATCTTGTGGTGTATGTAGATGACCTTTTGATGATAGGGAAAAATGAGAGCTACATTGCATCCATAAAGAAGGAATTGAGGAAAGGTTTTGAAATGATTGACTTGGGATATGTTCACTACTATCTTGGTATTGAAGTAACTCCACATCCAAAGTTTAAATTAGAAAAAAATTCAGCCTAAAAGTGGCCTCCTAAGGAAAAACATCAAAATAATAAAAAAATAAGATTTATAAATTTTAGAGGGAAAATAAGAAAATTGATTTTTTTTAATTGTATTTTTAACTTATCTCCTTAGAAAAATACTCAAATTTCAAGTGTAGACACTTTTTAGATGCATAATTAAATTATGCATCCAACGAATACCCATTATGCATACTTTTGAGAAGACCCACATTGATAAAAATTGAAGATCATGTTCAACATGTATTTTTAATGTATCTTCAATTTTTATTAATCTGGGTCTTCTCAAAATTATGCACAATGGGTACTCATTGGATGCAACATTTAATTTCCCATCCAATGAGCATCTACACTTGAAATTTGAGTAAACCTGTAAGGAGATAATCCAAAAATACAATTAAAAAGGTAGTTTTTTAAAATTTTCCCTCCAATATATTTACATGTACCTTTTTTTAAATTTAAAGGATTTTGATTGGTTTACATATTATGTATGTGAAAATTTCATGGGCACTTTTAGGCTGAAATTTCCTGCAATGTATTCCTCTCTTACAAGAAGTACATTGGAGATTTGTTGAACAAGATTGGCATGGCTGAGTGCAATCCTTTGACTACTCCAATGGAACATAACTTAAAGCTCACATCCATTGAGGGAAAATAATTTAAGGATGCAACAAAGTATAAACAACTTCTAGGAAGTATCAACTACTTGAATACTACCAGACCACTACAAGACCAAACATTTCATTTGCTGTTGGAATCCTCTCCAGGTTTATGAAAAAGCCTTGTGAGGGACATTGGTTTGCTACAAAAAGAGTTCTAGAGTACTGGAAGGGAACTAAAGACTTTGGAATTAATTATACACATGTGGGCGACTTCAGCTTGATTGGATACTCTGATTCAGACTTCGACGGAGATAAAAAAAGTGGGGTATCTACTTCAGGTTATGCTACGAGTCTTGGATCAGGAGCTGTCTCCTGGAGATCACACAAAAAATCAATTCCAACAGATTCCACAACTGAGGAAAAATATGTGGCAAAAAATGAAGTAAAAAAGGAAATTGTGTGGCTTAGGAAAATCCTAGAATATTTGCAGGAGAAACAAGTGCATTCAACTCCTTTCATGATTGAAAATACTTCTGCAATAAAGTTGGCCAAGAACCCAAAGTTCCATGATCCAACGAAGCATATCAATAAAAAATACCATCTGATTTGACATCATGTTGAGGCCAAGACAATTCACCTATGCCATTGTTCCATAAATGAAAATATTATAGACATCTTCACCAAAGTGCTTGGAAGAGAAAAGTTCGAAATATTCAAAATGATGCTTGGACTCATCAACATGCCTTCAGATTAAAGGGGGGACTGTTGACACCTAATCTTCGGGAGTAAATAATCCATGTAAAATAGTGTAAATAGTAAATAAGGAGAATTGGAATATGAAGAGACATTGGAAGATGAAGCCCAAGAGTCTCTCCCTCCATGTATATATCTATGATTAGTCTTGCAAAATCAAAATTCTCTTTGAGGAGTTACCTCTTGGCTTGACAAAAAGAAAGACGAGGGAGCAGGAAATTCTTTCAAAATATTTCTCGAAGAAGCCCTCGAGTGACAAAGGAACACAATGATGGAAAAATTTGCTCAAATATTTCGGTATATACTCACAAGAGACACATCTTTATCCATCATCCACCGTGGAGGCACCACTCCTTTTAAAGTACACTTCAACTTTGACATTCCCATATTTGAAGGCTAGATAGATGCATATGACGTAGATAAACGGTTAAATCTGTTGGAAGGGTATGTTTCGGTTCATGATTTTTCCAATAGGGAGAATATTACTTTATACATCCTTATCTAGGAGGATCGTACAGGTCCAAGTACAAGTGACTTAAGGAGAAGGATCAAAAATAAAAATGGTAGAAATATAGAAAACTTAGTTTCAAGTTGAATATCTCGTCAACCTGATCACAATGGTGTGAATGGTTCATCAAACTGAGTTCGTACGTGAAAGTTAGAGATGGTCAAATTTTTGGGTTGACTGGGTGACATGGCAGGTTAAAGGAGGCGCAATTTTGCAGATTCCATTGGTCGGATTTAGGCCAACTCCTAAAATCAGATATTTTAAAATTGTATTATTTGTTAAATAAAAACAAAAAATATAAAAAAAATGGGTGGCGGGCCACCAACCCTACCACCCCACCATCCAAAATATTAAAAGAAAGTGTGATATATTTGGGGGGTGAGTGGTCAACCCTGCCACCCCTGCGGTCCACATTCTACACACACACACACACACACACACACACACACACACACACACACACACACACACGCACATATATATACCACTATATAGTGGTTGGGTCAGGCCGCGTGGAAGCGAACCCGCCCACCACAAACAACCACACTCCATATTAATGTTGCACGCCGATGGAATCATGGGGGTGGGATATCCAATACGGGTCTGGGCTACTCATTATATTATTTCATTAATATGCCATGTAATAAAAAGGAGGGGTGGGATTTGATCCCCCGACCCCTCCTCCACAATTTTCAAACACTTACCAATGCACCACAACTAATTCTCTTGGTTTATCCGCCCAAGATTATGTATATAAACTCATCATTTAACTAATGTGCTTAGGCAGACTAGTATCGACATGAAAATTGAGGTAGTCAGCGAAACCCTGAGCCTTTCCAGGGGCAGGTGGAGCCATGATTTGAGCTCAACTGTCAGAGGGGCAAAATTTTCCAAGTGTCCAAATTGGACAAATTTTAAATGGATTCTACACTTCTCGGCGACAGGATTCTGATGGTGCTATCCATTTCTACAAAATATGTTTCTGCAAAATATGTCTCCATTTTTCGACCAATTTTCGGCTTGGAGGTATAAGGGTGTAATTTTACATTAATGCTTGTACTTTCATTTTATTTTCCACTTAATGAAAGAGGGCCTCCCCACTGATTAAGCAGGGCCCGGAGACGTAGTCCCTCCTGGATGAACTCCGTTATCAAGTTCTTGTCTTCTTTGCATGATTTTATGTGCTTCTCTCTTCTTGTTTCATGCCTTTTAAGTTTCATGGTTAAGATGCAATTTTACATGTAATTCTTTATTCCATGTCGAAGCTAAAGATTTTGGATCAGTGGTATCAGAGCAGGTCTTTGTAGAAGTGAATTGCATGTTTGTATGCTAACCAAAAATAGGCTACAAAGAGGCTAAGGAAAACTAAATTATTTTGATCCCAAAGTGGGACGTGCACATCGAAGAAGAAATATAGATGATGATGCTAGAAATGAGGAGGAGACAAATTTCCACAAAACATTATACACAATGGTAGATCGAGTCGAGAAGATTTTCTCAAGGCTTGAGAAACTAGAAAGTGTAGGGGAGAATTCTCTAGAAGGACAAGGTTCAGCTCATGGAGAAGATGGAGGGGATCCACCTCCATCTCCTTCCATGAGTGGAAGTTCCTCTTCTTATTCTCGCCATCATCTTAGGAATTCAGGAAATTCATCTAAGAAACCTTTCTTTAAATTAGATGTCAAATTTGATCTTCCCATTTATAATGGTGAAAGTAATGCAGAAAAGCTTAACAACTAGCTTAGGGAGATTTAGGTATACTATAGGATTCAACAAATCAATGAGGACGAGGCAAAGATCCAATTGGCTTCTCTTCAGCTGAACGAAACCGGTATTTTCTGGTAGGAGAGAAAATTTCAAGGTAGCTAAAATTTGGGTAACCTTCTCTCCTCATGGTCAAATTTTGTTTCTGCATTGGGAAACCAATTTTACACTTTGGGATATAAGCAAAAGGAATTAATGGAATGGTAACACCTAAGGCAAGGCAGAGGTCAAAATTTACAAGACTTCACTGAAGAATTTAGAAAGCAAGAATTGAATTTGGGCATTCCATTAGATTCACCAGATATTGTAACTAAGTATATTGGTTCTCTGCATAATTACATAAGACATTCATTATTATTATTTGATCCTCCTACCATCGATGAGGCTAGTGAGAAGGCCATGCATTTAGAAAGCATGGGAACACATGAACAAACATACCACCCAAAAAGAATTGCAATAACCAAGAGAAGGGGAGCAAAGCCATCTTGTACACAATTTGAGAAAGAGGGACATGACGAATAAAGGTGTTGGATGTTGCACCCTGAGTTGAGACCTAAGAGGAATGACAAAAATGGGAAGTAGAAGACTGCTACCACTGTACATCAAAATTAATATTCCGAATCAGAGGAAGATGAGAAGGTCACAACTGTAGGATTTGCATGAGGTAGACCAATTTACCTAGGGTCTAATTCCGGCGATGAGATGAAGCTTGTAGTCTTTGGGATCACAACAGGAGGACACATAGACTTGGGTTTTGATTCGGGCAATGAAACAAAAATTTCAACGGGCATTGTACCAAAGATGAAAGGGACGCTCGCTGTGGTAGGAATCCAAGAAATTGAGGAGATCAACCAAAGCATCCAAGTAGAGAACACAGAGCTAAGGAGGCTCCTATAAGAAGCAAGGGAAGAAAAAAAGATGTTACTACACCAGTTACAAGCTAAGGATGATGCCTTGGAAAAGTTGCGACATAACCAATCTGAGGTAAAAGCAACCCTTCAATTTCATGTACTTTTCTTGATGATGATTTCACTGTATTTGAAAAACATACTACAAGAATTAGATCCAAACTGCTGAAGAAAATGGGTTATCAGGGAAAGGGCCTTGGCATCAATGGCCAAGGCATCGTAAACCCCATCGAAGTCAAGGAGTTTTCGCATCATGCAGGACTCAGATAAACCAGGAAGGAAGTTGGAGAAAGTTGTAACACAGCTAGTGATCAGCCAACAACAGATGATGGAATCACTTCCTCACATTCTAACGATAGTGAAGGTTCCATAAAAACTTATCAAAGGAACATCAGAGGAAGATGCTCCAAGGTGACCTAGAAAGTTTGGAGGAAAAATAATCGTTGTAGTCGCTGCAACAAAGTGGGACACCAACAAGCCACATGTCCAATGATCCATGCCCCGAAAGTATCAATAAGGGAGCCGACAGGTGAAAATGTGAAAAATTTGAATCCACCAAATTCATGGTGGTCTGATTTATTTTGATTAAGGTGGTTTTTTTAGATATATTATCTTCTTGTGGCCACAATTTGTAAATCATGCATTGAAAATAAATGTAAAAGTGATGATGTGTTTTCCATCACTTCCTAAAGAAACGGTGATGTTTGGCCTCTGTGTGTAGTTTGGGTATTTCTTCTATTATGTAATCCTTCACCAAGTGTGAGTGTTATAAACTCTTGGCAAGTGTGGGATTGATTGAATCATGTATGGTTTGTATATGATTATACGGGATGTGCCAGATTTACGTGCAGGTGATTGAAAGGTGGTTTGGAAAGGACACAAGCAGTGTGTTGGGTGTGTTAATGCTTTTGGTGGTCCAAAAGCTCCTCAGTGAGGAGGGATGATCCAGGAGGATCGTACAGGTCCAAGTACAAGTGGCTCAAGGAGAAGGATAAAAAATCAAAGTGGCATAAATATGGAAAGCTCAGTTTCAAGTTGAATATCTCGTCGACCTAATCGCAACGATGTGAACGGTTCATCAAACCAAGTGCGTACATGAAATTTAGAGCTGGTAAAAGTTTTGGGCTGATTGGGTGACATTGCAGGTTAAAGGAGGTGCAATTTTGTAGATTCCGGTGGTCGGATTTTGGCCAACTCTGGCTAGAATCTAGGAAAATTTGTGGGACAGATAAATTTCCCACTAACGCCTAAAATTGGATATTGTAAAATTGTATTGTTTGTTAAATAAAAACAAAAAAAATTAAAAAAAATGTGTGGCGGGCCACCAACCCCGCCACCTCACCATCCAAAATATTAAAAAAAGTGTGATATAGTTGGGGGTGGGTGGTCAACCCTGCCACCCCCGTAGAACCCACTATATATATATATATATATATATATATATATATATATATATATATATATATATATATATATATATATATATATATATATATAGACACACACACACACACACACACACACACACACACACAACCGTATAGTGGTTGTGACGGGCTGCATGGAAGCGGACCTGCCCACCACAAACAACCACACTCCATATTAATGTTGCATGCTGACGGAATCATGGGGGCGGGCTGCCTGATGCAGGTCTGCCCCCCCTGTTATATTGTTTCATTAATATTCCATGTAATAAAAAATGAGGGGCGTGATTTGATCCCCTGACCCCTCCTCCACAATTTTCGGAAACTTACCAATGCACCACAACTACTTCTCTTGGTTTATCTACCCGAGATTGTGATATAAACTTGTCATTTCACTAATTCGCCCAGGTAGACCAGGAGCAGCACAGAAATCGAGGCGGGCAGAAAAACCTTGAGCCTTTCTAAGGTCAGGTGGAACCATGATTTCAGCTCAAATTTCAAAGGGTCCAAATTTTCCCAGTGTCCAAATTGGACAAATTTTATATGGATTCTACACCTCTTAGCGATAGGTTTCTGATGGTGCTATCCGTTTCTGCAACATAAGCCTCAATTTTTTGACCACTTTTTGGCTTGGAGGTATAAGGGTGTAATTTTACATTGATGCTTTTACTTTCATTTTATTTGACACTTAATGAAAGAGGGCCTCCCCACTGATTGAGCAGGGCCCAAAGACGTAGTCCCTCCTGGACAAACTCCGTTATCAAGTTCTTATCTTCTTTGCATGATTTTATGTGCTTTTCTCTTCTTGTTTCATGCTTTTTAAGTTTCATGGTTAAGATGCAATTTTACATGTAATTATTTATTCCATCTCAAAGCTAAATATTTTGGATCACCTCCTCAAAGTTACCCCCCACATCAAGGATTGGTGGGAAACCTACTATGAGCATAGGGAGGAGAGGGAACTCTAACTATTTTCAGTTGCACCCACTTGGAATTATTTTCAAAATTCCATCAAAAAACAATATTACCTAATTGAAGTTATGAAGATAAGTACATAAAGTGGACCACACTGTGGCAGGGAAGGGACCAAGACGTGGCAAAGTTCACACATATTTTTGATACCCTTCGCATTGTTGAGAATTTGGAGGGCTAGTGATTAATTTAAATTATCTTATTGATAATTACTTGTGAGCTTACTTGAGTTACTTATGTCTTCTGTTATTTAGCTTATTTAATCTTTCATCAATTCAATTATAAAAATACGCGAGACACACAAATTAGGATCCTAGAGTGTTAATTTTGGAAAATTTGGTCCAAACTCCATGTTGTGATGCTCAGATGAAGATGCCAATATTTTTATTGGATTCCTATTTTGGAGGGGTGCAAGATCAATCTAAATATCATCTTGATCCGATAAGCAGGAAAGTTATTTTGAGTTTATTCAAAATATGTGTTGGTCGGCTTGAAATGAAATGTAGGCTTGAAGCCCCAGCAGTTATGTCACACACTCTCACTAATGGATATAAAGAGGTCAATGTTGGAGGTCATTTTCACTCATCCATAATCACATCCTCTCTCCTCATCTGATTGGTTCGATCATCACTTGGAGTCTCTTCTTCTCTGCACATGGGAAAATTGTAGCAAGGAGAATTTCTGTTTTCGACCTAGTGTTTTTAGCAATATAGAGTTGACCAACGTTGAATTTGGTTAATGCATGGTCAAAATGACCCAAATCTGTCCCAGAATTCTGATTTCTGAAGTCTGCATTTATTGGCACATAAATCGAGGTTGGACGTTGACTTTGACCGGGCTGCGTTGACTTTTTTCTGTTGTTGTTTTTCATTGACCATTGAATGGGACATTATTGACTTTCGTTAACTTTAGGTTGACTGATATAGATATCCGAGAGGGTTGTGTGACACTTCTGGTTGGTTGAACGTATTGAGACTTTGCTAGTTGAAGCATCATGTTGACCGCCGTAACGCACCAACACATATATATTTTTTTGGCTTGTCTTATGTCGATCTATTGGTATGTTTTATCAAAATTTTACTTTCTTGTTTATGTGATTTCTATTTGATATTGGGGATAAAAATTAAAGTTGCATCACACATAGAACATCTACAAAAATTTACATGGTATCAGAGCTGAGGTGAATACAAATCCTAAGTTTTTAGTAATCACCGAAGAAGAGCATGGGTATCTCAAACTATAATGGCTTCAAAGCTGATGAAAAATTGACTGGGAAGGAAGACTTCCATGCCTAGAAGATGAATTTGGATCTTATGTTGGAAGACCAAGATGTCATGGACTATGTGCAGGGTAAAATCCAAGAGCCTCCATCAAGTTCACTTTCTACCACCAAGTAAAAATATAATAAGGAGGGAATCAAAGAAAAGATGATGATTAGGGACTCAATTCACATGACTCTGGTTTCCTACATCTTTGAGCTACACACATCCAAGGATATTTATGATAAGTTGGTCAACATGTTCAAATACAACAATGCAAATCAAGTCCTTTTCTTTAAGAACCAACTGAATAATATGAAGAAAGGCAAGTATGAATCCGTTCAGTCCTATTTTCTGAAGTTGATCGAAATCAGAAATAATCTTCTAGCCATTGGGTAGACAATAGCTGATCGAGAAATGGTTGTCACCTCACTTGGAGGTCTCTCATCCGAATGGCATGTATTCAATACTACCATTCTCAATAAAAATGTGATACCTGATTTTGACAAAGTATTATCGATATGTGTTCAAGAGGAATAAAGAATGAAGGAATATGAAAATGAAGGTAATGTTGCCTTCACTGCTCGTGCTAAGAAGAAGAACAATGGTGGCTCAAGGAACCAAGGAAGTGCAGGGCCCAAGGATAGAAAGGAAGATGTTACACATGTAACGAGACCAACCACTATGCTAGAGAATGCCCTTATAAGAAGGATTCTCTTAGGGATGATGACAACAACAACAACCAGAGGAATGGAAATCAAAGGAACAACAGGTTCAAGGGGAAGAGGAAGGCTCCCTCTGGTGGAAATGGGAAACCTTTAAAAAGGTCGAGAAATTATAGGTATGAGGAATCAAATGTTTTTGATGAGAAAAGAAATGAATTCATTCTTTTATATGCCCTCTCTGTTGCATCTCCACTTGACACTATGGATTTCTGGTTGATAGATAGTGGTGCCTCAAGGCAAATCACTGGGTTCAAGGAAGCACTTTCTGACATGGTTGAGAAGGATGTTAATCTGAAAATTATCCTTGGAGATAATGCCACATATCCCATGAAAGGGACATGGACTGTGACCCTCCACTTGTCTCAAGGTCAAGTCCTCTGCCTGCAAGATGTACTATATGTACCTGATTTGAAGAAGAAAATCATGTCTATTTTTGCCATGGAAGACAAAGGTTTCAATGTGGCATTCATTGATGGGAAGTTCCATATCTGGAAGAAGAGTTTCAAGGAAGCTATCGCGATTGGGTTTAGAGTTGATACACTCTACCAGGTTGGAGGAAGTCCACTGGGAGTGGTGACAAGTGATACTATCCGACAAAATGAACTATGTCACCAGAGGTTTAAACACCTTCACTACAATGCCCTTCTTGAAGCAAGTAAGGTGGTGACGGGGATGCCTAAGTTCACAAATGATCATGAAGGTGTATGTCAGGGTGTGCTAAAGGAAAGCATATAAGGGGACCTCTCCCCTCAAGTGTCACAAAGACATCTGATGTCTTGCAACTGATACATTATGATCTGTCTGGTATGCTGCTCGTGAAATCCTTGGGAGGATGTTCTTATTATATGACGTTCATAGATCACTTCTCTTGCAAGACTTGTATATACCTCTTGAAGAAGAAGGGTGACGCTTTCATGTGGTTCTGTACCTTCAAAACCTTGGTGGAAAATATATCAGGGAAGAAGATCAAGATATTGAGGTTCGATAATGGCACTGAATATGAGACGGACGAGTTCAAGAAATTTTGTAGAGAAGTTGGCCTCAAGAGGGAAACCATAATTGTCTATACTCCTGAGTAGAATGGCGTTGTTGAAAGAAAGAACAGGAACATTGTGGAAGTTTTCCGTGCCATGCTATGTGACCAAGGTCTTCCACAGTTTTTGTGGGGAGAAGCTGCAAACACTGCTGTGTACATACAAAAATGATGCCCACATTCTGCTCTGGACTCCAAAACTCCTGAAGAGGTTTTATCTGGTAAGAAACCTAACATCTCACATTTTAGCATTTTTGGATGTCTTGTTTATTTTTATGTGCTGAAGGAGAAGAGCAACAAGATGGATGCTTCTAGAAAGAAGGGAATGTTTGTGGGCTATAGCGAAACTTCGAAGGTCTATAAAGTCTATGTGCTTGGTCAAAGGGAAGTGGAGATATGCCATGATGTTACCTTTGACGAAGATGCTTCCCTGCAGAAAGTAATCAATCTTCTAAGATCTAAGGAAGATCATGAAGCAAGGCCTGTAAATAAGGAAGAACTAAAGGATGAGACGATGCCCGATGTTGAAGGACTGATGGACCCTATTGATCCACCTCCTTCAATGAAGAGAAGACCATCATGGCTCAGGGACACTCTCGAGGATGCTGAGAATCATATGGCCCCAATGGGGACTTTCTGTGAAAGCAAGAAGCCTAATATATACCAAGGGTATCTAGTAGCCATGAGTAAAATCGTACAATCTGAGCCTGTATCTTTTGAGGAAGCCGTAAAGAATAAAGTATGGAAGGATTCTATGCACGAAGAATATGAGTCTATTATGAAGAATGATGTCTGGGATGTGGTTCCGAGACCAGAGGAAAAAGAAGTTGTCACCTCGAAATAGCTCTATAAGATCAAGCATGGATTTGATGGAAGTGCTGAAAAGTTCAAGGCAAGATTCGTTGCCCGTGGCTTCTCTCAAAAGGAAGGCATAGACTATGATGATATATTTGCACCTGTGGCCCGATATATCACCATCCGATCTATCATAGCCATTTTTGCTACGCAAGGATGGAATCTTCATCAGATGGATGTGAATACCACATTTCTCCATGGTGCGATAAAGGAAGAGGTGTATGTGGAGAAACCTCTGGGGTTCGATGATCTTAATTTGATCGAATAAAGTGCTTAGGTAGTTTGATTATTTTTCCTTTAGATTGATTGTTAACTGAAGAAATATTTTAAGTGAAAGATGACATAAACCAGTAGCAAATAAATGATTAAATCACAACATAAAACAGAGAGAAGAAGAAGCAAACAGTTGATTACGGAGTTCGTCCTTGGTGGACTACATCTCCGGGTCCGCTTTCAAGTGGGCGTCCGCTTTATTAGGATTGATCGTGAGGAATTTATTTATATAGAAATGAATCAGAATGACTGTGCTCATAGGAACTTATGGAGTCTATAAATATAAATTACTCTCTCTCCCCTTTCCGACGCCTGTCTCTGCATTCAATTCTGACACCCGACGACTGAGCAATGCTGCAAACAAAACTGCCTATGTCCTCCTGAAACTGAACTCCAATATACCCATGTCTTCCAATGTCCCTTTAATTGAATTTTTCATGGTTTAAATAATATTTCCTTCAAACCATTGATAGTCAAAATTAGCTTTTGGTTGAGCAAAAATTGTGATGAGGATCTCGAATCCCTCCTATACATAATCCTAGGTTTAAGTGATAGACCTTAGCGCTGAATTAAACATAAAAATCCATAAATAAAATATATGATAAAAATCCTTAGCTGGGTGGATTTCTAACCGGGCGGAAGAAGATATACGTGGCATGTGATCAGCGCGGGTGGACAGGATTAGCATCGACGGTTATAGTTTCCACTGACGGTCTAGGTATTAACCCTGACGATTCCGACAACAGATGTCACATGACAATCGACATGCTGTTTACAACTGTTAAACCATCGTATTTTAAGTCGTGGTCTTTTAAACCTGTCATATGTTAATTTAAAACTCCAACACAGTTTTAAAACTTGGCAGTTATCTGTGGTCATAACTTAGCGCTGTGGGTGTAATATAAAGTTTTATAATGTATTTAACACCCGAACCTTGTTAAAAGGTGTATGTAATGTTTTTACCCATACCATGACCCTGAACTTTTATATACCCCAAGCCTTAGCATTAAGGTTTTATATCATGTTTTACTATATGGAAAATATCATAGCGCTTTATGTTTAGGTTTTAATATCTTAGGATTTAGACTTAGGTTTTAGTGCTAGGTCTAATAATTTATCCTTTGGACCTAGGTTTAGCATGAGGTTTTAACATAGGACTAGGATTACATTTATAAGGTATTTCACCATAGTTATTAACCCATTTTTCACCTTCTCATCACACATGAAAACCATAACACTGAAGGACTTTTCATTGGCGAAACTGACGGATTGGAGACTGAACCAGACATCGGACTTCTGGAGTTGACTAGACCTCTATGTTGAACTGTATTGAACAATATTCTCCTGGATCAATCCTCTCCACTTGAAAGCTTTTGGACCACAAAATCTTGATTTTAAGTAGACAATAAGTGAGAATACAGCTCCCTCACTTTCATCTTGACTTTGATTATATACAACCATACATGATCGTCGACCTGAAACTGATGATCGATTTGATGCTTATCATGGTGCAATTTGTACCTGACTTGACTCAATGCTTGTCGTGGCACAGAAGAATGTAAGGCTTGATTGTAAACTTGATGCAAATAAGTTAAAAATCCATCCCACAACTTAGGTTTTTTACTACAGTTACCTCGAAGAATATGTATCCCGGTATTGTTCACCATTTCTATCTATCCTTGAACCAAATCCATCCTGCCCCATGGTTGCAAAGAAATTGGAAGTGGCATGTGCAAACAAATATTTCGATTGCTTGGCTTGCTTGTCGAACACATTACACATCCCTTTATGTACTTCATAATTGTTTCATACATTTGAGACCAGTAACAGTACATTTGACTTTGTGCCATAGTCTTTCTTACGCCAAACTGTCCTGCAATCCAAGAAAGATGAATTTCCTGAATAACCTACACTTTTTTTGTCTGCGGTACACATAACTTACCCAGATGATATAACAACCTGTCATAAATATGATAATTTATTTCTTCTATCTGAGCATCATGAGTTAATGATTCATAATTATCTTCGAAATCATCATCAATACTATACTGTTCTACATAAATTTCATGAAGCAATGAACTATTATGTTGTACTACTGAAGCATTCAAAGATAGTGTAGAAATCATATTAGTTACTTCATTTGTTACACCTTCCTTATCCTTAATTACTAAGTGAATTTGCTGAAGAAATCCCATTCAACTGTAGTGAGATTGTTGCAACTTAGTATATGACTGAAAGTATTGAAGCAACTGATAATCTATGTGAATCGCTGTTTGCATTGCATTATTACTAGCATCTGTTTTAACTTCAAATGGTTGTTGATGATCTAATAATGCCGTGAAATTTTTCTACTTAAATGAATCAACAAATTTAAAATCGACACTTATTCCCCATGTCCCGTTTTGCTTATGAGCCAAAATTATGGGTGAAATATATGGAGATGAATTGAGTCGCATTAATTCTTTTCCAATCTTCTCTGGAATTTGTTGCTTTATTTATTTATGCTCTATAACTGACTTGTGATAGATTCCATTATTAGGGGCATCAGACATCAACTGCATCTCATGTGATATTTTCTTTTTATGAAGTACATGTTTTGGTTCTTTAACTAGATCTTGAAATGAATCTACCTTTTTAACCAAATTACCTTCATACTAAAATTCACAACCTGAACAAGTATCATTAATATCCTTATGTTTCTCTTTTATTGACATGAGTATGTATCTCTTACTTGAACTAATTAGGCGCTTCATCTGATTAGCATTGATTAAATTCAAGTGATTTTGAGTTTTATGTGCCCGAAAAATGTACTTAATCCCATATTTCTTGAGATGATATATATGTTCCTTCCTATAAAATACTACATCACGGTCATAGAGATAAGGGCTTCCTAAGACAATTCCACATATGTCTAATGGTATCACATCTAGCTCCACTTCATCGATATAGTTAGCTGTGATTGCAAATTTTAACCAACACTATTTGGTAACATGAATTTGACTTTTTTCCTTTAACCAACCTAAAGGATATGGTTTTGGATGATTATGTGTTTTCAAACCCAATTGTTTAACCAATGACTCTGTTAGGTCCCTATATCACTAGTATAGTCCCTTATTATTGTTAGTGTAACCCCCTTATTGTTATTATTGAACCCTTGTAACCCCCATTTTGTTATTATTGTGCCCTTAAATTAGTATTGTTAGGTCGGCTAGGATTACATTGTGGCCCACTAGGATTACATTATGGCCCCATGGACTCCTATATATAGGAAGGAGGTTTTGTAAATTGTATCATCCAAGAATTGTTCATTTATGTAATGTATTGGAGGTTGCCCCCTCGAAGTGGCTTATTTCTAAGGCGTTGATATCTCTTTTCTTCTATTTTTGGAGCTGGTTACACAACATTTGGTATCAGAGCTTTGGATTCTAGGGTTTCTCTGCTCCAAACAGGTCATCGTGGCATTTTCGCTATAACTTTTTTTCTACGAAGCTTCAGAAGCTGAAATTTTTAGGGTGCGAAGCTGAATCTTGAGGAAATTCGTCAAAAAATTTCAGAGCTTGGTTCGCAATATTTTTGGAGATATGATCTGTGGAAGGTGTTGAGCCTCAAAATTGTGCTTTCTTTCATCTTACTCTACCTCATTTTCCCTTGTCCATTGCTATCCTAGACCCAATTGATCAATGAATTTACTTGAAATTACTTTTAGAATGATTAACATGACCGAATTGCTAAGTTTTGTGATTTTTGCCATTGTAAAGCATTTTGAATTGAACTAGCTGCAGAATGCAGACATTCTGTAGCTAACCGGCGATTCTACAGCTGTCTTCACGTTTGAGTATGTTCCAGGTGGCCTCTCAAGAAAAACCGCATATGGGCATATTCCACATCATGTCTACATGGTTCGTTGCTCACCATGAAGGAAGAAACGAATTCTGGGTATGGTTTTGGAACATGGGAACACATTTAGGAAGGCAGACTTCTATTAGGACTGTCTCAGTCCAGATGTCTTTTTCCTTTTCACGCAGCCACTTCAAGAGTCCTTGGGAAACCGAGAGCTAGGCTAGATTTTGTTCTAGATTTTGCTTAGATTCTGTGCTACATTTTTGAAGACACAGAGTGCTATGTTCAAGTTATTTCATCTTTAATGAAGCAGACAGTGTTGTTTTGAAAGCGTTGATTTGATTTGGAGTTAAATTCCGTTAGGTGGTAGAGGGCCCCTGCCTCTTGCACGGATTTATTTGCGTAATTTAGATAAGTATTCTAGCTTCCTTTACGTTTTTGAAGTTGAATTCGTAGTTGTTGACACCTAATCATATGGATGGGTGTGCATATGTATTTTTGTATATTATTTAATATTAGGAAATAAGGAAGGCCAAGAGTCATTGGGAGATGAATCCCAATAGCCTCACCTCCCATCTATAAAAGCATGTACATTCTTCAGCTAATACACATTTTGATTTGAGGAGTTACCTCCTGGTTTGACATGGTATCAAAGCCAGCCCCACTATTGGCATTTCTGCCCTGTGGTGTAACTCCCTCTCCTTTGCTCAGTCAATTTTATTAATAGTTTTTGCTGCTCATTAACTGCGAGACTGTTATTCTGCATTTTTTTTTCTCTATTTAACCCTGACATTTGCAGCTCCAGCTCCTGCAGCTCCTGAAGACTGCAGGCTCCTCTGTCAATCTGCAAATTGCAGGCTCTGTCATTCTGCAAGATTCCATTTCAAATTTTTTTGTAACGGCATTTTGGGCCTCCTCTATCGACTCACCATCTCCAGCGCCCTCACTCTGCATACATCCCTCTCCCTCACTACTCTGCGCCCTCACTGCTACATTCTACATACAACACTGCATTCCCATACTCTCATTTCAACGCACTCCCTCCACTCTCCTTGCCTCACCCTCTGCGCACCTGCAACATTTATATACACTGCTGTCAAAATTTAAATACCTCTACATTCCACCTGCGTGTAATACGTCCCTCCTTCACATATAACAGCGCTCCAAGCTACTCCATTTTATTGCACCTTGTCATATCACAGTATTATACAGCTCTGGTATCGGTCTCTGGCGATATTTTTAATAGTCTATACAGCTCCAGCATTTCCAAACGCATCGCTGTCAATACATATCGCTCCGCCCTTCATGTTTTTTACAGTCGACTCCAGTTTGTAATACATCCACACTGTCATACCCTGTCACGGTGCATATATGGTAACACGCTGTATTCTTTTTAACACGCCCTCCACGTTGCTATACCGCTGTATTTTATATTCGTTTTAACACGCTGTATTTCATATGTTATAAACGCTGTTTTCAATTCCATATTTTATACCGCCATTCACATTTTATATACAACGCCTCCACCTTTAATACAGCGCTGACCGCCCTCCCATATTCATTACGCTATGTATCCATTCAATATTTGACATGTAATACAACGCTATGTATCCATTCCATATCATATATACATTGCGCTGTCATATTTAATACGCTGGTTTGTTAATACGTTGCGACCCTTCTCCAGCGCCCTTCTCGTTTACATATAACGCTGTCACTTATATAATAACGCCCTCCAGTGCTGTCTATAACTCCGCCCTCCCATCATTTAATACCACGCCCCTTCTATATTCATTATACCATCCCACAATACACTCATTCAATTCCGCCCTTTACAATACCATTCCACCATTTTTTCACATACAAATTTTTTTTCCAAACAAAAACAAAATATACATATATTTTTTTTGTGCAGAATTCAGTTTATAGCAAAGAGTTTTTAAACTCAGAGTATTTTTCCAGAAAGAGTTTTTTTTTCCATTTAAATTCAGTATTCAGAAAGATTTTTTTGAGCAGAATTAGTTTCCAGCAAAGAGTTTTTTAAACTGAGTACATTTTCCAGCAAAGATTTTTTTTGTTTTCTCTCCTTCAAGAGAAATTTTACAGCTGAGTTTTTTTCTCTCCTCCTTCAAAAGAAGATGACAGTCCCTTCATCTTCTAAAGAGGCTGCCTACTTGGCACAGAGAGAAATGAGACATGCTTCAGGTCCATCCAGAGGAAGAAAAGGCAGAAGACGAAGAAGAAACTTCAGAGAGAAGGGGGGCAGACAATCTAAAGCTCAGCAGCAAACAAATCAAGATAGAGGTAAAACTGATGACAAAGACAAAGGTAAACCAGCTAAATCAGCTCATTCTGTTCTAGCACATTGTAACAATGGAGTAACTGAAAACCTATTTGATGTTTCATTTACTTCATGGAGAGATGATTGGTTGCTAGATTCAGGAGCAACATGTCACATGACATTTAGAAAATATTTTTTTGAAGAATTCACCGACAAAGTTGATGGAGCAGTATATTTCGCAGATAAATCCAAACTCAAGCCATCAGGGCTTGGCACAGTCAGGCTTAAACTGCCTGGTCTTCCTGATCATATCCTACATGAGGTTCTATACCTCCCGAAGTTGAAGAGAAACTTGCTGTCCCTGATCGAAATCCGGCAGCAAGGACACTCAGTTCACTTGTTTGATGGCAAGGCAGAGGTCAGATCAGCATCAGATCACTCACTTGTCATGGAGGGAATAGAAGAAGGGAGACTCTTGAAGCTGAAAGGTTCATTTGCTCATGCTCAAAACTTTGCATTCAGTTCACATCATGATGAAGGTACATTTCCATCAAGTCTTTTATGGCATGCTAGATTTGGACACTTAAATTATGACAGCCTTCTTTTGTTGAAGAAAAATGGTGTTGATGGACTGCCTACAATTCCTAGAAAACCTAAGGAATGTGATGCTTGTATTCTAGGAAAGCATAGCAAACAGCCATTTCATGATTCACACTCAAGAGCACATAGGAAACTTGAACTTGTTCATTCAGATTTATGTGGCCCTACGCCTATTGCTTCTGCAAATGGAAACAAATACATGATGACATTTATTGATGACTACACCAGAATGTGTTGGATTTACTTACTAAAGAATAAGTCTGATGCTTTTCAAACTTTCAAGAATTTTCATACATGGATTGAAAATGATGCACAAACACATATTGGCTCTCTACGTACTGATAATGGAAAAGAATACACTTCAAACGAATTTGAAAATTATCTTCGTCAACATGGAATCAAACATCAAACCACTGTGCCATATAATCCACAACAGAACGGTGTAGCTGAAAGAATGAACAGAACCATTTTAAATATGGTCCACTCCATGTTATTTTTCAAGAATGTAAAATTGATGTTTTGGGCTGATGCAGTTCTATGTGCTGTTTACATAAAGAATAGGTGTCCTTCAAGTTCAATTAGAAACAAAACTCCTTTTGAAATGTTGCATGGCCACATTCCTTCGGTAAAGCATTTCAGGGTCTTTGGGTCCACCTGTTATGCCTTGATACCCAAGGGTCAAAGGAACAAACTTGGTGCTAGAAGTCGAAAATGTATTTTCTTGGGGTACTCCAATACCTCCAAAGGATATCGTCTCTATGATGAAGCAAATAAGAAGTTTGTAATAGCAAGAGATGTCATATTCCTTGAATCTTCCAAGAGTGACAAGGTTGTTGAGCAGCAACTTGATCGCCTGGATAGATTCACACATGCAAAGTCTTTCCAAGAATTTGATAATCATATTCCACATCTTGAAGGGGGGATTCCGATATTGAATCAAACTGTGGAATCATGTCCTGAAGCACTCTCTCCCCCACATGAAGAAACAACCATGGATGACACATTGGATGATGTGATTGACATAATTGGGAGATTGAATCTTGAATCATTCCCAACTCAGTCAAATGACCAGCCTGGGCCATCTCAGAAAGGTCCTCCCAAATGGCTGACAAAGACACTGGAGAATGTTCATCCTGATGAGGTTGGAAAAACAGGAACAAGAAGTTCCACTCAACAAATCGAAGGTGATGTAGATAATTCTGATTCTCCTGTTGATATGGATATTGCTTATAATTGTGAATTGAGTTTGTCTACAGATCATGAACCAACTTCCTTCAAAGAAGCCGCTTCTCATGATGAATGGAAAGAAGCGATGCAGAAGGAGTATGATGCCTTGATAAAGAATGGCACTTGGAAGGTGGTTGATCCACCTTTGGGAACGAAACCAATTGGCTGTAAGTGGGTCTACAAGAACAAGTACAAAGCAGACGGCTCACTTGACAAGCACAAGGCCAGGCTTGTGGCAAAAGGATTCGCACAGAAATAAGGAGTCGATTATGAAGAAACTTTTGCTCCCACGGCAAAATGGACCACCATCTGGACTCTCTTTGCCTTAGCAGCTCAGAGTGGATGGAAATTCCATCAGATGGATGTAAAAACAGCCTTCTTGAATGGAGATCTAAAGGAGAAAGTTAATATGTCCCAACCAGAAGGATTTGTGATAAAGGGTCAAGAACACAAAGTTTGCAAACTTGTAAAATCCTTGTATGGCCTCAAGCAAACACCACGAGCCTGGTATGAGAAGTTGACCGAGCATCTTCTGAAACTTGATTTCAAACACTTTGATCTTGATGATGCAACTTTGTTTGTTAAGAAAGTTGGAAAAACAGTTGTATGTCTTGTGGTATATGTAGATGATCTTTTGATAACAGGAAACAATGAGAGCTATATTGCATCCATGAAGAAAGAGTTGAAGAAAGGTTTTGAAATGACTGATTTGGGTCATGTTTATTACTATTTGGGTATTGAAGTAATTCAACATCCTAAATTCATAGTTCTTTCTCAAAAGAAGTACATTGGAGATCTCTTGAACAAATTTGGCATGGATGACTGTAAACCCTTAAGCACTCCAATGGAACAAAACTTGAAGCTCACATCTATTGAAGGGAAGGAATTTGAGGATGCAACTAAGTATAGACAACTTGTAGGAAGTCTTATCTACCTGACCACCACCAGACTTGACATTTCATTTGCTGTTGGAATCCTCTCAAGGTTCATGCAAAAACCTTGTGAAGGACATTGGTCTGCTGCGAAAAGAGTGTTAAGGTACTTGAAGGGGACTCGAGACTTTGGACTCAAATATACACAGGTAGGCGACTTCAACTTGATCGGATACTCTGATTCAGACTTTGATGGCGACAAAGAAACAGGGGTGTCTACTACAGGTTACACCATGAGTCTTGGATCAGGAGCTGTCTCATGGAGATCACGCAAACAGTCAGTTCCAGCAGATTCCACGACCGAGGCGGAATATGTGGCAGCAGCTGAAGCAACAAAGGAAATTGTGTGGCTCCGGAAAATCCTGGAAGATTTGCAGATGAAACAGATGTATTCCACTCCACTCATGATCGACAACACTTCTGCAATAAAATTGGCCAAGAACCCAAAGTTCCATGATCGAACAAAGCACATCAATACAAAGTACCATCTAATTCGACATCATGTTCAGGCCAAAACCATCCATCTACATCATTTTTCCACAAATGAGCAAACTGCTGACATCTTCACCAAAGCACTTGGAAGAGAAAAGTTTGAAAAGTTCATATCGATGCTTGGACTCACCAACATCCCTTCGGATTAAAGGGGTGAATGTTGACACCTAATCCTATGGATGGGTGTGCATATGTATTTTTGTATATTATTTAATATTAGGAAATAAGGAAGGCCAAGAGTCATTGGGAGATGAATCCCAATAGCCTCACCTCCCATCTATAAAAGCATGTACATTCTTCAGCTAATACACATTCTGATTTGAGGAGTTACCTCCTGGTTTGACAGTAGTTTTTTTTATTAGCTACTGTAGTTATACTCATTCTAACTCTTCCAAAAGATTATAATGATGAATGGGATATGGCTATGGTATTGTAGGATTTAATTGTAATTTTTGTTGTTCACTATCACAGTTACACTTGTTCTAATCACTCTTCCACAAGAAGAAACTCTTCCAAGAAATCCTTAAGGTGTCCAAGGCATAGCCGTGATAATGAATATTTTAGTTGTGTGTTTGTACTAAGTACCATCGCTGTTCTTGCTCTTAAACGCTTGTCCAAGATATCATAATGATGAGTGAGAGATGGCTATGATATCTTAGTATTTCATTGCTTTCAGTCTTTATGTTTGCATTTGCACTCAATTACACAGTCAGGATTGTTCTAAAAACTCTTCCAAAAGAAGGAACTCTTCCAATATATCAATCATGATGGACAAACAGACTGTATAATTCCATAGGATAATGCATGACAACTTAGTTAGGATACTCCGGAGTTTAATTGCACTTAACTCATGTTCAGTTATTTTGTTTTGAGTTTGATGATGACTTGTAGTTCAACATTGTTTTAGATTAGTAACATCTTAATTTCATTCTTAGCTTAACTCATTGCATTTGCACTCCATATTCAGTTGGCATTCACTGCATATTAGACTACTTTAGTTGTTAAACTTAACAAAACAGCCTTCATTATTTACAAACATCTTCTTGTTCTAAAATCTACAATTGATCCATAACCATATGAACAGAAGACAACATCATTTTAAGGCCTGAAGTACCTCTGCAATTTCCTTATCATTTCATAAAAAGAGCCCTCCCTCAAAAGACTACTTTGAAAAGAAATCAATAACTCTTGAGTAAGGTCTTGTGACATTCAATTAAATTGCAGAATAGATTTAGGAACTAGTCCTAGAATAGAAGATCTTAGGATGGTATCAATGTTTTTCCTCCAAATATGTTTCAAATCTCTAATCAAGGACAAAATGTTGCATCATTGTAAGATTAGTTGTTTAACTGTTTAGTTAGAGGATTTGCATACTTAGTGATCATTTCTCAAGTTTAGTTTGTGTTTTGAATCATTTGCTTAAAAGTCATTATCAAGCTTTGCTTTTACTTTGTCATGGTTTAGATTTGATTTTGTCTTCAGTGTTTCCAATTGCATTTGTCAGTTGTTATCCATCAATTAGGTTTAACTCTGTTTTGATCACCAGCTTCTTTTCATTAGCTTTCTAGGCATTTTTTCTGCAAACATAAAATCACCAAAAGACCAAAAACATCATAAATCATCACAAAAGACCAAAAACATCACAAAACACTACACACAACGCATTAGGAAACAAGCACCTAGGTACATACAGTACACTTCACTTCAGCAGTTTACAAATCCTGGTTAACAATTAAATGAGCTCAGTTTAGGAGACTAGATTGAGACCAAACATTTTGGCGCCGTTGCCGGGGAAGTGAAAACTAGGTAACCTTTGTTTCTTAGCATCCAAAAACAATTATATGCGTAGGGAGAGAGATTCAAGGGGAAGATTTATAAGCAGCAGAGGCAGAAGTTTGATTTCTAGAACACCACTTGTTTCATCTAGATCCAGAGCTAGTACACCTTCAACTCATACCTATATTCCATCCTCTCTTGATCCTGGACTTCTATAAGATCTAAGGTCAACTATCCCATTAGAGAAACCTTCCACTTCATCCACTGAACCTTCCATAGAAGAAGATCTAAAAAATCCTGTTAGGGACACAAACCTTTCCACTTCCACAAGAGAGTCAACCATGGCAGAAGAAGGAGGAGGAGGAGTTTTTAATGGAGAAAACACACTATTTGGAGGTAGAGGTAGAGGTAGAGGAGAAGGAGGTAGAGGAGAAGGAGGTAGAGGTGAAAATGGAGGAAGAGGTAGAATAGGAAGCTCTTTTGGGTTCCCTATAATTGATGAAGAAATCAATACAACCATGAAAAACATTTCACCCTCTGTCCTTCCAAACTTCTATGGACTTAAAACTGAAGATCCTGAAACTTTCTTATTCGAATTTGAAGTGCTGTGTAGAACTTATGACTACTTACAAGATGCTCAAAAACTGAAATTATTTCCTTCAACTTTGAAGGGAGCAACATTGAAGTGGTTTATGAGTCTAATCAGTAGTTCTATTAGAACATGGGAAGACATGAAACAAGCATTTCTAGAGAGATATTTGGATTATTGTATGCCGGTTAATCATAAGAAAGAAGTGTTCAAGATGTTACAAAAAGAAGATGAAAATTTGGAAGATTTGTTGGAAAGATTTAATTACAACATCAAAAGGGCAAAAATGGAAAACCTAGATCAAGACACTTTAAAAGCTCTTTTGTTGAAAAAAATTAGGGATGAATGGTTGGATATCCTTAATATGATGGGAAAAGGGGATATATCACAACTCACATTACCTGAAATATCTGAGTTATGTATCAACCTTTCCAGAGGGAAATCTAAAACTGCCAAAGGTCCAAGAGATCCTGCTCTTGCAAGGGCAAGTAAATCTGCTTCTGGGACAGTAAGTAGATCAGAAATAGGACACATGCTTGATGATTTTAAATCTGACATCTTAGGGAGTCTTAGTGAACAAATAGACACACTTAAGATACAAAACAAGCAAAAGGCTGAATCTGATGCCTTGGCAATCTTTTGTCCCAAATGTAGAAAGAAACATGCCTTGAGAGAGTGTCCTTTGGATGTAAAAGTTGTAGAAACCCGTGTCATTTGTTCTGAGAAACATGAGACCAAGAATTGTCCTTCTCTTCCTGGTCTCAAGGCTGTCTTTCAGGAGGAAACTCCTACAGATTCCACAGAGTCTCTTAACTTTGTATCTAGAAGACCTTGGCAGGGACCTCAGACACAAGGATTCCATGATCAAATGTATAATCAACCTCCACCTTGGAATTCTTGGCAGCAACCTTGGCCTCAATTTCAAAATCAATCTCAAGCTTGGGCACAAGGATCACAAAGTCCATATGGAAGATACTCTCCATATTACCAGTATCCACCATCCTATCCACCATATCCACATTTTTATCCTCAAAATTCTCAACAAAATTTTCCTCAAAATCTTCAACAAAATTTTCAACAAAATCCTCAACAACATCATCAGAACCAACCACATCAAAATCAACCACTTTCATTACCATTCCCTCAAAAATCAAATCAATTGCCTACTCAACCCATACCAAACCCCAATAATAAGAACCCTCAGAATACATACATGATATAAGGCCAACAGTTTCCAACTTATTTAATTACTCCTCTAGACCTTAGTGATGTTCAACTTAGGTCTGGAAGGATACTTGAAAAGAGGAAACCTTCTGTGATCATACAAGAACAAGATAATTCCGAGGAAGACTCCCTACGGGTGAATAAAAGTCTTGAGGAAGACACATCCTTTCAAGACCCACACATTGAAAAACTAAAACAAAAAGATCCAATAAATCCAACTCCTGTATTAGAGCAACCATCCACATCTACTTCTATACCTCCCTTTCCGGAAAGATTACAAATTGATAGAGGTGTAGAAAAACAAATCATTGTGCCTAATTATGATTTCTTAGATGAATTGAGAAATGTTTGCATTAAAATTCCATTATTGCAAGCCATCAAGGAAATCCCAATTTTAGCCAAAACAATAAAGGAGTTGAGTATGAAGACAACAAAGAAAAGAATAAGAGAAACCAAGAAAATTCAACTGGTAGGACAAATAGCAGACATTATGATGGGCAAGATTGCTATTCCAAAGTATCTTGACCCAGGAAATCCAGTTGTCATTCACCGCATATTAGATTACTTCAGTTGTTAAACTTAACAAAATAGCCTTCATTATTCACAAATCTCTTCTTGTTCTAAAATCCATAATTGATTCATAACTATATGAACAGAAGACCATATCATTTTAAGGCCTGAAGTACTTCTGAAACTTCCTTATCATCTTACAAACAAACATTTTCCTCAATAGACTATTTCAAAAATCTATAACCTTTGAGTGAAGTGTAGTGCTATAAAACTGAATTGCAGAATAGAGTTAGGAATTGGCTTTAGAGTAGAGGATCTTATGATGGTATAAATGTTTTATTCCAAATATGCTTCAACAAATCTCTAATCAAGGATAAAATGTTACATCATTATAAGTTAGTTGTTTAAACTGTTTAGTTAGGAAGATTTGCATACTTAGTTGACCATGTTTCAAGCTCTCTCTCAAATGCCTTTGATGAAAGAATTTGACAAGTTTAGTTTGTGTTTTGAATCATTTGCTTAAAAGTCATTATCAAGCTTTGTTTCTGATTGGTCATAGTTTAGATTTGATTCTGTTTTAAGTATTGCATATGTATCAGTCATTTGTCATCAACCAATTAGGTTTCACTCTGTTTTTAATCATTAGCTTCCTTCCATCAGCTTTCTAGTCATCTTTCTTGTGAACATAAAATCACCAAAAGACCAAAAACATCATAAATCATCACAAAAGACCAAAAACATCACAAAACACTACACACAACGCATTAAGAAACAAACACCTAGGTACATACAGTACACTTCACTTCAGCAGTTTACCAACCCTAGTTGACAATTAAATGAGCTCAATTTAGGAGACTAGATTGAGACCAAACAGAAGGTAGTGCTTTTTCAGGCTCCTGAATTTCATCTCAAAGAGGTGATCATGGGAAAATTTCAATAACTCTCTCTCTGGGCATCGGATTGGAGTGCTGTAAAAATTGGTTGCAAGTACACAGACTGCAGTTTCTTGGATATCAATTTCAGATATGAAGGATGAAACAGTGACACGTGGAAAGTCGTACAAGTTCGCTCTACTGAACCAGTCCAAAATTGGGTCATTGTGGGAGATTGGAAATAACTTTGTCTTGAAGAATCCAAATCAGATCATACCTGTGGCATTTGAACGACAGTTCATAAGGCTACTACAGCAGTGAATTACAGATATTTAATATTCTCAATTATAGAGATAATTCAATTTCAATACAGAGCTCCTAAAAAGAAAGTAAAAGGTGTGTATTTTTTTTCCGAATTGCATAAGTCTTGTTTGAAGAATCAAGTTGAATTGATTCCAAGGGAATATTGTAGAATAGATATCAGTATTGGATTCTAAAATGGCCCCTAAAAAGAATTCAACTCCCATTAAGCCTTTAGAAGGCTCTACTGTGACTCATGAAGACGAAGAATGGCAACATGACATATCAAAATTACAAGAGCAAGTGCAACAACAAATTTTTCTCTCGCAAAGAACAACAAAAAATGAAATGGAAGTTTTGAAGAAAGGCATGGAAATTAAGATGGATGGTTTGAAGAAAGGCGTGGAAGCTAAGATGAATGGTTCGGAAGCTAAGATGGATGGCATGGAAGTGGGCATGGAAGCTATGATTGATGACATGGAAGCTAAGATCGATGAAAACATGAAAGACAACATGGAAAACATGAAGAATGATCTAAAAGCATACATGGAAGGCTTGATGACAAGCTTAAAACAAGAAACGATTCCTAATGGCAGAAATATAGTAGAAGAACCTCATAATGAGAACAAAATAAATGTTAATCGTGATTTCATAACCTCTAATGTTGGCAGGAAGAACCACCATATTCCAAAAATGGATATGAGGAAGTTTGATGGAAAGGATCCTGTAACATGGATACTACAGATGGAGCAATATTTTGATCTCCATAACGTGCAAAACACACAAAAAGTACGCATTGCAACTTTACATTTAGAACAAAATACATTTGTATGGTATCAATGGCTTTGCTCCCGTAAAAAAATTGTCACTTGGTCAATTTTTACGAGGAAATGATAGCACATTATGAGGATACAAAGAGCAACACCTTCTTTAGCCAATTGATAAATCTCAAACAAAAGGGTTTAGTGGGGCAGCACATTGAGGACTTCCAAAAATTGAATATAAGGGTAACTGATATTCCAGAGGACCACAAGATCAATCTCTTCATAGGCACTTTAAAGGATAACATCCAACATGAAGTTCATGTTTTGGAACCAGATTCATTGGAGAAGGCATTCAGGTTGGCAAGAAAAGTTGAATGTAAAATAATGGCGACAAGGAAGCCTACCACTCAATTCTATAAAGAAGGGAGTGTTGCTACGTCTAGATTTCCACAACCTACAAGGTGGACACCACAACAATTGGAAGAAAAAAGAGAAAAAGGGCTTTGCTACAGTTGTGATAGCAAATACACTAAAGGTCATAAGTGTGCTGAGAAGAAATTATTTTACATAGATTGTGAAGAGGAAGAAGAAAATGAACAAGAAGAGGATATACACCAGGAACCAACCCTAGAAGAGGAATAAATGAATCCGACCATATCGTGTAATGCACTGGCAGGAATTACCACTCCTCAAAATCTCAAGATACAAGGACAAATCAAGAAGAAAAAGGTAATAGTGTTGATTGATTCAGGTAGCACCCATAATTTTATTCATTGTAAGGTAGCCAAGGAATTAAATTGTTTCCTATACCCAGCACCAGAATGTCAAGTGATGGTTGCAAATGGAGGAACTATAAATTGCTCTGGAAAATGCCATAATATTAAGCTAACGATGGGGGAATATGTATTGACTAGTCCAATGCTTTCCATTCATATGGGAGGTGCTGATGTTGTACTAGGAGTACAATGGTTACAATCTTTGGGGACGGTAGCTTTTAATTTTCAAGAACTTTTCTTGAAATTTTTTTCAGAAGGAAAGGAAGTCGAATTACTAGGTATTGTGGGGAAGCCAGGAAGGATAATAAGCTCTAATGTCATGACAAAGCTTCTAAAGAAAGAACAACGAGGCGTAATTGCACAATTATGCTCACTAGAAGTTCCGACATCAAAATCATCTATTTCTGCAGATCTCCAACAAGTCTTTGACAATCATTCCAAGGTGTTTGAAACTCCCAAAGGACTCCCACCTATTCGTGATCATGATCATGCTATTCATTTGATTCCAGGAAGTGTTCCTCCAAACATCATGCCTTATAGATATCCTTACTTCCAAAAGAGCGAAATTGAATGTATGATTGCAGAAATGTTAGAGGCGGGTATAATTCAACCTAGTCAAAGTTCTTTCTCTGCTCCTGTAGTATTGGTACACAAGAAGGATGGATCATGGCGAATGTGTCCGCATTATAGGGAGCTCAATAAGCTCACCATTAAAGATAAATTTCCCATTCCTGTGATTGATGAATTATTGGATGAATTACATGGAGCAATTTATTTTACCAAGTTGGATCTTCGTTCAGATATCATCAAATTAGAATGAAGACTGAAGATATTCTAAAAACAGCATTTCGAACTCATGAGCATCATTATGAATTTTTGGTCATGCCTTTTGGCCTTACCAATGCACCTTCTACATTTCAAGGGTTGATGAATTCCATTTTCAAACCCTTCCTTAGAAAATTTGTGCTAGTATTTTTTGATGATATACTAATCTACAACAGGTCTTGGAAGGATCATGTTGAACATGTTGACAGGGTGCTCAAACTATTGCAAAAGAAACAATTATATGCAAAAACATCCAAATGTTTCTTTGGAGTACAAGAGGTGGAATATCTGGGTCATATTGTATCTCACGAGGGTGTTAAAGTAGACCCTAAAAAAAGTAAAGCCATTAAGGAATGGAAAGTCCCCACAACCATAAAGTAGTTGCGAGGATTTCTCGGGTTAACAGGGTATTATCGCAAGTTTGTTAAGAATGATGGGAGAATAGCAGCACCTCTAACAACATTATTGAAGAAAGATGCATTTTCATGGACTCCTGAAGCAACTAAGGCCTTTGAACATCTTAAAGAGGCAATGTGCCTAGCACCGGTCTTAGCTACGCCAGACTTCACAAAAACCTTTATTGTGGAATGTGATGCCTCAGGAAATGGAATTGGTGCAGCTTTAATGCAGGAAGGAAGACCCATTGCTTTTGAAAGTCGTCCAATCAAAGGAAAGTATTTACAGAAACCTATTTATGAGAAGGAAATGTTAGCAATACTACATGCACTAAAGAAATGGCGAACTTACCTAATGGGAAGACACTTCAAGGTAAAATCTGATCATGATAGTCTTAAACACTTTTTGGAACAAAGACTATCATCAGAAGAGCAGCAAAAATGGGTCACAAAGATGTTGGGTTATGACTTTGAAATAATCTACAAAAAAGGAAAGCTTAATGTTTTTGCAGATGCACTCTCAAGAAAGAATGAAGAGGTGGAAGCATTGCTTTGTGCCATTTCTATTATCCAACCAGATTGGATAACTGAAGCAAGAGATGAATGGAAGAAGGACAAAGATGTATGGATACTCATTCAAAAGTTGCAGCAAGATCCTAGTACATCCGATACATTTAGTTGGAAAAATGATTCCTTATGGTACAAAGATCGCTTATATCTTTGTAAGAATTCCCAACTAAAACAAAAGATTCTTCTGGAATTGCACACTTCTCCTTTAGGAGGACACTCAGGATTTTTAAAAACTTACCAGAGGGTGAAGAAAGAATTTTTTTGGGATGGC